>CM062804.1:823383258-823983258 GCA_031772625.1 Pinus tabuliformis | reverse complement strand
TTCTCTAGCTTGAACCTTCGTTGCAAATCCTTTGGCAAATTCGACTAGGTCAAATTCAACCTCTTTAGAAGTTACAATATGGCTAGAACAACTCAACCTTTTTCATAAATTACCCTAGTAAGCCGACCTCTCAAAAATTGCTCTTCTTTCTTCCAAAATGAATCAAGCCAATTCAAGGATTTTCAGTACACTATTTTTTTGGTTTGTCTCCGTAGGTGATCGCACCCTTAGAAAAGCAACTCGACCCTCTTAACTCGTCCTCCACAACTCTAGGATAATTCATCGTCCACAATTCGACCATTAGCAAATTCAATCTTTGACAAACAATTCAGCCTTATTTTCTGCCAAGTAAATTGGCCCTCCTTCAAGTGGTGCAATTTTCTACTAATTCACCCTCTTTGAAGAGATCCACATTGTTGCATCTCGTCTCTTCTTTTGGTCCCCAATATTTGATTCTTCTTTTTTGATGAACACCAACGGAGAACCTGAAGTGGTTCTCCATCTTGTCTAGCTAGGGTGGGGTTTTCACCACCGAAACTAATTGCCACCAGGGTGGATAGTTTCATCACCAAACTGAGATTTCCATGAGGATTTCGCCTCACTTTATAAGCCACTAGAGCTCCAAATTCAATTCTCAAAACATCCACACATAATCCCCCTTGAGCCTCCTTCATTTTTTTTATAATCATTTCCTCCTCTTGAAATACCATGGGTGGCTGGAAATACCATGGTTCACTTTATTTTTATTAAGTGACTTACCACTTTTATTTAATTATTAAAATGTTACGTTTGATTAAACAATTAAACCAACTGATCCTCTTTTCTCTAGACTATAGCCTACATGAATTTGGGTAGGATACTAAGTCAACCGTTGTTGCTATTATTGTTTGGAAAGGGAAATTGCAGTCCCCCCTTCCCAAAATTGTTTGTCTTCAAGCAACTGTAAATTGGGATGCTACAATACCTCTTTCACTTCCCATGCAACATTTTCTATGGTTAGGTATTTCCATCGAACTAGATATTCCTTGATGGTTCTAATAATCGATCTTCTATCCTTAGTATCCAAAATTTCCTATGGGATTAGGATCGATTTCCCTTCCTCGTCCAATGAAAGTAATTCAATTGAAGTTGTGATTAGCTTCCCTAACACCTTATTGAGACACAAAATGTGGAATACATTGTGAATCTTTCTCTCCTTTGGTAGCTATATTTCATAATCTACTTCCCCAATCCTTCATATGACTTTGTAGGTTCCATAAAACCAAGGCTTCAATTTTTCTACTCCATTCCTCTTTAGGGAGGATTTCCTATATGGTTATAATCAAAAGAAAACTAAATCTCCATCCTGGAAATTGCACTCAATCCTGTTGTGATATGCATTCATCTTCTACTAATTCTATGCAACTTGTATGTTCTCCTTAAGGACTTTGAAGATGCCCTGGTTTTCCTGCAAGCAATGCTTTTCTTTTGGAGCCCCGCTATCCCCGAATTCCATCTCAAAAAATGAAGTGTCATACCTGTATAGTGTTTATAATGGTGTCATACTAGTAAGCATATGGTGAGTAGTATTGTAGTAGTATTCCCTCAAATGCAATCACTGGATCTAGGTCTTATATTGCCCGATCATATAATTCACAGATAACCTTCCACCCATTTGCTTAAAATTTATGTCTAGACATATTTCTATGGGTGATAACTAGTGCTCGAGGTTAATTCTATACCTTGCAATATATACAATTTATTTCTAGAAGGCACTGAGAAATCAACTATCCTTGTTGTTGACTATATATTTGGGTACTCCATGTAGTCTAATGATCTCCTTGAAAAATAAATCTGCTACCCGCCCTTCCTTGTAATCTAATGGGATTACCATAAAGTGTGAAAACTTGGTCAATCTACAATTGGAATGCAATATCTGCCTTGTACCCTTAGAAGCCTTGTAATGAAATCCATGGAAATACTTTTCCATTTTTGATTTACGGTGGGTAATGGATACAACAATCTTGCTTGATGAGTATGTTTTTTCTTATTCTATTGATAGGTACTACACTTTGTTACATGTCTCCATACATATTCTTTGAGTCCCTCCTAAGAGAACCTTTCCCTTATCTGCCGATATGTTTTGAAGTATCCCGGATGCTCAACTAGAGGTGAATCATGGATAACATTTAAGAATTTTCTTTCGAGAGTTGATTCAGGGAATACATAAATCTTTCATTTGTATAAAATGATGTCATATAATACCCTATAGCTATCATCTTGGACTAATATATCAATTGATTTGCATGGAAAATTTATTTTTGGAATACTCCACTAGCAAAAGTGCCTTCCAATTGGTAGTGATCTCCTTGAGAGAACATGTTGTTGGTCTCCTAGAGAGGGCATTCAATATTGCATTTTCTTCCCTTTTACATATTCAATATCAAAATCATATGCCTGTATCTCATTAACCTTTTTTTGTTTCCTCTCATTCATATCTTTTTTTCTCTAGGAAGTACCTCAAACTGTTGTGGTCGGTTTTTACCATGGACATTCCTTCCACCAAGTATTGCCTAAATTTCACCAATGCATGCATGAAAATGAAAAATACTTTAACATAGATGGAATAAATTTTTTCTATTTCCTTGAGTTTCTAGCTATTGAAGACTATTTGGTACTTATCCTACATCAACATGGTTCCCATGTCTTCCATCAATGCATCACACTATAGTACAAAAGAGTGGGAGAATTCAGGAGGTGTTAAGACTAGAGAAGTGCTCAACACCTCCTTACACCACTCAGAAGTTTGTTGTGCCTGTTTAGACCATCTGAAAGCCCTCTTTTTGGTTAAATTTGTTAAAGCTACCACCATTTGTGAATATCCTTTTGAAAAACACCTATAATAGTTGCATATGCCCATAAATCCATGTAGTTGTGGGCTAATCAATTATAACTTGGATATTTTCTTCATGCACCTGTACCCCTTGCGCACTGATAATATACCCTAGATATAGAATCTATGTCATTCCAAATTCACATTTGGACTCCTTTGCAAAAAATGGATTATTCCTCCTATATACACAAAACTTCCTCCAAGTGTTTTAGGTGTTCTTCCCAAGTTTCGTTATATGAAGAGATAATAAAAAATACCAGTAGAAACTTCCACAACTAATTCTTGAAAATATGGCCCATGCGTGACTAGAAAGTTGCAAGTGTGTTGGTCAAGCCAAATGGCATGAATAGAAAGTTGTAAGTTCCTTGGTCAATCAAAAATGGCATGAATAAAAATTCATAATGTTCATAACAACATTTGAAAGTGGTTTTATTTACATCTTGCTCACGTACCCTGATTTAGTGATAACCTGACCTTAGATCATTTTTGAAAAATAAACTAGCCCATGTAGATTGTCTGATAGCTTGTCAATCCTAGGTATAGGGTACTTTTTTGAGATCTTCTTATTGTTAAAGGCAATGTATTCTATGCACAACCGCATGGACCCATCCTTATTTTTTACTAGCACAACTAAAGAAGAGAATGGGCTTGAGCTAGGCCTTATGTGCCCCATATCCAATAGATCCTATATAGTGTTTTCAATATCTTCCTTAACTTTCTTAGGGTACTTGTAAGGAGTTATTATAACTAACTTCACTCCTTCCTCTAGTTCTATAAAATCCCCTGTCATGAGGCCTTCTCGATGGGATCTCTCCAAATACCTAATGCTTGGATGTTCCCTGCATAATTCTTATTTCCATTTGGAGGTTATTATGTTTTCACTAAGCATTCTGTAGCCCAAGCTATGTCTCCAAGTTGGAAAGAAAGCTAGCTCTGAAACCACCAAAACATCCATTTTAATTTAATTTAATTTATTTCTACCAAAACCTCTTAAAAAATTTCCCAAAAATAAGTTTTCTAAAAAATATAACAAAACCCAAAAAATTTGGACGATTAGTAATCACAATTTTTTTTACTGAATATGCCACAACAAAACCCAACCAATTTTATTAATAATACTAAGGAAATTTACATACAATTTATTTTTGGAAAAGCATGAAAAATTAACCACTAGAGATAACCTGACCTCCCTCTAAAAATTATCTAGCTTGAACCTTTCCTACAAATACTCTAGAAAATTTGGTTTGTTCCAATTCCACCTATTCAAAAATTACGATCTGATTGGAATAACTTGGCCTTCTTTGGAAATTACCCTAGGAAGTCAACATATGGAAAATCACTCTTCTTTATGCTGCAATGAATAGACTTAGTGCAAGGATTTTCAGTACTCCAATATTTTATTTTTCTTCGTAGGTGACTGCACCCTCAGAAAAGAAACTTGGCCCTCTTAAATCATCCTCCACAACTCTAGAATTTGACCCTCTACAAATTAAATCTATGAGAAATAATTTGGCCTTATTTTCTACAAAGTAAATTGACCCTCCTTTTTTTGTCAATTCAACCCTCCTTCAAGTGGTGCGATTTGCTTCTAATTTGACCTCCTTGAAGAGATGCACATTATTGCAACTGGACACTTCTTCCAATATCCAATATTCAAACCTGATTTTATGATGAAGATCAATGAAGAACCTAAAGTGGTTCTCCCTCTTCACTAGCTAGGGTGTATTTTTCACCCTCGAAACTAATCACCACTAGCTAGGGTGGATAGTTTGACCATCAAAACTAGGATACCCAGAAGGGTTTCCCCTCACACTATAAGCTACTAGAAATCCAAAATTCGATTCTCAAATCATCCACACATAATCCGCCTTGAGCCTCCTTCTTTTAATAATCATTTGCTCCTCTTGAAATACCATGGGTGGGTGGAAATACCATGGGTGGGTGGAAATACCATGGGTCACTTTATTTTTATTACGTGAATTACCACTTTTATTTAATTGTTAATTGTTATCTTTCATTAAACAATTAAACCAACTAATCAACTTTTCTCTCGACTATAGGCTAAGAAAGGGTAGGATAATAAGTTTATCCCTTTTTCTATTATGGTTTGGAAAGGGAAATTACAATTTAAATATATTTTAATTTTGAATTTATTGAGTATTTAAAAATATAGAAGTTTAAGAGATGGAAGAGGGGGTGATTTTCTTCCCTAAGAATAAATAAGAACATAGGTATACTTAGGGTTTAGGTAGCACTTCCAACAACATATCTAAAACATATGCCTTATATCAGGGTTTAAGGCAAATTGTGAATCTGGAAATTCAAGAGGTGATTGTTTTTGGTGCTTCTTTGAATATAATTCACCATTTATATCATGATCTCCTCCCTCTAAGATACAAATTTAAGCCATATTTTCAAGTGGATTTATCAGTTGTATTAGTCTATCACCAAGAAAAAATATTTGCACATTCTTAGATCAAACAACTCTAAGGCTGATGCCATGGCTAATTTTGGGTCAAAGCTAAATCAAGGTGAACTTTGCTGGGAGGGGAAAATGGTGTATGTCTCCCTCCCTTAATGGTTAATCAGGAGACTCATAAATCAAATCTAAGGAATAATTCTTCATGGTTTAATGTAATAGTTGGATGCTTTGTAAATTATAGTTTTTGCTTGGTCAATATTAGTGAATGTACAATTCGAATATTGTAGATATTGTAGCATTTTGTTCAAAAGATTCAAGGTCATAATTCTGTAGATGTTCATTGATACATCATTCCGACCATGTCCACTTGTTTCAATTTTCTTATGTAAATCATGTATCTAAACTGAGCTTTAGCTCAATGTATTTTAATATATTAGCTACTCACAGTTCATGTTTGATTTTTTTTTTAGTGTATTATCATTTAATTTTATATTATGCTTTAATTATTTCACATTTTTTTATATATATATTAATAAATTTTATCTCTCTTAAATTTGAATTTTAAATATATTTAAATCAATACCTTCTTTTAAATGTTATCACTCCAACACATATATATTTAATTTAACTTAATGTTATGTTATTTACGAGGATAAATCCAACTTAAGTCCAGATCTATAGAGGGATAAAATCATTTGATCTGCAAATTTCCTTTATAGATCAATCTTAAGCTTCAATTTATCAAGCGCCTAGAGGGATCAAATCTTGTGAGGTGCAAACTTCTTTTATGCTGCAAAACTTGAAGAAAGGTTTGTACCTCTAGACTTTGATCCCTCTAACACTTGATATATTTATGATTAATATGGATCTATGCTTGTTTTATATATGTCTATGTGCCTACACCATGTGTCCAATCCTTGCTAAGTATAGAAATAATTACAAGACTCTTCATTTTGAGTAACATATTAATAATACTTTTTAAATATAAGAAATAGAAAACATATATCCATTTAATACAATCTCTCTCTCTCTCCCTCTTTCTTTATACATTACATATTAATCTAAATATATATCCATGGAATATAATATATCTCTCTATATATACACTGAATATTAAGCATCGAAGGAATTACACGTTTCCCTCACACAGATATATATATATATATATATATGAATGAATGAGGATATTAAAAACCTTTTTTATTTTTAGTTATTTTTTCTATCTCTTTCCAACACACTATGAGGAATATGTGTAGTTCTTTCCTTGCTCAACCTTGAGTTGAGGCATGTCCCTTAAAACAAATATCTAAATTAAAAAACAATGTGGGGTATAATAAGAAAACAAATATACATATTTAGTTAATTTTAATTAAAATCATTATTAAATATCAATAATCCCACTCTCACTGTTCTCACTAGGTTCTTTGTTGATATTAATACCAAATAAAAAGATGTGGTAAAAATATCTCACTCTCACTCAACCATAAGTAAAATATTTAGATGTCCATGTTAACATAATTTTACCTCAACTTTAGAAATAGATAAAGTACTTAAAAGTAAAAAGGGACAACAAAAATCTTATATTTTCACTTTCTAGTGTAAAAAATGTAAAATTCTTTTACTTTTTAAGAAAATATTTCAATATAGGATTTCAATAAGATATTTGAGTATCCATGTTAACTAATATGTTTCAATATTAACTTAGTAAATATATATGTATATATAGGGACCCGAAAGAAAGGACTTTCAATATTTTCATTCCTAGCTTTTGCAAGGTTAATACATCTCAATGCCAAACTCAAGTCTCAATTCAAAGAAAGTAAAAACAAATTATTCTAATGTTGATAATAATAAAATACTTCAATATCCATTTAGTTAAAATTAACTGAAATAAAAAAAAAGTCATTTACTTTTTAATAAGAGAGATATATAATTCATTCAATTCCTAGTATCAACCTTCCGGTAGCTTAGGAAAAGGGTTTGCTTCATCCTTTCTATCAATGGTATGCATCCCACTCCTCCAAAGACAAGGGCGTGAATTTTGGTTCATGTTTTTCACGCATAGTACCACCTATAAACAAAAGCAATCAATTATGAATGTGTTATTATTAATATTTAACATTCGTATTTATGTACATTGTGAAGAGAGCCATAGGTAGTGGTAAATATTTGTGAGGAGGAAAGTATATTCTGAATGCTACATGCTCGATGTTTTGATCCTTTTTGTGGGATCATCATTAGGAGACTCAAATTTTGATGATGATACCACAAAAATGATTGAAATGTTGAGCACGTAACATTCAGAATGAAGTTTCCTTCGTAGGTTATGTCCATGCTATTTCGGGCTTGTTCATTATGCTGCATGTACAGTGTGGACTTTTAATAGAGTCAGATTTAGAAACCTAATTTTTTATTAATGAGAAACTTTTAGAAAAATAATTTATCATTACTAAAATATGATGCGCCGCTTATGCCCTTTTGAGATATAGGTAGCACATGTACAGTAAGAGTTTTAACATAGTTGCATATAGAAATATAAAATTTTATCAATGAAAATTAAAAATGATATGGCCCTCATGCTCTTTGAGATGTAGGTAGACAAATTTGTTTTGATGTGAGGACTTTACCTTTGTTCTCACCTTACGATAGAGTATTTAATATTGCAGCCATACACCTTTATTTATCCTTTGCTTTTTTCTTCAAACTTGTTTTTTAATGAAAATTTCTTCTAAATCCTTTGCAATATTTTCTTCAATCTTGCTTTAAAATGAAATTTATTATTATTTATTTAAAACAAGTCGTGAGGTTTGAAATTTATGTTTTTAATTCGTGAGGTTTGAAATTCATTATTGTTTTGAGTCAGACTGTTGGTTTTCTTTATCAAATATGGTGCAGTGAGAATTAAGAATTAGATTTGTATTTAGATTTATATTTCTAACATTTAAGATTTAGATTTATCACTCTAACATTTAAGATTTGATATTTTTCTCCATTCAAAATTCTCAATTCATTATTAGCCATATAAATTTAAATACAAAAATTTCTCAATGCATTATTGAGTTTCAAATGGCCATATAAACCTAATAAACATGACTAAGTTTGAGAGATTAGGGAGGGTGGATGAATCTATTTTCATTTGACATAAAGCTCTAAAATGTGTTTAACTAAATAAAGTTCTAAGATGTGTTTAATTAACATGAAATTCTAAGTTGTGTTTTACAAAACAACATAATTGGAAAATCATAAAATCTTTGTAATTCTAAATTTTGAAAAAAAAATCAAAAGTTTTATTAATATATATAAGAGTATGCAATAAATAATATATTATATTAAAAAAGTTATAATTGTTTTGTTTCGATATGAATTTGTTTTTATTTATTTCGCTAATAAATATGTATTTACTTATTCTATTATTTTTATTGATTGAATATGTGTAAATTTTGAAAAATGTATCCTATTGGTTGAAGGATATTTTTTTTTTGTCAATTGTTGATGCATTTGGTCTCCCACAACATTCTAATCAACCATGTAATCTTCAAAATGAAGTTGATGCTCATCTACATGAAGATGATGAATCAAATAGTGTAGAGTTTGTTGAAAGAGAAAACCCATTAAAGAAATGCAAAAGAATATTCAAATCTAAGTGGAAGACAAGATTTCCATGGGTTTAAGTAGTAAAATATTTTAATGATAATGAAAGGATAAAATGTTCTTGGTGTGTTAAATTTAAAAGAGACACTCCATTTGCAAAAGAGGGAAGTACCACTCTTCAAGTTAGTGGTCTAAGTGGCTATGCAGAATCAAAAGCTCATAAATTCTCTTTACAACTTTTGGAGGGAGAAAGAAAACAAAATAATATTCTAATTACTAAACATGTCGAACTAATGGTAGATGTCGAGAAGGAGAGAATTATACAAGTGATTAAAAAAATGTATTTTATTGCCATACATGATTTATATTTAGAAATGTATAAGTAAATATGTGACTTGAATATGTATAAATGCACTCCACACATGCCTCTAACAGATGAATATTTTGCATACACAAATACAACATCAGGAAAATAGTTTCTTCAAGCTTCTAAAGAGGTGTATTGGAACAAACTAAAAGAGGAGATTTTACATAGCCCATTTTACTCAATTTTAGTTGATGAAAGCATTGATCGAACTATGGAACACCATTTGATTGTTTATATTACATATTTGACAAATGGAGGAAGAGGTCAATGTGTAACAAAGTTTATATGTTTGCTTCAAATAAAGGATGGAACAACTCAGTGTATGTATGATGCAGTGAGAACTCTTTTAGTAGAAATGGATCTATCTTTGATGAAGTTAGCTGGTTTTTGCTTGGATGGTGCATCTTCCATGACTAAGTATTCATAAATTTTTATCTTCTAAGCTTCATCAATATGCTCCTCATTTATTATATATCCATCACATAGCTAATAGGTAAGCATTAACAACCAAATATGCTTCATCTCATTTTCTAGAGTTTCAATATATTGACAAATTTGCAAATACAATTTATTCATGGCTTGGGAAATCAACTAAAATACATGGAGAATTAAAAGAGATAATGGAATAATTTCAAATCACTAAGTTATAGGTCTTATAAATTCATCAAATTAGGTGGCTATATAGATGCAAGGTAATGGAAAGACTTGCTAAAGTCACATATGCTTTGTTAAAGGATTCATAGTTGGGGGAGAAAAAAATGTATGAGTAAAAAACAATATTTCAAGTGCAATTTTACGTCCATCTACTTGCATATGTGCTCATTGAATTAAATAAGTTGAATCAAAATTTCCAATAAGATAATGCCCTACAAGAAGAAAAGACATTGGTGAGGGTCAAAAAATGTTACCATAAGCTCATTGGTGACGATCAAAAGAGCTTATGTCACAAAAAACTGAACATCACCAAAGGTGGCATTGCCAAAAGTCTAGGTGTTGTGGTGACATTCAAGGTCTGTCACCAATAATGATTTATAATGACAGATAGTGACCATCACCATTTCATATGAGCAATGGTGACGAACCTTGGCCTCCGTCACCAAAAAATTGAACGTCACCAAAGGTGGCGTCACCAAAAGTATAGGTGTTGTGGTGACATTCAAAATCCATCACGAATAATGATTATAATGACAGACACTGACCCTCACCATTTCATATGAACAACAACGATTTATAGTGATGGACCTTTCATGGTTGTCACTATTGATGCATATATATCGTGGTATTCATTGACCATCACCATTTCATATTTTGGTGAGGTTCGAAAAATGTCACCATAAGCTCATTGGTGATGGTCAAAAGAGCTTTCGTCACCAAAAAATAATTGTCATCATTCCATATCAATATCAGGGCACGATGGAATCGAACCACCAACCTCCTGCTTGTAAAGCAGGTGCTCTTCCATTGAGCTAGCACCCTTTAAAGAATTAGAATTTAGAAAATTAGACCTTGAAGTTTTATAAATTATAAATTCTACAACTTTCAATAAATTATAAAACTTTTTAAAGTCTTGGCAATATTTTACTAAACAAGTGAAATAACATCGAAGTTGCAGGTATCTACCTAATGGTTATGGAAGTTATGAAAAGTGGGTGGAAGGAAAAATAGTTATATATAAAATACTCAATATGTTCAGTTGAATACTCAATTAGAAGTGAAACTTTGAAGACATTTATAGCTTATAAATGACCTATAATTATTGAACCTAAAATATGAAATTTCACCAAAGATTGTTGTCTCACCTTGGATAACCTGCAAATCTGTTGTGACAACATAAAAATATCTCTAAAAAACTAATTTGCATACCAAAAAGTGAAAAACAATGAATATTATGATGCAATTATTAATAATGAGCTACATGCTTGAATCCTACTTGCTATTGGGTCTAAAAAATAGGTCACAAGAAAACAATGCCACAATTGATCATTATTTTAAGGGTTTAATGCATGCACACACTAGATTTCTCACCTTCGATTGTGCACATTATCCTTGGTAGTAGTTTCCATGTATGAAGGGGCACTACCATATGATTTTAGAGTTAGTGTTTTGATGTTATTTCTAGGGTGCATAAATGGTTATCTAGATGCATTGTACTTCTCTGTCTTCCTCATTCTATGAAGGAAACCTAGGGTGCACCATTGTGTTGGTTGTTGAGATTGTATTTAGGCCTTATGCATTATACATTTATTCTTTATAGTTCACAAATAGAATACAAATGCAATTTTGAGCGGTTTTGATTCATGTGCTTTCGTTGTTCATAAAATCCAACAATATGAGTTTGAAGTTTGTAAATTCTCAAATTTGTTGTCATGATCGGAATTTTGTTTTCAGCCACCTAGGCTTAGGTTATATTATGTCTAAGTCCATAATTTGCTTAACATGGTCTGAAATTTAACACTTTAACTTAACTAGTCTTAATAGTAATTATTATCAACTTTAATGTTATGTTATATTACTTATATGTTACATGCTCACCTTAATAAATAATGCATTACTATTGTCAGTAAATTGAAGCTTCTTGTTTACACCTCTAATATCCCTCATCACATGAGATCTAATAAAGAATTTAAACCATTAATCACATTAAATTTCCAGCATAGGTTTTTGAATTGCATTGCCCAAAATCAACTATGATGGGTTTTAGACTAGATTACCCCTAACCACCGACCATGGGTTCTAATTTAATTTCCACATAGATTCCTGCAACTCAGTCTACAATCTGACATATAAGCCAAAAAAGGTTGACCAAACAAGAGGGTGTATTCATTTCCTAGTGCTGAGACCACCATTTTCACCACCAAAACTTGTAGCCATTGTCAAAACTCAGTCTACAATCTGAAATATAAGCCAAAAAAGGTTGACCAAACAAGAGGGTGTATTCATTTCCTAGTGTTGAGACCACCATTCTCACCACCAAAACTTGGAGCCATTGTCAAGCTCAATTTCATAGTAAATACTTAATAAACCTTGTAACCAAAACCAACACATGCTTAAGATTTTCCAAAATTCATGTGCACCAAAACTTGAATGCATACCTCTCTTTGCCCACCCAGTAAATATTCTCAATGACACCAACTTTGTAGTAATACTTGTTCTACCTTGATGTTCCATGTGATTTCTGTGTGCTTTCTTTTGTCCACAATTTTGTGTATCCATCAATGTGCCTGCTTTTGGCCATAGTTTTGTGTCTGCATCACTTTTCCTACATTTACCTCAATCATGCCATGCCACAAGCTTTTGTATGTTTGCTCTGACCACAATTTATGTGTGCCCATTGTGTTTCAACCCCAGCCTTTATCATGCAATGTCATAACCTTATAGACACTTAATTGCATGACCAATGTTGTCATATTTCCAAAAACATCAATGATACTCCTTCCAAACAGTCACATTTCTGTTCTCATGTTGATCTGTAAAAAGCAATTCTATAAAGAATAACAAAGGATAAGGAATAACATCTTCTTCACTGTTTAATTGAGAGAATGAAATCAATAAGAATATGTGACTATAATTTATGAAACTCAGTAGAGAGACGATATCTTCAAGAAACAAATGTAAAAAATTCTAGTGTTGTGAAATAACACAATATTTAACTAAAGAAGAAAAGCAAAGATCTCGTTCTAATTTTCAATCACATTTCTTTCAAATTCATTAGAATATATACATTTGATATCATTGACCTTGGAAAAATTGGAGAAAATGTAGGCCTCCGAATAATATCACCACTTTGTTCACTAGTTCCCAACCTGTAAATTACAGTGCATTTTTAGTAAAATACTATTTAAATCTCTAGATCAAAATGTCTGACTATGTCAAACCTGTTAGAGTCCTATAGTGATAGGATTAATAATTTTGAATTGGCTAAGCTTTGTAATATTGTACATACCTTTGCTTTCTGCAAATGTTTTCCATATTAAAAATTAAAAAATGTAAAGAGGGTGTGTCCTAAAAGAAATATCAAAGGACAAAAAGAATAAGAAAAGATCAAAAAATGAAAATATATGAACCCCAAACACAAAAACAGATCATGAAAGTGTGAAAGTCTAAATGCCACTACTATTTTACTACTTTACTGTCTTAAATAATGGTTGTGTGCAGCTTGTCATACATGCCACAACCCATGGTAGTCAAACTGCTTAATCTTGACTATTTCATGCTTTGAATTTTATGTTTATAGTTAGAGAATAAAATCTAACCAAATAGTGTAATCTTGGTAGATCATTAGATAGGTAGAGAAAATAAAAGGGGCTCATCAGCTTAATCTGAGCCCTTGGAAGATATAAGGTTAGAATTAGATAGTTTACTTTTCAAAAGAAAAAATAATGATAAGGGTCTGCTAGCCTAAATGCACCCAAATAAGTGAAGAAAAAATGTTAGGGTAAGTAATGGGTAAGTAGAAGAAAGGTTGTTGAAGTATAAATTTGATTGGACAAAAGCACATTTATCATGCTTAATCATATGTTTCAATATGCATGAGCAATTAAGAAAGCAAAAACAAAGGTTTACAAGTTGATTTAATTGACTCCCCCTCATTCATTTCATCCCTATACTTACTAATTTCCCCATCCACAAGTATGTTCTAGTACTAAAAATCCTTCAAGTCATAAAGGCTCAAAGCATTTCTCTGACTTTTGGTGGGACCGGACCCTCGGCTTAATGACTTATGGACATCAAGTGTTAGAATTCCCTTCATAAAAGTCATTTCCCTTCATTACCCTAATAAAACCCCTTTTCCTAAGGTTAAACACCATTTGCCTATGAAAAGTAAAAAACCCCATGTTAAATTCTATCTCACTCAAAATACCCACAATTTTTTTTTATCCTAAGTATAAGTGTATGTGAAGAAAATATGCAAATATTACATTATGCTTAGTAGTATTTTCACTCCGCTCATTTCAGTTCATATTAATTTCTAACTTAATAATATAGCTCCCAATATACCTTTTCCCATATATAATACCCCAACCCTTAGTTTAGATATAAACTATATTTTTATCCGATGCCCTTGACAAAACCCTCTTAACTCACCATTTCTTGGTAAAGTTAAGATAATCTCTTCATTAACCTCGTCCGATCATTTAATCCCATGTTTAACTCGTAAATAATCACAAACCACCATGGATTAAAGCCCCGCCCCCCCCAAAACCTTTGCCCATTTCATCTGTGCTAATCTGTCATGCGAATGCCATTCGACCGTCAGCGCCCAAATCCAATGGTTCACATCCATATCAGGTTCACCCAATATCTGACCTTTACCCGCCCGATAAAGTGGTATTGCCTAGGCCCCCATCTGCTACATGTCAAGCGTTAAGGTAGATCGGGTGACCTCGCCAAAATACTGCCTCCTCGATAAAGCGGTGTGATGGCTTGGAAAAACTACCTCCCTGCCCAACCTGAAAAACCGCCCACTATTCATTCATAATTCACCCACCAAAAAATAACCGTTGTTCAATAAAAAGGCCGAGAAGCCCTATTTGGCCTTTTTCGATCAATTTCTTTGTAAAACCTCTGCAAGCCATTGTGACACCTTCAAACGTTGAAATTACCAATTGACCTCAATTTCACTCCTGAAGAAGTTGCAGAGACCCCAATCAAGCTCTCAATCCATACCAGAGCCCATTCAAACTTCTGCAGTTGCCGAGAACACCAATTTGAAGTTAATTCACCCAAATTCTAGGTATTTGAAGAGAAATTACCAGACACCCTTTCAATTTGAAAACGTTCAATCTTTAAAGTGTTTTAATTAAGTAAAATTAATTGAAATTACTTTAAAATTAAAGTGTGTGCTTGACTAAAATACCAAAACCCTTTTGAAAGCTTCCAAATTACCTTCAAACCTCTGATATAAACTTGTATAAGTCAAATTCAAATCCACAAGAACTGAATTATGGCTGCCCCCGTTGCCATGGATGTCAGACCAGTGACAACCCCCCATTTGGACCTTGACCACCTTCCCTTAGCAGACAAGGATTTTCAAATCAAAGACACAAGTGCCTATACACTCCTGCTCAAAATTCATTGTTGGAGTAAGGACAAATATCTAAACCATATTGATGACATTGGCCTTTGGGAGTCCAATTTTCCCAAATACCAGTTTCCACAAGTACATGTCTTTCCTGAGATTGTTCATCTGTGCCATGCTTGTTACATTCCCAGCCAGAGAGCTATAATGTCCCCAGACCAAAAAGTCTTGTTTACTATTACAACTGAGTCAATCAATGAAATGTTGCAAGTCCAACCAGGTCCAAACCTGACCCCACTCTCCATTGGGGATTTGTTAGACCAGTACACCAAATTGAGTCCATCTAGACTGGCCCAAATATTCCAAACTTTCATTGTAGAGGAGCAACACATTCCTACAGATGCCCCTCCATATGTTTCTGCCATTTTCTCTGAAAGGGGAAAGCAAATTGTAACCATGATATCATGTATTTTGGGCTATACCACAGATGAATACATTGATGAGCTCATCCTGGCCTTCATGTCCATTTTCACCCCAGGAAAGCCTCCTACTACTTTGTACAATTATGCCCAGTTCATAGTTGAAAGGATGCATGAACAATTTACCAGAATGCACAATAAGAGAGTATTCAAGTACTCATCTGTAATTTACCACATGTTTTTGTATTATCAGTCAGACAGATTTCCCTTCACCATCCAGAAGCTGGATACCAAAGGCCAACCCCAGCCTGTTATATTTTGGACACCACTATTCCACAGGTATTTATCACCATACACCTACACAGACTTCATTGACTCTTTTTTCCATCCATTCATGACCATGTTGAAAGGAAGCCCTCCACCCAGAATAAGCCAGGAAATCAAAAGAGTGCTCCAGTTATCAAAACAAAGTAAGGTGGGAGATCGGTACCTTTACCAAAATCACATCGAAATAAGAATCTATGGTTTCCAGCTTGCCTTGTAGAAACTGCCTAAATACCTCCCCATGATGTTATTTTCTCTAGAGTATTATAGGTAGATAATGAACTCTGATGATATCAACTTTGTCTCAGCCAAGAAAAGGACTCAGTTCAAGATCAAGAACCAGTTAGGCCCTTTCATTTGCAATACTAGAGAGGCAGGAGAGGAAGCAGATCAAATTTTGCAACAAATGAAGTTTAAGAACAGTTTCATGTGGAGGTATGACCCTCAAGGGTTTATAACCAAACTAAGACAAAAGGTCAAATTGGGACCTTACATTCATCACCCTATACTAGAAATAGAGAGATATGCCAACCAATCTGAGTGGTTGGAAAACACTCTCATAGACAGGGATAGTACAAAGGTAGATGTTGAAAATACCTTGCTTGATTTAGAGAAACAACTTGATGAAAGCTCATTCCTGCAGGTACCAGAGCAAGAAGGAACCATGAGTACCCCTCCTATTTTGCAAACTCCTTAGAATGAGGAAAAGAATCCCAAAAGGAATAGAGAGGAAGGCTCCAACTCAGGTATGGACACTTCCAATGTACAGTATGAAGCTAGCCAGAGCAAAAGGCCTAGGCTCAATCCTGTTTCAGAACAGGAAGACACAGAAGGCTCAGTAGAAATAACTGATGCTGAGTTAGACATGAGCAAAGGCACAACTCCATCTAGAGAAACACAGGAGCCATCTACATCAAAAACTCAAATTTTAGAAAGGCAACTCAGTGTAGAAGTCTCCTCATTCAATAAGCCTGCTGATAGAGATAGGGACATTAAGGACAGGTTCAAGGAGATTAAAATGAGAAATGAGAAACTGAAGGCGGAATCCTATGCACAATATTTCAAGCTTACACCCCCTAATCAAAGTAGGTTGATGTCAGCTTTTGACATCAAGGAAGGAAAGATGCAAATGTCCTTCATAAAGCCAATTGTACAACAACCGAGAACATCAACAGATTTCAAGAAGATAGACTTTGAAGTATTGGAAAGGGATATTCATCCCATTGACCAAATTGAATTTCACAAGCAGGCTGGAGAAATGATTTACTCCACCCTTATAGGAAAGGCCATGGTTACTCATTAGTTGCAGAATTCACTGAATAACATTTTGGCCCAATATCAGTTGGAAAAGGCCTCCTCACAGGCCAAAGACACCAGAATCAAGTCTTTGGAAAACTTGGTAATTGAATTGGGACATGATCCCAAAGACATCAAGGCTACTGAACAATTAATCAAAAAGAAGAATGATGACATTGCAGCCCTCAAGAAATAGTTGAAGATACCTCAACTACAGCACCCCCAGACACAAGAAGTCTTGGAAAGCCAAACAAAGCATGAAGAGTTGATGGACTTAGTCCTTAAACTCAATGATTAGTTGAGGGAGACAAAAAAGGAATTGGACAACTTAATCCAATTAAAACAAACTGATCTTGGCACTACCTCGGTAAATTTCATCCCAATAGTTACCACGGCTTTTCCTTCCACATTTGCTCCCATAACTCCAATGGCCACAACACTACTAGCTTCTACATCATCTACATCAGCAACAGGTACATCAGGTGAAGAAGCAAGAAAATTGGTTAAAGCTATGGAAGAAATGTCCATACAAACAACATAGATGAATAAGCTCAAAGAGAAAGTGACAAGCTTGGAAACTGATTACAAGCTTGCCAAAATCATGCACAAAGAAGAAGTGCAAAAGGCTACCAGGATGAGTGAAAGATTGAAAGCCCTGGAAAAGGACTTAACACTGAAAGAACCCCTTGGGCAGGCTAAGGAACAACTATGGGCCAATATCATTGACTCTGTCAATGATATTTGGCCATCTATTTAGGTGATTTTTGAGCAAATAGATTTGATAAAGCTGGCTATAGAGGCCATCCAGAAAGTAAAAGCAGAATTAGGAAAAATGCCAGAAGAGGCTACCAGAATTATCCAATTCCTTAACACCAAGAATAAGTATGAGTTGCAGGAATTGGAAATAGAGGACATAACATAGACAATTTTGGAGGTCAAAAGGGCCTCTCCAAGAGGAACTTGATGCAAAACTTGGAGGATAAGTGTCAAAATATGCAGCTAGCCATTGACAGATTTATGGCTAAGTTCCAGATTTTGAGAGAAAAGGGATTACCCAATCCCTTAGTGATAAATGATAAGTTGATGACACATGAGGATTACAACAAGAAAATCAGAGAGGTAGCAAAAGATCAGGTAAATACATCATCAATGAAGGCATTGCCAACAGGAAAAGTACTCTACTAAACATTTGAAAACTTGTTTTACCTCCAGCATGAGGTAAAACACTTGTTTATCAATAAGACTACTTTTTCCAAATACAAAGAGGCAGATCAAACATATAGAAATATGCTAAAAGTAAAATTACCTGAAGCTGAAACATGGGAAAAATTAACTGATTTACTATAGAAATATGCAGTAAAAAGGTTAATGTACAGTAAAAGTAAAACAACATGGTAAAAGGATGTGGACAGATCAGCAGAGTCAAAGTGTATCAGATGAAAGTGTATTAGATGAAAGGCTAAAGTAAATGAAGCATCTAGCGTGAAAGATCAAAAAAAAAGCAGATTAAAGGGAAAAAGATCAAAGCCAGTAGAACCAAAATAAAAGGGACAACATGAAACAGTTCAATAGCTATCTCTATCTTCTTGCATGAAGATATTTCTTTCTCCTAAATTAATTCTCAATACAGTTTGAGATATTTTTGTAAATCCTTTTGTATAAATACTTCATAATTTGAAGTATTAAGGGTGGATTCTATTAGACATTTCTATAGACTTTGATCAGAAGACCCAGAAGGTTATTGTATCATTTGCTGAGCCAACAAATTGGATTGATAAATAAAGATCAGATATTTCCAAGGATTCATTTGTTGAGTGAATTTCAGACAAGTATTTTCATGTGTTATTGTTATTTTTCTCAAATTTATTCATAATCTTTAATGTGTTTCTAAATCTAAATGTTATAAATGGAATAATACTTCAGAACTTGTTTAATTACAGTCCATCCTAACAATTATGCATTTAAATGTTTTCTTCTGATATTTAAATTAAAGAATTCTTAATTTCTCTTTGGTTTAGATTGATTTCTTAAATATCCAGGTTAAAGGATTCTTAATTGCCCTTTGATCTTGATTATCCCTTCATTCCTCATTCATTATCCAGGTCTGAGAACCCTTAACTGCTCTCTCACCCTGAGTGAAACCCTTTCACCCCTCTGTCTCAAATATCTGAAAAAACACTCTTCTATCTTTCCCTTAGAACATTCCCTTTAGTGAGTTAATCCAGTTTTGCTTCCTTATTGTTTGACTCCATAGCCCAATGGTCTAAAAGACATCATTTTATCCATCTGTCTAAGCAGATCCCACCACCCAATCTCAAATACAAATCAAAAACCCCTTGAACAATCATAACTAGCCTAAAAACATCTTAACTAAAACAAAGTTAAATTTTAAAGAGAGAGCCCTCTCTGAGCATCAGGAAGGCTAGGTCCTGATCTCCAAAAGTGGTTTGTGGTTACCTTTGGTTTTTCTTTCTTTTTACTTCAAAATAATTATCAGAGTGATAACAAAACCAAAAATATATTACCTATAAATCCATTGCCAAGCTGACCACAGGTTGATAAATCTTTACATCATATATCCCTAGTTTTTCTTAGTTACATTACATAATCCATGCAACATAACATGACAGTTTTTAATCATTACGGATTTGGAATATCAATAGTCATTTTTATATAAAATAAGGAATAATTTACAAAAGTACTTCTATAGATGTTTTTAGAAGATTTCATACTTGGCTCCTTCATCTTCAAGAAAGGAATACATTTAGTAAAGTTACATGTGATTCTCAAGGAATTATTTTGATCGGTGTGACCTCTACACTCTTCTTTTCTAATTCAAAAGTAGTGTGCTTCTAGAGTCTAGTTATCACTCTGAAACAAAAGTAACAGAGTTTTGAAATTTCTTTTTAGGTATAATAAAAAGTTCCCTAAGAACACTGTTAGGCATCCCAGTGTTCCATGAAATTTCTAGGTTCTAAGTTCTAACATAAACTAACTAGGCTTTTTACTTTTGGCAAAGCTCTGACAACCTACCATGCAAAATAATCAATTATCCACACGCTTAGAAAACTAAAAATAAATGTCTATTTGGAATCTATGGTAACTACTTTTATTTAGCTATGGTGGAAATATAATTATATTTAAATATTATGATCAAGTATAGAGACAAAAGAAGCCATAATTTAGTCAATATGAGGTGTGGGACCACAATTAAGAAAACAATTTCCATTGATTCAACGATTGGTTGCAATTGGGTATAGGACTGTGTCACTATGAAGCAAGGGGAATGTGTCACTATGAAGCAAGGTCTCAGGTGATTAGAAAGCATGCCAACATGTAGGTTAAAGAATTCACAGACATTAAGTTGCCTTGGAGTAGTGTCAAACAAGGCATCAAAGGTGACTACTCAGTGTGTTGTAAAGTACTACTATAAGAATCCTATCTTTCTCATTGGTTAGTTCTATCGTACTTCTATAGTATAACTATGCATTTTTGGCAACCATTAGGGGTATTATTTAGTGGTTCCTTATTTCTTATCATTTATGGGGTCATTTTCACTTTTACGTTGTGCTTTTGTCAGTGGTTTTGGGTTTGAGTGGATTCTGAGTTGTTCTCAACCCTTCAATCTCGAGGATGAGTGGATTCATAGGCTTCATAGTTTTTCACTCTGGGTCCTTGCATGGTTGGTCATCAACCATCCAAGGCCATCCAAGACCTATCTGGCTAAGAGCATGTTGACAAATGGGCTTTGCTAAATTTGTGATTAAACTAGAGACAAGTGAAACACATCTTTTTGGACTACCTGTCTGCAAGAGACTACTAGCAGGACATTGAGGATCAACACTCAATTTTCTTCCAAGAAAAGGTGCATTGGATACTGCAAACTATGGAAATTCCTGGTATCTTGTTCTCTTGTCCCTGTCAGGGATTTGGAATTTCCTCGGAGTTATGCCATTGTTCACCTTTTGGAGGCTAAAGTGGAAATTTATTTTTGCTAACGAGGATAGAAAAAGCATCATGCATCTTATCCACTAGGATTATGAAAAAGATGTATGGATGGGAAAAATTACAAATGGTTCCATGTGCTTCCAAAACAAAGTAGAGTGATGCATATGAACTTTCAACCCATGGTGTATTATAACTTATATATGTGCAATTTGGAATTTGTTATTGCACATTTAAACACCAAGTGGACTATTTATTTTCATTAACAGAGTTGACAACACTAATTTCTTAGGTCACTGCTTGACAACAATATGGTATTACCACTTACATATGTTTTATATGATGCTCAAAATAACCACTTAAGCTTTCGAAGGTTGATCTTTTTGCTAGCAATTAAAGCATGGTTCATTGGAAGCAGATTTTAGTGGAAACTAGTACATAAGTAGTGGCTTGAATCCATCTTTTGATACATTTGATTGCCAAGTTCATGAATTTTATTTGACATCAAAGAATCTCATAGAAAATTTGTACTAGATAATATCAACCCCTGATGGTGGCTTCTTCATTAATTCTAAAGTTCAACGATTTGTGCAGGACTCATCTCAACTTGGAATACTCTACAATCATGATAATGATTATCCACATTATTGAGATGACTGGTCTCTATCTGTATCTTGTAAGCATGTACACAAATGCATCATACATTTTAATTGTTAGCAGTATGTAGTGAAGTCATAGTGAACTACATTTGGTTGGTTTCATGGTTATTTTTTCCTAATTTCCTAATTTAAATATGAAAGGAATCAAATAAATAGAATTACTTTCCGTGGTCACAACTTAGAAGCTTCCCTTTCCAAATAGTTCAATGAGAATATCATTGTGCAAGTCTGCAAAAAATTAATGAAATGCATACTGAGCTCAAAGAACCTAATGTCTTTTAAATACTTTTAAAATGCAAACATACTCTCAAGAAAAGTCCATTTGCATAATTATTGTCTTCAAAAGCACATGCACGTGAACATTTTCAAAACCGAGTTGTCTTTAGTGCAACTTTTTGGAAGTTTTTCCGATGGGTTTTTTTTGGTCTAATTTCTCTAAAATCCGGCAGAAATTTATTGAAATCACAAGTTTGATGGGTAATCCTTGCACAATTGAAGTGCCCTAATGGTTTTTCATGGTGTTGAATCTATATATACAATCAAAAAACTAGTTTAAATAACACAAATCAAGAATTCACCTCAATTTTTTTCACCGGATTCCAACACTGAAAAATCCAAAAAATCATACTAAAGACAACTCCTTTTCAAAACCAGGTAAACAAAAAAGGTCATGGTCCAAAATTTAAAATCTACAACACTTACACAAAAATGCATATGCAAAATCATTGAGAGTGGGAACTCAAACCCTATTTTGAAATAAATACCAAAGAATTCACATCTGGATTGAAGTATAAAGGAATATTACAAAAGCATTTAGAGTGAAGCACTTAACCCTCTGACTTTCAAAAATAAAATAAACAACAAAAAGGTTTTTTGATAACTTAAAAAAACATTAAAAGAGATATATATCAATTTAGAAAAATAATAATAAAGATTGTAATTTTCTTAAATTGATATGAAATTCGTAAACAAACACTTAAATGTTATCATAATCCATTATAAATCCAACCACAATTTCAAGAAAGGTAAAAGTTAATCATAATCCATTATAAATCCAACCACAATTTCAAAAAAGGTAAAAGTTAAATTGACCAGTACTAATTATAAATCCAATTACGATTTTGATATGAAATTCTTAAACAAACACATAAATGTTGTCATAATCAATTATAAATCGAACCACAATTTCAAGAAAGGTAAAAGTTAAATTTACCGGGACTAATTGTAAAGCCAATTACAATTTCAATAGAGATGAAGGTTGAATTTAAAAGAGTCAGAAATATACCATTGACATAGGAAGAGGCCTTTTATAAAAGCTGCTTTATTTAGTTAAATTTGTAGGCTGCAACAATTTCAAGAAAGGAAGGTTTGTTTTTGAAAATAGAGGCTAAAAGATAAACTATAGAGATAGGCAAAGGAAACATCATTGATTTCAATTTCTCACGAAAGGTATAATTTGAATCCAAAAATACATGCAGAAATAAAGTATTGACATTGTCATAGGCAGCATCATAAAAACTGTGTTTAATCATATAAAGTAGTTAGGCGTATAATGCGTTCTGACTCTGGTTGCCTAATAAGTACGCGTTGTCAAAAATAAAAAAAGTAATTGAAATTGGTGTTACCATTAATAAAATTAAGAGGAGAGAGCCCCCACATTCCAGTCCACATGGGAGACCGAAGAAAGCGCATACACCCACTGTTATCAATTTAGGAATATGTTGTGGCAGAGGTCACAACCCCGGTAGAACCATCTCTGTTGTTGTCTAAGTTGCGCAAGTCAATTTGAAGAAATAAATATAAAGAGAGGAATCTTTTTTAGAGTCATCGGATAAATTTTAAATATATTATTATGGGAAATATTGCATCCATGTTCCACGGGTTTAAATGTATTTTAAATTGAAATTTCCTTAAATATGGATAGGGCTTAAATTTTTAAGATATACATTTATTTTATTATTGAATTCTAATTTATATATTAAATAATTAAAAGCATTAAATTAATTTCCCTTTTTAACTAATATTTGATATATATATGTATATTATTATTTAATATTATATGATAACATTTTTTTATAATGAGGTGTGAAGTGACTTGTTACTTTAGTGAAACCATGAACTGCACCTGTTTACTTGAAGTGTGGACACTATTTTAAAATATTAATTCTAAAAATAATATTCTATATATTATTTATATAGTTTTTAAATGTAATTAATAATATAGTTTTTAAATGTAATTTTCTTATTATTTATATTATGTATACAATTTATTTTGTATTTTTTATATTTTATTTTGTTATTATTTATATGATGTATGTAATTTATTTTGGATTATTTTTTATATTATTTAAGTGGATTTTATGATGTGATTAATCGGAAAGAATTTATCAAAATTAATATAAATCACAATAGTCTAAAAACAAGAATTAAAAATATGTTTTTTTTTTTATAAAATTTAAATTAAAAAAATATATAAAAATAATATGCCTTCAAAAATTATTACATAGAGATGGATCCATAACCCTAAAATTAAATTATAATTATTAACTTTATTGCACATTCATTTTATTAAATTATCAGAATGAGCTTAAATCAATTAGTTGAGACAATGCATTATTTATATCAACATCTTAAGAGTAAGAAAATGATTCATCTCTTTTAATGTTTTGCTTGTTTCATATGGCTGGTTAGATTCTGTGGAGTCTAGGGGATTTACATGAAAGGATCACTCATCTTAACCAAGGAGCTTGATGTGAGTTTGATTGTGATAATTTGGATGATATATATATATATATATATATATATATATATATATATATAGGAGTAGTTTAACAATAACCCTTTTTCATAGGAATTAATCAAAAAATACATTTTTGAATGCATAAATGATTCAACACTCTAAAAAACTTTTGAATACTCAAATTATATAGATTAAATAATTTAAATTTAAGTTTCTAAAAATCTGTGTTAAATTTTGATTAAAACTTAACCAGAAAATATATTTGGAAAAAAAACATTTTTTTTATAAATTAAACTATATATATATCCCAAAAAATTATTCTAATTCAATTGTTAAATTAACAATATATATAACCCAAAAATTATTATAATTCAATTCTTAAATTAACAATATAAATAATTATTATTTATTGGATATTAATTATATATTTATATATATTATCACTTAAAAATACATTCAGATCACTCGAAATTATATTGGTTGATGTGTAAAGAAGTAAGATTTTAATCATGAAAAATGCTTTACTTCTGGTTAATGTATCTTTTTTTATATTAAAGTAACTCTGAAACAAACAAATATTCTAAAATCATCATAAAAATTAAAATCTTTCCGATTAAATATTTGTCATGTAACTTATACTCATGGTCTACATAAAATGAATGTACACTCATAGTTTTATATACTATTTTTCCGACCTCTCGGGTCTCATTTGACACGCAATCATTTCGGTTCTCTGATCTCTGTGCGACCCCGTCACTTGTGCTGTTTTACTTAATGTGAATGGCAACGCAAAACCAAAACCAAAACCGTGACTTGTGAAATTTGGATTCGTCATATCTACTTTTGAGCTTTTAGGTTGCGTTGCGTTGTCTTTTCAAACCTGCTCCCATTGACCACCTTGCAAATCATTCACAGGTTGAGTTTTGCCTGTCGCCCATTTCCAATGGGCTAGAGTAGCAAATGATGTAATTGCAGCCAGAAAGGACAGCTGACAGACTGTTATAGATTATATTATATTTTGTTTGATAGATAAAGAATGTAAAATTTGAAACGAGAATTGATAATGTTACTCGTTTTGTAGAGAGAGAAAAAAAAGGACATGATTTGAAAAGGGGTGATGTACAATAGTTTTGGCGCTTTAATTTTTTTTTTATGTATATTGTGTTTTAGAATGGTATTGATTTTCATGCTGATTTAAAAAAGTGGCAATTCTGCATCAGATTTTTTTAAAAAATCTATTTTTTTATTTTAAATGTAAATAATTATTTTGTAAATTTAATAATTTTTGAAGTGGTCTTGTTTTTATTTTAATTTTAATTTTTTTGTAGTGACGGTTTTATTGTTTTGCATTTTAAATAATTATTTTGTAAATTTAATAATTTTTGAAGTGGTCTTATTTTTATTTTAGTTTTAATTTTTTTTTGTAGTGAGGGTTTTATTGTTTTGCATTTTTAAATTAGAAGGTCGATATTTTGAATTTTCGATATTCTAGGTATTTATACATTCTTAATTAATTTTTCAATCCACATGAAATAATTGTTTATAAAAAACAATATTTTTTAACAATGGACATAAAAATAACAATTTTTAACATAGATATAACTAAAAAAACTACACGTTTTGATAATTTTTTGCTAGAATTGACATGTTAAAATCACAATTTTTATATGAAAATTTTAACTAAAAATGGTTAAATAATATATATATATATATATATATTTATTTATTTATTTTATGAATTTTATGTCAAAAGAATAATAATCATTTTTTTTTTTCAAAAAATAATGATTAACTTAAAAATTAATGTGAAAATCACATATTGCAAATATTGAACGGATAACAGTATTAGTTCCGGTAATTGGAATCGAATAACTACCACCCGACTGCCCATGGGGATGGCTATCCGATTCTTGGAATCGAATAGCCACCGCTCGGCCACCCCTACGGGCGGCCGAGCAGTGGCCATTTGATTCTGAGAATCAGATAGCCACCACCCAGGCACCCTCACGGGTGGCCGGGCGGTGGCTATCTGATTTCGAGAATCGGATAGCCACTGCCCAGCCACCCGTAGGGGTGGTTGGACAGTGGCTATCTGATTTTGAAAATCAGATAGCCACCGCCCAGCCACAGGTGGTTGGGCGGTGGCTATCCGATTCCGAGAATCGGATAGCCACCCCCATGTGCAACCGAGTGATTGCTATTCGATTTTGAGAATTGGATAGCCACCTCGACGGGCTAATAATCATTTTTATAGCCACCTCGATAGCCACCTCGACGGGCTATTTATTTATTTATTTTATGAATTTTATGTCAAAAGAATAATAATCATTTTTTTTTCTTCAAAAAATAATGATTAACTTAAAAATTAATGTGAAAATCACATATTGCAAATATTGAACGGATAACAGTATTAGTTCCGGTAATTGGAATCGAATAACTACCACCCGACTGCCCATGGGGATGGCTATCCGATTCTTGGAATCGAATAGCCACCGCTCGGCCACCCCTACGGGCGGCCGAGAAGTGGCCATTTGATTCTGAGAATCAGATAGCCACCACCCAGGCACCCTCACGGGTGGCCGGGCGGTGGCTATCTGATTTCGAGAATCGGATAGCCACTGCCCAGCCACCCGTAGGGGTGGTTGGACAGTGGCTATCTGATTTTGAAAATCAGATAGCCACCGCCCAGCCACAGGCTATCCGATTCCGAGAATCGGATAGCCACCCCCATGTGCAACCGAGTGATCGCTATTCGATTTTGAGAATTGGATTCCGTGAATAAGATAACCACCCCCACCGACGGTCAAGTGATGGCTATCTGATTCTTGGAATCAGATAACCACCCCCTCACTGCCCTTGAGGTGGATATCTGATTCTGAGAATCGGATAGCCACCGCTGGGGGCGGCCGAGCGGTGGCTATCTGATTCTGAGAATCAGATAACCACCACCGGACCACCCCTACAGGCGGTTGAGTGGTATCGCCCGTGGGGGTGGCCGGGAAGTGGCTATTTGATTTTCGGAACCGAATAGCCACCGCCCTGCCGCAAGTGGGGGCGGAGGCCAATAAAATTGTTTTTTTTTAATAAAAAATAAATTTTGATAAATATGTTTATTATATATATATATATATATATTTAATTTTTTTTTTTTAATTATATATATATATATATATATATTTTGAATGTTATTTTAAAAAATATAAAAAATATATTTAACTTTTTTTAATTTTAATGTTTTTGTGAAAATGATGTTTTATTTGAAAATATGTATTTTTTTTTAAATTTTAATTGTTTTTCGGGTTTTTATTTTATTTTTAGTTTCAACATATTTTTGTTTTTTAGGGTTTTTTGAAAATGTTTATAATCTTAATTTTTGTAGTTTTTAAATTTTTTTTTTTTCGTTTTTTTTTGTTATTTTTCTTTTTTTTAAAATCTAGTTTGTTTTTAATTTAATTTATTTTTTTTAGTTTTTCTTAATGCTTTTTTAAAATTTCCCCTTTTTACTTAATTTTATAGTTATTATTATTTTTATTAAATTTCCAAATTTTTTTATGATTTACCACATTAAAAAAAATGTTATTTTTTTGAAAATATGATTTTCTTATTATTTATTTCTTGAATTTTTTTTTTTTTTTTTTTTTTTTTTTTTTTCACATTTTTATGATTGATTTTTTTAAAATTTTTTTAATATATATTTTTATTTTCATTTTGATATTTTTTTTTTATTTTTTTGTGTTTTTTTTTATTGTTTTTATTGTTTTTATTTTATGTTTTCATTATTTTTTTGAAATTTTAATGTTTTTCAGAGTCATAACAAAATTTTTTACACCATTATTTCAAAATGTTGAAAATTTACCATAAAAAAAAGTGTTATTCGAGCATCAACACTTTTCATTTTGAGGGTGTTTTTTGCATATAAAAATTCGGTTTTATTGGCATTTTTTTTAAAATGTTGAAAATTAACCCTAAAAAAAAAAAGCCATCGTTACATTATTAGCACTTTTCATTTTCAAGCTGGTTTTGCACAATTTTTGCACAAAAAATTCGTTCTCACTACCATTTTTAAAATATGTTCAAAATTGACCCTCAAAAAAACCATTGTTCTAGTATACACACTTTTCGTTTTCAGCACTATTTTTCATGTTTTTTTAGGGTTTTTTGGGCAGAGTTCTCGTTTTGAGTTTATAGTTCCCATTTCAAAGTTTACATTGTTGTTTTTTAGGGTTTTTTGGGTAGAGTTCTCGTTTTGAGTTTATAGTTCCCGTTTCAAAGTTTACATTGTTGACAACATCATGTTGTTAGATAAATAGTTTTTTCCTGTGGTATAATATTCTGGTTATATATAGATTTCAAATAATTTAGATTTTATTGTTATATATATATGTCAAGAATTACACATCATGAAATATTATGATATTACTTTTCAATGATATCTATCAACTCCTTATTAAGTGGAAGAAATTACATATCTCCCTCTTTCTAAAAAAGTAAATTAACTTTCTTTTTTCTTTTAAATACTTTATCTCTCTATATAAAGTTTATGCAAAATTAAGGTGCGAATTGAATTATTTTATTTAAGGCGTGACTCGACGACATCTCCATCACATTGGGATGTAGAGAGCATCTCAGAGCAAATACTTAATATCATGAGGATCACTAATTGAGCTATACATTAGGAAATATTTTATTTATTTATTTTAATTTATATTTTTCTACCATTTTTTTCAAGAAAAAAACAACCTTTCCAAAAAATATAATAAAATTTACACATACACATACACACACACACATATAATAATAATAATAATAATAATATTGAGGAAAATTTACATCAATTTATTTTTGGAAAAACTAACCATTGGAGATAACTCAACCTCCCTTTAGAAATTCTCTAGCTTGAACCTTGCTTGCAAATCCTCTGGCAAATTCGACTGACTCGAATTCAACCTCTTCAGAAGTTAGAAATTCTCTAGCTTGAACCTTGGTTGCAAATCCTTTGGGAAATTCGACTAGCTCAAATTCAACCTCTTCAAAAGTTACAATATGGTTGGAACAACTCAACCTTTCTCATAAATTACCTTAGTAAGCCAACCTCTTGAAAATTGCTTTTCTTTATTCTAAAATGAATCAAACCAGTTCAAGGATTTTCAGTACTCTATTTTTTTGTTTGTCTCCATAGGTGACTGCGCCCT
Organism: Pinus tabuliformis; assembly: GCA_031772625.1. Classification (NCBI taxonomy): domain Eukaryota; kingdom Viridiplantae; phylum Streptophyta; class Pinopsida; order Pinales; family Pinaceae; genus Pinus; species Pinus tabuliformis. The sequence goes on along the minus strand of CM062804.1, from coordinate 823,953,412 downwards.
TAGAAAAGCAACTCGACCCTCTTAACTCGTCCTCCACAACTCTAGGATAATTCATCCTCCACAATTCGACCATTAGAAAATTCAATCTTTGACAAACAATTTAGCCTTATTTTTTGCCAAGTAAATTGGCCCTCTTTCAAGTGGTGCAATTTTCTACTAACTCGCCCTCCTTGAAGAGATGCACATTGTTGCATCTCATCTCTTCTTTTGGTCCCCAATATTTGATTCTTCTTTTTTGATGAACACCAATGGAGAACCTGAAGTGGTTCTCCGTCTTGTCTAGCTAGGGTGGGTTTTTCACCACCTAAACTAATCACCACCAACTAGGGTGGATAGTTTCATCACCAAACTGAGATTTCCATGAGGATTTTGCCTCACTTTATAAGCTACTAGAGCTCCAAATTCAATTCTCAAAACATCCACACATAATCCCCCTTGAGCCTCCTTCATTTTTTTTATAATCATTTCCTCCTCTTGAAATACCATGGGTGGCTGGAAATACCATGGTTCACTTTATTTTTATTAAGTGACTTACCACTTTTATTTAATTATTAAAATGTTACCTTTGATTAAACAATTAAACCAACCGATCCTCTTTTCTCTAGATTATAACCTACATGAATTTGGGTAGGATACTAACTCAATCAATTTTGCTATTATTGTTTGGAAAGGGAAATTGCAGTCCTCCCTTCCCAAAATTGTTTGTCTTCAAGCAACTGTAAATTGGGATGCTGCAATACCTCTTTCCCTTCCCATGCAACATTTTCTATGGTTAGGTATTTCCATCGAACTAGATATTCCATGATGGTTCTAATCATCAATCTTCTATCCCTAGTATCCAAAATTTCCTATGGGATTAGGATCAATTTCCCTTCCTTGTCCAATTAAAGTAATTCAATTGAACTTGTTATTAGCTTCCCTAACACCTTATTGAGACACAAAATGTAGAATACATTGTCAATCTTTCTCTTCTTTGGCTGTAGTTCATAATCTACTTCCCCAATCCTTCGTATGACTTTGTAGGTTCCATAAAACCAAGAATTCATTTTTTCTACTCCATTCCTCTTTAGGGAGGATTTCCTATATGGTTATAATCACAAGAAAAGTAAATATCCATCTTGGAAATTGCACTCAATCCTGTTGTGATATGCATTCATCTTCTACTAATTCTATGCAACTTGTAAGTTCTCCTCAAGGACTTCGAAGATGCCTTGCTTTTCCTGCAAGCAATGCTTTTCTTTTGGAGCCTTGTTATGCTTGAATTCCATCTCAGCAAATGAAGGAGTGTCATACTTGTATAGTGTTTATATTGGTGTCATACTAGTAAACATATGGTGAGTAGTATTGTAGTAGTATTCCCCGAAATGCAATCACCAGATCTAGGTCTTCTATTGCCTGATCATATAATTTCACAGATAACTTTCCACCCATTTGGTTATGATTTATGTCTAAACATATTTCTATAGGTGATAACTAGTGCTTGAGGTTAATTCTATACATTGCAATATATACAATTTATTTCTAGAAGGCATTGAGAAATCAACTATCCTTGTCATTGACTATATATTTGGGTACTCCATGTAGTCTAATGATCTCCTTGAAAAATAAATCTGCTACTTGCCCTTCATTGTAATCTAATGGGATTACCATAAAGTGTGCAAACTAGGTCAATCTACCAAATACAATTGGAATGCAATCTCTGCCTTGTACCCTTAGAAGCCTTGTAATGAAATCCATGGAAATACTTTTCCATCTTTTATTTATGGTGGGTAATGGCTACAACAATCCTACTTGATGAGTATGTTCTTCCTTATTCTACTGATAGGTACTACGCTTTGTTACATGTCTCCATACATATTCTTTGAGTCCATCCTAAGAGAACCTTTCCCTTATCTGTCGATATGTTTTGAAGTATCCCTGATGATCAACTAGAGGTGAATTACGGATAACCTTTAAGAATTTTCTTTTGAGTGTCGATTCAGGGACTAGATAAATCTCGCCTTTGTATAAAATGACGTCATATAATACCCTATACCTATCATCCTGGACTAATCTATCAATTGATTTGCATGGAAAATTAATTTTTGGAATACTCCACTAGCAAAAGTGCCTTCCAATTGGTAGTGATCTTCTTGAGAGAACATGTTACTGGTCTCCATGAGAGAACATGTTGCTGATCTCCTGGAGAGGGCATTCAATATTGCATTTTCTTCCCTTTTACATATTCAATATAAAAATCATGCACCTGTATCTCATTAACCTTTTTTTGTATCCTCTCATTCATATCTTTTTGCTGTAGGAAGTACCTCAAACTGTTGTGGTCGGTTTTGACCATGGACCTTCCTTCCACCAAGTATTGCCTAAATTTCACCAATGCATGCATGAAAACGAACAATACTTTAACATAGATGGAATAAAGTTTTTCAATTTCCCCAAGTTTCTAGCTCTTGAAGGCTATTGGGTGCTTATCCTACATCAACATGGCTCCATGTCTTCCATCAATGCATCACACTACGGTACAAAAGAGTGTGAGAAGTCAGGAGGTGCTAAGACTAGACAAGTGCTCAACACCTCCTTACACCACTCAGAAGTTTGTTGTGCCTCTTTAGACCATCTAAAAGCCCTCTTTTTGGTTAAATTTGTTAAAGCTACCACCATTTGTGAATATCCTTTGGAAAAACACCTATAATAGTTGCATAAGCCCATAATTGTGGGCTAATCAATTATAACTTGGATATTTTCTTCATGCACTTGTACCCCTTGCTCATTGATAATATGTCCTAGATATAGAATCTATGTCATTCCAAATTCACATTTGGACTCCTTTGCGAAAAATGGATTATTCCTCCTATATACACAACACTTCCTCCAAGTGTCTTAGGTGTTCTTCCCAAGTTTTGTTATATGAAGAGATAATAAAAATACTAGTAGAAACTTCCACAACTAATTCTTGAAAACATGGCCCATGCGTGACTGGAAAGTTGCAAGTGCGTGGGTCAAGCCAAATGGCATGACTATAAAGTTATAAGTTCTTTGGTCAATAAAAATTGGCATGAATAAAAATTCATAATGTTCATAACAACATTTGAAAGTGGTTTTATGTACATCTTGCTCACGTACCCTGATTTACTGATAACTTGACTTTAGATCAATTTTTGAAACATAAACTAGCCCATGTAGATTGTTTGATAGCTTGTCAATTGTAGGTATAAGGTACTTTTTTAGATCATTTTATTGTTAAAGGAATTGTATTCTATGCACAACCACATGGACCCATCCTTATTTTTGACTAGCACAACTAAAGAAGAGAAAATGGGCTTGAGCTAGGCCTTATGTGCTCCATATCCAATAGATCCTATATAGTGTTTTCAATATCTTCCTTAAATTTCTTAGGGTGCTTGTAAGGAGTTATTATAACTAACTTCACTCTTTCCTCTAGTTCTATAAAATCCCTTGTCAGGATCTCTCCAAATACCTAATGCTTTCTCAATAATGCTTGGATGTTCCCTGCGTAATTCTTATTTCCATTGGAAGGTTATTATGTTTTCACTAAGCATTCTGTAGCCCAAGCTATGTCTCCATGTAGGGTTCGTCCAGGGATGTAAACCCTCAAGCTGGAATGAAAGCTAGCTCTGAAACCACCAAAACATCCATTTTAATTTAGTTAAATTTTTTTCTGCCAAAACCTCTTAAAAAAATTCCCAAAAATAAGTTTCTAAAAAATATAACAAAACCCAACAAATTTGGACAATCAGTAATCAATTTTTTTTTATTGAATACGCCACAACAAAACCCAACCAATTTTATTAATAATACTGAGGAAAATTTACATACAATTATAGAGAGAGAGAGAGAGATATTGTATTTATCCTTTGCATTTTTTCTTCAAACTTGTTTTGTAATGAAAATTTCTTCTAAATCCTCTGCAATATTTTCTTCAATCTCGCTTTAAAATGAAATTTATTATTATTTATTTAAAACAAGTCTTGATGTTTGAAATTTATGTTTTTAATTCGTGAGGTTTGAAATTCATTATTGTTTTGAGTCAGACTGTTGGTTTTCTTTATTAAATATGGTGTAGTGAGAATTAAGAATTAGATTTGTATTTAAATTTATATCTCTAGCATTTAATATTTAGATTTATCACTCTAACATTTAAGATTTGGTATTTTTCTCCATTCAAAATTCTCAATTCATTATTAGCCATATAAATTTAAATATAAAAAAAACTCATTCTATTATTGAGTTTCAAATGGCGATATAAACCTAATAAACATGACTAAGTTTGAGAGATTAGGGAGGGTGGACGAATCTATTTTCATTTGACATAAAGCTCTAAAATGTGTTTGACTAAATGAAGTTCTAAGATGTGTTTACAATTTTTCGAAGTTTAACATGAAATTCTAAGTTGTGTTTTACAAAACAACATAATTGGAAAACCATAAAATCTTTGTAATCCTAAATTTTGAAAAAAAATCAAAAGTTTTATTCATATATATAAGATTATCCAATAAATAATCTATTATATTAAAAAAGTTATAATTGTTTTGTTTTGTTTTGATATGAATTTATTTTTATTTATTTCGCTAATAAATATGTATTTACTTATTCTATTACTTTTATTGATTGAATATGTGCAAATTTTGAAAAATGTATCCTGTTGGTCGAAGGTTAATTATTTTTTATCAATTGTTGATGCGTTTGGTCTCCCACAACATTCTAATCAACCATGTAATCTTCAAAATGAAGTTGATGCTCATCTACATGAAGATGATGAATCAAATAGTGTAGAGCTTGTTGAAAGAGAAAACCCATCAAAGAAATGCAAAAGAATATTCAAATCTAAATGGAAGACAAGATTTCCATGGGCTTATGTTGTAAAATATTGTAATGATAATGAAAGGATAAAATGTTCTTGGTGTGTTAAATTTAAAAGAGACACTCCATTTGCAAAAGAGGGAAGTACCACTCTTCAAGTTAGTGGTCTAAGTGGCCATGCAGAATCAAAAACTCATAAATTCTCTTTACAACTTTTGGAGGGAGAAAGAAAACAAAGTAATATTCCAATTACTAAACATGTCGAACTAATGGTAGATGTTGAGAAGGAGAGAATTATATCAGTGATTGAAAAAATGTATTTTGTTGCCATACATGATTTATATTTAGAAATGTATAAGTCAATATGTGACTTGAATATGTATAAATACACTCCACACATGCCTCTAATAGATGAATATTTTGAATACACAAATACAACAACAGGAAAATAATTTCTTCAAGCTTATAAAGAGGTGTATTGGAACAAACTAAAAGATGAGATTTTACATAGACCATTTTACACAATTTTAGTTGATGAAAGCATTGATCGAACTATGTAACACCATTTAATTGTATATTATTACATATTTGACAAATGGAAAAAGAGGTCAATGTGTAACAAAGTTTATATGTTTGCTTGAAATAAAGGATGGAACAACTCAGTGCATGTATGATGCAGTGAGAACTCTTTTAGAAAAAATGGATCTATCTTTGATGAAGTTAGCTAGTTTTGGCTTGGATGGTGCATCTGCCATGACTAAGTATTCATAAATGTTTATCTTCTAAGCTTCATCAATATGCTCCTCATTTATTATATATCCAATACATAGCCAATAGGTAAGCGTTAACAACCAAATATACTTCATCTCATTTTCCAGAGTTTCAATATATTGACAAATTTGCAAATACAATTTATTCATGGCTTGGGAAATCAACTAAAAGACATGGAGAATTAAAAGAGAGAATGGAATCGTTTCAAATCATTAAGTTATAGGTCTTATAAATTCATCAAATTAGGTGGCTATCTAGATGCAAGGTAATGGAAAGACTTCTTAAAATCACATATGCTTTGTTAAAGGATTCATATTTGGGGGAGAAAAAAATGTATGAGTCAGAAACAATATTCAAGTGCAATTTTACATCCATCTACTTGCATATGTGCTCATTGAGTTAAATAAGTTGAATCAAAATTTCCAAGAGGATAATACACTACAAGAAAAAAAGACATTGGTGAGGGTCAAAAAATGTCACCATAAGCTCATTGGTGACAGTCAAAAGAGTTTCTATCACAAAAAACTAAACGTCACCAAAGGTGGCGTCGCCAAAAGTCTAGGTGTTGTGGTGACATTCAAGGTTCGTCACCAATAATCATTTATAGTAACAGATAGTGACCATCACCATTTCATATGAGCAATGGTGACGGACCTTAGCCCCCGTCACCAAAAAAATGAATGTCACCAAAGGTGGCATCACCAAAAATATAGGTGTTGTCGTGACATTCAAAATTTGTCACAAATAATGATTATAATGATAGACACTGACCCTCACCATTTCATATGAACAATAATGATTTATAGTGATGGACCTTTCATGGTTGTCACTATTGATGCATATATATCGTGGCATTCATTGACCGTCACCATTTCATATTTTGGTGAGGCTCAAAAAAATGTCACCATAAGCTCATTGGTGATGGTCAAAAGAGATTTCATCACCAAAAAAAATTAATTGTCATCATTCTATATCAATATAAGGGCACGATGGAATCGAACCACCAACCCCTTGCTTGTAATACAAGTGCTCTTTGTTGAAAATTGGCAACAAAAAATTGCTAAAAATAGAAGTGCTAAAAATAGCAGTTTGGGCATCAGTGTTGGATTGGGAAATAGGGAATGAAAAATGGAAGTGCTAAAAATAGTTCTATTTTTAGCAGTTCAAGTTGGATTCCTATTTTTAGATAGTCCATGGTCTAAAATAGGAAGTAAAATTCGAATTTGGTCTTACCAGCAGTTTGAATATTAATTAATTTATGCTCCATGAGTTAATTAGTTAAGGAAAATCAAACTTGAAGTCTTTGTGAGAACATGCAATAATTTCTCCACTGATTGGGGAAGGTGTCCTTGATTTGCTCCACTGATTGAGGAATTAAGGATGAGTTCTATATTGAGAGGATCAGTTGACTTAGTTTAACTTAGTCAAGTTCAGTTAGATTAATTTAACAAGTTGTTAAATTAAAGAGATACAGTTTGTTGATGCTTGCATGCATGTGACAACTGTTATTTTCAGATAACTGAGTATTCTCTCATGGATAACTGATCCATGGCAGTTCAGACAGAAACCCAGTTGAGATTAGAGAAGGGACAATGTACTATCAGTTGGATGAACATTTTTCTTATAAAGGAAGCTCATCCATAATGAGGATTTATCTCCTTCAAGTTTGTGCAGTTAGATCAGAGGTTAGTGAGTGTGTGAAGAGGCCAATTCACACAGGTGACAACACTAGACCTCAAGGAAACTGCACAAGGAAATATGAGGCTTGGAGGGCAGAGGAGAAGGTTTGTGAGAAGCCTTTCACTGTCTAGGAGCAGTAAAGTGATTGTACATAGAGCTGGATAGCTTCAGAGCTAAGGCTTTGTGTAATTCGGACTATATTTCCACTTGTATGATAATACAAAGATGGGGTTTTAGGCAGGTGCTTTCTCTGAGTAAATTATTTTGTGTTATGTGTAATTGATTCCTTCTTATCAGTTATATGCGTTCTTATTGATGTTGCTCATGGTTGATTAAGCTTCTGCTAAATTGTTTGTAGAAGTAGATCAAGTGTTTTGCTTTAATACATTCCATTACCAGGTTGATCTATAGGTGGGAAATTTCTACATGGTATCAGAGCTAGCTGATTTGTAGAGAAAGTTCTACATGGTATCAAAACTAGCTAATTTGTAGGAAAATTCTACAAAAATTCTATGAGCACAGGTGATCAAGGAAGAACAATATATAAGAAGAGGAGATTTCAGAGTTTTGAGTTTTGGGCTGAGAGTTTGCAGAGTGGATATGAAAATTTATATACAAAATTTTCAGAAAAAATAGCAGATTTGGATTCCTTGTAGACAAATACCCCCCAAAAAAAAAAATTAGCTGAATCGGAGTTCGGATGAGGGAGATACCATTGATTAAAAATTAGCTCTTTTTCTAGAAAATTTTGTGACGACGGGAAAGTGGAAATAGATTGGTGTGCTAGCCAAGAACCTGTATGCACTTGAGGTACAAGATGCATGCAAAGTCTTGAGGAGCAAGGCAAAGGTTAGAGACAAGTTGGTTGAGAGGGAGAGTATATTACCTCTCAACATGCAGTGCCAAAAGAAGTCGCAGACAATTGTGGAGGAGCAACGATTGGTGTAGCATCTTCAGGAGGTTGTGGAGTAGCCACAACAAACGATGTTGAGAGGAGATCGAGTAGAGACATCTAGTCATGTAGAGACCTCCAGTAGGGGGAAACTTCGAGCCAGGTGGGCAGAGGGATCACATGTAGCCATACCTCTAGGTAGGAGGTGGGGCGATGTGGAGAGATCGTCCCAAGGAGGAGGGGCAAGATCCTTGAGGTACCCAACCTCTTGAATGAGACCTTGCTACAAGAGCCCTGATGAGGAGTAGAAGGAACTGACTGATTAGGTAGAGACAGATGCGGATGGAGCGGCAGAGAGAGCTACAGTGCAGGGAATCCTAAGACAATGCAGAGCATGCAGGCTGCAACAATGTGAGAGGCACAAGTGTGTTGCACAGTGCAGGGTAGCACAGAGAAGGGTGCAACAGTGCAAGATGCATGGAGATGTTGTAGTAGTACAGAGGTCAGAGAAGGAGAACTTGTCAGTAGTAGGTAGAGCTTTAGCATCAGAGTATGTTTCTAGCTCAACAGAGATTTTAGTTGGGAGTTTTCTTGTTCCAAGAGTTGTTGGAGAAACCACACTTGGTAGAAGTGTTGCATGCAAAACATTCCGAAGGTACAAGATTGGGTTTGAGAGGAAGCCTTTCTTGTTGAGAGGGAGTGTTGAAAATTGGCAACAAGAAATTGCTAAAAATAGAAGTGCTAAAAATAGTAGTTTGGGCATCAGTGCTAGATTGGGCAACAGGGAATGAAAAATGAAAGTGCTAAAAATAGAAGTTCTATTTTTAGCAGTTCAAGTTGGATTCCTATTTTTAGATAGTCCTTGGTTTAAAATAGAAAGTAAAATTCGAATTTGGTCTTACCAGTAGTTTGAATATTAATTAATTCATTCTCCATGAGTTAATTAGTTAAGGAAAGTCAAACTTGAAGTCTTTGTGAGAACATGCAATAATTTCTCCACTAAGTGGGGAATGTGTCCTTGATTTGTTCCACTGATTGATGAATTAAAGATGAGTTCTATATTGAAAGGATTAGTTGACTTAGTTTAACGTAGTCAAGTTCAGTTAGATTAATTTAACAAGTTGTTAAAGTAATGAGATATAGTTTGTTGATGTTTGCATGCATGTGACAACTGTTATTTTCATATAACTGAGTATTCTCTCACGGATAACTAATGCATGGCAGTTGAGACAGAGACCCAGTTGATATCAGAGAAGGGACAATGTACTATCAGTTGGATGAATATTTTTCCTATAAAGGAAGCTCATCCATGATGAGGATTTATGCCCTTCAGGTTTGTGCAGTTAGATTAGAGGTTAGCGAGTTTGTGAAGAGGCCAATTCACACAAGTGACAGCACTGGACCTCAAGGAAACTGCACTAAGAAATAGGAGGCTTGGAGGGTAGAGGAGAAGGTTTGTGAGAAGCCTTTGACTGTCTATGAACAACAGAGGGATTGTATTGAGAGCTGGATAGCTTCTGAGCTAAGGCTTTGCGTAATCCGGACTATATTTCCACTTGTATGATAATACAAAGATGGGGTTTTAGGTAGATGCTTTCCCCATGTAAATTCTTCTGTGTTATGTGTGATTGATTCCTTCTTATTGGTTATATGTGTTCTTATTGATGTTTCTAATGGTTGATTAAGCTTCTGCTAAATTGTTTGTAGAAGTAGATCAAGTGTTTTGCTTTAGTACATTGCATTACCAGGTTTACCTACAGGTGGGAAATTTCTACATGGTATCAGAGTTAGCTAATTTGTAGAAAAAGTTCTACATGGTATCAAAACTAGCTTAATTGTAGGAAAATTCTACAAAAGTTCTACATGGTATTAGAGCACAGGTGATCAAGGAAGAATAATATATAAGAAGAGGAGATTTCAAAGTTTTGAGTTTTGGGCTGAGAGTTTGTAGAGTAGATATGAAAATTTCTATACAAAATTTTTAGAAACAAATAGAAGATTTGGATTCCTTGCAGAAAAATGCCCCAAAAAAAAAAAAAATCGGCTGAATCGGAGTTCGGATGAGGGAGATATCACTGATTTAAAATTATCTCTTTTTTCTAGAAAATTTCATGACGGCGGGAAAGTGGAAATAGATTGGTGTGCTAGCCAAGAACCTGTATGCACTTGAGGTACAGGATGAAAGCAAAGCCTTGAGGAGCAAGGCAAAGGTTAGAGACTTGGTGGTTGAGAGGGAGAGTATATTACCTTTTAACATGCAACGCCAAAAGAAGTCTTAGACAATTGTGGAGTAGCCACGATTGGTGCAATAACTTCAGGAGGTTGTGGAGCAGCCACAACAGGCGAAGCTGAGAGGAGATTACGTAGAGACATCTACTCATGTAGAGACCTCCAGTATGGGGAAACTTTGATCCAAGTGGGCAGAGGGATCACATGCATCCATACCTCCAAGTAGGAGGTGGGGCGATGTGGAGTGATTGTCCCAAGGAGGAGAGGCAACATATTTGAGGTACCCAACCTCTTGGATGAGACCTTGCTACGGGAGCCCCGATGAAGAGTAGCAGGAACTGACTGATTGGGTAGAGATAGATGCACATGGAGTGGCAGAGAGAGCTACAGTGCAGGGAATCCCAGGACAACGTAGAACATGTAGGCTGCAACAATGCGAAAGGCACACGTGTGTTGCACAGTGCAGGGTAGCATATAGAAGGGTGCAATGGTGCGAGATACATGGAGATGTTGCAGTAGTGCAGAGGTCAAAGAGGAAGCACTAGTCAGCAATAGGTAGAGCTTCAACATCAGAGTATGTTTCTATCCCAACAGAGATTTTAGTTGGGAGTTGTTTTGTTCCGAGAGTTGCTGGAGCAAGCACACTTGGTAGAAGTGTTGCATGCAAAACATCCCGAAGGTACAAGATCGGGTTCGAGAGGAAGCCTTTCTTGTTGAGAGGGAGTGTTGAAAATTGGCAACAAGAAATTGCTAAAAGTAGAAGTGCTAAAAATAGCAGTTTGGGCATCAGTACTGGGTTGGGCAACAGAGAATGAAAAATGGAAGTGTTAAAATTAGAAGTTCTATTTTTAGCAGTTCAAGTTGGATTCCTATTTTTAGACAGTCCCTGGTCTAAAATAGGAAGTAAAATTCGAATTTGGTCTTACCAACAGTTTGAATATTAATTAATTAATTCTCCATGAGTTAATTAGTTAAGGAAAATCAAACTTGAAGTCTTTGTGAGAACATGCAATAATTTCTCCACTGATTGGGGAATGTGTCCTTGATTTGCTCCACTGATTAATGGATTAAGGATGAGTTCTATATTGAGAGGATTAGTTGACTTAGTTTAACTTAGTCAAGTTTAGTTAGATTAATTTAACAAGTTGTTAAATTAATGAGATACAATTTGTTGATGCTTGCATGCATGTGACAACTATTATTTTTAGATAATTGAGTATTATCTCATGGATAACTGATGCAAGGCAGTTCAGACAGAGACCCAGTTGAGATTAGAGAAGGGACAGTGTACTATCAGTTGGATGAATATTTTTCCTATAAAGGAATTTCATCCATGATGAGGATTTATGTCCTTCAAGTTTGTGCAGTTAGATCAGAGGTTAGTGAGTGTGTGAAGAGGCCAATTCACACAGGTGACAACACTGGACCTCAAGGAAACTGCACAAGGAAATATGAGGCTTGGAGGGCAGAGGAGAAGATTTGTGAGAAGCCATTCACTGTCTATGAGTAGCAGAGGGATTGTACTTAGAGCTGGATAGCTTCTGAGCTAAGGCTTTATGTAATATAGACTATATTTCCACTTGTATGATAATACAAAGATGGGGTTTTAGGTAGGTGCTTTCCCCAGGTAAATTCTTCTGTGTTATGTGTGATTGATTCTTTCTTGTTAGTTATATGTGTTCTTATTGATGTTGTTCATGGTTGATTAAGCTTCCGCTAAATTGTTTGTAGAAGTAGATCAAGTGTTTTACTTTAGTACATTGCATTACCAGGTTGATCTATAGGTGGGAAATTTCTACATGGTATCAGAGCTAGCTTATTTGTAGAAAAAGTTATACATGGTATCAAAACTAGCTGATTTGTAGGAAAAATTCTACACTCTTCCGTTGGGCTAGCACCCTTTAAAGAATAATAATTTAGAAAATCAGACCTTGAAGTTTTATAAATTGTAAATTCTACAACTTTCAATAAACTATAAAACTTTTTTGGTCTTAGCAATCTTTTACTAGACAAGTGAAATAACATCGAAGCTATAGATATCTACCTAATGGTTATCGAAGTTATGAAAAGTGGGTGGAAGGAAAAATAGTTATATATAAAATACTCAATATGTTCAGTTGAAAACTCAATTAGAAGTGAAACTTTGAAGACATTTATAGCTTATAAATGACCTATAATTATCAAACCTAAAATATGCAATTTCACCAAAGATTGATTTCTCACCTTGGGAATCATGCAAATCTGTTGTGACAGCATAAAAATCTCTCTAAAAAACTAATTTGCATGCAAAAAAGTGAAAAACATTGAATATTATGATGCAATTATTAATAATGAGCTACATGCTTGAATCCTACTGGCTATGGGGTCTAAAAAATATGTCCCAAGAAAATAATGCCACAATTGATCATTAGTTTAAGGGTTTAATGCATGCACGCACTAGCTTTCTCACCTTCAATTATGTACATAAATGGTTGTCTAGATGCATTGTACTTCTTTGTCTTCCTCATTCTATGAAGGAAACCTAGGGTGCACCATTGTGTAGGTTGTTGAGATTGTATTTAGGCCTTATGCATTATACATTTCTTATTTATAGTTCACAAATAGAATGCAAATGCAATTTTGAGTGGTTTTAATTCATGTGCTTTCGTTGTTCATAAAATCCGACAATATGAATTTGAAGTTTGTAAATTCTAAAATTTGTTCTCATGATCGATTTTTTTTTTTCAACCACCTAGGCATAGGTTAGATTATGTCTAAGTCCATAATTTGCTTAACATTGTCTGAAATTTAACACTTTAACTTAACTATTCTTAATGGTAATTATTATCAACTTTAATGTTATGTTATATTACTTATATATTAGATGCTAACCTTGATAAATAATGCATTACTATTGTCAGTAAATTCAGGCTTCTTGTTTGCACCTCTAATATCCTTCATCACATGAGATCTAATAAAGAATTTTACCATTAATGACATTAAATTTCCAGAAAAGGTTTTTGAATTGCATTCCTACAACTTAGTCTACAATTTGACTATAGGCCAAAAAAGGTTGACCAAACAAGAGGGTATTCATTTCCTAGTGTTGAGACCACCATTTTCAACACAAAAACTTGTAGCCATTGTCAAAGCTCAGTCTACAATCTGAAATATAAGCCAAAAAAGGTCAACCAAACAAGAGGGTGTATTCATTTCCTAGTGCTGACAGCATCATTCTCACCACCAAAACTTGGAGCCATTGTCAAGCTCAATTTCATAGTAAATAATTAATAAACCTTGTAACCAAAACCAACACATGCTTAAGATTTTCCAAAATTCACGTGCAACAGAACTCGAATGCATACCTCTCTTTGCCCACCCGGTAAATATTCTCAATGACACCAACTTTGTAGTAATACTTGTTCTACCTTGATGTTCTGTGTGCTTTCTTTTGTCCACAATTTTGTGTATCCATCAATGTGCTTGCTTTTGGCCATAATTTTGTGTCTGCATCACTTTTCCTACATTTACCTCAATCATGCCATGCCACAAGATTTTGTATGTTTGCTCTGACCACAATTTATGTGTGCCCATTGTGTTTCAACCCTAGCCTTTATCATGCAATGTCATAGCCTTATAGACACTTAATTGTATGACCAATGTCGTCATATTTTCAAAAACATCAATGCTACTCCTTCCAAACAGTCACATATCTACTCTCATGTTGATCTGCAAAAAGCCTCAAAACATCCATGGCTGATGTGAATTCTATAAAGAATAACAAAGGACAAGGAATAACATTTGCTTCACTATTTAATTGAGAGAAAGAAACCAATAAAAATATGCAACTATAATTTATGAAACTCAGAAGAGAGATGATATCTTCAAGAAACAAATGCCAGAAATTCCAGTGTTGTGAAACAACACAATATTTAACTAAAGAAGAAAAGCAAAGATCTCGTTCTAAATTTCAATCACATTTCTTTCAAATTCATTAGAATATATACATTTGAAATCATTAACCTTGGAAAAATTGGAGAAGAGGTAGGCCTCCGAATAATATCACCACTTTGTTCAGTAGTTCCCAACCTGTAAATTACAGTACATTTTTAGTAAAATACTATTTAAATCTCTATATCAAAATGTTTGACTATGTCAAACCAAAAATATATTACCTATAAATCTGTTGCCAAGATGATCACAGGTTGACAAATCTTTACATCATATATCCCTAGTTTTTCTTAGTTCCATTACATAAGCCATGCAACATAACAAGACAGTTTTTAATCACTACGGATTTGGAATATTGGTAGTAACTTTTATCTAAACTAAGAAATAATTTACAAAAGTACTTGTATAGATGTTTTTAGAAGATTTCATACTTGGCTCCTTCCACTTCAAGAATGGAATACATCTAGTAAAGTTACATGTGATTCTCAAGGAATTGTTTTGATCGTTGTGACCTCTACACTCTTCTTTTCTAATTCAAAAGTAGTGTGCTTCTAGAGTCTAGTTATCACTTTGAAACAAAAGAAACAGAGTTTTGCAATTTATTTTTAGGTATAATAAAAAGTTCCCTAAGAACACTATTAGGCATCCCAGTTTTCCAAGGAATTTCTAGGTTCTAAGTTCTAACATAAACTAACTAGGCCTTTTACTTTTGGCAAAGCTCTGACAACCTATCATGCAAAATAATCAATTATCCACACACGTAGAGAACTAAAAATAAATATTTATTTCGAATCTATGGTAACTACTTTTATTTAGCTATGGTGGAAATATAATTATATTTAAATATTATGATCAAGTATACAGACAAAAGGAGCCATAATTTAGTCAAGATGAGGCGTGGGGCCACAATTAAGAAAAAAATTGTCATTGATTCAATGATTGGTTGCAATTGGGTATAAGAATGTCTCATTGGGAAGCAAGGTCTCAGATGATTAGAAAGCATGCCAACATGTGGGTTAAAGAATTCACAGACATTAAGTTACCTTGGAGTAGTGTCAAACAAGGCATCAAAGTTGACTATCCAGTGTGTTGCAAAGTACTACTATAAGAATCCTATCTTTCTCATTGGTTAGTTCTACCATACTTCTATAGTATAAATACACATTTTTGGAAACCATTAGGGGTATTATTTAGTGGTTCCTTATTTCTTATCATTTATGGGGTCATTTTCACTTTTATGTTGTGCTTTTGTCAGTGGTTTTGGGTTTGAGTGGATTCTGAATTGTTCTCAACCCTTCAATCTCGAGGATAAGTGGATTCACAGGCTTCATAGTTTTTGGCTCTGGGTCCTTGCATGGTTGGTCATCAACCATCCAAGGCCATCCAAGACCTATTTGGATAAGAGCATGTTGACAAATGGGCTTTGCTAAATTTGTGATTAAACTAGAGACAAGTGAAACACATCTTTTTGGACTGCTTGTCTGCAAGAGACTACTAGCAAGACATTGAGGATCAACACTAAATTTTCTTCCAAGAAAAGGTGCATTGGATACTGCAAACTTTGGAAATTCCTGGTATCTTGTGCTCTTGGCCCTCTCAAGGATTTGGAATTGCCTTGGAGTTATGCCATTGTTCACCTTTTGGAGGCTAAAGTGGAAATTTGTTTTTGCTAATGAGGATAGAAAAAGCATCATGCATCTTATCCACTAGGATTATGAAAAAAATGTATGGATGGGAAAAATTACAAATGGTTCCATGTGCTTCCAAAACAAGTAGAGTGATGCATGTGAAATTTCAACCCACGATGTATTATAACTTCTATACGTGCAATTTGGAATTTGTTGTTGCACATTCAAACACCAAGTGGACTATTTATTTTCATTAACAGAGTTGACAACACTAATTGCTTAGGTCATTGCTTGACAACAATCTGGTATTAACCACTTACATATGTTTTATATGATGCTCAAAATAACCACTTAAGCTTTCGAAGGTTGATCTTTTTGCTAGCAATTAAAGCATGGTTCATTGGAAGCAGATTTTAGTGGAAACTGGTACATAAGTAGTGGCTTGAATCCATCTTTTGATACATTTGATTGCCAAGTTCATGAATTTTATCTGACATCAAAGAATCTCACAGAAAAGTTGTACTAGATAATATCAAACCTTGATGGTGACTTCTTCATTAATTCTAAAGTTCAGGGATTTGTGCAGGACCCATCTCAACTTGGAATACTCTACAATCATGATAATGATTATCCGCATTATCAAGATGGCTGGTCTCTATCTATATTTTGTAAGCATGTACACAAATGCTTCATACATTTTAATCGTTAGCAGTATGTAGTGAAGTCACAGTGAACTACATTTGGTTGGTTTCATGGTTATTTTTTCCTAATTTAAACATGAAAGGAATCAAATAAATAGAATTACTTTCCACGGTCACAACTTACAAGCTTCCCTTTCCAAATAGTTCAATGAGAATATCATTGTGCAAGTCTGCAAAAAATTAATGAAATGAATATTGAGCTCAAAGAACCTAATGTCTTTTAAATAATTGTTGGGAAATACTCTTGAGATAAGGTAAAAAATATTTGTGCATTGTAAAATGAGTGGTGGAAGATTATTTTTCTTACCTTCTAAGTCAATTTGTAGGTCTCCTAGAGGAATCTTATAGACTATAGCCTTTTAGAGAGCACACCTTGGAGTGTAATAGTAGTGTGAGGGGCCCAGAAGGAACACCCAAGACTTGATAATTCTAAAACATGATAGTAAATATTCATAATCATACCTTTTGGGGAGAAAAAATTTCCATTTCGTTGCCCCAATACATTATGTAGCCTCAAAAACAAAGACAATGAGAACAATACATTCTTACATTATTAAGGACATAATCACATTCTGGAACATAACAATGCCTATATTGAACTTGTTCCTTGGAAGGTTCTGTATATACCAAAACAAATACATAAAATTATTTCAATTTAACTAAGCTTTTATATATTTATGTACGAGATAGGAAGGGCAAGGGATGACATTATGGATTATTCTGTTAATTAAGGGAATACTTTCCTGGAGATCATGCAAACAATCCATATCCATGCAATAAAGGGAATTGTTTTTCAGTTGCAAACATATCATGCATGATGAAGAGAAGAAATCAAGACTCGCATGGTATGTCTGACTACTTTTAGAGACAATATGGAAGGCACCCACTTTAATAGTGTGCCACTTCAACTCTTATGCTCAACTGTCTTAAGGGATTAGATGATTCTGCGCACAAAGTGTACCTGGCCTTCTTCATCGACAAAAGTGTTATGTGTCAGCATTTGCAGAGCAATGCATTCAAGAAAGATATAGAAAGGATTGTGAATGAGTTGAAGTCATATGTAACACACCTTTTTTTTTTGTTCAGAATATTTTGCAGAGGGTAAAAAGTGACCAGTTATCACATTTAGTGAAATACATGAGGATCTTTTACTAATATTATTTTGATACTCTTCAGGGAAAAAGAAAATGGACTGGGCCAGGTACTTCTACAATAAAAAATGCATATCATCTCTCAAGGTTTTCATTCCAGAACTTATCAACCGTTGGGGTCTAAGATTTCAGTGTTTTGAAGACACTTATGAAGACCTATTAAAAACCTTGCAATAGGAAGGTATTCAAGGCCACTTAAGAATATGATGCATTTTTAGATGTTTTGGATCGTCTTGAAGATAACCGTATGCCAAATTTGAAAGAGAACCTTGAAGTTCTTCACTATGATGATGTGCATGGTTTCCCAGAAGAGGGCAAGGAACAGAGATCTAAATATGACTACACTAATATTCCAGATCAAGAAGGGATATTTGAAGTTGGTCAAGTAGCCGCACTGGATCAAACCCATGATGAAGTATTTGATGAAAATCTTGACTCTATAACAAAGTTAAGTTCTACTGGTTTAGCACTATTTGATGGTGATGACCTTGTTGCTCAGGAAGCCTTTATTAGGCCCAAGTTATAATTATGACCATTATAAATAACGCTTCCATAATGGTCATGTTACATGTTTGTTCAAACACCGAAAAAATCAAACCTTTAGACAAGCTAGATGTTTGCAATACGCTCCAAAATAAGCTCTTCAAACAACTGGAACTGCACTGTATCCAACAAAGTTGACGAAGTACACATCACATCACCATCCCTCTGTCTTACCACTGACTCACCAGCCATATAAGAGCCACTGTTAGCTGAAAATTTATCCTTTCTACCATGCACATAGGACTTGGCTTGTTCACTAAACTCATTTCCTCCATATCTTGCCTATACAACACAACATAATTTTTTGTTTGCTTCTCTAAGGAAGCACCACCTCATGTAACAACTTCATCTTCACCCTCCATGTGATCTTCTTCTCATCAGTTACAACAAATAATGCATAATATACCCATTGTTTGTCTTTTCTTCTTTGTTGATTTGGATTTGTTTCAGAAGCAACATCATCAACAACTTCACTTCTCGAGATCTGTCTGACCTGAGCTTCTCTGACCTATGCATATGGCTAAGTTATCGCTGAAATTACACCATTCTTTCTGCTGAACTAATCTTGTATTCTCATCTAGACAAGAACAAGAAAATATGTTTTAGCTTTCAGTGGATTGAAAAGAAGGAAACTGAAGGCACTCCCTTGATGAAGTGGTCAAAGATAGCTAACTTAAAAGAAAAAAGAGGGATGGGGTCTCAAGAAATCTATGTTTTTAGCCAAGCCTTGGTAGCAAAGAGCCTTTGGAGGTTGTTCTCTAATGAAGGACTGGGAGGCAAAGTCATGAAGTGGATATACACGAAGGAAGGGTCCACTGAAGAATGAATAAGGGTACACAAAAAATCTCTTACAGAGCATTAATTGTTTGCAAAACATTAGTTAAATATTTCCCTTAAGATGAAAGATGGATTGCATGAAAAATAGGAAAATGAAATAAAGTAAGAGTTGGGCAGGATCCATGGAAAGGGTGCAATGGTGATTTCAGGATGTCAAAACCTTTTCTGTCAGATCTTCATGACTTAAGGGTATTTAAGATTAGGGATATAGCTTCAAATTCAAGAGAAATATGGTTTCAAAGGTGGAAGGAAGAAGAGGAGCTACACATAGGGGGAAAAGGTTGTTTAATGGAATTTGTTTGTCAACAGTCTAAATCACAACACCATAACTTTGTCATATTAGGAAGATGGGCTTAAGTGGTCAAAAAATAAAGCATCTGTTTTACACATTAAAATTTGGAAATGAGGTAAGAATTCTTGAAGACCAAAGTGGTGGAAGGCAGTTTGGAAACTTGAAAATCCACTTAAAACAAGAAAAAAAAATTATTTAGCATTGGCAAACAAAATTATTACATGGGACAATAGGGAAAAATAAATTGGAATGGACCAGATGGTATGTTTTATATAAGGCAGAAAGTGAATCAGTGAATCACTCGTTTGTCCTTTCTCAAAGCTGGTGTGGAAAGAAATTTTGCAAATAACAAATGGCAAGAACAAGTGGGACAAAGACTCTTTAGTGAGCTGTTTTGAGCATTGACATCTTGATAAACATATTTCCATTCATAGATATTTTCCATGCTTTGTTTTGTGGGGGATTGTGGTTAGCTAGAAACAATGCATTATTTCAAGGTAAAGAACCTCATCCAAGATTGGTGGCTCATTAAATAAGAACTGGCTATGGGGGATGCTGGAAGCCAAAATCTCCAAAAGCTCAGAGAGTTCTGAAATATCCAACATAGATCATTCTACAGCTTGGGGTTACTTTGATGGTGCATGTCAAGAAACCCCTAGGTAAGTGTGGCTTTCGATGTATTTTATTTTGAAATAACTCATTATTTTTCTATAAAATTTGGAGCTGGGCAACGCATTGACCACAAAACTGAGTTGTATGCGGTGTGGCTATTACTAAGAGTAGTTCTATAAAGAGGTGATGGAACAATGCAAATTCTAAGGGATCCAAAATTGCTGATTGATTGGGCTAGTGGACATAAGATGATAACAAATTTGGTACTGAATACAATCAGGATCAAAGTTTTATAGATAAAAATAAATTTTCAAGTAATTTTGTTTACCAACATTTACAAGGAGTGATACAAAGGAAAACCAATTCTCAAAAGATGCTTTGTTTTTGCAAGAGGGAGTCCTGATAGAGAAACAATTTAGAGAAGGAACTCTTGTCTCAGAATCAATTTTTTTTTTTTTTTTAATTTTTCAAAAAGATGATAAAATTCTTGTTTATTTCTTGAATAAGACAACCATGATACTTAGGGACCTGTATGTCCAAGAGTCCAAGATACATTTTTGATGATTTGAATGAAATTCCCAGATAAATCCTTATGGAAGACTGTAAAAGGTATCTTCTAGGGCAGTCTGTAGACAGGTTCAGCACCTATTTTGGCCAAAAGGCTATGAAAATGTCTATTTTTATTTCCTCTTGAAATAAGCGCTCTCTCTAGTATACTCTACTCGTTTCCCATATCGATTTGGGGTGCGGTTCAGCCTAGATCCTTCCAACCTTTTCATAAAAAAAATTCATGGGAAAAAAAGTAACTGAGATATACTTATGGAAGAAATACTCGCTGAGGAGAATAGTGATGATGATAATATAGGACACTTCATCAATAAGTTTGATGAAATAAACAAGCATTGGGTATCAATTGTTTACCAATTTTCTATGTTCAAGAATGAGATCATGGAAAGACTACCAAATTCAATGCCTTTCTTTGAAGATTAGACACGTACAGACTGGAGGGCATGTCAGTTAGTGTGGTCAAGGATTGTCAGCTTCCTATTTATAACATTTATGGGAAGGGTGCACAAGTCCCAAGTGTGGAGAAAATTGCACAAAAATAGCAGTTACACAGCCTGTAGATGTCTCAATATTACACAAGGATCCAGCCTACTCAAAACCATAAACGCCACTGTTATTTTACTTCCCAGAGGACAATGAAAATATTGTCATGAAGCCATTTTACTTCCCAGAGATGGAAGACAATGTGAGTATTGTCCTAAATCTAATTAGATCACCATTATAGGTGGTAGTATTATTATGGATTTATGTTGAAGTGTGAAACTGGATACTAGGTATCACCAACAATTAGGGAATGGGAACCAATGGCCAAAAGTATTTGCCCATTCTCTTCAACAGTACTAAAGTGATCATAAGGTTTAACCACAAACATAATTTTGGCTGTCTGTTTACCTGGGACATGAACACTGTGAAATCCAATTAGCTGCTTTTATGGGGCTCCTTTGTGGGTTGCAGGGGACTTGGAATACAAAAACAAGCATGCCTCCCATCCATGTTATCATGGTTCCACACAAGTATGGAGGATCTAAATTTTAACTTACTGCAAGGGGTGTTCTCCACTCTGACATGAGATTTTCCTGTGTCACCAAGGGCTTCAACATGCTCCATTGTCACATTCAAATCAATATTCTTGATGGTTGTGGAAGAGAACTCATATGAGTATGCTGAGTAACTCAATCCCTGACCAAAGTCAAACACTTTCTTCCCCATGTAAAATCTATATGTACAACCTATATAGCCTGTATGTCGATTAGGACACATGTTCATGTTTGTCATTGGTATCTTCACAAAGTCTTGAGGGTACCATGTCACAGGAAATCTCCCACCTAAACAGTACAAACATACACATCTCATCCAAGTACTTCAATTTTTCTGTAGTATGTTTTTCCTTTCATCAAAAGAAACTGACAGTATACAAATCCCAAATTCACAAAAAGATAACAACAAAAATACAGGCCAGTGCCAAAGGGACAAGAGAATTTTGATGCTTTGTTCCATATTACCATTGGTAGTATATTTCATTTTACACTAGTTTTTTCTTTACTCGGCTTTGGAACTAAAAAATAATCAACAAAATAAATTGATTAAAAAAAATATCAGCATGCCAACAAGGAGATGTGCAGTCATGAGGTGTCCCTGGATTTCAAGGACATTAGAGATATAGAAAATAGTTATTATTCAAACAATTTTTCTAGATATTTTCTTACAGATTGTTGCAATAACACTAAAATATCCTAGTATAAACTTCTTTCAATTGCTGCAACAACTCATAATTTTGTTGTAAAAGATGCATTTGACTCTGAATTTAGAATTAATATCGAATTAATCACTTTAAATGTTTGAGTAGTCCACCTTCTCCATATATTGTATTCACAAGGAAACCAAACAAATTCTAATATAGCCGACAATTTCTACTTACATGAACTAAACAATTCTTAAAATCATTAAAAAAATCACTAACATTGCCTATAAACTAAGCAAAAAATCACTACAATTGCCTGTAAACGAAGTATAATCATTGCCATTCCCTGTAAACTAAGTAAAATAAATCACACTTGAATTTTAAAACAAAATTGGATAAGCACTACTAAATAACAGAAAACAACATGTCAAGACGAAAATCCTACATGAAACAACCTACTTTAGAGACATTCCTACATCAAGGACAAGGAGAGAAGGGATGAAATTCTAGCCTCCGAGAGGCTTCCAATTCTAGCATCAATCTTTGGATGGCCAAAAGGCCACAACGTAATCGTTGGTTAACTCCCAAAAGATTTGATGGATTCCGGAACCATGATTTCCAAAATTAAGGAACAATTCGTAATCACTCTGAATGGCTTCTTTAGAAACAATGCAACTATCGCCAATGTGGAGGTGAAATGGAACCAATAGCTCATTTCCATTCCCTGTAAATTAAGTAAAATAAATCACACTCAAATTTTAAAACAAAATTGGATAAGCACTACTAAATAGCACAAAACAACATGTCAAGAATGAAAATCCTACATGAAACGACCTACCTTAGAGACATTCCTACATCAAGGACAAGGAGAGAAGGGATGAAATTCTAGCCTTCAAGAGCCTTCCAATTTTAGCATCAATCTTTGGATGGCGAAAAGGCCACGACATAATCGTTGGTTAACTCCCAACATATTTGATGGATTCCGGAACCATGTTTTCCAAAATTAAGGAACAACTCATAATCACTCTGAATGGAATCTTCAGAAATAATGCAACTATCGCCAATGTGGAGGTCAAATGGAACCAATAGCTCAATCTTTTTGTTGGAAGATCCAATCAGGCCTTGGTCCTATTAAAGAAGAGCACCAAGCACAAGAAGAAGCAGTCCATGATCAAGCAAATTGAAATACCAATTGTAGGATATTGGGTCAGAATTTTTTGTTACTTTACTATTCTTTGATGCCAATTGTAGGATATTGGATCAGAATTTTTTGTTGCAATTGTTAACCATGGTAGTATGTCACTAGCATTTTGGTTCTCTTTTTGTTTAAATTTCAGAAAAAGAACAAGGTTTGGCCAGTAAGACCATACGAAAAAATAGTATAATGGCTACTATAAAAAAGCCCATGAGGGCCTAAATCTATGTTTTTAAAGTTTATCGACTCTTCTTGCCAAGAAATTTAGACAATTTAACAAAAGGTTATAGTCTCATCAAATTTTATGGAAAACCTGGATTGCTGGTGGTAAATGGGATGGCTACTATTTAGAAAAGTGGAATACCGTGTGTGAATAGATGGGTTTCCAAAAATAATATGTTGCCCCTATTTTTGAGAGAACTTTAATTTCCACTGGTAGGATCCTGTGAGTACATGTAGCATTGTTTTGTAAAAATAACATCCTTTAGCACACAGATCAACAAACCACTCTAATTAAAACCGCAACAAATGGGGAGGACTAAATTTAAGAACTTAGAGACCCTTTGGAGAGCTACCTTTATGATAGAAATGAAAACCAAACGCTTTCATTGCTACCATGGCCTTCTCTGTTTATGTATGATGATGTCTCTCATAACAAATTTAACTTATCAAATCAAAGATATAACAAAAAATAATAGCCAAACCATGTGAATGATGGGAAAAAAAATAGTGTTGAAGTATAAAATCCCAATAGTATGCTTTGAAACAACAATAAATGGATGGGATGATAAAATACCTGGATTGTAGTCACCAAAAATAATCTCTACAAGTGCTTGACCAGGGTAGGCTGCCCAAATAATGCTAGAGATTTGAGGATCATTTATTGCAAACGACACATCCACTAGCCTACCAGAGAGGATGACAAGCACCACAGGTCTTTTGGAAGCATGAGAAACTTGATACACTAATTTCTCTTGTTGGCCTGGTAGAGTCAATTTTATTCGGTCTTGTTCCTCCTTTTCTTGGGTTTGGTCTAAGCCAACAACTACAACCACTTCATCCACTTTCTTTGCAGTCTCTACAGCTTCACCGAACAAATTTTTAGAAATGCATGCCAGGTCCTCACACTCGGAGTAATACAGAGTGTCCCTAACATATCTCTGCAGGCCTTGAATCGGTGTTATGGTGTGACATGGAAGACCTGGACATTCACAAGCAGTAGGAGAGAGGATAAGTACTTTTCACTACCTATACATACGGTCACATGTGTGTAGATTGCAGAATGAAATAACTATTTATGAATGATTCACGTGTAGATTGCAGAATGAAACAGGTATTTATGAACGATTTTTTTTCTAGGAAGACTGACCATAGTAGTTTCCTAGGAGAGTAGTTGCATTGTTGGCATTAGGCCCAATGACAGCCAATTACTTGGTCCGTGTTTTCGACAAGGGAAAATGTTTTCTGCTATTCTTGAGAAGCACAATACCCTGTCTTGTAGCTTGCAATGCCAATATTTGATGTTCAACAGAGCACACAACCTGCATTTTAAGTTTTCCCTCCAATTGATGGTTGAGATCACCATAAAAAATCCCAAGACACATGTGTACAAAGAACAAATTCAGAAGGGCCCTGTCGATATTTGATTCATTCACTTTTCCTTTCTCTATTGCTGACATTGTGTATTTTCGCAAATAACTTCCACAGTCGACATCCATTCCTGACAAAAAAACATGTGGTAATACTACAATAAGAAGAAGAAGCAGTTGTTGTTTTATCAATAACCGCATGGTACTCCTACTATAGAGAAAACAATTCAACTGAAGACAAGGCTTTCTAAAATAAAATTGATGGATGATTGCAACTAGAGATAGGTTCTTTACCACTATTTTTTGGGCTTATAAAGGTGCATTGTTTTAAATGTTTATTGGGTGTATTGAAATATAGCCACGACATAAACCCAAGTGCGATATGCAGCATGAGGTTTGGAAGCTCGAAGATGCGTATCTTGAGTTGACAGAAAAATCTTATTAAATCAGTGTGGCCCATGGGGTTGTATATATGAAAGCTTTAGCTTCACAACCTCGAAGTGTATATCAAACCTAAGTTAAAATGGGTCCGTCCTGATGTATATGCACTTACCTGTTTTCTGTAATTTTATGTATATTGCTGGAGGCTGTGAAGCTCAAGGGTGCATACCTTGAGTTACACAAACAACTCTTTAAAACATAGTGGTCGTAGATTGGGATTGACAATATGCAACCTCTAACTTCAGAATCTCCAAGTGTATATCAAATCTGACTCCTGAGTTAAGATATATCTGTCTTGATGCTTTCATAATATAAGATGGGTGTCTATTAAACTAACTTGTATGTATTTGCCTGCTTTCAGAATATAAGATGGGTGTCTATTAAACTAACTTGTATGTATTTGCCTGCTTTCAGAATAAAAACAAGTATGTTAGTTTATATGAATTTGTATGCTTCAATGTTTATATGAGTAGTTACCTTCTTTCAGAATGTCTGCTACAACATCTTCTGCAGTTGGTGTATACCGATCAGAAGTGTAAATAATGCCAACAACTTAAGAGTATGCTATGGTGTAATTTAAAGACAAAATTCATATCAAAGAAGTGGCATTCACCCCAAACAATTATACTTTGCATCTAACACATCTGAGGAAACATTACCCTTGAAATCCCCAGTCACGTCTCGCAGTGCTGGTGAGAAGGTTGGAATCACCACACATTGGGACTCCATTAAGGCTGTTGAAAGAGCACATGATACCACTGGCACGCCCTTGCTCCACACAACTCTTGAACAACGGTTGATATGTATCCAACAAGTCTTATTTTCTCACCTGCTCAAAAACATTAAATTAAAAAACTCTCTTGAATTAGCACAAACCCATTCAAATCCAACTTCCAGTTGCTAACCTTAGCAATTTGTGTGAACCCAGATATGCATAGTGGAACTTTACCATTAAACCTGGTTGTGTATAGAGAAGCAAGTATTTGGGGAGATTTTCAACACTGGGTAAAGCTAAAAATTGTAGTTTGCAATCTGTATTTTAATCCCCACCATCACTTAATAGGAGGATTTTACAGTGGTAAAAACAATTCCAGTGGACTGTATAAAATGATCTGGTAAGGATACTATAAACAATTTTGATTGTTGTAGGTCCAAGGCCAGAAAACAAGGTCACTAGTTCCTTGTCACTTAGGGTTAGAGGGAATGATGCTGGTGTTTCCAAGTGAATGCACTAAATTTGAAAACTATAACAAATAAACCATTATGTCGGTAAAAGTTTAAGGAGGATAAATATAGTCCTCCATACCACTGAACATGCAGACATGTAAACAATGGAGGTGCAATCCACAGTGAGAGAGATGTATGCCTGCGTGTGGAGGACTGTAATGGCTGATCACAGTACGACTGACCTAAGTGGGTAATGGTGCACACTAGGTGTACTGATCAACATAAAACCCTACAACTTGGAGGCCATCGGAGACTATATCTATCCTCGCCCTGAAGGCTACTACCTCCTCACATGAAAAAACAGAGAAAATATGGAAATGTAGAGTTGGTAATAGATTTTTACCAGAGCATCGAAAGAGAAGCGAGTATGGCCCTCCTAGTTATCCATGTCATAAGCTGTGAAATGATTGCAGCAAGCAAAAGCTCTCAAATGAGTAGAAGAGCGAACATTTGTCTTAGAAGAGGAAGAAAGGGGATCGCCCTGTAATCCCTTAACGTAGGAAACATAGTACCTGCTAGATAGTAGGGGATATTCTCCTAGAGTTTCTTGACCCTAGACCCATCGAGGATCTCTGAATATATTGATATTGGGCACCTAGAACGTAAGCCTTGACACCTGCCCTGCATTGTATATCACTCTAGCTTCAATGCCAATCGCCTGCACAACCACAAATCATATGTCCTTGTTTAAGTGAGATGAGTTATAGGTATTCATAGCATTATAGAATACAATGGAAATGGCAAGGGTTCCTTCCTCTACTGGTAACTGAGATGAGATATAGGCACTCATTACATTATAGAAATAAAATGGAAAGATTCAAACCAACTGAGATGAGATATAGGCACTCATTACATTATAGAAATAAAATGGCAAGATCCAAACCTGGGCAATGCGATACCAGAGTTTGACATTAAAGGATGCAGCGGTTAGTATGACTTGAGGAAAACTGGTAGCTGTATGAATGAGACCATTGAATTGAATGGCACGATGCCAGTGGGAAACTCCATGTAGAACACCTACAATTTCAAATTCCCTCTGCCTGTCAAATGAAATTTTGATGAATTTTTTTATTTTTCATGCTCTTCATTATACTTCTCTCTCTTCAAAGTTTTTATTTTTTCATGCTCTTCATTATACTTCTCTCTCTTCAAAGTTTTTATTTTTTCATGCTCTTCATTATACTTCCCTATTTTTATTTGACAAAGTTTTGGATTTTTCATGCCTTTTGTTATACGTTTTACTTAAAATTGGTAAGTGTCAACCTTTTCTAACCTCCTCTAATGTGGAAACTTTCTTTCAACTATTTTTTCATTTCAAATTTTATTCATTAATCTTTTTGTGAGAGTGCCTTATTTTTTCCTAAGTTAACATATGTGTTTGCTTGAGATCATAATGACATTAATCACCTAGGGCTTGAAATTTTCATAACACTAACAATAACCACCAACATATTAAACTAAATAATCACCTATAAATGACATTAATGTAGCATTAAGTCAATATTAACCACCATAGAAATTACCCTATCCTTAAAATTGGCTTGGGGCAAAGAAGAAAATGTGACACAATAAAATAAGTGACATGATAAGAACACCATTTAAAACAAATATGGACAAATCACTCTTGTATTTGACCAAGTAAAGCTAGGGTACCCACCAAATTTCAGGAATGGATGGAGCTATGTACTCTACCAAAGTAACCAAAGGCTTGCACGTGTCCCCAATGTCTTGAGATGGCCTCTACCACAAATGAGACAACGAGGCAACCCACAAGGGGTGAAATATGTCCTTAGGGATTCGAACCATGGGAGAGAGGAGAATATCACATTGAAAACTTATTGCAGAAGTCTGGAATTTCCTTTGACCATCAAAATGTCCTTATAAATTCATATTATGTGTTTATATGTTTATAAATTCTAATACAATAGCCTGAAAGTGAAATTGGTGGTAAATAAGTATGGAGAAAACCAACAACACATATGGAGAATAGTGCGACCCACATCGATGCAGAGACAACATCACCTATCAAATTAAACATTGTTTCCCCTCTTATTTCTACAACTAAATCATGACCAACATTGGTGACTGCTAAACGGTCAACCTTGAATGAGGGTATCACTTCTTCCAAAGTTACCAAGGATTTATGCTTATGTCTACAAACTCTTAAGAGGACCCACTACCACAACGATGCAATCTACGAAGGTAAAATATGTGTGAGGGGATTCCAACCTCGGTGGGAAAATATCACCAACCCTGCCACTTATCTTACAAGATCCATTGTTGACAACATTGAAGACTTACATTAACATTGCACTTCTGAATATACTTAACCTCTTATCATATACAACAACATATAACTTGTAAAATGAATATTATTGCAAATTGTTTGTTACTAAAGTGCAGAGAAGGATGTCAATAAGTTTTAGGCTGGACTGCCACTAGTTTGAAGATGCAATCAACAGTAAGACATAGTTAGGTGGGGATAACAGGTTTAGAAAATTTTGAACTTCACTCAGCCCTCACATTTTCTAAAAGTGGAAGCAATGAAAACAAATTAATTTTAAATTTCATCCAAGGAAGCAGAAACCAACCTGGATAATGGGAAATGAGAGAACCCCAACACTTCTTGAAAACATAATGAAGCTTGTAGATGAAGCCAAGAGCCGTTCCTTGCAAGGCTGTGTGGAAACGTGCATACACGTCCATCTTGTGATGACAACATAGAGAGCACTTTCAAGCTCATATCATGCTTATTTATGAATACACCTCAGTTACTTATTGTGGTTTCTCATAAGCTAACTCCCAACAATCATACTTATGACTTTCTTCTCATTCCAATCTATCAAACAACCCATGGAGATGTGTCAGTTGTCATGACATTGCAAACGGACAGAGTTTAATTGCCCCAAAACTTCTCCGCTACCAGATTCACTGCCATGACAAAAATTGAAGAATAAAATGAAAATATCTAGGATTAGTATATGCAGTAGGCATTCTGTTCAGGTGGTACTTTCTAACTTTACTGATCAGATAAATCATACAAGAAATGAATAGAAATAGTTTAGAGGTATGTGTTTGGAGATACGAGTGAGTGGGTACCTTTGCTCCTTCATGCAAAAGGATTTAAGAGATTTGAAACGTCCTTATTACCTCACCACTGCCAACTAATATATTTCTCATGCACTTGAATTGTATTAATACAACAACAATGTTATATATTCGCCATCTATATAGTTTTACAATAAATTTAAAAGACATTATATCCTACAACCTCTAACTATTCTCATTATTATCTTATTTCCATCCCACATTAATGCAAGCTTGTGTGGTACAATCATACTCTTGGGGAGTAAATAAATACAATGCTTCAAAATTAAAATACAATGCTTTCCAGACAATTTACAGGACCACAATGCTTGGTGGGAGCGACAATCCACCAAAATACATGGGTACATAAATATTGCAACTACTAACCCACTAAGAACTCCTTCGAATACATGGTTCATTCATGTTCTCAATGAACTCCACCTAAATGTATAGGAAACTTCAGGTTTTTAGACCTATCATGCCCTATAGAGTTTATAACCAACATAATCCACTCATAGAGAATTCAACTGACACATGGCCCATACTCTATCAGAGGTTTTGCACTATATTAAACAAGCTATCTTGATCATCAAGGACACATGGATAATGGGTATGCCTTATTACAAGAGTCATACAATGATATGCCCTTTACATAATACATAGATAGATATGGTTACATATTATTTACATGCTCCATATCATGCATGCAATAAGTACAAGCTTTTATAATGTCACATGTTATTACAATACTCCTCCTAAGTACCAAATCTAGCTAATATCAAGCTCAAAAACATCAATGAACAATATACATAATCTACACACAACATGTTAGACTTCCTCCAAATATAATATGTGATTCATCTTTCCACATGGTCTTGGTTTTGATTCAATATAATAAAAGGTGTACCTTGTTTATCCATCTCCAACCAATCTCCATTGCTACCACAAGGAATATCATTACCATGCTTTTGGATGAAATTCCAAAAACTCTCTATTATGTCTACAACATCATTATGTCCTCCATGTTGAAAACTCATAATTCCAACTAAGAAATATCTACCATTAACACTAGGCGTAAAAGAATATTGCTTCAATTCATCTTTCACCACTATAATAACCAACCACTAGTTATTCATTGTAGAAACATTCTAGCATCTATACAACAAATTATTCATATATTCTTCTCCATTATGATTTAATTATAGGATTGTCATCTCAAACAACATATGAATTGGAGACCAATCAAACATTTTGGCCAAACATTGGGACCACACAAAATAATCAGGAACTTATTGTACTATAGGGTTTGACATCAACCTAACTATAAACATTGAACAATAGCGCATTTTTGGAGCTGAAGAGCAAGAGATCCCATCATTATATAACATTCAATATTGATGAGAAGCTTCAGCAGATTACCATGGACAATATTGGAACTCCTGGGGAAATTTATGATGATTTCACTGCTTATAAATGCAATATTCAATCTCAAAAATGGTTATCCTACAATCCATTTAGAATTGTAAACTTCTGCAATCTTATTTTCAAATTCATGAACATACTTGGTGTCTTCATATACATCTTCAAATTATGGATTCAACATTCATCTTGGATATTCATATGTTGTCTTTTATTTGTTAGAATCATGAACTTTAGCAAAATTATGGCACTCCCATATTGGGTTAACTAAGCTCAATACACTTTTTAAGTTTTGACTTCAAGACATTTTTATCATCACCATCAAAGTTCTACATCAACATGTACAAATGGAATTTGATCTATGGATATAATCATTCTATAAAAAATGCATAAGACTTTCCTACAATACCCTTTTTCCTATCAAGCTAACCATGGCCAATTATTAGCTGCAATGGAAAGTAGATTCGATTTGTTCTTGAAGTCACCTACCCAAGGGATGTGACTTCTAGGATTCATTGAAGAAGTTGATATCTACCACATGACCCTAGCCACACAAACTTATAATTGCTTTCAATAACATATATACAGGGAGTGCATGTTTTGTTGTATTCCAATCTTTCCCCAAATCCAAAATGAAGCTAACAATAGAAGATAAAGAAACAAATGAAGAGAGAGTACCTAAGGGCGGCATCATCGAGTAGTGGTTGATCAGATCTATGATATTTGGAAGCCCCATCAACGATCATACAAACAATAATAGTGAGGTCTAGAGTCGGAGTCATCAAGATAGTAGGGGCAGTCGAGATAGTTGCAGAAAGGATAGGAGGAGTCGTCACCGTTGGGACAAAACCTTTCTCTTTCACCTTGGGAGACGAGGGATTGTACTTGTTAGGGCATGTCAGGGAGTGGTAGGGTGTGATAGGGAGTGCCAAAGCATGCCAAGGAATGTAGGGGGTGTTAACACATGCCACATAGTTCCAAGGGATTGTTATACGTGCAAGGTGTTATGGCATGTCAAGATGTAAACTATGGTTCTTAGTTGTTTTATGGCCACAATTGGACGTGAGCCTTGACTTGGAAACTTGTAACTTGTTAAGTGGGATAAGTTGAAATTGTACATGAGTAGTCTAAGATGAGTTATAGTCATTTCTTAGGTGAACAAGGTATAATATAGTTGTAGTAATTATAACTTGGTCAAGTTGTTGTAGTCGAGGAAGGAATTGGTTGGGTTCCCAAGTCCCAAAAAAGAAAGGGTAGTTATGTGGGCATGATAACTAAGGAGTGTCAGGGCATGCCAAGGAATGAAAAGGCATGCTAACACATGCCAGAAAATGTCAATGCATACTAAGGATTGTTAGGGAGTTCCAGGGAATCACAAGGGAGAACTAGGTCAAAATTCATGGAAATGAATGAATAAGAGTGTGTGCCAAGGAGTGTCAGCGAATTCTAGGTGTCCTAAGGATGAAGTGTGCTAGGAGATGTTCATAATAGGACTTGCATGAGGCAAGCCTATGGTTGTGATAAGGGGCTAGAGAAATTAGTTTCAAACAAAGGGAGACTTTGGGTTGGGTACAACATTGTTTTTCTAATGCCTTGGTTGGCTTCCCAAGCCACAAAAAAAGTAAGGTTATCTATGAGGGCATGATGGTTGAGGAATGCCATTGTGTGCCATGGAATTATTGGAAGTACTAACACATGCTAGATAGTTACAAGGAATTTTAGGCATGCTAAGTCATGCCAAGTGCTAAGGTATGCCAAGATGTGCCAAGTGCCAACATGTGGCTTGAACACATGCTAGGGAGTGTTAGGGCCGGGTGTCATGGAAGCATAAGGGAGCACTAGTTTCAAATTGATGGAAATGAAGTGTCAATGAGTTCCAAGTGTGATAAGGAGGGAGTGAAAAGATATGTTAGGTAGTTCCAAGGCATGCTAGAGTGCTAGGGAAGCATACCAAGATGTTCCAAGTGCCAAGGTGTGACAATGCATATTGAGTTTTAGCGAATTCTAGGGAAACACAAGGGAGCACTAGGCCATGAAAATGCATGTAAATGAATGAATAAGAGTGTGTGATAAGGGAGATTCAATGAGTTCCAGGTATGGTAAGAGGGGAGTGACATGGTATGCTAAGCAATGGTAAGTCATGCTAACGTACCAGGGTATCATGCGGCCAAGATGTGCTAGGTGCTAAGGTGTGCCAAGATGTGCTAGGAAGTGTTAGGGAGTGCTAGGGAAACACAAGGGAGCACTAGGTGAAAATAATGCATGCAAATGAATGATTAAGAGTTTGTGACAGGAAGTGTTAGTGAGTTCCAGGTGTGCTAAGGAGGGAATGATCCAAGGTATGTTAGGTAGTGCTAAGGCATGCTAGAGGCCATGGAAACATGCCAAGATGTGTCAGGTGCTAGGGTGTGCCAATGCATGATAGGGAGAGTTATGGAGTGCTAGGGAAAAACAAGGTAACACTAGTTTCAAACGCATGGAAATAAACAAATAAGAGTGTGTGATAGGGATTGTCAATGAGTTCTAGGCATGCTAAGGAGAGAGTGACAATGTATGCTAGGTAGTTCTAAGGAATGCTAGAGTGTTAAGGTGACATGCTAAGATGTGCCAAGTCCCAAGGTGTGCTAATATGTGTCAAGGAGTGTTAGGGAATTCCATGGGAACACAAGGGATAACTAGCTAAAAATTCAATGAACGTATAAGAGTGCGTGATATGGAGTGTCAACGAGTTCCAATTGTGTTAAGGAGGGAGTGACAAGGTTATAGCCTAGGCAGTGCCAAGGCATGCTAGAGTGCCAGGGCATTCCAGGGAGTGATAGGGTGTGCCAAGGAGTGTGAAAGCATGCCAAAGAATGTAGGGGATGCTAATAGCTACATGTAGTTCCAAGGGATTGTTAGACATGTCAGGTTTTATGGCATGTGAGGATGTAAATTGTGTTTCTTAGTTGTTTTATAAGCATGGTTGGATGTGAGCCTTGGCTTGGTAACTTGTTAAGTGGGATGAGTTAAGATTGGACATGATAAGCCTAAGATGAGTTATACGCCATTATTAGGTGAAAAAGGCATAGTCTAGTTGTAGTAAATGTAACTTGGTCAAGTTGTTGTAGTCAAGGTAGGACTTGGTTGGGTTTCCAAGTCTAAAAAAAACAATGGTAGTTATGAGGGCATGAAATATAAGGAGTGTCAGGGCATTCCAAGGAATGAAAAGTCATGCTAACGCATGCCATATAGTGTTAATGTATTTCGAGGAGTGTTTGGGAGTGTCAGGGCATCACGAGGGAGATCCAGGTCAAAGTGCACAGAAATGAATGAATAAGAGATTTTGAGAGGCAGTGTTAGTGAATTCTAGGTGCCTCATGGATGAAGTGTGTTAGGAGAATTTAAGAATATGAATTGTAGGAAGAAAGCCTAAGATTGTGATAAGGGGATGGATGAAGTAGTTTCAAAAAAAGGGAGGCTTTGGGCTAGGCACAACACTATTTTTTAAATGACCTGGTTGGGTTCCCAAGTCACAAAAAAAGTAAGGCTATCTATGAGGGCATGACAACTAGGGAGTGCCAAGGTGCGCATGGAATTACAGGAAGTTATAACACATGCTAGAAATTCTAAGGCATGTTAGGCATGCCAAGATGTGCTAGGTTCTAGGATGTGGTGCCAATGCATGCTAGGGATTTCCAGGGAAACACAAGGGAGGACTAGTTTCAATTGCATGGAAATGAATGAATAAGAGTATGTGATAGGGAGTGTTAGAAAGTTATAGGTGTGCTAAGGAAGGATTGACAAGGTATGTTAGGTAGTGCCAAGGCATGAAAGAGTGCCATGAAAGCATGATAAGATGTGCCAAGTGCCAGGGTGTGCCATTATGTTCCAAGGAGTGTTAGCGAGTGTTAGGGAAACATAAGGGAGCACTAGGTCATAATGCATGGAAATGGATGAATAAGAGTGTGTGACAAGGAGTGTCAGTGAGTTCCAAGTGTTCTAAGGAGGAGTGACAATCCATGCTTGGCAATGCTGAAGAATGTTAGAGTGCTAGGGCGACATGTGGCCAATATGTGCCAACGCATGCAAGGAAGCGTTAGCTGGGAGTGTCAGGGAAACACAAGTGAGCACTACGTCAAAATGGATGGAAATGAAAAAATAAGAGTTTGTGATTATAAGTGTTAGTGAGTTGCAAGTGTGATAATGAAGGAGTGACAAGGTATGCTAGGCAGTGTTAAATCATGCTAGAGACCATGGCAACATGCCAAGATGTCATAGGTGCTAGGATGTACCAACACATGCCAAAGAGTGCTAAGGAGTGCTAGGGAAACACAAGGGAGAACTTGGTCAAAATACATGGAAAGGATTGAATAAGAGTTTGTGATTCGGAGTGTTAGTGAGCTATAGGTGTGCTAAGGAGAGAATGACAAAGTATGCTAGGTAGTGCCAAGGAATGATAGAGTGCTAGGGTGGTGGGCTAAGATGTGGTAGGTGGTAGGGTGTGCCAATGCATGCTAGGGAGTGTTATAAGGGAGTGTTAGGGAAACATAAGGAAGCACTAGGTCAAAATGCATGGAAATGATTGAATAAATGTATGTGATAGGGATTTTCAATGATTTCTACCTATGTTAAGGATGGATGACAAGGTTATATGCTAGGTAGTACCAAGGTATGTTAAAATACCAAGGCGTGTCAGGAAGTGCTACGGTGTGCTAGGGAGTGTCAAAGCATGCCAAGGAAGGCAGGGGATGTTAACACATGCCACATGGTGCTAAGGAATTCTAAGCCATGCCAGGTGCTATGGCATGTCAAGATGTAAATTGTGTTTCTTAATTGTTTTACGACCATGGTTGGATGTGATGAGCCTTGCCTTGGTAACTTGTTAAGTGGGACGAGTTGAGATTGGACATGAGTAGCCTATGATGAGTTATAGGTAGTTCTTAGGTGAACAAGGCATATATTGAATTTCCATGACACATGAGAATCTAGGTTTGATCGAAGAATCTTTGATGCAAACACACTCAAGTGCCACAACACATCTACTTTGCAGAACAAAATCTACACACATAGGGAATCAACTAGTGCACATGATAATTTTTAACTTTTTCAAAACCTTATTCATTATATTACAAATTATAATAGAATAGGCTAGAGCTACCATACCAGGGATCATGCCTGTTTACAATCACACTGATACAAGGGATACAACTTGGACTTGGTGTTAGTCCTTTGACAACCAATCTACCTTGAAAAGGACAACACTTGACCTACTTGCTGATAGTGCCCACACACAACCCTTTCAATCCACATTTATTGAACACATTTGGAAAGTCCTATTGCCTCCCATTCTACAATTCCTCAATATTCCTCTACAAATGAACTCAAATCCTTTAGGTTACTGAACTCGGCTCAACAAACATTACCCTATAGTTACCTCCTTTTTCCTCCAAGGCATGCAAAACTTAGGGTCTTTGAACAGTTTTTCACAACTCCATTTGTGACAATTCTTTGGTCTGCCCACTTTTTCCATACTATTTCTCCAAGATGAAAAGTCTAGGGCTATGGAGGCTACCCTTCTTATCACTAACTCAATCCTCTACAATACACTAAACTAGGGCTAGTTTTATAGCCCACTTGAATACTAATTTAGTCCTTCAAAGTATACACTTCCTTAGGCTCAATACACCTACCTTTCTTCTAGACTTGTTGTCCTTCACAAGTACAGGACTTAGGGCTCTTCTTTGATAGAGACCTAACAACCATTCAATTGTATTTGGACTGCCATCAATTTTCCCAACCACAGTCAATTATTTTATTGATCTAGGGCCCACAACACTACCCTCATCTAGGGCTCTTCAAATATGCCACCTAATAGTGATTTGAGTCCTCTCAAAATCACTATTCTTGTGTATAAATTTCTATTGTCCAATCTATGAAAAAATATTAACTACTCCTCTTATCATCATTCTAAAAATCTGTAGGTGACTGAACTAGGGTAACAAATTATCCAATAATAGTCCATTGACTAACTACTTATAGTTTTCTTTAGATCTCTATCCAAAACTCTATGGATAATCCACCAAAATCAACTCCTCTTCATGTCAATCCATTTCTCATATGGCACATTTCTTCTGCTCAATATTCTACTCTGGTTCCACCCTCCTTTAGGTCTATTATCTCCACACATACTCATGCAAACCATCTTCGAGATTTGTGGTTTATATTGCAAAGATAAACCTCACTCTAAGGGTCATGACCCCTCTTATTATATGCAGATTTGTCATAGTCTTAAGGTCATACCTTATGGACTGAACATGCTAGGAAACCACCGTAACTAGGGCATTATAATTTTGTTCTAATTTCTTTAGAACAAACCCTATCAACCTATAGAAAAAATAACTCTTACCTCCATAACGGACTCGACCTAGCTCATATGGATCCATAGATTCTGGGCATTTCTTTTATTGAATCTTGACCTGAACTTTAGATCTATACGACCCTTAAACTATGATTACCTTAGTCAATATTACACATACGGTTACTTCTATTATGGCCCTAAATTATAGTGCAGGTACTCCTCCATTTGTGTTGGTCTTTATCACAAAACTTGCAGCCTACTAACCACCACAAGACAGGGTCTCAACCCTCTCTACTATTTCATAATTTGATGTGGCCTTCACATAGAAACACCACTGAAATCACATGCCCAAATTCTCATGAGCCACCTCTCTTGAGCTTGATTTTCCAAAAGAGAACCAACAATATTCCATCCTACTTCCTAGCTTGAACCCATTAAGGTATGCAACATTCTTGTGAACCCTCACATGATGATCTTGCTCTTGGTGGATGATCATGGCCTCCCTTTAGCAACCCTTACTCAACCCTCTAACTCGACCTACTTTAGGACTACATCTCTCCTCGCCTCCTTGATAAAATGAGGTCCTTCTCACTTGATTTTCTTGCCTTCATACTAAGGCCTCCTTAAATATGTTTTCCTAGCTAGGCATCTTAGGAACCCTCTAGAACTTATGGGTTTTATCCACTTAGACCTTAGGAAATATTAATTTTCCTTTTTAATTTTATTTTAGATTTGAAACCCTATCTTGGGTCCAAAACCCCTTCGCTTGGGTTCTTTAACCACAAATTCTTTTGTGACCAAATTGACAAACCCATCTCACTAGGCTTATGGAGTACCTACCAAGCTACACAATTCAACAACATAGACTAGCTGTGGTAACCGTAACTTGATCAAGCTCTTGTAGTCAAGCGAGGACTTGGTTGGGTTAGAAAGTTGCAAATTATGTAAGGGTAGTTGTGAGGGCCTGATATCCAAGGAGGGTCAGGGCATGCCAAGGAATGAAAAGGCATGCTAACACATGCTAGGAAATTTCAATGCATGATGAGGAGTGTTCAGGAGTGTTGAGGCATCACAAGGGAGAACTAGGTCAAAATGTATGGAAATGAAAAAATAAGAGAGTGTGCCAGGGAGTGTCAGTGAATTCAAGTGTTCCAAGGACGAAGTGTGTTAGAAGAAGTTCATAATAGGATTGCAGGAGGCAAGCCTAGGGTTGCGATAAGGGGCTCGACATAGCAGTTTTAGAAAAAGGAAAGCTTTATGCTCAGCACAACACTATTTTTCCTTTATCTAATATTTTTATATGACATGTGGCACACTTTGGCCAAATGCTCATGTTTTAAACTATTTTAGACAATTTCATATTGTACATTGTTGTGTATAAGTTTTGGGGCACTCGACTTGTGCCGACTTATATCTTGTGTGTCTTGTGCATCTTGTGGTTCTTGCAAACACTTAGTTAATTCTCTACTGTTTATATGAACTGGACATACATGTGAAATATTGCTTGTGTAAGCTATGTTGCTTAGTTGTTTTATGGACATGGCTAGATGTGATCCTTGTCTTGGTAATTTCTTAAGTGGGACAAGTTGAGATTGGACATGAGTGGCCTAAGATGAGTTATAGGCAGTTCTTAGGTGAACAAGGCACAATCTACTTGTAGTAGGTATAATTGGTCAAGTTGTTGTGGCTAAAGTAGGTTAATGTCACATGAACTGTAGTAGCTAAGGACTTGATTGGGTTCCCAAGTGTGAAAAAATGTAAGGCTAGTTGTGAGGGCATGAGTGTTAAGGCATACTAGGGAATGCTAACATGTGCCATATAATTCAAAGGCATGTCTAATATGTTAATACGTGTCAAGTGCCAAGGCATGCCAAGATGTGAAAGGGTATGAAAATATGTACCATGGACTGTCAAGGCAACAAAAAGGAGAAACAAGTTAAACTAAAATGAAATGAACACATAAGAGAGTTAATAAGTCATCAATTTACCTTTTCGAAGAGGGGCATGCTAGGCACACCAACACTAGGTGCCAATAGGTGCCAAGTGCCAAATCTTCCTTTGTTACTTCTCATCTACTTTCCAATAATTGATCTCAAATAAATTTAATATTAAACCATGCCAAAGCATACCAAGGCATCTCAATGAATGCTAGACATGCTAAGACTTGCCAAGTGCCAACACATGCCAAGTGTCAATGTGTGTTAGGGAGTGATACACATGTTATGAAGTGGCATGGCATGTCGAAGAGTCTTAAGGTGTGCTAGAGAGTGCTAATTCATGTTGAGGAGTGTTAGGGAGTACTAGGACAAAACAAGGGAGCATTAGGTCAAAATTCATCGAAGTGAATGAATATGAGGGTGAGGCATGGAGTGCCAATTAATGCTAGCTAACATGCCAAGGAGGGAGTGACAATTTATGTTAAGCACTAGTAACACAGTCTAGGGAATACCAGGGCGTGTCAAGAATTGCAATAGCATTCTAGGGAGTTCCAATGTGTGTTAACATGTGCGAAATAGTGCCAAGGCATGCCAAGACATGCAAGACGCTAAGGCATGCTAGTATGTGCAGGGTGTCAGGGTATGCCAATATGTGTCAAGGAGTTTCAAGGAAACAAGTGGAAGAACCAAGTTAAAATGCATGGAAATGAACACATAAGAGGGTTAATAAGCCATGAATTTATATTTTTCAAAAGGGGCATGCTAAGCACACTAATAATAGGTTCCAATACATGCCAAGTGCCAAAGTGTGCCAAGTGATAATGTATGTTGATGCATGCCAAAGTGTTCCAGGGCATGGTAGGGACTACAGGGCATGCCAATACATGCTAGGAGAGTGATATGCTATGCTAGGGCCTACCAACATGTGCTTGGGTGTGCTAATCATGGCATGATTTTCTATGTATAAAGATGTTCCAAGACATGTGAGGTGCCAAGGAATGTTAGTGTGTGCCAAAGCATGTTAAGGTGTGCTAAGAGTGTTGAGGAGTGCTACGTCCCTCTCATTAATAGTATTGACAGAGCTTGATTATGTGTTAAATAATATAGTTCCTACACACACTATTGGAACTTTATCTAAAGGGAATTTGTTAGATAATAAACCTAATAAAGATGAATCATGTATTGACTCATAGGAAAACTATATTCTCATTACTTGAGGGAAATGATACACATTAATTACTTCTTAACAAATTGAATAACTCTAACCACTATGGAATTAGCCATATAATGAAAAAGACTCCACAACAATGGTATTTAATCATTATCTTTTGACAAAAAATATAGTAACATGCACATAGCATCATCAAAAAATCATTAGAATGATCAATGATGACGAACATTTTTTGATTGTCACCAAAAGTAACCAAAAAGAGCATTGGTGAGGGTCAATAAAAGATTGTCACTAGAAGTGTCACCAAAGAGAGAATTAGTGACAGGCCTTTCACAACCCTCACCAAGAGTGTCACCGAAAATGGTTTTGGTGACAAGCCTTAAAGGACCATCACTATATGAACTTACAACCATGCTTTTTTAAGGACCATCACCATATGCGACATTGTTGACGGACCTTAAAGGTCTGTCACATGCATGACCCTCACTAATGACCTTTTTTGTTGTAGTGATATTGATATTACATCTATTCAAACTATTTTAGATGTTTCTATGGTCACACTTTACAAATGATTTTTGGGAAGAAATTTTGGGGTAGTTGTAGTGCACATGCCCTCTTTTCTAGTTAAAGCACAAGGATGAACCCTTCAATTTGTAGATAGCATAGTTATGATACATTTACATCCATTGAGGTTTGAAAGAAAGGAAAATTTAAAGAACCTCCCTAAATTTATATGTATAATAAACTGGCGAATCCCCATGATACATAGGAAAAATGGAAGGTGATTTTATTAATAATAAAATATGTATATATAATTTTTTTTGGTGAATCTCTCACAAGATTATATTATCTTGTAAAATAATGGCGAATCACTAGTAGAAAATGGCAAATCACTAAGAAATCCAAGGGTTGTTGTAGTCTCTTGGCACCAAGAGGGTATCCAAGAAGAAACTATAAAATAACTTGACTACATTATTGGAGAATCATAAGAGATTAACTAGTTACCACCAAACATGCCACTCTAGTGCCTAAATCATACAGATCTAGAAGCAACAATTTCCACCTAACAATTTCTTTTAAAGTGTTAGTGCAATGATAGTTGAGATACTCTCTAAATTTATAATGAGTGGACATTGGAGAAGCATCTTTAATGGATC
This sequence comes from Pinus tabuliformis, assembly GCA_031772625.1. Taxonomy (NCBI): domain Eukaryota; kingdom Viridiplantae; phylum Streptophyta; class Pinopsida; order Pinales; family Pinaceae; genus Pinus; species Pinus tabuliformis. The sequence goes on along the minus strand of CM062804.1, from coordinate 823,911,520 downwards.
ATTTGAGATGGTTGTATTTGCATGTCCCAAAAGCATAACAAGTAAATCAATAGAAGATTCAATTAAGGGATTGCCACTCTTTCCTAATGTTAGGACCATTTAAAAGCTAAGGAGGTAATATTGCTACTGTGAATATCAATAGATGGAAGGGGAAGTCTCAATAGTCAAACCAAACATTTCACGGAATGTGATATAACTCCTTCATACTTAGATTTGAGACAATTCCCTAATAGTTGTATAAAAGGGTCTAACATCACTATTAAATATTAATCACTCTTAGCTACTTTTAGTTTTTTCATATGGTTCTCAAGAAGTCTCAGTGCAAACACTAAAATTAGATACCTATTAGGTGTATCTAGCTTATCATTAGTATGTCCCTTCATTGAATTTTTATATGAGTCCAATGATCTTGAAGATGCTAAGATAGTTTTAATAAACAAAGCAGTCCTCCTACCCATATTTTCTTCCTCCATACCATCCTCAATCAATCCATATAGATGAAAATATAATTTTTCCTAACTTAATGATGCATTAGCATGGAGATTGGTTGCTAAATGGTGTAACATGGACTCAATGCTAACCTTTTCTGTTGGTGTAAGTGTTCTATGAAGGTTGCATCTAACATGTACCAACAATGTACTAGCATGCATAGAGAAAGTAATACTCTGAGGAATTAACTACAAACTTTCAAAATATTTGGTACTCCTTGTCTCCTTCATTTTGAAGGCAATTTTTTCAACTTCCTTTTCTTCGATGACTTCTCCCGTGATATCATTTTCTGCAACTTCTAGAAGTTGTTGCACACAATAATCAATATTTCCAATGTCTAGGGAAGATGAAACTTTCGATAAGACAAGGGGACAAAAAAATTAATATGTATATATACATATTAATGATATATAATATATACCTTAGTCAAAGCCAAAGTCATGTTCACCAGGTTTGTCGCTGCCAATATCAATCCAAGGAAAAAATGAATTGTAATTAATTTAGTATAGCAAAACTATGCCCACAAGGCTTTGGATTGATGGTGAATAGATTCACTATTAAGACACTCAGTCACCATTTCAAATCCCTTGTGGATGTTTACCCCAAAAACTATATAATAAGCAAGAAACATAACCACCCCAAATAACCAGATTGGTTAAGAGCAACATGCTCCAAAATAGAAACAAGGGTCAAATGTGCAAAGCAAAAACAACTTAATCCACCTATCTATTTGGTTGCAGCGGTTCCTCATACTCAAGGTGTAAACCACAACGTAGTGAAAAATTCCTTCAAGATGCAAACACATTGAGATTTGTTCCTTGAGTTTTCTGCTTCCTCTCGGGACTAAATATATCCAGAGCTTAAGATGGATCCATCATAAGAAAGAATCTTCCCTTTTTGTCATTTGGAACATTATGCATACACTCATGCATGGACACACAAAGTAATGGACATATCTGTTATAGACATTTTTGTGCCCTACAAGCCCAAGAATGAAATGTCCATAAACCAAGGAATCCTAAGTCCCTAAAGGTGTTGTTCTAACCCCTAAAGGAACAAGGTCAACATATTACAACTTCTCCCAGAAGTTCTCCATGAAAAACTACTCAAAATTGGTCAAAACAGGATCATTGCAGCTGCTCCACTGGCTAGGTGCGTTGCATCTCACCCAAATACACTGTGAGGGTGCGTTGCATTTCAAAAGTCCCTTCTGTGGGGTGCAATGGGCGAGAAATGACAAATCGCAGTGTCATTCCGCGAGGTGGAGAGGCAATGGAAGCTTCTAGAATCTTCTCCTGTGACACTTGCCTCACTGAATTCAACCAAGGATGAGTAAGAGGCCCTTAGTCTCCAAGTGGAAGCAAGAACTGTCAGAGAGAAGAAACTAATCAAATCACAAGCTGACTCATCCTCCTTACAGATATCTATATATGGATCCCTCATCCCAGAGATCCAAAGGTTGGAATTTTGCATATTGTAAGGAATTGCTGTTGGTTTCTAGAGACAAATATTAGATTTTTGGGTGATCTAAGCTTTGTTTGAGGTGAAGAGGGGCTTCTTTGCTAGGAGGTTGATGTTGGGTCAGAACCACTGGTTGTAACTCCTCCTGGATCTTTTCTTGTTTATCAATAAAAGCTATTTGAGTTTTCCTCCATGCTTTTGTATCATTGATGCTTGTCACATTTGTATGGTCAATTTAAATATGATCCTAAGTTGTTTATGAATATAGATCCATGTCTTTGTATAGTGCTATTCTTCTGTGATCTTACAGGTACTTTGTGAAGTTGGGCGTGCAAGGGAGCAGGTAGCTGGGGACTATCAAAGAAGAAAGGGATTGAATCAAACGATTAGCGCAAGACAGAGGTTGGTCTTTCTATTCCTCTCTATCTATAATTCATAAAGGAAAAACATAAGTAGCTTTTCTCTGTTTGTTTCTAAGGTAGCTGTCACACCTTAGTGGGATAGAGCAGTTCTAAATAGACACTTTTCCCTGTAACAAAATGGCGACTCCACTGGGGAGATAATTAGTTTGTTTGTTTATCATTCTTTGTTGTTTCTTTCATAAAATTATAAGTATCATTCGAACTGCATTTGCCATAACAAATACAAAGTAGATAACTGCTGCTTCAATCCATGCACTGGATCTGTTTATGATTTAAACAACTGTTTCAAAAACTATCTGATTACCCTTGTGATAGCTCTTAGATCCTCCTTAGATCTACCCTTGATTATTGCATTACTGATTGCTTTTTAATCGGCCAAAATCCAAGAACTGAACTGCAAACTGTGACCCGGAACCCGAGCAAAGTCTCGTTTCTGGCCTTGCGCAGGTTCTGTTCAGAGATTCTGAATTTTAGCGCACTTCCCGAAGGGACAACCTGCGCTGCATTTCAGATTCCCTGTGTTACAGGTGCGCTGATCAGACTAGCTCTGTGCAGTTGTGGCTTCTGTGGATCATCCTTTCCAGTGCTATTCCTGAATTTTGCTGCCTATGATCAATATATGTCTGTTTGAAACTCCTTTTCCTTGCTGTTATTCCGCCTCCTTTGTACAAAAGAATTGTAGATGTTTTTGTGTGTTTGTTGAGTCATTTATAGTTTTCCTTTGCAAAAGTAGCGTAGTCGTACTGTCGTCCTTTGATTTGAATCTGTCGCAAGTGTCGATTTCGATCGTAGGAGAAAGTTTGATTGCTGTTGATGGTTGATTATCCTATTACTATTGATTTTGGTCTGAATTTGTAATTTTCTGGTGTAAAAAACAAGTATTTATTTCAAAATCGTAAGGTGTCGTAATCATCTCTATTTTTGATTTCGAAAAGAATCTTGTTTATATTTGTCGCTTGAAAAGAAATTCAGATTTGTACATCAACTTTCTTTTTAGCATCCATATACTAAGAAAGTCAAAATCAAATACATGCATGTGCATTTGCATATAGACAGTGTGTTTGGCTTGATTTAGGAAAGTGCATTTAGAGTGTGCTCTTTGCTCTTTGTGAAAAGATTCTGTCTTTCTTTTCCCTAGTAGCTAGGATTTTCATTGTACAAAAGAGATAAAAAGTTTGTTTATCATCTTTAGATTGCATTTTAGGAATTACATCTACATCTCGTGGTGAACCCGAAAGGAAAACTTCATAAGCAAGATCAACTTAAAATAAATTCAATGAATCTAACAACGCTTTGGAACTTAACGCACAACATTTAGAGGTCTAGGCTAGAGACGTATTCCGGCGTCGTAAAGCCTGGTAACTATTGTTCTCACTGATGGTTGGGTGATTCCTCCACTTTGAGACGATAAGTGCCAGTACGGACTTGTGCTCCCACGTACCGTCGAGTATATTTTGGGAGACCCCTATAGGCTTAAATCCTTTATCCATAGGAAGCCATGTCTGCCGCCCTATCGATCGCAATGCACTGAACACAACATTCGGGAAGATTGACTGCCGTACCGTAAAAAGTATTCTGCAGTTTTGCGATTGGTTTGGTACTCCCTCTACCTAGACTTCCAGAGTAGTCCCTTTCGTTCCTTTCCATCTGAGCACTTGTCACTTCAGGCTCATTAAAAATCGAAGGAGACTAGAGTCATCTTTTGTTTTTTCTCGACTCTTAAAAACTGAAAAAACAAGTTGTGTCAAAGCGTCTAAAATTTATTTTAAACGGAATATTCATTACCCCTTTCCTACATTGATCTTGGGTTGAGAAAATGGAATCCACCAACCAAGGAATTCCCCTTGGAGGAAATCCTAGTCCCTTCTCCTCTTGGGGAGATGTTGGTGCACCCCATATGGCCACATTGTTGCTTCCAGGACTGACAATTGGTTTGCCTTTATGGCTCTTCTCAACCTCTGTCATTCATAACACCACAATTCCTGAACAATCGAATCAACAATTAGACGAGTCCAGAGTTACCCACCAACCTTCTACTTCCTCTAATTCTTCCTCTCCTCCTTCCTCTTCGCTTGATGGGGCTAGTAAAGCCAAAAGTCAAGTACCTAAGGAGAAGAAAGAAAATAAGAAGAAAGTGAAGAAGAAGAAGGAGCCAAAAGCGAATGGGGGCAAACAAGTGTCGTCTAACGAAAATCCACACACTGCACCGACCAAGCCTAAATTGCCATGTGTCATTTGCAAGGGAGACTGTTATGAAACCAGCTCAAGAAAAGATAGATCAACGCCTTAGAATTCATCCTCTTCGAGGGGGAAACCTCCTTTACATTACATAAATGAACAATTCTTGGATGATACAAATGAAAAGACCTCCTTTCTATATATAGGAGTCTAAGGGGTCATAACATAATCAGAGCCGACATAACAATAATAATGTAAGGGCACAATAATAACAATAGTGGGCTTCTATGGGGCACAATAGTAACAATATGGGCACTACATGGGTACATCAATATAATAAGTGGGTTATACTAATAACAATAAGGGGTTACACTAGTAGTATAGGGGCCTAACATGCCCCTCTCCTTCAAAAAGCATTGTCCTCAACGCTTGAGTAGTTCTTGATGCTTCTGTATAAAATTCTTGTCCTCCCATGTGGAATATTCAGTGGGTAAGTTCTTCCACTTGATAAGATACTCTGAAATTGATCGATTTCGTAGCTGTCGGGTTCTTGTTTCTGTGACTGCTCCAGGTACCAATATGATTTTTCCTTCCTCTTTAATTTCTGGCAATATTGTTTAAATTGGGATCTTTTGCAACTTTTGAATAAGTGGCCATACTTCTTTGTCCTTCTTCCATTTATCCCTTGCTTTGTTTATCCAATTTGGTTGGATAATATAAATAGCACAAAACAATGCTTCCACATCCTCATCCTTGAAGAGTCTTCCCATTCGGTAAGGTCGCCATTTTTTAAGTGCCTGTTGTTTCGTTTGATTTGCACCGAAGTGGCGTTATCCTTTAAAAGTTGGAGAACTTGTTTTTGATGCTTGATGTGATCTTTCACTACTTGAACCTTTTCCTTCTTGATATGTCCTTCTATCTCTAGAGTTTGAGGAGTGGTAATTTCTTCCAATCCTTTATGAGATATGGTCGGATTTATTTCTTGATGCTCGATGTGATCTTTCACTTCATGAACATTTTTCTTCTTTAAATGTCCTTCTATCTTGATAGTTTGAGGAGTGGTAATTTCGAACAATGAATTACAAGATATGGTTGGATTTAATTCTTCTTTCTTGATGTGATCTTTCACTTCTTGCACCTTTTTCTTCTTGATATGTCCTTCTATCTTGAGAGTTTGAGGAGTGGTAATTCTTGCCAATGCTTTACAAGCTATGGTCTGATTCATTTCTTCTTTCTCTAGGGTGGGGTCCTGGCGTATATCTTCTTCTTTTGTTGTTTCTTGATCCTTTTCTTCCTCCTCTTCATATTCTATGTAAAATAATTTCTTCTCAGCACACTTATGACCTTTAGTGCATTTGCTATCACAATTGTAACAAAGCCCGTTTTCTCTTTTTTCTTCCAATTGTTGTGGTCAACCCTTGTCGGTTGTGGAAGGCTAGGAGAAACAACACTTCCATCTTTATAGTTGTGAGGGGTACACTTCCTGGTTTCCATAATTTTGCTTTCCACTATGTCACAAAGCCCTTTTACTCTTTCCAATTGTTGTGGTGTTGCTCTAAAGGAGGTGTTGCTCTTTGTATCCTCATAATGTGCTATCATTTCCTCCGTGAAAATTGACCACGTAACAAGTTGTTTACGAGAACAAAGCCCTTTGTACCATAAAAATTGATCTGGTTCTAAATATGAAGATGCAATACATACCTTTTGTAACAGTTGTACACAATTTATATCAAAATATTGCTCCATCTGAAGTATCCAATTTACCGGATCCTTTCCATCAAACTTCCTCATCTTGCTTTTTCTTGATTTTAGGAGCTCTACCTTGAAACGACTGTAACTCTATAATTTTGGATCTTTAAGTTCTGAAATTGTGACCTGTAGTATCCCTCTCTGTCCTCTTTCCAATGCCACTAGTATGATCCAAATTGGATTCTCCAAGAAAGAGTTATGCACAATCTCCCAAGATGACCTGATTATAGACTAGTTTAGTAAAGAAAACTTGTACGACGTGCCACGAGTCACTGTTTCAACCTTTGGATCTAAAAGACGCATACAAGAAACTACAGTCCATCCTCTTTCTGTAACCTCTTACGAAATTTCAATCCGATCCCTAGAGAGAAAGTTATGATGATTTTCCCCAGGTCACCTGTTTTGAATGTAATTCAGGAGTCTGGAAAAAGACCAACTTCCTCAGATCGTATCTCCGCAAATATCACGTGAAAAGCTCTGAAATTTGGACCCAAGGTTCAGCGCAATTTCTTCTCAAATGGGTTTTGTTTGAGACTTCTGAAACATCATCGAAGAAACGTTATAGCAAAAATTCCACGATGACCTGTTTGGAGTAGCGAAACCCTAGAATCCAAAGCTCTGATACCAAATGTTATGAAACCAGCTCAAGAAAAGATAGAAAAGATAGATCAACGCCTTAGAATTCAGCCTCTTCGAGGGGACAAACTCCTTTAAATTACATAAATGAACAATTCTTGGATGATACAAATGAAAAGACCTCCTTTCTATATATAGGAGTCTAAGGGGTCATAACATAATCAGAGCCGAGATAACAATAATAATGTAAGGGCACAATAATACAATAGTGGGCTTCTATGGGGCACAATAGTAACAATATGGGCACTACATGGGTACATCAATATAATAAGTGGGTTATACTAATAACAATAAGGGGTTACACTAGTAGTATAGGGGCCTAACAGAGACCACTATCATAAAGATTGTCCTTGCATCCCTCGGATCTTAAGGGACTGGTCTCGTCATTTGCACAACCCGGTATCGTCAACCTCTGATAATCATGTTGAAGACACACCGTCAACTAGTGAAAGTGAAGCCCCAGGACAAAAAGGAAAATATAGATTTCCTTGTAAACTGTGCGAAGACGATCATGCTGTCCACCGTTGTCCCTTCTTAGACGAAGCTAAAAGTTTTGGATGATCGTCCGGTTTCACCGTTACGACTTCCTCCTGGATATAAAAAACTCTTGCCGAGTCCGTCACTAGTTGAAAATCCAGTTGGCCCGATCAGGTGGTCGGCCGAAGCATCTATCATTAAAGATAAACCATCTAAATCCATACCAGATGAAAGTCAAAAGGTCGAGGCAGCAGTTGACCCGGTCTTGCCTTCAAAGGTTCCATCTTCAGATGATATAGTCACTGAAGAGAACAAGGATGACACCGTCCAAATTCTTTTCATAAGCACAGACTCCAACAAACATGGGGGAAATTTAGCTGTTCCTTTACCATAGGAAGGAAGTTCGTCAGAGTCGTACCCGACCGTCTATTCGGTCCCACCTCCAAGCAACCTTGTTGTCTCCTTCGACTGGAATCAACTAGGCAGACCCCGTTTACCAGCCAGTATACCATTCCGAATTATTGTTCAAATATATAGAATGGTTATGGCTGGTACCATCATAGATGAAGGGGCTTCTGTGAGTATCCTTTCCTCAACTTCTTGGAAAGGGCTTGGTTCGCCATCGCTTTTGCCTGAGATGAGAAATCTAACAGGCTTTGATAAAGGAACCAGTCGACCGTTAGGGATCCTTCCCGATGTGCCCATAACATTGAGAGGGAAAACCGTTCACACAAACGTAATGGTAGTTCAAGGACCCCTGGATTACAATCTACTCCTTGGACGAGACTATATTTATTGCATGAGAGCCATTGTCTCATCACTCTTTAGAGTGATGTGTTTTCCACACGAAGGAAGAATGGTCAAGCTCGTAGACCAGCTTTCATTTCCCGGATCACGCATAGCAAACAGTCATATACCATCCCTGAATGGTCTTTTCACACAAGAAATGTCTCAATCTCTAGTCCGTCCACCCGATGAGCACGAGTGATTCGGGGGGACATGACTGAAACCCAGGGGGCATGCGTCCTGGTCTGCCTCGGCAGGAAACCTTTGGGTATAGGGTAGGTTTCCGCGAGAGAATATGACCTCCGTACTCCCGTCCGTGATTGGAAGGGGGAGTTGGACTGGAACAAGATTCTCTTGTCAAAGTTAAGTGAGTTGACGAGCACCACCGCTCACCTTTGTTTATCTCAGTAGACATCGCCGAAGAAGTGTTTTGTTTGTGCTGTGAATAGAACAATCTTTGGGTAACCTGTAAGAGGTAGGCCTCTCTCGGTAAGACAAATGTTTTAACAGAATAAAGAAGGGGTAACCTTGAAACTCTGTTTTATACCTGGGGGCATGCAAACCTTTTGGCATGCAAGCGAAGAGCGACTATTTATTTTTTAAATTTTTAGGACCTCTAACCCTTTAAACTCGTAGGATTGGTCGTTTCCTAACTTTCATAAAGAAAGGATGTGGGGCAAAACTCTAAAAGTTGCCGTTTTATATGAGACATTCTTATCACACGACTGGATTAATCGAGCAGTGTTACCGCAAGGTTCAAGCTCATTAAAAAATAAACCTGCATCGAGCAATTTTAGCACATAGTTCAAGCTCATTAAAAAATAAACATAAGACATGAGCAAATGTTTCCACCCACGTTTAAGCTCGTTAAAAAATGAACTATTCCTCGGTAAATAACCATCGTGAATGTAGTACTTCAGCCGTTAAAGCCTTGGTCGTGTTTGCACCATCACCTCCACTTTTTCATTGGCCGATCATTCACCTCCATTTGATTGTTTACCCATTTTGAGGAACAGCTGCGAAGAGTGATTTCACTAGCCATCCTTGTGACACTGCCGTGATTGGAAAATTCCAAACCTTACCTGGAATCAGCTGCTACCCATTTTATCACTCGTTCCTCAAAAGACAAGTCTCCTTTAAGCTCTTTTCAACTGACTCGTAAAATATGAAAAGATTGCCGAGCCATTGGCCTCTCCAGCTCGTTAAAGGGACAGGAAGTGCTATCCCTCCTCTAGATTTTAATCTTTTTGGACCTGAGGGATTATTACACAAAAAGATCGAGTGCTTGTTTTGTTCGGCTCGTTAAAAGTATTGAAAATCCATCCCTTCTGTATTGTTTTATACTTTTTCGGACTTAAGGGATTAGATGACGAAAAAGGAATTTTGGAGTTACCTTTACGTTCCTTTTTAGACTCTCTAAAATTGAAAAGGACCGAGTTATCTTTGTCGTTAAACTCGTTAAAAAGATTAATAGCTACAAACTTGTCTTTAGACGAGAACGAGTTTCACTATCGCTAGGCTCGTTAAAACATAGCGATGGGTTTGCCCGAAGGGAAAATTATGGAACAAGCATATGTTATCCTCCTCAAGCTTGACAAAAATAAAGAGGTACTGGTCAGCAATGACTGGGGAAAAATTGGGAAGAAAACTCAAAGAAACTTTGTTGGTAGAAAGTCGCTCTTGAACATGACACTTCCGCTCCGTGTTCGAGTCGGGTTGGGTTGTTTCATTCACCGGTCACATCACCATGGTCACGCCATACTATCCACATTTGGGGTTAATGCTACCAATCCATCACATCAGTGTCGCCGATATGTTCAAGAGAAGTCATTCAGAGAATTCACCTGTGTCTCACCCACTACCATACATTATACTCCATTCTTTCATGACTGTCACCCTGAACCTTATATCACCAGATCGTTTTCGCCTCCATCAAAATCATTTGCTCTGTTCCGTGTCATTGATGTGGGATTCATTAAGGCCCTCCTGTGATGGATCACTTCTTTTTGACATCAGCTCATTATCCAAGAAGTTGATCTAGGAACACCACATTCAGTACTTTGAAGCTTGCATGCCTCAATGGCAAGTTTCTCACTTCCGGCGACAGGTTTACATCAATGGCCTTCGACCGTGTTGTGGCCACCAACAAACCCCCTCTTTGTTTGGTATTAGCAATAACACCAAGCAAATGGGGACCCTTAATAAAAAATCCAAAAAACATTTTATGAAAATTTTTGTATACAACTCCTTAAAGCTGTATCACATCGCGAGAAGAGAATAAAACGTTTTCTTATGAGCATAATAAATTGCGAAGAAGCGACGCGAAATTCATCGCATCGCATACATTATGAAGCGCTCTTAAATAAAAAATCTTAAGAAATCTCCGACGGCCGATATGCGACGTCGCATATCTCAACATCGCGTAAGTAGCACACAATGATTGAATGACTAAGCGCGATCTGCGATCTGCGATCTGCGATCTGCGATGAATGCGATTTGTGATAAATGCGATCATGAATTTCTACGATGACACATCTTAACAATGCGATCCGTGATGCTGCGATGCGAGTCGTAGAAATCACCCATCGCGAATTTTCCTCGGCGCAGTATTCAAGGAAAGCTGTCCGTAAACCAAAATTGGGCGCGCGCCTTAAAAGAAATTAATGAATGTACACCAAAGTATTCAAGAAGGACATTTTTGTGTTTTTTGAAGAGTCAGTTCGTTATGGGTGTCATGATTTTATGCATTCATAAGAGCTTAAAGCTTTCATGTCAATCTTTCTTATCATTACTCTTTTCCTTTGCGTAAACTGTAAGATAGGAAATAACATGAAGCAATGTGCAGGAAACATCTAAGGAAAAGGGGAAAGCGTAAATGCTCAGAGAACAGAGAAGGGATGCCTTCATAAACGGATGCCACATGCAACAGGACCATAGATTCCAGAGTATCACTCAACAGATGCTGATGTCAATAAGCCATCCAAAGCTTAGAGTCAAAGGCGCACAAAAGTAGCATGTTTACAAAAGATCCTGAAGCTTATGCCCGGTAAAGGAAAAAGGGCACTAAAGAAGGAAAACGCACCCGAAAAGCCCGGAACAAAGAACGGAGGCAATTTTCGATGTAGAAAATTGTTCAGAGAGCAAATTCCCTAACTTGTTCAGTCATTCACAAGGCCGGAAACTGAAATAGCAAAAGCAGAATCAGTTTGAGAGAAATTTGGGTTATTACCAAGTATACACGCAGTGAATACACCCAGCCAGAGGAAGATTCTCGAAAATATCTTCTAGTTTACCAGAAAGTGGTGCCAGCGCTTTTTATTTCTATTTTCATAGCTCAAACGAAAGCAGAAGGAGACCAACCAACTCTTCCCAGGCGAATGTTGCATGCTTGCAGCACTAAGGAGCAAATACAGAAATGGTTAGGAATTAGATTCAATTTTTAGAAATAGTTTTGCTTTAGCAGAAGGGCGGTCATTTAAAACCGTATCCTAAATTTATGTAATTAAGTTAATTAGTTAGTAGTATTTAAACCCTTCTTAGGCATTAGGAGAAGGGTCCAGAAATTTGTCAAAAAACTTGTCCTCAGAACATGCACTTTTGCACCCTCGGAGGGGGTTTTGATGAATGGATGGATCAAGGTTTATTAATGTTTGCATTTGATATCTGCTACTAATGTTGCACTTCTGTACTCTTAGTAGATGTTAGAGCAAGGAGAGATAAATCATTGTTGCTTGAAGCTTATGAGTGGAACGAGTCATAAATGGTACTTTTATCTCTTGACCGTTTCTGTTTATATTCTTAAAGTGATATACAGTTTTTAGTTGCTTATGTGTTACTGCATGAATGTGTGAGTTACCATTTGGCACTTTTGTACGGTGGAGTCATTTATTTATGTTTGATATATGAATAAATTATTATGCGATATGCTGTTCACAACTGTTTTGCCTAACTTTTTATGCAAAGTGGTTTATCTTAATTGATTTCTATTCTTATGATAGCTGAATGATCTTTATTACCAGTTATTGTTTGAAATCTCTTTAGATCGCATAATAGAAGAAATACACCCCGAGTTAGCGTAGATTAGATGTGTTGTTTCTCATTAGATTACAATAGCATAGAGTTAGTTTAAAAGTTTGAATTAAATTAGCTTTAAGTACTCTTAGATCAGCATCATCCAACTTTGCACACACACACACCCTTAGATTGGGAAACTGGTCCCATTATCCCCAGTCGGACCCGCTATACCAAATGGATAAGAAGCTGCCAACCAAGGTCCGGACCGGGTGGGTATCCCCCTTGTTGTCGACCCGATTTTCGGGGCTTCAACATATTTGGCGCTAGAAGGAGGGCCCGAAATATGAATGGCACCTAAATCAAAATCTAAATACCATTCTGAGAGTAAATCGCCCTCATCAACTCCCCTGACTTCCCCAGTAAGTTTAAATCCAGAGTCAGAAGTCGCTCGAGTATTAATCGCTGCTACATACCCTAATATTTCAGACCAATCTACCATTGAACCCCCTGAAGTTCAAACTCTGATTCGCAAACTCCAGGGATTTTCTATTTCTACAGAGAGGTCTGATAAATCTCAAAGCAGTGTGACTTCGCAGTACAATCCTGCTCATCCCCTGACCAGATTAAAGAGTGAAAAATTTGGCATTCAACCAACTAAATTCCCTCTCCCCACCAGGAAAAGAGCAAGGGAAACACCACCAGAGTCTGACAGTGAGACTCTTTCATCTACATCGTCCATTTCAACTCCCTCACCGCGAAGTCAGCCACCCACATCTTCATTCCAAACCACTCATCCATCTTCCACAACCCCTCTTCTTCAATCATCTAAGATCATAATATCTTCATCTTCCCAGCCTCAGGGATCATCCTCTACACTTTCATTTACTAGCAGCTCAACGATGGCCCAGTCTCCATGGAACAATCCTGGGGCAGTTTTAATGCCTCCACCCCTGAGCCAAATACCGACCCATCCTGAGAAATGGCTACCCAAATTCAATCCAGAAGCAGGCATGCTAGCTGAAGAGCACATTAACAATTTCATGCTTTCTGTCAATCTCAACGGAGTTACCAACGAGGATGCTGTTGTCCGGCTTTTTCCCTATACAATGCAAGGAACAGCCGGGTCATGGTACTTTTCATTACCCTCCGGGTCTATCAAAAGTTGGGACATTTTTCAAAGTCAATTCCTTACCAAGTTTGGTGATGATAGATCAATGGCAACGTTAATCAATGACCTATCCAATCTTAAAGCTGAGGCTAGAGAACCCATCAAAGATTTCAATTTACGGTTCAATAAAATCCTTAACAAAATTCCCACTGCTTCCCAACCCAGGGAAGAAGTACGATGTGAATGGTATATTACGGCCTTACCATCAAACTTAGCAATCTTCGTGGATAGGGCAAATAAAACAACCTTAGTTGAAAACCTGATAGAGGCGATAGCAGTAGAGAAACGCGTAGTAGCCCTGGAAAAGAGATTTGCAATAGAGGAACGCAAATCTAAAAAAGTCACCTTCAAGGAAGACTCCAAGAAGAAACAAACGAATGATCCTTTCGATTTAGAAGGATTGCAAAAAGTATTAAAGACCATGTCCAATGAGATGATTGACATAAAAAAACAAGTAGCAGAAACTTCTTCAAAAAGCCCTACAGAGCTTTTAAAAGAGGCCCTTCAATGGATGTGAAACCACCCAACGCTATCTCAAATGTCGAATCCAAAGAAGAGGAAGAAGAAGAGAGTACCATTGAAGGGTAGACCGATGATGAAGAAGTTGTGGAACTACAAGGAATGTGGGATTTCATCCTCCCACAAGAAGAAGATCAAGAAGCATTTTCGGTTAGCACACGAAGCAAAAATCAACTTGATCCTCCCCAAACTACCCCTAAGCAGAAGGGCGCAAGCCCTGCAGCAAAAGATAAAGTCGCAACAAAGAAAACGACCGCTAAAGTGACTCAATCTAGCCTAGTCCAACCAGATCAAACACCTCCATCAAGAACACTGATAGTGTTAGATGAAATGGAGTACAATATTATTGATGACATGAAAAAGACTAGGGCTAATATCACTCTTTATGAATTGAGCAAATTGAAACATCAACAGAAGATAATGATGAAAGAATTACATGCCGTGCCTACTACATCTTTGGCTACAACTGTAGCTTCCCACAACATGGGAAGACCTCCAACCAACACGATCAATAAGATTGATCCAAATGACATCGCCTTGATTGGAGGAAGATCAAGGTCTCACACTCCCCCTTTTCTTCTCACTTATGAAATTTTCAATAAAAATGTGCACAATTGCTTGGTAGATTCTGGTGCTTCAACGAATATTTTACCCAAACCAATATGTGCCAAGTTGAATGTTTAACCACAAAAATCCGCAGTGCACATAGTTCAGCTTGATCGATCTCAAGTCGAAGTTATTGGTGAACTTAATCAAGTAACCATAAGATTGTAGTCCAACCCGAAGGTATGTCAGGTTATTGACATTCTAGTAGCTGATATCCCAAAATTCTATGGCTCGATTCTTAGCAGGGATTGGTCTGAAAAACTCCATGGATACTTCTCAACCGACTGGTCGCACATGTGGTTACCCTACAATGATAAACCGAATCAAATAAAGGTTGAACGAGAGTTACACCAGAAGTACATAGTAACGGAATTGGAGGGAGAAAATGAAGCAATAGCATATAACAGCAGTATCATAGGCAATTACTCGGTAGATTCTTTCCTTGGCAATTTCAATGCTCATACATCACCTTACTTAGAAAATTCAGTTTTGTCCCAAGTCGAAATTTTTTCCTAAACTGATAATTCAAAGTGTGTTAATTTTGTAGATAAACCTGTAAATACATCTTTGTTTTGGAAATTATATTTTGATGGCTCTAAATCTAACGAAGGAGCAGGAGCAGGATGCGTTCTGATTAGTCCAGAAGGAAATAAGACCATGCTTACGTGCAGACTTGAATTTGATTGCACAAACAATACAGCGGAATATGAGGCCTTGGTGCAAGGCCTATACAAAGCAATTAGGCTAAACGTCAAGTATCTTCAAGTCTTCGGAGACTTTGAGATTGTCGTCGAACAGGTACGTAACACCATACATTGCCTATCAGGTCATTTGAAACACTATCAATCTTTAGTACAAGATCTGACTAAGCATTTCATAGCATTCAATATTTCGTCAATCCCAAGACTCCAAAACGCGAGCGCAGACCTTTTAGCTAACGTAGCTTCTAGACTTATTCCCTCTGAAGATTTTAGTCCTGATAGATTCTCAATAGAATTAACCTTTAGACCATCCATCCCTAACAACATTACAAATTGGAGAGTATTCAATGACGATCCTGATATTGTAAATTTCCTCACTTCTGAAGGATCCTACTCCAATCAAATAATTGACGAAGGGCATCACGATCGACAAATACAACAAGATAGCACTGATAATGCTATACCTAAATAGGTGGTTAAGTTGGAAGACTTATACGATTTGAAAAGTCAGTTTAAAAGGCCTACCAATTCTAAGCTCTACAGTTCAACTCTGAACTATGAATTAGTAAACCTAGGAATCGATGATAAACCACAAAACGTTAATCTAGGCCACGGCCTAGCCCCTGAAGAAAAACTAGCGTATATTTGTCTTTTGAGACAATACAAAAATGTTTTTGCCTGGAATTACGATGAGCTGAAGACATACGACACTTCTATCATTCAACATACTATCCCTATGATTGACAACGAAAAACCTGTCCAACAGAAACTCAGAAAAATCCACCCCAATTTAGAAAATCAGATAAAAACTGAGCTAAATAAGTTATTGAAAGCCAAAATAATTTTCCCCGTCAGACATTCCAAATGGGTCTCCAATATGGTACCCATTAGAAAGAAAAATAGAGATATTAGAATCTGCATCGATTTTCGGAATCTCAACAAAGCCTGTCAAAAAGACAATTTTCCCCTCCCACCTATGGAGCAGATATTACAAGCAGTAGCAGGCTCAGAACTAATATCTTTTTTGGATGGATTTTCAGGATACAATAAAGTGCTGGTACATCCCGATGATTAGTTAAAAACCACATTCCGAACTAAATGGGGCACATACGCATATCGGAAGATGCCATTTGATTTGATCAATGCCGGTGCTACATTTCAGAGAGCCATGGACATCGCATTCAAGGGTTTAGTCAATAAATCTGTAGTAATTTATTTGGATGATATAACAATGTACTCGAAGAAGTGAAGCGACCATCTCAAGGACTTGAAACAGATCTTTCAAAGATGTTTAAGGTATGGAATTTCACTTAACCCAAAGAAATCTTTTTTCGCGTTAAGTGAAGGAAAACTTCTAGGATTCATAGTGTCAAAATCTGGTATTCACATTGAGCCTGACAGAATCAAAGAAATTTCTGAAATATCCCTACCTCATAATAAAAAAGCCATGCAATCTTTCCTTGGTCAAATCAATTTTGTGAAGAGATTTGTCCCAGATTTTTCACGAATTGTTTCTCCTTTGCAAACCATGATTAAAAAGAATTCAAATTTTAAATGGGGTCAAGATGAGCATGAAGCATTCAACCTGATCAAACAAGCTATCATTAACGCTCCATCTTTAGCAACCCCGAGTTTTTCAGAATCTTTTATCTTATACACATTTGCCTCAAAGAAATCATATGTTGCGATTCTAACTCAAGCAAATCGAGAGAAAGCGGAAGCTCCAATCGCATTTTTTAGCGCGAATTTACAAGGTGCTGAACTCAACTATTCTGACGTGGAGAAACAGGCATATACTGTTTTCAAAGCGGTCAAATATTTCAAACCTTTCTTACTTAAAACCCATACTAAGGTCATAGTACCGTTTCCAGTGGTAAGAAATCTTCTAATACAGAAGGATGTGGGTGAAAAAAGAGCAAATTGGATCACTACTTTACAAGAATACGACCTTGAGATCAAACCAGCAAGCATTGTAAGAGGTCAAGGCTTCTGCAAAATGTTGGCTGGAGCATCGCAAATTCCTGAAAATACATCTGAAGAGGTACAAATGTATGAGGTAAGCCTAAACGATGCAGAATCATTATATGCTGACACCATTTATTATCTTAAGAACGGGTATGCTCCATCACACCTGGATCACACCAAGAAAAGAGCTTTGAGATTGAAAGCTAAACAATATCAGCTCATAAATTATGTTTTGTTTAAAAGGAATTACGATTCTGTTCTTCTTAGGTGTCTTGAGAAAACTGAAGCCAAAAAGGTTTTGCAAGAACTCCACGATGGACCAGTAGGCGGACACTATGCTGGAGATGCTACTGCACATAAAATCTTACGTGCAGGATATTATTGGCCCACACTGTTCAAAGACTCACACACTTATGTGAGGAAATTCCAAGTCTGCCAAACTACTGCAGGGAGACAAAAGAAACTGTCCATGCCACTACAGCCGGTAAACATCGAGCAACCATTCAGTTAGTGGGGCTTGGACATAATAGGTGAGATCGTTCCTCACTCTTCTAAGCAGCATAGATACATCCTCACGGCAACAGATTATTTTACTAAATGGGTAGAAGCAGTTCCTCTCAAGACAACTAATTCTGAAAACATCATTGAATTCATAGATCAATTTATAATCACTAGGTTTGGATTGCCAACAACTTTAATGTTTGATAATGCCTCATACTTTTCTGGGAATGCAATGACTGAGTTTGCACTTAAAAGAGGGTTCAAACTGAAATATTCGGCCAACTACTATCCGCAAGGTAATGGATTAGCTGAGTCAACAAATAAAAACCTAATCAGGATTATTAAAAGAATAGTTGACCAGAACCAGAAGAATTGGCACAAAACTTTGGTAAATGCTTTATGGGCAGATAGAATAATGAAGAAAGCTTCAATCGGTACTTCTCCTTTTAATTTAGTTTATGGGAAGGAAGTGGTTCTCCCAACGCACTTAGTGATCCTCTCCTTGTCTTTAGTACAATACATCGATGAAGTATCTACTTCCTCCTTACAATTAAGACAAATGGGAATAATTAAATTAGAAGAACGATGAGAACAAGCTAAGAAAACCCATGCTCATCACCAAGTGCTAATAAAATCCTCTTTTGATTCAAGCATAATGACCAGAATTTTTTTTTCAGATGGGAGATCTAGTTTTGAAATGGGATAAGGCTCATGAAGAAAAGGGAAAACATACAAAATTTCAGAAGGTGTGGCTTGGTCCTTTTCAGATTGTAGAAGTCATAGGCCCATCAACGTTTGTGTTGCAGGATTTAGCAGGTAGAAGGGATTCTTTGCCTGTTAATGGACAGATCCTTAAAATATATTTTCCATAGAAGATTATTCTTCTATTTTGTAGGATAGTTTTTCTTTTTTTTCTTTTCTTTCTTGTAAATAAAACCAGTTGTAGATGGTTACTACAGGGGTTCACGAAAAAGACACCAATTCTCTATCAGATTTTGATTTTTTTTCGCTTGTACAAATAGTAAATTTTTTTGAAAAATCTGATCTTTATTATTGACAGATAGAGTTAACTTTAGCCTAGATATGATACTAGTTTCAACTTCAAAAAATTTGATGAAAGCAACCTTTGGCAAAAAATTGTTTTATATCAGCACAATGAAAGGTATCAATAATAAAATAAAGATTCTTTGTAAAACTGCTGTTTTCAAACTCTATTATTGTCATCCAGAGCTTTCTTAAGGAAAAACAATGACTTCCTCCCTGCTAAAGGAAATCGCAGCATTCAGAGGAACAATCCGAGAAAACACTATATCTCAAAGAATAAGAGGTCTCATCACGAGCCCGCTTATCATGATCACAGATATTATAACTTGCTGACTTTGCCAATACTGTCCACCAAAACAAGGCAACAACTCAAGATTGTTGCAATCAAAAGACAAGGGGTCTCATCACGAGCTAGCTTGTTCAGCAAAAGTGTAAATCAAGTGAATGACTGTGTCATAATTTGGCCACCAAACCAAGACATTGTTCTTTAGAGAATAAAAAAGGAAAAAGTGTCAAAATGGGTTTTTCTCTGAAAAGTTGTAAATAGCCTTAAGCAGGATAAAGGATCATTGCTGAGTAACAGGTAACCCTGTCGAGGCTATGGACGCCTGCTGGCAACAGAGGCTCTACCTACGACAAATGAGCATATTTTAAAAGCCAGCACACAGAGAAGACCTTATTTTATCTTTAAAAGACCAAGTAATGGCTGATGTAAATACAAGGACAAAGCCTGAGGAAGCAAACAATTGGAATAGAAAAAGGTTGAAACAAAATATCATTGATAGGATAAGTCATAATGTACTCTATCTGTCCATAACAAAATTTAGACTTATGAAAATTTTTCTGCTTTGGAAGTAATTCAATAGAAAAGTAGAGATAACTGGTTCTTCTCAATGAATCGCCATTTTTGTGGCCACCAACAACCCCCCTCTTTGTTTGGTATTAGCAATTACACCAAGTAAATGGGGACCCTTAATAAAAAATCCAAAAAACATTTTATGAAAATTTTTGTATTCAACTCCTTAAAGCTGTATCGCATCGTGAGAAGAGAATAAAACGTTTTCTTATGAGCATAATAAACTGCGAAGACGCGACGCGAAATTCATCGCATCGCATAGATTATGAAGCGCTCTTAAACGAAAAATCTTAAGAAATCTCCGACGGCCGATATGCGACGTTGCATATCACAACATCGCGTAAGCAACACACAATGATTGAATGACTAAGCGCGATCTGCGATCTGCGATGAATGCGATTTGCGATAAATGCGATCATGAATTTCTGCGATGACACATCTTAACGACGCGATCCGCGATGCTGCAATGCGAGTCGCAGAAATCACCCATCGCGAATTTTCCTCCGCGCAGTATTCAAGGAAAGTTGTTCGTAAACCAAAATTGGGGGCGCGCCTTAAAAGAAATTAATGAATGTACGCCAAAGTATTCAAGAAGGACAGTTTTGTGTTTTTCGAAGAGTCAGTTCGTTATGGGTGTCATGATTTTATGCATTCATAAGAGCTTAAAGCTTTCATGTCAATCTTTATTATCATTACTCTTTTCCTTTGCGTAAATTGTAAGACAGGAAATAACATGAAGCAATGTGCATGAAACATCTAAGGAAAAGGGGAAAGTGTAAATGCTCGGAGAACAGAGAAGGGATGCCTTCATAAACGGATGCCGCATGAAACAGGACCACAGATTCCAGAGTATCACTCAACAGATGCTGATGTCAATAGGCCATCCAAAGCTCAGAGTCAAAGGCGCACAAAAGCAGCATGTTTACAAAAGATCCTAAAGCTTATGCCTGGTAAAGGAAAAAGGGCTCTAAAGAAGGAAAACACACTAGAAAAGCTCGAAACAAAGAATGGAGGTAGTTTTCGATGCAGAAAATTGTTCAGAGAGCAAAGTCCCTAACTTGTTCAGTCATTCACAAGGCCAGAAACCGAAATAGCAAAAGCAGAATCAGTTTGAGAGAAATTTGGGTTATTACCAAGTATACACGTAATGAATACACCCAGCCAGAGGAAGATTCTCGAAAATATCTTCTAGTTTACCAGAAATTTGTGCCAACGCTTGTTATTTCTATTTTCATATCTCAAACGAAAGCAGAAGGCTACCAGCCGACTCTTCCCAGGCGAATGTTGCATGCTTGCAGCACTAAGGAGCAAATACAGAAATGGTTAGGAATTAGATTCAATTTTTAGAAATAGTTTTGCTTTAGCAGAAGGGCAGTCATTTAAAACCATATCCTAAATTTATGTAATTAAGTTAATTAGTTAGCAGTATTTAAACCCTTCTCAGGCATTAGGAGAAGGGTCCAGAAATTTGTCAAAAAACTTGTCCTCAGAACATGCACTTTTGCACCCTCGGAGGGGGTTTTGATGAATGGATGGATCAAGGTTTTTTAATGTTTGCATTTGATATCTGCTACTGATGTTGCACTTCTGTACTCTTAGTAGATGTTAGAGAAAGGAGAGATAAATCATTGTTGCTTGAAGCTTATGAGTGGAACGAGTCATAAATGGTACTTTTATCTCTTGACCGTTTCTGTTTATATTCTTAAAGTGATATACAGTTTTTAGTTGTTTATGTGTTACTGCATGAATGTGTGAGTTACCATTTGGCACTTTTGTATGGTGGAGTCATTTATTTATGTTTGATATATGAATAACTTATTATGCGATATGCTGTTCACAACTGTTTTGCCTAACTTTTTATGCGAAGTGGTTTATCTTAATTGATTTCTATTCTTATGATAGCTGAATGATCTTTATTACCAGTTATTGTTTGAAATCTCTTTAGATCGCATAATAGAAGAAATACACCCCGGGTTAGCGTAGATTAGATGTGTTGTTTCTCATTAGATTACAATAGCATAGAGTTAGTTTAAAAGTTTGAATTAAATTAGCTTTAAGTGCTCTTAGATCAGCATCATCCAACTCTGCACACACACACACCCTTAGATTGGGAAACTGGTCCCATTATCCCCAGTCGGACCCGCTATACCAAATGGATAAGGAGCTGCCAACCAAGGTCTGGACCGGGTGGGTATCCCCCTTGTTGTCGACCCGATTTTCGGGGCTTCAACAGGCAGAAAGATTTTGCGTGGTGTTTGACGCCAAGTCCTTTATTCACACCACGTGAATTGTACTGCAGTACCTTGAGGGTCATTATCATTATCGGTGATTCCTCTTGCGCTTGTTAACAGTTCACATCATTGACTGGTAATCAAGCGATGTCTTTCCATGTTCGACTTCAGGACACTTCTCACATGGATCGACTTGTACTTTGGGTGAAGATCGGACGAGATTGAAGACCCCGGAACTAGTTTCATCCATCCGGGCTACGATATATATTTAGGGAAATAAAGACATTAAATGTACATCATTGCAACACAGATAATCATCCTATCAAAAGGATGATGGCTCTATCAGAATCATTAGTCTACACTCAGACGGTTGTCTGTCCTATGTACATGAAAATGAATTTATAAAGCCGAGCATGGGAATGGCCGCCTCAGCTAGATCATGAAAATATTATGAAGATAATGTATTGTATTGTATCTTATTACAGGTCTCCTCCCAGCATTGAAAGAACTTCAGATCCTCATAATAAAGCATTTCACCTGACACCAAAAGGTTAACGGCCTCATACTTTAGGGGGCAACTGTTATAGACATTTTTGTGCCCTACAAGCCCAAGCATGAAATGTCCAGAAACCAAGGGCTCCTAAGTCCCTAAAGGTGTTTTTCTAACCCCTAAAGGAACAAGGTCAACAGATTACAGCTTCTCCCAGAAGTTCTCCATGAAAAACTACTCAAAATTGGTCAAAACAGCATCATTGCAGCTGCTCCACTGGCTAGGTGCGTTGCATCTCACCCAAATACACTGTGAGGGTGCGTTGCATTTCAAAAGTCCCTTCTGTGGGGTGTGATGGGCGAGAAATGACAAATCGCAGTGTCATTTCGCGAGGTGGAGAGGTAATGGAAGCTTCCAGAATCTTCTCCTGTGACACTTGCCTCACTGAATTCGACCAAGGATGAGTAAGAGGCCCTCAGTCTCCAAGTGGAAGCAAGAACTGTCAGAGAGAAGACACTAATCAAATCACAAGCTGACTCATCCTCCTTACAGATATCTATATATGGATCCCTCATCCCAGAGATCCAGAGGCTGGAATTTTGCATATTGTAAGGAATTGTTGTTGGTTTCTAGAGACAAACATCAGATTGTTGGGTGATCTAAGCTTTGTTTGAGGTGAAGAGGGGCTTCTTTGCTGGGAGGTTGATGCTGGGTTGGAACCACTGGTTGTAACTCCTCCTGGATCTTTTCTTTTTTATCAATAAAAGCTATTTGAGTTTTCCTCCATGCTTTTGTATCATTGATGCTTGTTACATTTGTATGGTCAATTTAAATCTGATCCTAAGTTGTTTATGAATATAGATCCATGTCTTTGTATAGTGCTATGCTTTTGTGATCTTACAGGTACTTTGTGAAGCTAGGCGTGCAAGGGAGCAGGTAGCTGGGGACTATCAAAGAAGAGAGGGATTGAATCAAAGGATTAGCGCAAGACAGAGGTTGGTCTTTCTATTTTTCTCTATCTATAATTCATAAAGGAAAAACATAAGTAGCTTTTCTCTGTTTGTTTCTAAGGCAGCTGTCACACCTTAGTGGGATAGAGCAGTTCTAAATAGACACTTTTCCCTGTAACAATATCCCCCATCTAGGCCAGAGGATATACCTCGTGTAAGCATTAATACTAAAACCAATCAAAAAATTTACCTGACATAAATTGAGCATTACCCAACAGCTCAGGCAGCAACATGGTATTCACCCATTGGATTAAGACTCTGTATTATAACTAGCAATTGCCCCAAATGGTGCAAAGAAAGGCTGATAGGATTCTTAAATTGAAAAATTTGTACTTTGGTTTCCATAATCAAGAAAATAATAAGTGAACTGTGGTATGGAATATTCAATTTTGGATGATGCAATTGTCTTTGGGCTTCACATTGACTATTGTGTATCACCATTTTTTTTAATAAAATGGTGGTAATATATCTGAGGGGAGTCCACTTAATGAAAACATTGAAGGCAAGAAAGCATATCTCCAGGTTTTCATAGTACATTATAATTAAAAATAACACATAAAAGATTATATGCATGAGATTGATAATGTAAAATAACACATAAAAGATTATATCCATGAGTTTGACAATCTTATGGACATCTTAACAAGTTTTTCCAACATACATTTACTTCTCTTGTTTTTCTCTTTTGGTCGTTCTGTATGTTAAATGTAACGAATTTTCCAAGGAGACATCTAGTTTCTATTTTTTGGGAAGATGCTCTTTCATGTTCCATTTTTGTGACAAATGGAAACTAATACATCATAAAGTGCATATGCATGTCATCATTCTACATTTTCTATAAAACAATGCCTTAGCTTTGAGTAATCTATTGCAACAAGTATTTGGCCGGTACCTCATTTGTGTCTAGCTTTTTGCTTGTACAAAGGTTAAACACAAAATAATACCAGGTTAAGTTCTATTCACAGCCTCAATACACTCGAGCATATGTAAATGTTATTATATATGTTTTCCCAAATTTCCAAAGAAAATAGTGTTCCTATTATATATAGATATTTAAAAATTAAATTTAAAAAAAGCGTGGAGGGGGGAGACTGACAAAAGAATATATTATTAAACTGGGCCATTGCTTAATTTTTGGGATTCCAAAGAAAGATGACTCACTGTCACACAGAATTGGTCAAGGGTGCGGACACAGCTGACCTTCCTAGAAGTCTAAGACATTCTAATGACAAACAAGACAAAATGGAGTGATCTTTCTCTAAATACACCTTTTACAATATGAAAACTACAAGTGTTTAGGCTTACCTTATTCCAAAACGCTGTTGTTGAAGTCCGTTCTTGACGATCCGGATGAGCTCCTCCTTCAAGTCAATTCCTGCAACCACAAACAATCAAACAATTACCAAGCACTTGCATTTCATATAATAAAACATATATTCAACATGCAGACCAAGGAACACATGAAATAACTCATTAACACAAGCTATTGAGAAAAATAAACCAGTTTGTATTAATAACGAAACAAAGAAACTCTTACAACCTGGCCTTGGTGTTGTGCAAGTTCCTCCCAGGGTCCATCAAGGGTTTTCCTCTACTTTGACAAAGCTCACCCTCTCCCAAGTAGAATCAAGTGAAGACAATCTCTCCTCACAAAGGCTCTAATGGAAGACCTAAATCCTGCAGCATT
This sequence comes from Pinus tabuliformis, assembly GCA_031772625.1. NCBI lineage: Eukaryota > Viridiplantae > Streptophyta > Pinopsida > Pinales > Pinaceae > Pinus > Pinus tabuliformis. Next base: position 823,886,530 of record CM062804.1, on the reverse strand, counting down.
TACCCAAAGAAAATGTATAGCTCCAACCTCTCCTCCTTCTGGCTCAATGCCTTTATTTATAGTGCTGTAAAGAGGTTATTCAGGTCCACCATCAATGGGATCATCCCCCTCTTTGGGTGGGATAGCTCCCTTATTGATGGGATAAGTTCCCCCTTAATAGAGATACATGAACCAACTGGAGGCGCATCCATTTCATCAAACCGACCTCTAGAATGTTCTAGAAGTAACCACAAGTAACTTTTTTAAGATGAAACTCGCGCATTTTGCCTTTTACAGAAGGACGCACCTGTCCTTTGACATACAGAGCGTCCAAAGACGCAGACTTTGTGAACATTGTCAGCGTCCCCGCAGGTAAGGCTAGAGAGAACCTGCGACCCCAGAGATAAACATAGTTTTTACAAGACTTTCTCTCTTCTTTGAGTTTGAGATGGATAACAGAGGCATGAGACTTGCCTAAGAGGGTAGCATGACTGTTGATTTGAGCCATACTAACTGTAAGTAGTCAAGGTGACATTTTTTAGTGTAACAGATTGCCCCCTAAAGTGCGAAGCCTGGAATAGAGTAGGGTTTTGTAATTCTAGGAAGGGTGAAGCGCTTTATCATTTCAAGGATTGTCTTGTGGATGGCCTGGTTGGAACCTGCAATTTTCAACACAAAATACATGGATAAGATTATATCATCACTGAGGTAGGCATTCCCATACTCAGATTCAAAACTTTAACTAATGGACTAACTATTCTGATACAGGAATGATCTTGCAGTACATCATTTTTATAGACTTTTGTAGACACAGTATGGACGCAGCCATCTGTTTATGATTAGTCTACATAGATAATGAATACAAAACTCCTCGCAGCCTGGATGGTAGAAACTAGATCCAGGGTCTTCACTTCTACTTCCCGAATTGGTACGATTCTAGCCATGTGATTAAATGATTCGATGTCGAACATGGTAGAAACCACTTGATTACCAGTCAATGATGTAAACTGTTAACAAGCGTGAGAGAAACCACCAGTAATGTCAATGGTTCTCAAAGTACCAAGCACAACCCGTGAAATGTGAATAGATGTTTTGATGTCGAACACTTCACGGAATCCTTTGATCGAAAGTCAATGATGTAAACTGACGTCAAAGGCGAGAAACCTGCCATTGATGCATGCAGACTTCAAGGTACTGTCGATTCCTAAGTCATCTTTCTAGATAATGTGTCGATGTCGATAGAAAGCGACCCGTTGCAGGCAAGCCCGCAACACGAAATCATTGTTCAAGTTGAAGAAATGTTGCTGTAAGGACTGACTCAGGGATGGTCAAATGGATGACAAGTATTTTGCAGATGAAAGTTTTGCTTGCAGACCTCTTGAACACATAACGACACAACAGATGGCTTGGTGGCGAATAACTCAAAGTTAATTCCCGGAACCCGGTTAAAGACTTTCAAAGTGATTTGGTCAACTGTGAGGTAAAAGATTTCCCAACCCAGGTGAAAAAGTGTCGTGTTCAAGAGCGGTAATAAAGTTTCTTCTGAGACAAAAGGTGACAAACAGGTTCATTCTTCTCTCTTTTCCCCCACCATTTCTGGCAAGTACCTCTTTATTTTTAACAAGCTTGAGGAGGATAACATATGCTTGATTATAAGCTCATCCTTCGGACGAGTCCAACCTAGTTTAAATTCGAACCCTAGGAAGGAGTGGTTCGTTCCTGTTTGTAATTGAACAGGTCCTCTACTGTAAAAGTTTAACGAGCCCAGTATAGGAGAAACTCGGCGTTTTTCAATTTTAGAGAGTCTGAAAAACTAAAGGAGACTCCACGTTGAACTTTTTCGTATATTTGTGTCCCTCAAGCCCGAAAAAGTATAAAATAATACCTGGGGGAACCGCTTGATCTTGCGACCAAGGAGTACTTTCATAATAGTGTCGTTGACCTGAAAAGTAAAAAGCGATCAAGGACACGTCGTTTTATTTCCTTATCGAGTTCGAAACGACAAAAACCCGGCAATCTTTTCCTGATTTTGCGGTCAGAAAAGAGCTAAAAGGGGACCGTCTTTTAATTCCGTTTTAACGAGTGAAAAAGAAACACTCGGCGATCTTTTCATGTTTTAGGAGTCAGAAAAGGGCTTAAAAGATGACTCTGATATTTTTGTTTGTGAAAAATTACAATTTCCCTCGAAATCCCTTTGTCCTGCACAAAAGCAACACATTACTCATACCTGTTTAAAATAGGCAAAAATACATTGAAAACATCTTTTCATGGTAAAAAATGAACTAATTCATCCAAAAAACCTATAAAAAGACCTTTTACCATGTCATTTTTACCGTTTCACTGTTGAGGTTGAAAAAGGAGCTTTTGACAAGAAACTTCCCGTGGTTGCTGCGGAAAATCTGACCGTCGGAATCGAACGCCGTCTTATCCAGGTATTTTACACATCCTACTCTGCATTTCTATCCGTTTAGAATTAATTTTTAGGTTTTAGTTTCATTTTTTGGGGGGTTTTGGTTTTGGAATGCGCCTCTCGGCGGACGCAGGTGCCCTTCGGGTGACCGCGTCCCCCGACTTTTTCTCATACGGGAAAACGGTCGGAAGACGCAGCCCGCCTTCAGGCCAGCTGCGTCCGGGCGCCCTGTGCTACAAAGCCGGGGTGCGTCTTCCGAGAAGTGCGCATTTCAAAACCCCAACTCTCTCAAAAAACCACCAAAAATTCCCAAATCAATTTCTAATTGCTATTTTTGATATGCAGGGCATTAATCATGTTAGACTGGAGAGAAAGAGAGCATGTAGAGGAAGATGAAGCTGCAATAAATCATCAACCTTCCCTGGATGCCCTAAGAGCATGCGGATTATACAAATATTGGACCATACCGGGCATGAGGGGCCAGGTAAGATTCTTGGAATGGCTGGTTGAGCGATGGAACGTTCAAGAACAATGCTTTTACATAGGAGGGCACCAGCTCGAGATAGAGCCCTCGGATGTATACTTTCTCACTGGCTTGCCAAACAGAGGTGAGCAACTCAGTCTTGCGGGGACTAGGCCGGGTGGCCAATCCCTTGATAGTCTCCGCGAGGATTGGTGCACACGTGGGGCTCACCATTCAAAAGGCATAGAGATAAAACACATCACTCTACCGGAACTCAAAGTCATAGCGTTCACGGTTACCAGAATTTGCGGCGCGGCCGCTTTACACATTGCTTCCGGATCCCAAATGCGGATGGCAATTGACTGTTACCAAGGCACCATTTTCAACTGGTGTGAAGCTGTGTCGGCTCATATGAAGAGCCAACTGACCAAGGCAAAGAACGGACGACTAAAGACTTTTGGATATGGGCCTATAGTCGTGAGCTTTGCCTTGGAGAGAGTTCCAATGCTGATCCCTCAGCAACTCACTGTTGATATCTTGGGTCCTCGGCAGCCAAAGCTGATACGATGGGTTGCGGTGATGGCCCGGCATCCTGACGAGGGCGCAGCAGTGGTTCGATTCTCAGATAGTTACTTTGACTGGTTAGAGGGCCAGCTTTTTTGATACAGGACTTTCCGTATGCCGGAATGGATTTCAGAGGTGATCCGGACATGGTTCTTCCACAGGGAGAACAATGGGACGACAGAGGTACTTTTTATTTTCACAAGTTTTCTAGTTATGTATTTTTTGTATTTTTTATATATATCGTCTCAAAACTAATAGTAAACTTTTTCAAAATGCAGATGTTGGTCCACAGCGTCCAGCCAACCTCCGGCCTTATGATAGACTACATCCAGCTGCACCGGTACCGGCCCCACAGGACGCGGCAGCAGAAGTACTAGCTGAGTTGGAGCATGATCTAGAGCGTCTCACGGCAGATATACCTGAGACTACTATGGACGACATTCCTATCAGGCTTCAGCGCTTCGTAGTCGCGGTCCCTGGACCGTTTAGGAGATTTTTGCGTAAGGTAGCCCGCGCAGTGGTGTCGTACAGAGAGCACCACCAGTGATTGACTAGTCACTTTTGTAGTCACATGTGACATTTTTGACTTTTTGTACTATCATTTTGCCGATCATAAGGTGTTTTAAACCTATGATCGAAGACGATGTATATATTTTTGACACACTTCTACCTATATATATATCACTATTACCGGCTTATCTTGTTTAACATGTATGATGAAATGTTTTTAAATTTACTTGCATGATTATTATAAATGTCTGTCCAACATTCGAGAAGCAATTGCATCTGCTAATGTATTCAAAGACCTTGGAATATGTTGATATTCAATGTAATCAAATTCACGTTCCAAGAGACGCACTCTCAAAAACAACCTTAATAACACAGGATTTCTAATGGCATAAACTCTATTAAGCTGTAATACAACAAGTTCAGAATCTAACCTCACTATCAAACGTCGAATTCCAAATGAAATAGATTCGGATAATAATTCAACCACTGCACTGTATTCTGCAATGTTATTCGTTGTTTGACCGAGGCTTACCCCATGCATAGAAACTAACTCGTCAGAGGGCGAATAGATAACCCAAGCTGCGGAAGAGATATTCCGTGTATTACGACAAGCACCATCAGCAAATCCAATGTATGTTTGGAGAGGCGTCGACATCTACAATATCAAGAGTAAAACCAAGATAAGCCAGAATAATGACGAAAAACCACACTCGCTAAGCTAAGCACACTGACTAAACTAACACACTTGCTAGCTAGAAAGGAAATCTAACCTATCTAAAAATTTCTCCATACCCATCATTTTAAGCATAATACCTCTTTAGGTAAAGTCCATTTCTGGGTTTACCCAAAGAGTCCCCATCAAAATCAACTAACTCATAAGCCCCTTTTGCTAGCTTTCGCTTTACAATGTAGGGCCCATGCCACATGGGAACGAATTTTCCGGCACCTAGCTTATCGTTAGCTTGATCATATAATAGTACTAGGTCTCCTTCCGAAAAACTTCGAGGGGTTACATTTTTATCGTACTGAGCTTTCATTCGTTTCGCGTGAGTCTCGATAGCTAAAGTAGCGTCACGTCGAGTCTCATCTAATTTAGCCAAGTATAATAACCGTTTCTCCTCTTCGGAAGTAGCTGGAAGTAATTCGACAGCCATTTGAAGTGATGGGATTTCGCATTCAATAGGTAACACAGCTTCTAAGCCATAAACTAGCTGGAAAGGGGTGAAACCTGTTGAATTTTTCACTGAAGTTCGATATGCCCATAGCGCCGAAAATAACATGTTATGCCAATTCGTTCGATGGATACCAATGATCCGTCGAATCATGATGACTAGAACTTTGTTGATTGACTCAACCAAACCGTTGGCTTGCGGATAATAAGGAGTAGAGCTATCGTGGCGCAAACCAAGCTGGCTTGTAAGCTCAGTCATCATGACGTTTCGAAAATGGCTCCCATGGTCAGTAATGATTGCTTGTGGGACACCAAACCTAGTTATGATATGATTGAATACGAAAACTGCAGCTGTCTTGCCGCTTGCGTCGAATGTAGGCATCGCCTCGGCCCATTTTGTAAAATAATCAACCGCGAGGATGATATACGCATGCCCCCCGGCCGAGTGAGGGTTACAAGTAATAAAGTCAATGCCCCATTTGGCGAATGGACCAGCGGCAATTATAGGGTGGAGAGGAGCAGGTGGAGCGCGCATCTTTCGATCAAACACTTGACAGTTGTGGCATGTTCTGACGGCAAGGATACAATCTTTAAACATAGACGGCCAGAAATAGCCAGCGCGCAACACCTTCTGAGCTGTGGCATACCCAGACATATGACCGCCACATGCTCCAGAGTGACAATCATTCAAAACTCTCTCAGCCTCTTCGTGAGTTAAACAACGTCGAAAAACTAAGTCTGCCCCCCGGCGATAAAGTGTATCTCCAATAATTCTGTATTGCTGGGATCGAAACCGAATTTTTCGACGGTCTTCCTTGGAAGCTTCAGGCCGAAAGGTTTGGGTTTGGAGATAGATGATTATATCCCCATACCACGGATCTAAAGTGCTAATAAGAAACAAAGATTCGTCCGCAATGGACTCCTCTGCCACAGTCTCTGTGTCAGCACTCGGGAAATCACACATCAATTCCGCAAAAACTAAAGATTTCTTAGACTTGGACTTCTCGAACTCCAAGTCGAACTCTTGCAGGATAACAATCCATTTAGAGTACTTGCCCCCTAGCAGTTGTTTTGTCAAAATATAAATCATAGGGTTGCAATCCGAAATAACTGTAGTTTTGCGGAGAAGAATGTAGTGACGAAAACGCTGGACAGCTTGAACGGCTGCCAGGGCCAATTTCTCCACATGCGAATATTTTAACTCAGTGGGATTTAAGGTTCTACTAAGATAATATATCACATGCTCTGCTTTGAATTCATCTTCTTGAACTAACACCATTCCAATGGTGGAATGCGAAGCTGCGAGGTATAAGAAGTAGTCCTGGTTGTAGTTGGGAGGATGCAATAACGGTGCATGGGTCAACGCGTGTTTAAGTGCATCAAAAGATTGTTGGGCAATCTCGTCCCAAAAGAATTGTGCGTTCTGTTTCAACAACCGTGTAAAACCTTTAGTGACCTCGGCGTAGTTTGGGATGAATCGGCGTAAAAAGTTCGCTTTCCCTTGCAAACTTTGGAGTTGGCGCAAACTCGAAGGAGGAGGCAATTTGATGATAGCCTCGACTTTCGAGGGATCGACGCGAATGCCGGCTTTTGAAACAACAAATCCCAGCAATCGACCTGTTTCTATACAGAAAACACACTTGTGGGGATTCAACCGAATTCGATAATGCCTACACCTCATAAAGATTGCTCGTAGGTGGACAAGGTGATCAGCTCGATGTAAAGAATGAGCAGGCAAATCATCGAGATAGGGTTGCACAATGTGCTTGATGTCATGAAATGCATAAGACATCGCCCGTTGAAAAGTGGCCCCGGCATTCTTAAGTCCAAAAGGTAATTTGCAATAAGCAAATGTCCCCCATGGACAAATGAATGCCGTTTTTGGTTGATCGGCAGGTAGAATATTGATTTGATTATAGCCTGAGAAACCATCCATGAAGGAAAACATCTCACTTCCGGCACAATCATCAATAATTTGATCGATATAAGGCGTAGGATAGTTGTCTTTTGGACAAGCTCGATTGATATCCCTATAGTCGATACAGATTCTTATTGTTCCTTGTTTTTTATTGACGGGAACAATATTCGATACCCAATCCGTTAACGGGATCGGATAAATGAAACCTGCTTTCAACAGCTTTTCGACTTCTGCTTTAATCGCAGCCGCTTTTCGAGGGTGAATCTGACGCAACCGTTGCCGAATGGGTTTAGCATCCGGGTAGGTTTTGATTTCATGAACAACAATGGCAGGATCAATTCCTGGCATTTCCTCGTAAGACCAGGCAAACACGTCGCGGAATTCTTGGAATAGGGCCTTGTAAGTTTGGATTTCTTCTTCAGTACATGCGGCACCTATATGAATGTTCTCCTCGATTCCGGGCTTCACTGAAATATCAATGGGAATAGTACGAGAAATATTCCCTAAATTCAGCTCTGAATCAGAATGTTTCGTTGGATCCTGAGCGTCTTTGACATATTCAGCGGTAAAGATAGATGAAAAATCATTTTCAAATGCATCATCCTTAGGTAAAAACGAAGATCTGTGATGGAGATCTTCCCATGGTAGATCATCTACACTTAGGATTTCGCGAAGTTGTTCGTCAGATGACACTTCTTCGGGAAACGTTATCCGTTCTAAGGGTGAGGTGAAAAGTGACTCTTCACTGACCACATTCATTTGGTCGGTTTCGGTTGAATGAAAGTCGGTAAAAGACATAAGAGCTTCATAAGCAATCTCATACGGACTCAACGGCATAACATCACCGAGTGAGTCTAGCTCAGAGTCAGAGGGAACATACCAAGGATCATCATAAATAATGTTTTCTGACGTGATCATATGAATTGTTGCAAACGAAGGGTCTGCATTGAGTGGAGGGAGAGGAAAAGTTCCCAGTAAACCGGAATCCTTAACTAAACCTACACCAATGTCCCTATAAGGGATTGTCGTTTTACCAACATGCTGGATAGTTTCTAAAGAGGTTGGGTCGGATGAAAAGTATGTCAGCTGATCAATAGTCACGATCTTACCGTTATGTGGAAACTTAATGACTCTGAAGACCGATGAAACGACCGCTGTCATAGCATATGACCAACTTCGACCCAAAAGAAGGTTGTAGTCTAGAGGGGCATCAACCACTTCCACATCCAGACTAACGGTTTTACCTTCGACCCCTATAGGCAATTCTTGTAGAATACCAAACGGACGGAACCCACGGCCATCAAAGGCCTTAAGGATGGTGGGGGATTGGTTCAACGAAGGAGAACCAAGCGATCTCCAACATTGAATCGACATAATACACGTAGAAGCTCCCTCATCAATCACAGTCCGATGAATAGGCCTGTTTTTGACTATCACTGGAATTTGGAAAGCCATTTGATGGGGGAGACGTGGTGTACTATTTTCTAGATCAAAGATCATTAGGTTCGGGTCCTGAACATCGACAGCTCCGATAGCCGACAAAAGCAATTTTCGTTGCGCTGGACATGATTGCAGCACTTCGAGTGCCGACATTGCTGAAGGTGAAACAGCTAAGTCTTCAACAATGTTGTAATTCTGGGCTGCTCTCGCATGTGGATTGAAAGCAGACCTTCGAAGTACACCCTTGGCGGGCGGCTTAATCACTAAGTCTGGGTTAGGTTTTTCGATCTGTAGTGGATCGGAACCAGGAGCTGAGGTTGATGGGTTAGAGTGAGAAGATTCTGCTTCCTTACCATCAACAGGAGCCTTACTACCATAATCTTGCGATCGAGTCGCAATCCTGACATGAGACATCATCAAAATGGGTTCTTCACTGGCATTCGAAGAAGAACCTATCATCTTATTCTCCTGCTCTGGAAATGGATTTTTTAACACAGCAGGAGTGGGAGAACCTTTGACTATTTTCACTACCTCGGCCCGATGAGGGCAATCTCTCGTAAAATGATCTTCTTCACAAATAAGACAAGGATATCGAGGTTTGCGTTTTTCGTCATTGGTTTCCGACTTTTCCGTTTTCTCCTTTGGAGCCTTGTCTGCTTTAGCCTTCTTCTTTCCTTTCTTCTTTCCACCGTTTTTTGATTTGGCCGTAGATGACTCTACAGCGTGAATGTCGGCGGTAAGTTCAGGAGGAGAAGACTCTCCTGTCGGAGAATCAGGCAAAGTGATAATTGGAGTATTTGAAGCCTTGGAAGACTTCTTCTTACTCTTCGTAGTCACGATACCAATCATACCATCAGCGGCATGAGATCCCGAAGGAGCAGCAGCGATTTGGTTTGACTTTGGAAGATCCGGAATTTTCTCGTGTAACGTACCCGACTGAGTGTAAACTAAGTCAAGGTATTGTGCCTGAGCAATGACTTGCTCCTCAGTAACTACTCCGGCCTTAGCTACATCTTCAGTAATTCTTGGTAATAATGATTTGACAAACCATTCAGCTAAGATTTGGTCCGGGATAAAAACTTTCACTAATCTCCTTCGACGTCTCCACTCATGAATGTGATCAGAAATGTACGTGGATGTCGATTGTTTTAGCGAAGTTAATAATTCTGTACCATTATCGTATCTGACTGGTAACTGAAAATGAGTTAAGAATGAGGTAGCTAACTGGCTAAAGTTGTAAAAAGAGGCCCGTGGTAACTCAATGTACCACTTGGCTGCGAGACCAATGAGTGTACGCTGGAAAAGACGTAAGCGGATGGAATCATCTGAGATGGAATTTGATGCACACCAGAGGTGGTAAGTCATCACGTGATTAGACGGATCCTCTCCAGACTTACCTTCGAACTTGGGTATATCGCTGGGCAACTTATTTGGCATTGGCGGCCAGAACTGAAGATATTGAATTGGATCGTTCGTTAGGCGCGTCAAGTCGGGTAAATCTAAAGTCGCAATAAACGGTAACTGCCGGTTAGGATCTCTAAAACTCTGAGTCACAATACCAGCCCCAGGAGGAGGATATCCAGGATAACTAGGAACAGGAGTCGCATTTGGGATATTATATCCTCCTGGAAAACCAGGATTAACCGGACCGTACTGGGGTTGCTGAGGTTGTTGATAAGTGTACCCAGGATACGGTTGATACTGGTAAACCGGTTGTTGGGCAGCTTGCCCAGGTTGATACTGTCCCTGGTACGGAGGTTGAACAAATTGAGGTTGAGTAGTAACAACCGTACTTGTACCAGGTTGGCCTGCAGGCATCTGGACTGTGGTTTGAACCGTAGGTCCAGACAACGGTACAGATGTCTGAGGAGTGGTTACAGGGACAGTAGAAACCGGAGCTGCCGATACTCCAGAAGTAAGCATGGTAGATGAAGCGGTAGTTGCTGCAGCCGTGTGAGGTGGAGTACTAGGTGCAATTGGCGGCTGAGTAACTACGGAAGTTACAGGGGTCTGAACACTTGACTGGACAGGTTGCGGTTGCTGGGGTGGACCAGGAACTGCAGGTTGTCCTGCTTGAGGTACCGACTGTTGCGACATCTGTTGACCCTGTGACGGATCCCATGTTAACATTCCAGGGTATTGACTCGTAACAGGTTGAGGATACTGAGATCCATAGCCGTATTGAGGATAGGGTTGATAATTGTAAGGTGCAGTCCCATATGATTGCCCTTGAGGTGGTTGATAACCTTGACCAGGGTATTGACCCGTAGGTTGATAACCTTGAGGTAAATACGAGTACTGGGGTTGACCTTGACCTTGGGGTTGGTATCCTTGAGGTTGGTACCCTTGGGGTTGATACCCTTGGGGTTGCCATCCTTGAGGTTGCCATCCTTGAGGTTGCCCCCCAGGCATTAACGAAGGTTGCCCCCCAGGCGGTAATTGGCCACCTTGAGGTTGGTTAATGGGAGTTGAACCTGACATCATATAAACGTCACCTATACTCAATGGTACATTACCACTGTTTCCAACTAATAACCCATGATCAATGGGTTGAGGAGATGCTCCCGCAAAGGTACCAGAAAGTGATTGATACCCAGTAGGAACAGAAGGACCGCCATGTAAAAATGATTCGGGACTTTGCGAAAACACAGATGACTGACCAGACATATTTACAGGAGAATGAATTCCTCTAGGTGGAAAAGGAGTACGAGGTGTAGAAAAACCTACTGAGTTGTCTAAAAAATTGGTTAATGCAAGGTACCAAGATTCACTTCTAGGAGGACTGTAAAAGATGGATTCACGCTCCCTTAGATCAAGGGTAATTAGATCTTCAGAATCAGAAACGCCTATTTCTTCCTCTGGAACAAGTTCTTCTATAGCAATTAATCCAACAGGAAGATTTTCGGTGATAATTCTTTCTATTCTTGGTGAATCAGGAACACTAGGAGTTGGAGTAACAGGTTCGGAAATTTCAGGTTCTTCGCCTGTTTCACTGGCAGATGAAAAACTACCAGCAAGCTCGGAAACTGTAACAGCTTCGGGATTGTAACCTGTTTCTAAACTTTGGTAATCTGGATGGACTACCAAGGAAGATTCTCCTTCTTCAGGTGAACCTACTCTACTGCCACTAGGAGGAGTTACAAGGACCTTTAACCCTTCTAAATGACCCGGAATGTCTTCAGGAGATTCACCCCGCGATTTACGGAGTTTTCTTAACAAATCTATTCCGGTAACAATCTCAGGAGACTTGCCCCGAAGTCTACGGGACTGTCTCGGTAATTCCGCCACAATTAAAGATTTTAACTACAACACACGAAAACAAAGTAAAAAATTTCAAATCAAACCACCTAAAGTCTTCTAAAGAACCAAACAAATTTGAAGCACACGCCTAAATAATCTAGAGCGTCAAACCACACACAAACAGTAGTCTTCCGGACCAAAAGCGCTAGTTGGTGATTAGGCCCAACCTCGCAGGATTCAGTACAGAAATGGCGGGTGGAACAGTTACCCCGGCAACCTGCTTAATGAATAGACTGGCACAAGTTCCTCCACTTTAACCGTCTCGAAGTGAAGTGAACCCCCCAGAAAATCCAAGTGAGTATAACCGACGTCTGCTCCAGGTACAGTGGGACCTTCCCTCCACCGTCACCTCGGTAGAATCCTAAATATTATGGTCACTAAGGTTACCAATCACAACAATTACACCTGGGGGAACAGTCTAAACTCCGACAGCACGCAAGGGCAGAGTAACAAGCTCCAATCCCCTTACCGGCTCCTTGACAACAATCCAAGGTTTACCGATAAGTGACCCCTGGCTCCTCGACAATGGTTAATCCGAGGTTTACCGTTTGTAATACGTACTGTCTGGCGTCGTTCCCAACGAGGGAGGAATGATCCCCTCACTGGTTCGGACACGAGCTCGTGCTTCTCCTTTAAGAGGAGCTTTCCCAGAATGTAACTGAAACAATTGGATTTGTTCTACTCAAGATAAACTATCTGTTTGGTTTTGTAGTCTTGGAGAGTTAAGTACTCACCTACTCCAAGACCCTAGCCTAAGCTATGTTGGTGTTTCAGAGCCCTAGAAAAATAAAGATTACTAGATTGATTTTAATTTAAGCGTTACTTTTAAGGTTGTTTCTTAAGTCAAAAGGTGATGGAAGTGAAACCAGTGGTGTGTTGACTCGACTCGAAACCACTACAAAATGCACCTAGAATGATTTATCCACTACTTTACTTTTTCGATGAATTGCTTAACTAAAAAGTTGAGAGAATGCAATCTTTATAAAAGCAACTTCTTAATTGAAGACAATCAAAGAAACAATTCGTTTGTCTTTTCCAAGCATAAAAACATAACCTCTCTTTACATGCACGAAAAAAACTCTTTTCTTCTTTCAAAAACAAAAAGCTACTTGAAACAAGACTTTTTAAGAAGATGTTTTTGTATTTTTCTTTTAATAAAGCAAATAAATCTAATATAACCAAAAATCAATCTTAACAACTCTTAAAATCTATGAAAATGCACTCATAAGCAAACTAAAAGCAAATTTATTCTAAGCAAATTTAACGAGGCCAAAACTAACAATGATTATTCTAAGGTGTTTTACTTGATCACAATCAAATCAAGGACTAGCTTATTGCAGAACCAAAAACTAGTCAAAACAAAATTCTAATCTTTTTGTTCTTTTTGTAAAATGGAAATCAATACTTTATAACAAGCAATTCGAAATTTGACCCAAAACAACTCAAATGGCAAGTTGCTCACACAAGGAGACTTTACGACAGGTCCGACCTCTAAGAAGGTTGACTAACCAGAGAGATCTAAGGTTGGACAACTTTCTACTATCAAAGTCACTACAAGACCTATTCAAAAATCAAACCCTAGGCCTAAACTTCGTTGAAATCCACTAAAACACTCAAAGCTCACAAAACAAGTTCAGGTGAAAATTCTTGACAGGGTACTAAAGGATCTGGGCAGGAAACACTAAGGAAAATCAAAATCTAAAAGCAATTTAAAGCAAAAATGGAATTTTCTTAAAGTTTACAGGAAGACGCAGGCAACCCGTTAGAACAGGCGCGGGCCCGCTCTGTGCAGACGGCAACAGCGCGTCCAAAGACGCACTGTGCAGCACTCAGAGGGTGCGTCTCTCTGGAAAAATGAAGAAAAACCAAATCTAACTAAATCTAAAGCTAAGCCACCCAAATACTAATTCTCACAGTCAAAAACCAGAAAATAAAAATGATTTTCTCAAAGCAAAGTTCATATAAAGGAAAAGACTCTCTCATTAATGGATTCCCCAGCGGAGTCGCCAATTTGTCACACGGAATTGGTCAAGGGTGCGGACACAGCTGATCTTCCTAGAAGTCTAAGACATTCTAATGACAAAAAAGACAAAATGGAGTGATCTTTCTCTAAATACACCTTTTACAACATGAAAACTACAAGTGTTTAGGCTTACCTTATTCCAAAACGCTGTTGTTGAAGTTCGTTCTTGACGATCCGGATGAGCTCCTCCTTCAAGTCAATTCTTGCAACCACAAACAATCAAACAATTACCAAGCACTTGCATTTCATATAATAAAACATATATTCAACATGCAGACCAAGGAACACATGAAATAACTCATTAACACAAGCTATTGAGAAAAATAAACCAGTTTGTATTAATAACGAAACAAAGAAACTCTTACAACCTGGCCTTGGTGTTGTGCAAGTTCCTCCCAGGGTCCATCAAGGGTTTTCCTCTACTTTGACAAAGCTCACCCTCTCCCAAGTAGAATCAAGTGAAGACAATCTCTCCTCACAAAGGCTCTAATGGAAGACCTAAATCCTGCAGCATTTACCCAAAGAAAATGTATAGCTCCAACCTCTCCTCCTTCTGGCTCAATGCCTTTATTTATAGTGCTGTAAAGAGGTTATTCAGGTCCACCATCAATGGGATCATCCCCCTCTTTGGGTGGGATAGCTCCCTTATTGATGGGATAAGTTCCCCCTTAATAGAGATACATGAACCAACTAGAGGCGCATCCATTTCATCAAACCGACCTCTAGAATGTTCTAGAAGTAACCACAAGTAACTTTTTTAAGATGAAACTTGCGCATTTTGCCTTTTACAGAAGGACGCACCTGTCCTTTGACATACAGAGCGTCTAAAGACGCAGACTTTGTGAACATTGTCAGCGTCCCCGCAGGTAAGGCTTGAGAGAACCTGCGACCCCAGAGATAAACATATTTTTTACAAGACTTTCTCTCTTCTTTGAGTTTGAGATGGATAACATAGGCATGAGACTTGCCTAAGAGGGTAGCATGACTGTTGATTTGAGCCATACTAACTGTAAGTAGTCAAGGTGACATTTTTTAGTGTAACACTCACTTTAGTTAAGCATTATACAACTAACACGTCTGGATGCTTCATCTTATTCCGGTTATGACGATGACTACAATTTTTTTTTAATTTTTAATTTATTTTATTTCAATATTGTAAATTTTTTTTTTATCTATTTTTCCTATACATTAAAAGATATATCAATATTAATAATAAAATAAATACAATAAATCTTAATTCATTTAAATTGTATTTTTTATTTAATTGAAATAAAAATAAAAACATACCTATCAAACTGAAAATTATATAATAAAATAATTACAATAAATCTTAATTCGTTTAAACTATATTTTTAATTTATATTAAAATGTTGTTTACATTAAAATTAAAATCTCCTTCCTATAACAAAACAAAATTATGTACATTCCAACCAATTAAATGTTTAAAATATTATAGTTTAAGTATTCAATTTTTTTCTACTTTTGTTATGTTAGAGATTCCTTTTTATATGGTTCAAAGAGTTTTATATTGAATAACAAACTTAATTTTTAATTAAAAATTGAAATACCTTTCCCTTTATAAGATTGACAAGCTTCCCCTAAAATCAAATCAACTATGACATCAAACTATATTTATATTTAAATAACTAAGTAATCTGTTGAACAAAGTTCCAATATTTTTGTCATTTTCAATGAATCAATATCTTAACTATGTTTTTTAATCAACGCTTTCACTAACATCAAATCAGCTATCACAACAAAACTATATTCCATCAACTATAACAAACAAACCATACTTTGTATCAATAAAGTTGCTAAGTAAAGTTTAATAATATTTTGTTGTTTCAAAGAAACTATTGTGTGCCTTCAAAAAGAGTCAATGTCTTAGTTATATTTTTATATAGTGAATATTATTTGTATTGGGAGAAACTAGGTAATGTACATGTTTAGCTAGGGTAGGAGATCTCCATTAAAGAAATCAAAAAAACTACACAATGCTCTGTTTTACTACAGGATACAAAAATACATAAAGCATAAATCTGTTTTTGCCATAACTTGAAAATCATGCATCCATTACCTAAGCTGTTTTAGGGGAGATGCATATGGATGTTGGTAACATGCTCAAGCAGTTTCAACAAATTCCAGTGCATGGTTTCTAAGATATTGGACTCCATCACCTTCAACCATTTTTGCATTTTCTCAATATCCATGCATCCATTTAAAAAACTGTTTCATGGAGACGTGCATACGAATGATGGTAACATGCACAAGAAATTTAAACAAATTCCAGTGCACGCTTTCCAATAAATCAACCTCCATCAAATTCATCCATTTTTAGTTTTTCTCGAGATTCGTGCATTCATTGACCAAAATTTTTCTATGGAGAGGTGCATAATGATGATGGAAACATGCTCAAAACGTTTCAGCTCAATCTAGTCTACCATTTGGGAGATATGGACAAAACAAGTCGCTGTCCTATAAACCTACATGACACAGAACAACACCTACAGGATTGGCAGTGAGTAGTTTTAAAGGAGATCCAGAGGTCAAAGAAGCTCCTCCAAAGCTTAGAAGTAGCATCAAGATCATCAACATCAACTCAATAGCAACTTGCATGTCTCTCCAACAACCATCAAGTAGGTATACGTATGCAATATTCTTGACCTCTTCTCTTGAGCATATTATAGTTAGAAGTTTGTTGTCAATGCATGAGAGATGAGGTTTTATAAGCTAAGGATTGGTCAGCAGTCTTAACTGTCATTAGCTAGTTAATTGCAACTCACTCATTCACTCATGCAATGTTAAAAAGTCAAATTATGAAGGGTGATGATTTCAAGGAATGAGGACAATAGTTAAAAGAAGAAATTTTTTCAAAGGCCAAGGTCACCACAACACTCCAAGCCCTCCATCCAGTTCATATTCACTATCTATTCATGATTCATCCATCTCATTTCATTCTTGAAAGAAAACAAAGAGAGAATCCTCTCCATTTTCATGAAATTTCCATTTATAGGTCAGCAAGAAGGACGATCAAAGAGCAAAGGAGGATCACAAGGAGACTCTTGTCACTCACATTTTTATTTTACCACTCATTACCATTCATTCCTCCACCATTTCTATCATTTTTTCCACTCCTTTACTTTAGTTTACAAAGGGACTGTGTTTTCTATAGGATGATCCCGTAGGAATTACAGTGACCTAGAAACCCTACATGAGGTGTCCAAATGGCGAAACAAGGTAGCAGAAGGTTGATAAGTGTGTCGAAGACCTTTCCAAACTGAAAAATGTTCAAGAACCCATCTTGAATAAAGGGCAAGAAGGCAAGCAAATGATCTCAAGAAACAATGATTTTTTTTTGAACAAATATGTTTTTGGGCTTGTCCTTGTAGAGCTTACAACCAAGATTCTTAACGCACAAGAGAGAGGCCACCAAGGTCATGGATGAGGCACAATGAGGTCACTATGATGCTCAGAGGAGGAGCAACACTTTCAGCAGGGGGGTATGATGGACCTCTAAATTAGACATAAATTAAGGCCCATGTCTATAATTTAAAACATAAATTAACGCCTATGACCATCCTTCAACACATTAAACCTCTCTTTTTGCATTATATAATTTATTTTTAACTTTAATATATTCATTATGGAGGTTTATGAATAATTGAATATTTGTGCCTAATATTATTTATTTTTTGTTGGAATATTATGAGACTATTGGGTAGATTATGAAGAGTTGGAGGAAGAGATAATTTAGGGACTTGTTCCCTACTACTGGAGGATCAATAATAAATAATAAGTCAACAAGATATTATGGAATTATGGCACAAATTGTGGAACTCCAATGATTGAGAAAATCTAGGAATGTGTTCCACTAATCAAGGGAGCATATCCACCAATCAAGGGATTAGATCCACTAATCAAGGGACGTCGGTGGGGAAATCTTCCTCCATCCATGGGGAATGATTCTTAATAATTTTTTATAAGTACCAAGTCAAATTTTCCTCTAGGGAATGATTGAGAAAATCTAGGAATGTGTTCCCTACCATTTAATGCAAATTCCTAGTATTGGGGACTAGATCCACTAATCAAGGGATTTTGGTGTTAAAAGCTTCCTCCATTCATGTGGAATGATTCCTAATCATTTTTTATAAGTACCAAGTCTAATTTTCCTCTAGGGGAGATTTTTCATTAGTGTTATTGTGGAGAGAGCTTGTATTCTTGTAGCTCCATTGTATTTTCTTGGAGGGATGGAATTCTATTGATGAAAATAATGAAGATTGGTGTTATGTTTAGCTTCTAAATCTTGTTCTCCTCCATACGTTTTTGAGTTTCCTTGGGCTTCGCCATCCCAGGAACCTCAGAGCTCTTTTGTATCATTTTCTTTCCCTCTTTTCATTGCTTATTCACATGCATCTCTTGTTTTTATTTCTTTCTATTTCTGCATTTAGAATTAATGATTTCTTGTTGTAGGATTGAGTTAAATGGTTGATGTAAGTTCTTTTTTAGGATCACAAGCATTATTTCATCCTTGTAAAATCTTTGGAAGTTCATAGTAATCATTGAGTTGCTTGGATTAGTCTTCTTATTCCCAAATCTAGATTGTTAGACTTCCTTTTTAGCAAAGAACAATAAATTTCTGCTATTTTTTAGAGCATTCTAACGAGCTTCAATCGACTTCATTGCACTTGAATTAGATCACAAAAAAATTCTAGTTCATAACAAGAATTACCTCATTTCATTTGCACTTGATTTGGTTAGGCATTTCTTAGATTCACTAGCTCACTAGTTCTCAAATTTCTAGATTTTTTTTTTTTTTTTCCGGAGAAAAAATCAAAACTTTTTATTAAGATATAAAAAGTTACATTTTTCAGTTAATCATCATCGAACCACCAGGAAGCGGTATCCAAACTGATAGGACTATTCCCAATTCAAGAACTGGGAGCAGAGAGAAGAGGGACCCATTGTCGACCTCCACATAACAAACACAAAAGAAAACGCATTCAGAGGATCTGAACTGCCGCTAGAAGCATAATTTATCTGTTCTGGTTCTCTGGAACCACAATAAAACATCATCATGATCCATTTAAAAAGTCTATGTGGCCTCCTTCGGAGAAGGAAAACAGCCACGAATATATATAAACATTTTACGGATGAAAAAGATACAGGAAAATAAGGAAAACAGACAGCTTCAGCATCCTGTGTGAGAGCTAGTTTTACGTGACCCTCCTGATAACGAAACCATGGGAGAGGATGACCATAAAACAAAAACGTGCTGCAGCTGAAAAATGTAGTTGGAAAAACCATCAAAGAGGGGGAGCAAAAGGAGGCAGCTGTGATGTGGAAATCTGCCCCTGACATGTTTCTTCTATAGACCAACTCCCCATAGCTTGCTGAAGGCCATTTTTAGAAAGCTGGTCTGCTGATGCATTGTGTTCTCTGTAAATATGGCAAATGGAACAGTTGTTAAAATGAGATTTTAGAGAAACTATATCATCTAGGATAGTCTTCAAGATCTGGTTTTGACACATGGATTTGCCATTAACCCATTTGACAACGTTCATGGAGTCTCCAAAGATTTGTATTAACAAGATATTCTTTTTTAAAGCCCAGCACATGAGGAGACGTAATGCAGAAATTTCGGCATAGTTATTTGATCCTTTTCCTAGACCCACAGAAGCTTTAAAAGACTGATCGTGGTTTAGATGAATACATATTCCAGCACCTGCCCTGTTTTCTTGGGATGCGCCGTCGAAGAAAGCCCAAGGAAAACCTTCCTTTATAGCTGGAGGACTGTTTCGGTTTTGAGCACTTTTTGGTTCAGGAGGAGGGATAGATGAGTATATAGCCACACAGTTTGACGCAATTGATGATGTGGATATGGCCTGGTCTTGAAATATGCTGTTATTCCTTGCAAGCCATAAACCCCAGAAAAAAATTGGGGGAAGGTTTCTGAGGTTTCCATCGGGGTGATTATTCCACCAATTTTTCCACGCATCTTCTAATGGAGCGGATCCCCATTGGACTTTTAATTTTAACAGATCTGTTATCTCTCCCCAGATCAAATTTCTAGATTTTTGACTAGTAATGTTTTTATTTTTATTTTTTTTGCATGGGTCAACATAGGTATTTTTGAGTGATTCCACTTGGAATAGGAACCTAATACATCCTATTTATTAACAAAATTTTCCCCATCCAATTTGGATTTGATTTTCTTTTTCATTAAACCCTAACCAATTTCATCATTTCACAAGGAAACTTCTCTAAGATTTTTGAGCGAATCCACCCATCTCCCGACTTTGGTTTTGAGTTCTGAGTGATCCTAGGAATTTTCCCACTCCATTCCACCCATCACACACCTTTTCTAGTACATCCTGTAGGTTTTCCTGAAATGGTCTATTTTGAGGCCGAATTAATGGAAAGCCTCTAGGAAGTCACCAAAATCCTCCCAAAGTTCTCCCACACCATCCAACCATCTCCTAACCCTTCCATCCAACCTACAACATCCGTAATTCACTTGCCACATCACCAAAGGAAATTAGTTTGCATACTTGATTTTGCATGAAAAGACAAAAAGACAAACATATTTATTTCAGTCCCTTTACTTGCACATTAGTGATGTTAGATGCTTTTTACTTCCATTCTTAGATAGTAGCATTTGGTTCATGATAATTTAGCATTATTGCAAAGCATAGTTTCTTGGCAGTTAATTAGGAAATGGTGTGATTTAGCATTGAATTTCCGTCTCTTTCCTTGTACTTTATTTCTTGCAATAGGTTAAGGTTCCATTTCAAATATTTCATTTTCTGCAATTAGTTTAAGATTTGACTTTAGTACATGCACTCCATTACATCATGACAACAAAGGAAGGACACATTGTATGCCTCACATATAGTGCTGACACCTCTTAAGTTTGTACGAACCTCGGGTTGATAATTAAATTCGGTAGCCTTGGGAGTTACAGCATTCTTGTTTCAATACCGAGGCTCATCACTTTTTGGCACCGTTGCCAGGGATCGAACTTGGGTCACCTGCATGACAGGCGAGAATAGTAAAACTCTACTTTATTTTCAAGCTGTAAAACTTGTGACAGTTATTTTGATGTAATTTGCTATTTTGGTAATAAGAATGAGTTTTGTTTTGAGCTAGCATTGAGTTAACTTAGAGGGCTGAAGCTCTTGGGTTAGGGCCCAACCCTAGTAGCCAAGGCTCCTCTTTATTGTACATGTATGTTTAGTGTAGATTCATAGCTTCATTGTTAATTTGCTCATTAGATGCATTTCCATTACAAGTAGTGTAGATTAGATTGGTTGTGTGATAGTTAGCTTCCATTCGTGCCTTATTTCAAGTAGCAGGTTAGTAAGGAGAAAAAGGATCACCACAAGGTTGTTAGCAGGTGTCTTGGCCTCACTTCCTCTCTCTAGGACCATGACTTGAGGAAGGGGCCCTTAAGCAGCCCCAAAAACACAGATTTCTAGTTCTTTTATGAGCTTTGGAGTTTGCTGTCTTTAATTTAGTATTTGGTTAATGTTGCAAGGTAGATTTCATTGTCATCTTTTTCATCTCCATTTCTATAGTAGATCTCACTCATGCTTTCATTCCCTTCAACAAATTTCTTCATGCATAGTATAGGCAAATGACTCATTAATCCTACTTTTCTAGTTTATGAAAATGTATCTTGTTGCATAGCTTTTTGGAAGACACATATGTTTTATTCAAAGCAGGGGCTTCAGGAGGAGACTAAGACTTCATAGCCACAAGCCACCTTCCACTTCATCCACCTTAGCCATCGCTTGTTTTCACCGTCACCCTCACTAGTTTTTCATCACTTTTCATTGAAATTCTTCCAAACACATTGAGCGAATCTAGCCATCTATCATCTTGGATATTGACTCTTGAATGATCTTAGAACTTATAACACTTCATTCCACCCATCACACAACTTTCCTAACCCTCCCATCACCTCCAACACCTCACATTTAGCTCTCAACTGTATCTTGTAGGTTTCTAGTACATCTTGTAGGTTTTCCTAAAACGACCTGTTTTGAGGTCGAATTGATGGAAAACCTCTAGGAAGTCACAAAAAGCGTCCTAGGGACCCTCCAAACCATCCAAACACTTCATAAACCTTCTAGCCATCCTCAAACACCCTTAATCCACTTGTCACATCCACAAGAACAATTAGTTTGCATACTTGATTTTGCATAAAAAGACCAAAAAAGTGAAAAAAAATTTAGTTTAGTTTCTTTACTTGCACATTAGTATTGTTTGATGCTTCTTACTTCTGCAACTTAGATAGTAGCATTTGTTTTATGTTGATTTAGCATTTCTGCTTAGCATAGCTTATTAAATGGTTGATTAGAGTATGGTGTGGTTTAGCATTACATGTTGGCCTTCTCCATTACTGCAGTAGCGTAACTCTCTTAGAGTGGATTTACCTTTCTTCCATCAAAGAATCAAGCTTCTTTTGACTCCATAGAAGTCTGGCTTGGAACTGCATGGTCTCTCGCCAGCTGAACAATGACAACAGGCAGAACTATCACTTTTACTTGTGCATACAACACTACCACCTCCAAGTTTGTACGAACCTAGGGTTGATAAATAAAGCTAGTAGCCCAGGAGTTGCAACATCCTTGCTGCAATATTGGCGCTCACCACTTTTAGGTGCTCGTACAAACTTAAGAGGTGTCAGCACTATATGTGCGGCATACAATGTGTCCTTCCTTTGCTATTATGATGTAAAGGAGTGCATGTACTGAAGTCAAATCCTAAACTAATTGCAGAAAATGAAATGTTTGAAATGGAACCTTAACCTATTGCATGAAAGAAAGTACAAGGAAAGAGATGGAAATTCAATGCTAAATCACACCATTTCCCAATTAACTGGCAAGAAACTATGCTTTGCAATAATACTAAATTATCATGAACCAAATGCTACTATCTAAGCATGGAAGTAAGAAGCATAAAATATCACTAATTTCCAAGTAAAGGGACTGAAATAAATCTGTTTTGTCTTTTTGTCTTTTCATGCAAAATCAAGTATGCAAACTAATTTCTTTTGGTGATGTGGCAGGTGAATTAAGGATGTTGGATGTTGGATGGAAGGTTTAGGAGATGGTTGGATGGTGTGGGAGACCTAAGAAAGGTGTGTGATGGGTGGAATGGAGTGGGAAGATTCCTAGGATCACTGAGAGTGCAAAACCAAAGTCGGGAGATGGATGGATTCACTTAAAAAGCTTGGAGAAGTTTCCTTGTGAAATGATGAAATTGGTGAGGGTTTAATTACCAAGAAGATCAAGTAAAAATTGGATGGGAATTTTTTTTTTATTAACTAGGATGTCTTAGGTCCTTATTCCAAGTGGAATCACTCAAAAAGACCTATGTTAGCCCATGCAAAAAAAATAAAAAACATTACTAGTCGAAAATCTAGAAATTTGAGAACTAGTGAGCTAGTAAATAGAAAAAATGCCTAAGCAAATCAAGTGAAAATGCAATGGGGTAATTTTTATTATGAACTAAAATGTTTTTTTGATTTAATTCAAGTGGAATCAATTCAATTGAAGCTCATTATCATGCTTTAAAAAATAGCAGAAATTTATTGTTCTTTGCTAAAAAGGAGGTCCAACAATCTAGATTTGGAAATAAGAAGACTAATCCAAGCAACTCAATGATTATTATGAACTTCCATAGATTTTCCAAGGATGAAATAATTCTTGTGATCCTGCAAAAGAACTTGCATCAACTAGTTAACTCAATCCTACAACAAGAAATCATTAATTCTTTCCACCGTTTTCTTCCCTAGTTGATTCATTTCTTTTTAATTTTTGCAAAAGCAAAAAAAATTATTTTCATTATTCATATTTAATTTCAAAAGTATAAAATTGCATTGCATTATAGTTTCCATTCAATCATAAAAACAAAAAAAAAATTCTCCAACACCAACCCACCCCCCATTTGATCACATGGTGCAGTAAGAGCCATATCACCATTCACTTTTGCAGGTAGAAGAAGAAGATGACGAAGAATGTAGAAGAAATTGATGGCGATGATGACAATGAGGAAGGTCCTCTTGGATTTCCCATTCAAGATACTGATGGTAGTGTACACATGAAGAACATTCCTCCATCTTTTCTTCCAAAATTTCATGGTCTAAGGTCAAAGGATCCGGGAACCTTTCTCTTTCAATTTGAAATTGTTTGTAGATATTATGGTTACTTATTAAAAACTCAACAACTGAGATTGTTTCTAGCAACATTGAAGGATAGAGCTCTTAAATGGTTCATGAGTTTAGGGACTAATTCAATAAGATCACGGAATGATATGCAAAAGATATTCCTAGAACAATATAAAGATCACGATCTGAAGGAAGAAATCTTTAGAATGAACCAAAGAGAAGATGAGAGCCTTGAGGATCTAATAGAGAGGTTCATGTATAATGTTAAGAGGGCAAAGCTACACCATTTAGGATCTGGAACACTAAAAACCATCTTACTTAGAACAATTAGGGATGAATGGATTGATCTCCTTAATCTCATGAGTAAAGGTGATGTATATCAATTATCATTTGAGGAAATTTGTGAAACATGAAAACACATATCAAAAGGAAAAGAAAGGGTAGCTAAATCAACATCAAGATCAATAAGTCAAGCTAAACTTGGAAATTTGTTTGATGATTTTAAAACATAAATTCTTAGCAATCTAACAAAACAAGTAGAAATGTTAAGAATGCAAGATAAAGGAAAAGAAAATTTTAATATTTATGTTGCAGAATCACATGATGTTAAACATTGGCCATCAATGCCAAGGTTGAAGAAAGTTCACCAAGAGGACAATGGAGCAAGTCAATTGCCAATGCATCAATGTTATGTAGCTCGAAGAGAACCATGGCAGCCTATTCAACTTGATATGATGCAAGAGCCTAATTCACAATTTCAAGCTTCTGCACATCTACCTCAAAGTAATTCGAACACACCCTTTCCTTGGCAACATTGGCCATCTCAACCCAAAAACCAATCTTGGCAACAAGGTGGGAAAGGAACTTATGGGAGCCATCCACAATATCGTCAGTATTTTCCTCAACATCCTCCATACCAAACTCCATGTTATCCTTACCATTCACCTCCACCACAACCACAACCCCATCCACATCCATCTCAAATATACACTCCCACTCAACTACCTGTACCACCATTCCCAAACCCACACATTGAAGTAGCTCAGCCCACTTACAATGCTGAGGTACAACACTTCCAAACATCTCCTCTTGAGATCAATGGTATTCACCATAGCTCAGGAAGAGTATTGCAAAAAAGAGATCATCTTGATATCATTGAAGGACCACATCCAAAAGAAGAAGATTCAAATAAGAAGACCACAGAACCATGGGCTATGATTGATGAAGAGAAGACATCAAAATTAGAGATTCAGAGAACTCCCTCATGGTTACCATAAAATCCTCCATGTATTCAAGAGAAAAATCAACAAAAAGAGGAAGATTTGAAGGTCATGGTAGAAGAAGACATGAAGAATGATCCAAATCAGCAAAAGGACCAAGGACATCACAACTATATTGAAATATGGTTCCAGACAGTCACTAAGTTGCAACATCACTCTCTTGCTCAACTATGCTTGATCCTTTCAAAGTCAAATCATTTGGTCTTTGGAATCTAGGTACATGTCAAAGCATACATTTCAAACCTCCACGTCATTCTTTCTGTCATCTTGATGTGCACATGGCTTTATTAGAAGTATTCTTATACTTGAAAGTGATTTTGTTTTTCAAGTAGGGTAGGGAAGAAAAAAAATGAAAAATAAGAGAAAAGATAAAAATCTAAGGTGAAAATATCCTTGGAGGCACCTTAGATTGGCTCATTGATTGAAAACCTCCATGAGGCGGTCAATGGATTGGAAAAAAAAAAAAAGAAAAAGAGAGGAAAAAGAAAAGATCTTAGGTGAAAAACTCCTTTGGGGTGCCTAGGAAGACCTACTAGTTGAAAACCTCATCGAGGCGGTTAGTAGGCCTAGAAGAAAAAAAAAGAAAAAAAGAATCCCTTCTCCATGAATGCATGTACTCTCCAACATCTACAAGCAACAAGAACAAGTTGATACCAAAAGGAAAATTGGTCAAGCCTAGTCAAAAGAAGTCAAAATTTGACTTTCTCCTACTTTTCTCAAATGCTCTAACAAGGCCAAAGCCATGCCAATCCATCACCCTCATCTATTCTCACCATCCACCCATCATTCTCAAGCTTCTAGCACTCATTTTCCTCACTGTCCTAAAAACTATAGGATGCTCTGTTTTACTATAGGATACAAAAATACATAGACTAGAAATTAGTTTTTGCCATAACTTGAAAACCATGATTCCATTTGCCAAGATTTTTCAGGGGGAGATGCATATGGATGATAGTAACATGCTCAAGCAGTTTCAGCAAATTCCAGTGCACGGTTTCCAAGAAATTGGCCTCCATCACCTTCAACCATTTTTGCATTTTGTCAATATCCGTGCATCCATTTAAAAAGATGTTTCAAGGGGAGATGCATATGGATGATGGTAACATGGCCAAGCAATTTAAGAAAATTCCAGTGCATGGTTTTGCAATAAATCGGCATCCATCACCTTCAACCATTTTTAGTTTTTCTCGAGATCCATGCATCCATTGACCAAAATGTTTCTATGGAGAGATGCATAATGATGATGGCAACATGCTCAAAACGTTTCAGCTCAATCCAGTCTACCGTTTGGGAGATATGAACAAAACAAGTCGTTGTCCTGTAAACCTATAGGATACAGAAAAACACCTACAGGATTGACAGTGAGCAATTTTAAAGGAGATCCAGAGATCAAAGAAGCTTCTCCAGAGCTTAGGAGCAACATCAAGATCATCAGCATCACCATCCAACACCTGCACATCAACATGAACTCTGCAGCGGCATGCATGTCTCTCGAACAACCATCAGGTAGGTATAGGTATGTAATATTCTTGAACTCTTCTCTTGAGCATATTATAGTTAGAAATTTGTTGTCAATGCATGAGAGATGAGGTTTTATAATTTAAGGATTGGTCAGTGGTCTTAGCCAACTTTATCTAGTTAATTGTAACTCACTCCTTCACTCATGCAAAGTTAAAAAATCAAATTATGAAGGGTGATGATTTCAAGGAATGAGGACAACAGTTAAAAGAAGAAATTTTTGCAAAGGCCAAGGTCACCACAACACTCCAAGCCCTCCATCCACTTCATATTCACTATCTATTCATCATTCATCCATCCCATTTCATTCTTGAAAAAAAACAAAGAGAGCATCCTCTCCATTTTCATGAAATTTCCATTTGCAGGTCAGCAAGAAGGATGATCAAAGAGAAAAGGAGGATCACAAAGAGACCCCTTTCACTCACATTTTTATTTTACCACTCATTACCATTCATGCCTCCACCATTTTTGTCATTATTTCACTCCTTTACTTCAATTTACAAAGGGATTGTGTTTTCTACAAGATGATCCTGTAGGAATTTAGTGACCCAGAAATCCTACAGGAGGTGTCCAAATGGCGGAACAAGGTAGCAAAAGGTTGATAAAGGGGTGGACGACCTTTCCAAAATGAAAAACATTCAAGAACCCATCTTGAATAAAGGGCAAGAAGACAAGCAAATGGTCTCAAGAAACAATGATTTTTCTTTGAACAAATATGTTTTTGGGCTTGTCCTTGCATAGCTTACAACCAAGATTATTAATGCAAAAGAGAGAGGCCACCAAGGCCATGGATGATGCACGATGAGGTCACTAAGTTGCTTAGAGGATAAGCAACACTTTCACTTGGGGGGTATGATAGGCCTCTAAATTAGACATAAATTAAGGCCCATGCCTCTAATTTAAAACATAAATTAAGGCATATGAGCATCCTTCAACACATTAAGGCTCTCTTTTTGCATTAGATACTTTATTTTTAACTTTAATATATTCATTAGGAAGGTTTATGAATAATTGAATATTTGTGCCTAATATTATTTATTTTTTGTGGAATATTATCAAAATATTGGGCAGATTATGAAGAGTTGGTGGAGGAGATAATTTAGGGAATTTTTCCCTACTACTGGAGGATCAATAATAAATAATAAGTCAACAAGATATTATGGAATTATGGCACAAATTGTGGAACTCCATTGATTGAGAAAATCTAGGAATGCGTTCCACTAATCAAGGGAGCAGATCCACCAGTCAAGGGAGCAGATCCATTAATCAAGGGCTGTCTGTGGGGAAATCTTCCTCCATCCATGGGGAATGATTCTTAATCATTTTGTATAAGTACCAAGTCAAATTTTCCTCTAGGAAATGATTGAGAAAATCTAGGAATGTGTTCCCTACCATTTAATGAAAATTCCTAATATTGGGGACTAGATCCACTAATCAAGGGATTTTGGTGGGGAAAGCTTCCTCCATTCATGGGGAATGATTTATAATATTTTTTTATAATTACCAAGTCGAATTTACCTCTAGGGGATATTTTTCATTAGTTTTATTGTGGAAAGAGCTTGTATTCTTGCAACTCCATTGCATTTTATTGTAGGGATGTAATTCTATTGATGAAAATAATGAAGATTGGTGTCATGTTCAACTTCTAAATCTTGTTCTCCTCCATAGGTCTCTGAGTTTCCTTGGGCTTGGACATCCCAAGAACCTTAGAGCCCTTTTGTATCATTTTCTTTTCCTTTTTTCATTGCTTATTCACATGCATCTGTTGTTTTTATTTCTTTCTATTTCTGCATTTAGAATTAACGATTTCTTGTTGTAGGATTGAGTTAAATGGTTGATGTAAGTTCTTTTGTAGGATCAAAAACATTATTTCATCCTTGGAAAAGCTTTGGAAGTTCATAGTAATCATTGAGCTACTTGGATTAGTCTTCTTATTCCCAAATCTAGATTGTTGTGCATCCTTTTTAGCAAAGAACAATAAATTTATGCTATTTTTAGAGCATGCTAACGAGCTTCAATTGACTTGATTCCACTTTCATTAGATAAAAAAAAAAATTTAGTTCATAACAAAAATTACCCCATGTTACACTAAAAAATGTCACCATGACTATTTGCAGTTAGTATGGCTCAATCAACTGTCATACTATCCTCCTTGGCAAGTCTCATGCCTCTGCTTTCCATGTCAAACTCAAAGAAAGAGAGAAAAGTCATTTAAAGTCAATTATCTCTGGGTACGCAGTTTCTCTCAGCCTTACCTGCGGGTACGCAATCCAAGTTCACAATACCTGCGTACTTGTATGCTCTGTCTGTAAAGCAATGGGTGCGTACTCCTGTAAAGGTCAATAAGCGCAAGTTTCACTCCAAAAAAGTTACTTGTGGTTATTTCTATAGCATTCTAGAAGCTTGTTTGACGTGTATGGAGTGCCTCCAGATGGTTCGTGTATCCCTATAGAAGAGGAACTTATCCCATCAAGAGGGGAGCTAACCCACCCAAAAGAGAGGCTTATCCCATTGATGGTGGACCTGATTAACTTCCTCTACAACACTATAAATACATGCATTGGGCCAGAGGGAGGGGAGGTTGAAAGCTGAAAATTCCTAAGGGTAGATGCTGCTAAGATTAGGACTTCCTTGTAGAAACTTGTGAGGAGAGATTGTCATCCTTTCTTGTTTCATTTGGAAGTGGGTGAGCTGATCAAAGTAAAGGAAAACTCTTGCTGGACCCTGGGAGGAACTTACGCAACACCAAGGCTCAGGTTGTAATGGTTTCTTTTGTTTCCTATTAATACAAATAAGTCCATTCTTCTCAACAATTTGTTATTTATGAGTTGTTTCATATACTCCTTGGTCTGTATGTTAAATATGTTTTGTTTTATGAGATATTCAGGTGCTATTTAATCGTTTGATTGTTAGTGAATGCAGGTTTCGAAGAGAAGGAGGAGCTCATCCGGATCGACGAAGCTGGACTACTACAACAGCGTTGAGTTACAGGTAGGATCTAAACACTTGATTTCTTGTATGATAAATGCATATTTAGAGAAGGATTGCTCTTAATTATCTTGTTTGTCACTAGAAAGCCTTAAGCTTCTAGGGAGGTTGGTTGTGTTCGCACTATCGACTCTTTACGCATGACAAAATGGCGACTCCGCTGGGGAACTCCATTGATGTGAATGTGTTTTCCTTTGTCTGAAACTTTGTTATGAGAAAAGTCTTTTTCTTTCTGATTTTTGGTTGTCTGACTGTGTGTTTGGGTGGGCTAGCTTAGGGTTAAATTAGTTTTTAGTTTTTCTTAGTTTTGCTAGAAGTACGCAGCCTCTGAGTTCAGTACAGTGCGTACTTGTACGCACTGCGACTGTGTGCACAGAGCGTACCCGCACCTGTGTAAACAGGTTGCCTGCGTACCCTGTCAAAATTGAGAAAATTTCAATTTTCTCCTTCTTGCCTGTTAGATTTTGCTTTTAATTTGTTTTTTCCACCCAGATCCATTGGTTTACTACCAGAGATCTTCATCTGAACTTGTTTCGTCAGTGTCAAGTGTTTTAGTGGAATTCATAGAGATTTTGCCTTAGGGTTTAATTTTTAACTGGTCCTGTAGTGACTTTGGCGTTAGAGGTTGTCAAACTTTGGATCTCCCTGGTTTTATTCAACCCTCTTAGGAGTCGGGCCTGTCATAGAATTCACCCTTGTGAGAGACCTACCTTTGTGTCTTCTCTTTGCAAATCTCGAAAAAGTTTGTTGATTGAACTTTGAATTTTATTTTTGAGAAAAAGAACAAAAGATTTTGATTTTGGTTTTTGACTGGTTTTTGGTTCTGCATTAACTAGTCCTTAGTTGCATTTTGACTAAGTAAAACATCCAAGAATCATCTTTAGTAGGCTTTTGCCTCATTAATTTTGCTTGTTAGGTGAATTTTCGTTTTATTTGCTTTTAAGTAGCTTTGATTTAATTGTCATAGATTTGTAAAAGTTTGTTTTTTGATTTTTAAATGCTTTGTTAAGTAGGGAAAAATCCAAAATCTCCTTTGAAAGAAAAGTTTGCTTAGTGGCATTTGAGTCTTTGAATGAAAAGGGCATTTTCGCAAAATAATTAGTGGTCATGAGTTGCATGTTTTGGAAAAGATAAAGAAATTGTTTCTTTGATTGTCTGTTAAGAAAGTTGCTTTTATCAATTTTGCATTTTCCAACTCTCTTAGCTAGGGAATTCATTGAAAAAGAAAAGTAGCATAAATCATCCTAAGTGCATCTTTGTAGTGGTTTGAGTCGAGTCTACACACCATCAGTTTCATCTCCGCTACCTTTTGTCTTAAAGAAAAGCCATAAAAATTAACGCTTAAAGTAAAATCAACTTAGTAACTTTTTATTTACTAGGGCTTTGAAACACCAATATAGATCAGGCTAGTGTCTTGGAGTAGGAGAGTAATTAACTCTCCAAGATAGCAAAACCAAACAAGTAGCTTATCTTGTGGTAGGATAAATCCAACTGTTGCATTTATACTCTGGGAAAGCTCCTCTTAAAGGAGAAGCACGAGCTCGTGTCCGAACCAGTGAGGGGATCAATCCTCCCTCGTTGGGAATGACGCCAGACACACACGTATTACAAATGGTAAACCTCGGATTAACCATTGTCGAGGAGCCAGGGGTCACTTGTCAGTAAACCTTGGATTATTGTCAAGGAGCCGGCAAGGGGATTGAGCTTGATACTCTGCCCTTGCATGCTGTCGGAGTGTAGACTGTTCCCCCAGGTGTATCTGTTGCTGTTGGTAACCTTAGTGACCATTATCTTTAGGATTCTACCCGAGGTGACGGTGGAGGGAAGATCCCACTGTACCTGGAGCAGACGTCGGCTAGACTCACTTGGATTTTCCGGGGGGTTCACTTCACTCGAGACGGTTAAAGTGGAGGAACTTGTGCCGGTCTATTCATTAAGCAGGTTGCCGGGGTAACTGTTCTACCCACCACTTCTGTACTGAATTCAGCGATGTTGGGCTTCATCACCAACTAGTGTTTTCAGTCCAGAAGGCTACTGTTTGTGCATGGTTTGACGCCCTAGCTTCTTTAGGCGTGTGATTCAAATTTGTTTGGTTCTTTAGAGACTTTAGGTGGTTTGTTTTGAGATTTTTACTTTGTTTGCGTGTGCGGTAGTTAAAAGTTTTTAACTGTGGCGGAATTACCGAGACAGTCCCATAGACTTCGGGGCCAATCTCCTGAGCTTATCTCCGTGGCCGAATTGTTGAGGAGA
Organism: Pinus tabuliformis; assembly: GCA_031772625.1. Taxonomy (NCBI): domain Eukaryota; kingdom Viridiplantae; phylum Streptophyta; class Pinopsida; order Pinales; family Pinaceae; genus Pinus; species Pinus tabuliformis. The sequence continues at coordinate 823,854,545 of CM062804.1, read as the reverse complement.
TCCCGTAGACTTCGGTGTGAACCTCCTCGAGAAGACTCGAGTCATTACGAAGGTTTGAAAGTCCCTGTAACTCCTCCTAGTGGCAGTAAAGTAGGTTCACCTAAAGAAGGAGAATCTTCGTTGGTAGTCCATCCAGATTACCAAAGTCTAGAAATAGGTTATAATCCTGAAGTTGTTACGGTTTCTGAGCTTGCTGGTAGTTTTTCATCTACTAGTGATATAGGCGAAGAACCTGAAATATCTGAACCTGTTACTCCAACTTCTAGTGTTCCTGATTCACCTAGGGTAGAAAGAATCATCACCGAAAATCTTCCTTCTGGTTTGATAGCTATTGAAGAACTTGCTCCAGAAGAAGAAGTAGGCCCTATTCTTGAAGATCAACCTACTCTTGATCTAAGAGAGCGTGAATCTATCTTTTACAGTCCACCTAGAAGTACTACTTGGTACCTTTCGTTAACTAATTACTTAGACAACTCAGGGATCGGTTTTTCTCCACCTCGTACTCCTTATCCACCCGGAGGTATTTATACTCCTGTAAATATGTCTAGTCAGTTGTCCGTGTTTACTCAACCCCCTGAATCTTTCTTGTATGGTGGTCCTTCTGTTCGTACTGGGTATCAATCACTTTCTGGTACCTTTGCAGGAGCATCTCCTCAACCCATTGGACATGGGTCATTAACTGGAAACAATGGTAATAAACTGTTGGGTGTAGGAGACATTTATATGATGTCAGGTTCAATTCCCGGTTCTCAACCTCAAGGTGGTCAATTACCGCCTGGGGGGCAGCCTCAATTAGCGCCTGGGGGGCAACCTCAAGGTACACAATTTGCGTCTGGGGGGCAACCTCAAGGACAATATGTACCCATGGTACAATACATTCCTTAAGGTCAACCCCAGCCTCAATATGTACCCCAGGGTCAACCTCAGTACCAATATATGCCTCAAGGTCAACCCCAGTATCAGTACTCACCCCAAGGGTATCTACCCCAAGGTCAGTACTCGAGTCAAGGTTATCAACCACCTCAAGGTCAATCTTATGTTCAAGGTATGGGAAATGTACCTGTCAATTATCAATCCTACCCTCAATCCGGTTATGGATCTCAATATCCTCAACCTGTCATGGGTCAATACCCTGGAGTAAATGTAGTGTGGGATCCATCGCAAGTTCAACAAGTGTTGCAGCCAAGCGTACAGTTGTCAACTCAAACTGGACAACCTGTGGTTTCTGGTCCACCCCAGCAACCAGTCCAGTCCAGTGTTCAAACTTCTGTACCTTCGGTAGTTACTCAGTCGCCAATTGCACCTAGTACTCCATCTCAAATGACTACTGCAACTACCGCAACATCTGTTCCTTCCCCCACACCTACTTCTGGAGTATCGACAGCTCCGGTTTCTACTGTCTCAGCCACGACTCCGCAGACATCTTTACCATTGTCTGGGTCTACGATTCAAACTACGGTTCAGATGCCTGTGGGGCAGCCAGGTTTAAGTACGGTTGTTACTTCTCAACCACAATTTGTTTATCAACCGTACCAGGGACAGTACCAATACGGGCCTGCTGTCCAACAGCCGGTTTACCAGTATCAACCATATCCTGGGTACACTTATCAACAGCCACAGCAACCCCAGTACGGTCTGGTTAATCCTGGCTTTCCAGGAGGATATAATATCCCCAATGCGATTCCTGTTCCAAGTTATCCTGGATATCCTCCTCCTGGGACTGGTCTTGTGACCTAGAGTATTAGGGATCCTAACTGGCAATTGCCGTTTATCGCAACTTTGGATTTACCAGACTTGACGCGCCTGACGAACGATCCAATAAATTATCTTTCGTTCTGGCTGCCAATGCCAAATAGGTTGCCCAGTGACATACCCAAGTTTGAAGGTAAGTCTGGAGAGGATCCATCAAATCACGTGATGACTTACCACCTCTGGTGTGCTTCAAATTCTATCTCGGATGATTCGATCCATTTACGTCTTTTTCAGCGTACGCTCATTGGTCTCGCGGCCAAGTGGTACATTGAGTTACCACAGGCCTCTTTTTATAACTTTAGTCAGTTAGCTACCTCGTTCTTAACACATTTTCAGTTGCTGGTCAGATATGATAATGGCACCGAGTTATTAACTTCATTAAAACAGTTGACGTCCACTTATATTTCTGACCATATTCATGAATGGCGACGTCGAAGGCGTTTAGTGAAATTTTTTATCCCGGACCAAATCTTAGCTGAATGGTTTGTTAAATCATTATTACCGAAGATTACTGAAGACGTGGCTAAGGCCAGAGTAGTTACTGAAGAGCAAGTCATTGCTCAAGCGCAGTACCTTGACTTAGTTTATACTCAGTCGGGTACGTTACACGAAAAGATCCCAGATCTTCCAAAGTCGAATCAAATCGCTGCTGCTCCTTCGGGATCTCATGCTGCTGATGGCATGATTGGTACGGTGAATACTAAAAGCAAGAAGAAGTCTTCAAAGAATTCTTCGCCCATTATCACCTTACCCGACTCCCCGACAGGAGAATCTTCTCCTGAAATTTCCACTGATATTCACGCCGTAGAGTCATCTACGGCCAAATCAAAAAACGGTGGGAAAAAGAAAGGAAAGAAGAAGGATAAAGCAGACAAGGCTCCAAAGGAGAAAAAAGAAAAGTCGGAAACCAATGACGAAAAACGCAAACCTCGATATCCTTGTCTTATTTGTGAAGAGGATCATTTTACAAGAGATTTCCCTCATCGGGCCGAGGTTGTGAAAATCGTCAAGGGTTCCCCTACTCCTGCTGTTTTGAAGGATCCATTTCCAAAGCAGGAGAGTAAGATGATAGGTTCTTCCTCGAATGCCAGTGAAGAACCCATATTGATGATGTCTCATGTACGGATTGCGACTCGATCACACGATTATGGTAGTAAAAGTCCTGTTGATGGATCGAAAGAAGCAGAATCTTCTCAGTCAAATCCATCAACCTCAGCTCCCGGTTCTGATCCACTACAGATCGAGAAACCTAACCCTGACTTAGTAATCAAACCGCCCGCCAAGGGTGTACTTCGAAGGTCTGCTTTCAATCCACATGCGAGAGCGGCCCAGAATTACAACATTGTTGAGGATTTAGCTGTTTCACCCTCAGCGATGTCGGCTTTAGAAGTGTTGCAATCATGCCCAGCACAACGAAAATTACTTTTGTCGGCTATAGGAGCTGTTGACGTTCAGGACCCGAACCTGATAATCTTTGATCTAGAAAATAGTACACCGCGTCTCCCTCATCAGATGGCTTTCCAGATTCCAGTGATAGTAAAAAATAGGCCTATTCATCGGACTGTAATTGATGAAGGAGCTTCCACATGTATTATGTCGATTCAGTGTTGGAGATCACTTGGTTCTCCTTCACTGAACCAATCCCCGACAATTCTTAAGGCCTTTGATGGCCGTGGGTTCCATCCGTTTGGCATTCTACAGGATTTGCCTATAGGGGTTGAAGGAAAAACCGTTAGTCTGGATGTGGAGGTGGTTGATGCCCCTCTAGACTACAACCTTCTCTTGGGTCGAAGTTGGTCTTACGCTATGACAGCGGTCGTCTCATCGGTCTTCAGAGTTATAAAGTTTCCACATAATGGCAAGATCGTGACAATAGACCAGCTAGCTTTCTTTTCATCCGACCCAGCCTCTTCAGAGAGTATCCAGCATGTCGGTAAAACGACTATCCCTTACAAGGATGTTGGCGTAGGATTAGTTAAAGATTCTGGTTTACTGGGAACTTTTCCTTTTCCTCCAATCAACGCAGACCCTTCATTCGCTTCCATTCATATGATTACGTCAGACACTATTATTTACGATGATCCATGGATTGTCCCATCTGAATCTGAGATAGACTCATTCGGTGATGCTATGCCTTTGAGTCCATATGAAGTTGCTTATGAAGCAGTGCAGTCTTTTACCGACTCGCGTTCAACCCAAATTGACCAAATGAATGTGGTCGGTGAGGAATCACTTTTCACATCAACCTCAGAACGGATAGCATTTCCCGAAGTTGTGTCATCTGACGAGCAACTTCGCGAAATCCTAAGTGTAGACGATCTACCATGGGAAGATCTTCATCATAGATCTTCGTTTTTACCTGAGGATGATGGCTTTGAAAATGATTTTTCATCAATCTTTACGGCTGAATATGTCAAAGATGCTCAGAATCCCATGAAACATCCTGATTCAGAGTTGAATTTGGGAAACATTTCCCAAACTATTGCCATTGACATTTCAGTCAAAACTGGAATTGTTGAGAACATTCATATAGGTGCCTCATGTACAGATGACGAGATTCAAACATACAAGGCCCTATTTCAAGAATTCCGTGACGTGTTTGCCTGGTCCTATGAGGAAATGCTAGGAATTGATCCCTCCATTGTTGTTCATGAGATCAAGACTTACCCGGATGCTAAACCCGTTCGGCAACGTCTGCGTCAGATACACCCTAGGAAAGCGGCTGCAATTAAAGCAGAAGTTGAGAAGCTGTTGAAGGCAGGTTTCATTTATCCGATCCCGTTAACAGATTGGGTATCGAATATTGTTCCTGTAAACAAGAAGCAAGGAACAATAAGAATATGCATCGACTATAGGGATATTAATCGTGCTTTTCCAAAAGACAACTATCCCACACCCTATATAGATCAAATAATTGATGATTGTGCTGGCAGTGAAATATTTTCCTTTATGGACGGTTTTTCCGGTTATAATCAAATCAATATTCTACCTGCCGATCAACCAAAAACGGCTTTCATTTGTCCTTGGGGGACATTTGCTTATTGCAAATTACCTTTTGGGCTTAAGAATGCCAGAGCCACTTTTCAAAGAGCAATGTCTTACGCATTTCACGACATCAAACACATTGTGCAACCGTACCTCGACGATTTGCCTGCTCATTCCTTACATCGAGCTAATCACCTTGTCCATTTATGAGCAATTTTCATGAGGTGTAGGCATTATCGCATACGTTTGAACCCACACAAATGTGTCTTTTATATAGAAGTGGGACGATTGCTGGGATTTGTAGTTTCAAAAGTCGACATTCGCGTCGATCCCTCGAAGGTCGAAGCTATCATCAAATTGCCTCCTCCTTCGAGTCTTCGCCAACTCCAAAGTTTGCAAGGGAAAGCAAACTTTCTACGCCGATTCATTCCTAACTATGCCAAAGTTACAAAAGTTTTCACACGGTTGTTGAAACAGAACGCTCAATTTGCTTGGGATGAGATAGCTCAGCAATCTTTTGATGCACTTAAACACGCGTTGACCCATGCACTGTTGTTGCATCCTCCCAACTACAACCAAGATTACTTTTTGTACCTCGCTGCCTCTCATTCCACGATTGGGATGGTATTAGTTCAGGAAGATGAATTCGCAACGGAACATGTGATATATTATCTTAGTAGGACGTTAAATCCCACTGAGCTAAAATATTCGCATGTGGAGAAATTGGCCCTGGCAGCCGTTCAGGCTGTCCAACATTTTCGTCATTACATTCTTCTCCGTAAAACTACAGTTATTTCGGATTGCAACCCTATGATCTACATTTTGACAAAACAATTGCTAGGGGGCAAGTACTCTAAATGGATCGTTATCTTGCAAGAGTTCGACTTAGAGTTTGAAAAATCTAAGTCTAAGAAATCTTTAGTTTTTGCAGAGTTGATGTGTGACTTCCCGCGTGCTGACACGGAAACTGTGGCAGAGGAACCCATTGCAGACGAATCTTTGTTTCTCATCAGCACTTTAGATCCGTGGTACGGAGATATAATCATCTATCTCCAAACCCAATCCTTTTGGCCCGAAGCTTCTAAGATGGAACGTCGGAAAATTCGATTCCAGTCCCAGCAGTATAAAATTATTGGAGATACTCTTTATCGCCGTGGGGCGGACTTGGTTTTCCGATGTTGCTTAACTCACGAAGAGGTAGAAAGGGTTTTGAATGACTGTCACTCTGGGGCGTGTGGCGGTCATATGTCTGGGTATGCCACAGCTCAGAAGGTGTTGCGTGCTGGCTATTTTTGGCTGTCCATGTTTAAAGATTGTATCATTGCGGTTCGAAAATGCCACAACTGTCAAGTGTTTGATCGCAAGATGCGCGCACCACCAGCTCCTCTCCACCCTATAATTGCCGTTGGTCCTTTTGCTAAATGGGGTATCGACTTTATTACATGTAACCCTCACTCGGCCGGGGGGCATGCGTATATCATCCTTGCAGTTGATTATTTTACTAAGTGGGACGAGGCGATGCCTACATTTGAGGCAGACGGCAAGACAGCTGCGATTTTCATATTCAATCACATTATTGCTAGGTTTGGTGTCCCACAAGCGATAATCATTGACCATGGGTGCCATTTTCGAAACATTATGATGACAGAACTTACAGGCCAGCTTGGTTTGCATCCCGATAGCTCAACTCCTTATTATCCACAAGCCAACGGTCTGGTTGAGTCCATCAACAAAGTTTTGGTCATCATGATCCGACGAATCATTGGCATTCATCGGTCGAATTGGCACAACATGTTATTTTCCGCGCTTTGGGCATATCGAACTTCGGTGAAAACATCAACAGGGTTCACTCCTTTCCAACTAGTTTATGGTTTGGAAGCCGTGCTGCCCATTGAATGCGAAATCCCATCACTTCAAATGGCTGTCGAATTACTTCCAGCTACTTCCGAAGAGGAGAAGCATTTATTATACTTAGCTCAATTAGATGAGACTCGACGCGATGCTGCACTGGCAATTGAGACTCATGCAAAACGAATGAAAGCTCAGTATGATCGAAATGTGACCCCTCGAAATTTTTCGGAAGGAGACCTAGTGCTATTGTATGATCAAGCTAACGATAAATTAGGTGCTGGAAAATTCGTTCCTATGTGGTGTTATCACTGAAAATTCTGTTTCCAAAAATTGCTCAGATTAGCTTAAGGACTAAGTGTTTTCGCAGCGCATAAATCTTTTAGCAGTTTCGCAGCGCTACGTGTTTAGGTGGTTTCGTAGCGTGCTACGAAACTGGGAATTTGTTCGAGTTTTCAGTGGAGGCCAAAATCCTAGCATGCCTATTGTACAGAGTTCTGCAGATGAGAGAAGCGATTCCAGCTCTGAAGGATGGTATTGTTGCTGATTGGGATGTTGTGGATAGCATATGGAACTATGCTTTTCGGGAACGCTTGCTAATTGACCCAAAGGAGCATCGTATATTGTTAGCTGAACCATCCTCCAATTCACAACAACAAAGGGTACAAACCTGACCGTGAATGGGTTCAGTGCAATAAATGTTGGAAATGGCGACTTCTGGATCCAAGTTACAACAGTGAAAATCTATCAGATGAATGGTTTTGTTATATGGCGCCTTTGAAAGGTTCCTGTAGTATCCTTGAACAAGCAATTGAACCTGGAGTAGTTACAGTTGGTGCAAAACGGTCGAATGGTGGATTTATAACTTCGACAGCATCAAAACATTAAAAGAGCACGTGGTGACATGCAATCTTATGCAAAGATAGTTAATGATAGATATAGTCGACATCTGGAACGAGTGCATAGCTATTTGGATGCGCCTAGCCGTCCTTATGGTGGAGTTTCTTGTTCAAAACGTCCATATTCTGTTCTGGATGATGTTCCTAGGTATACAGAACTAGATTTAAGGCACTCGAGGGCACACCTAGACTACGATGTTAGTGCTGGTGCTCCGCTCTATGAAGGCACCGGTTATGGCCGGCTTGACAGAGCGCCCCAATCAGGTTTCAGTGGCCCGCTTTTTGCTTGACAGATTACTATTTGAAAGATTGGTTAGACGGCTTGTGTTGAGCTCTTTTGAAGGCCTACGTCACAATGAACAAAAGCATCGTAAGAAACAGCATGTGAAAGTAGATAATGTAGTTTGCCAAGAAGGACAGCCAATATTACCCGAAGCATATCGCATACTACATTTTATGGGTGTCCAGAAATACCAGTGATTTTAGAGGATTATTTTCAGATTTGAAGACATGCATTGAGTATTGAGGATCAAATTCAAAATTCGAAGGGCGCCTAGCAATTTGAAGAGGCTTATAAGGGACATAATTATATAAGTGTTAACCATTCAAAAGGATAAGTGAAATGGATGAGGTTTTATATGAAATGCTAAAAAGTTCTACCATGTAAAAGGTGACAGAGCATTTGGAGATGGGAGGATGGACTCTGTTTTGATGATATTTCCGTCAGCTTCCCTATTAAACACAATAGCAAAAATCAAGAAAATAATATATGGAATGAAGATCCACATCATAACGATGTGCTTGGTGTTCCAAAACAGCAGTGGCACGAGTGTCATGATAAAGAGAAATATCAAGCTGCTCGAAGTAATGCCGCTAGTCATGGTGCATCGATGATAAGCATATTTCTGCCTTCGGATTTTTTGATAGTAATGTCTTCATTGTATTTAAAGACTAGCCAAAGAAAAATCTTGTGAATAATAACCCTCACTTTTGTAAGAAAGATGGAGATTACAAAGAACATATCTATGAAGACAAAAAAATGAAGACAGTACAGAGTGTGGCTGTGAGATTGCACTAAAGGAAGAAAACATGAAGCAGCGTGAAGGACGCTTTACTGTGGCACATTCTGAAGGGTCCAGCATTAAAATTTCATTCGAGAGCAGAGCAATCCATTCACCTTTTTGTTGGATAGATATACTTACTTCTACCAATAAGTGTCATGATAAGAGTCAGATTTGGAGGTATTATGTTTGGATTTCAAGATTGAAACAAAAGTTTGGATTTTTTCATCAAATAGAATGGCATGTTCACAAAATCAGCCTATCAAGAGTCTTAACAAAGGGCCTAGTGGAAAACGCTTTGTGTTCAAGAATTTCTCTCAGCGACTTGAAGAGGTTGATATTGATGTATTTCGAAGTCTAGCACCTGTGAAGCAGCCAGGCTTGCCCAATGGAGAATAGAAAATTTGGCTTCTTATACTTTCTACAGGAAGTCTGATCCTTTCAAGATAGGGATGTGGAATTGGCACATTTCAATAGAAAGAAGTAAGTTATCATATGTACAATGTTTTCCAGAACCTTCAAAGCTGTTGAAGGAGCAACCTCCAATAGCATCATTTATGGTTCAAATTCAGACCGTGGGAGGAAATCATCAGATTTTAACACATCTAGAAGTAATTGACAAGGTGGTCAAAAACAACGAGGGTTTTGTTTGGCAAGTGGAATTGCCATTCCATGGAAAAATGATCATTGATGTGGAGTTTCCAATTATTGTCAACATTGCTTTTGCTTTCATTCCTTCATCTTTTGCTGTGCTAATTGCAGAGGAACGTGAAGTAAAAGAAAAACACCAACAGATTGCTTTCATAGATATAAGTGAAGACCAGAAGTCTGAACGAAAGGCCAATGTGGATAATTTAGTGTTTCGTTCAGATGTCAAGACAAGACAAATCTGGTGCTCCTTTTTCAGGAAATGAAACTGAAGATAAGGTATACAGATACAGTAGAATTTATTATGCATATTACAAGACTGTGTTTTTGAAATTAAACAGCAGTTTCGTAGCGCGCTACGAAACTGCTGTAGGTGCTGTTTTATAAGGAAAACAAAGAGTTTAATGATGGGATCAGCAAATTTTCGAAGGAAATGCCTCAAGAACATAAGGGAAACTACATAAGACTCTCCTAGCTATTCAGAGAATGACAGGTGTGCATTTTGGAAAAGGTGAAATATTTTGTTTTTTAGCTAAAGCTTTGTTAAAGGTACTTTATTACCGAATTATTAGGGTTCTGGTTAAGGTTACCGGAGATTTTGGTTTGCACACCTGTTCAGTCCACAAGGCTTCCAGCTCATTGGGGAATATGGTGATATTCGTTGTTTTTGAAGAATTAAAGAGCTGGGAACATGTTCTTTAAGTAGTGAAGAATGTTGGGAGACAAGGACCGTGAAAACAGGGCACTTATCTTGTTAATTAATGAGCCATCTACATAGCCAGTATCCAAAGCCAGCATGTTCAGTGTATTCTCCTTCAAGATATCTCGACCAAAACAGAAAGTATACGGGTGTCAAGAATCAGAAAGTAACCATGCTACGAGGAGGACAGATTTGAGTTTTGAATAAATTAGGACCTTTTGTAATTAAAGTTCAGCACTTATGTAATTAATGAATTAGTTAAGCAGTTGATAGGAGTAGTTAATAGCAGCCTTCGAGCTCGCTCTAGGTGGTTAAGAATGTATTCCTATATATGGAGCAGACTTGGATGTAATTGGGGTTGGATGTTTTGATAAAGAACAAGTCTATTTTGGTTTATGTAAAGCAGATTTCAGTAATACAAATGACTGTTATTTCTTCTCAGGATTCACAATAGATCTTATTGTTCAAATGTATGATGGTTTATTCTCTTTAGTGTTCTTTTACAGTTTTGTTACTGCATAATCACTCAGAACTCATGTTTCATGCTCTGACTTCCTGTATGCTTGGCAAACTGTGTCTCATGTAAGTTATGTTTGAACATTAGATGTAAAGTGCCCTGATTTCTATGAAAGGATAGTGTTTTTTTGTTTGCTGAGATGTGTGAGACTCCATAAGCCCAATGGGAATCACTTTGATATTTGTCCAGCCAGCTTATTTTTCATATGTTTTAAGAGTTAGCCATCTTTCTTTGTCATTAGTTAATATTCATAGTCTGTGAGAGAGTCCTCTCTGACTAAGGAGGCTAAGCCTTAGTCTAAAGCCTGATTTGAAATAGTTATACAAAATCTTGCTAATTGGCAGCCCTTAGTACCTGATTTTGTGATAACATTTTGGTGCGTCTGCCGGGAGCCTGAAGATTATTCTTTCCCGAAATTATGAAGCTGAACTTCTGAAGGTAGCCGGAGTTCAGAAGGTTTTTGAGGCTGCAAAACTACCTTGGCGACTCCATTGTTGAAGAATTCGAAATTCATAGGTTCATGGTGATTCCACTGGAGTTATGAAGGACCCAGATGCTACCATTCTTACTTCAAGGTATGCATGCATATATTTTCCAGGAATTCATGGTTTCCCAAATCATTTTCCCAAGGATGCATATTTTCTAAGGAATGGTCCCAAATTCAATGGAGAAGATTTGAGTTTAACTCTGAAGCATATCTCAGATTTCTGTCATTTTGCTGAGCTTCTTAGAGTTAAACATGAGGATGTTTGCATTATGTTATTTTATGATTCACTTCAAGGGAAATGCAAACAATGGATTGAAAGTTTTCCTATCAAATCCGTTAAGTCATTTCAAGACTTATGGCTTATGTTTTTGGAGGAATGGATAGATAGGTCAGAGGTGGTGGCAAACTCTCCTTCAGTTGAGGGTTTCAAACAATGGAATGATGATCATATTAATGAAAAAATAGGTGAAAATTTTTCTTTGTCCTTGTCCTCGTATCTAAAGTCATTTGACTGTAAAGCAGAGGATAAGATGAGATTTTTGGATGAAGTTACTGAGGACATTGAGAAAGAAATTGAAGGTTTAGAAGGTCAAATTCAGGCATACAGTTTCCATAATCATGATCATTATTTTTAGAAGTTTTCTATGGCAGAACGCAAGGAGACAATATTGTTTCCTTTCTCTTTTACGCTTGAAGAAATGCACACTGCTGTTGAAGATCAGTTTGCACAGCCGGAAAGTTACAAGAGTCATCAAGCTGATTATGTATTCTGGGATCCTATAGCTGATTACATGGAAGAGTTTTACTCTCCAGTGTTTCAGTTTTCCTATAAAGATCAGAGACAATTCCAGTGGCAGCGGTCATCACACTATCAGATTGGCTCTGAACTCCGATGCAGTCAAAGAAATCAAATATCAGATAAAACAGAGGATTGGCTACATTGGAAATTTCATATTGATTGAGCAGAAAGAAGTTGAAATTGTTAGGGTAGGTAGGTAGAGGTAAATGTAAAATAAGCTCAAGGTCAACTGAGCATTTTTCAGTAGAAGTAGCTTTCTTTCTCCTACAATCATGCAGGTCAAGCAAATTTCTGTTTGTCAAATAAATTTTATAAGGCACTGGAACTGCAGGTTCTTAGTATACCACAAGGGCACACTATCCCAAGTGGAGCCACTGTTATCACTGAAAATTCTGTTTCCAAAAATTGCTCAGATTAGCTTAAGGACTAAGTGTTTTCGCAGCGCATAAATCTTTTAGCAGTTTCGCAGCGCTACGTGTTTAGGTGGTTTCGTAGCGTGCTACGAAACTGGGAATTTGTTCGAGTTTTCAGTGGAGGCCAAAATCCTAGCATGCCTATTGTACAGAGTTCTGTAGATGAGAGAAGCGATTCCAGCTCTGAAGGATGGTATTGTTGCTGATTGGGATGTTGTGGATAGCATATGGAACTATGCTTTTCGGGAACGCTTGCTAATTGACCCAAAGGAGCATCCTATATTGTTAGCTGAACCATCCTCCAATTCACAACAACAAAGGGTACAAACCTGACCGTGAATGGGTTCAGTGCAATAAATGTTGGAAATGGCGACTTCTGGATCCAAGTTACAACAGTGAAAATCTATCAGATGAATGGTTTTGTTATATGGCGCCTTTGAAAGGTTCCTGTAGTATCCTTGAACAAGCAATTGAACCTGGAGTAGTTACAGTTGGTGCAAAACGGTCGAATGGTGGATTTATAACTTCGACAGCACCAAAACATTAAAAGAGCACGTGGTGACATGCAATCTTATGCAAAGATAGTTAATGATAGATATAGTCGACATCTAGAACGAGTGCATAGCTATTTGGATGCGCCTAGCCGTCCTTATGGTGGAGTTTCTTGTTCAAAACGTCCATATTCTGTTCTGGATGATGTTCTTAGGTATACAGAACTAGATTTAAGGCACTCGAGGGCACACCTAGACTACGATGTTAGTGTTGGTGCTCCGCTCTATGAAGGCACCGGTTATGGCCGGCTTGACAGAGCGCCCCAATCAGGTTTCAGTGGCCCGCTTTTTGCTTGACAGATTACTATTTGAAAGATTGGTTAGACAGCTTGTGTTGAGCTCTTTTGAAGGCCTACGTCACAATGAACAAAAGCATCGTAAGAAACAGCATGTGAAAGCAGATCATGTAGTTTGCCGAGAAGGACAGCCAATATTACCCGAAGCATATCGCATACTACATTTTATGGGTGTACAGAAATACTAGTGATTTTAGAGGATTATTTTCAGATTTGAAGACATGCATTGAGTATTGAGGATCATATTCAAAATTCGAAGGGCGCCTAGCAATTTGAAGAGGCTTATAAGGGACAGAATTATATAAGTGTTAACCATTCAAAAGGATAAGTGAAATGGATGAGGTTTTATATGAAATGCTAAAAAGTTCTACCATGTAAAAGGTGACAGAGCATTTGGAGACGGGAGGATGGACTCTGTTTTGATGATATTTCTGTCAGCTTCCCTATTAAACACAATAGCAAAAATCAAGAAAATAATATATGGAATGAAGATCCACATCATAACGATGTGCTTGGTGTTCCAAAACAGCAGTGGCACGAGTGTCATGATAAAGAGAAATATCAAGCTGCTCGAAGTAATGCCGCTAGTCATGGTGCATCGATGATAAGCATATTTCTGCCTTCGGATTTTTTGATAGTAATGTCTTCATTGTATTTAAAGACTAGCCAAAGAAAAATCTTGTGAATAATAACCCTCACTTTTGTAAGAAAGATGGAGATTACAAAGAACAGATCTATGAAGACAAAAAATGAAGACAGTACAGAGTGTGGCTGTGAGACTGCACTAAAGGAAGAAAACATGAAGCAGCGTGAAGGACGCTTTACTGTGGCACATTCTGAAGGGTCCAGCATTAAAATTTCATTCGAGAGCAGAGCAAGCCATTCACCTTTTTGTTGGATAGATCTACTTACTCTATCTCTACCAATAAGTGTCATGATAAGAGTCAGATTTGGAGGTATTATGTTTGGATTTCAAGATTGAAACAAAAGTTTGGATTCTTTCATCAAATAGAATGGCATGTTCACAAAATCAGCCTATCAAGAGTCTTAACAAAGGGCCTAGTGGAAAACGCTTTGTGTTCAAGAATTTCTCTCAGCGACTTGAAGAGGTTGATATTGATGTATTTCGAAGTCTAGCACCTGTGAAGCAGCCAGGCTTGCCCAATGGAGAATAGAAAATTTGGCTTCTTATACTTTCTACAGGAAGTCTGATCCTTTCAAGATAGGGATGTGGAATTGGCACATTTCAATAGAAAGAAGTAAGTTATCATATGTACAATGTTTTCCAGAACCTTCAAAGCTGTTGAAGGAGCAACCTCCAATAGCATCATTTATGGTTCAAATTCAGACCGTGGGAGGAAATCATCAGATTTTAACACATCTAGAAGTAATTGACAAGGTGGTCAAAAACAGCGAGGGTTTTGTTTGGCAAGTGGAATTGCCATTCCATGGAAAAATGATCATTGATGTGGAGTTTCCAATTATTGTCAACATTGCTTTTGCTTTCATTCCTTCATCTTTTGCTGTGCTAATTGCAGAGGAACGTGAAGTAAAAGCAAAACACCAACAGATTGCTTTCATAGATATAAGTGAAGACCAGAAGTCTGAACGAAAGGCCAATGTGGATAATTTAGTGTTTCGTTCAGATGTCAAGACAAGACAAATCTGGTGCTCCTTTTTCAGGAAATGAAACTGAAGATAAGGTATACAGATACAGTAGAATTTATTATGCATATTACAAGACTCTGTTTTTGAAATTAAACAGCAGTTTCGTAGCGCGCTACGAAACTGCTGTAGGTGCTGTTTTATAAGGAAAACAAAGAGTTTGATGATGGGATCAGCAAATTTTCAAAGGAAATGCCTCAAGAACATAAGGGAAACTACATAAGACTCTCCTAGCTATTCAGAGAATGACAGGTGTGCATTTTGGAAAAGGTGAAATATTTTGTTTTTTAGCTAAAGCTTTGTTAAAGGTACTTTATTACTAAATTATTAGGGTTCTGGTTAAGGTTACCGGAGATTTTGGTTTGCACACCTGTTCAGTCCACAAGGCTTCCAGCTCATTGGGGAATATGGTGATATTCGTTGTTTTTGAAGAATTAAAGAGCTGGGAACATGTTCTTTAAGTAGTGAAGAATGTTGGGAGACAAGGACCGTGAAAACAGGGCACTTATCTTGTTAATTAATGAGCCATCTACACAGCCAGTATCCAAAGCCAACATGTTCAGTGTATTCTCCTTCAAGATATCTCGACCAAAACAGAAAGTATACGGGTGTCAAGAATCAGAAAGTAACCATGCTACGAGGAGGACAGATTTGAGTTTTGAATAAATTAGGACCTTTTGTAATTAAAGTTCAGCACTTATGTAATTAATGAATTAGTTAAGCAGTTGATAGGAGTAGTTAATAGCAGCCTTCGAGCTCGCTCTAGGTGGTTAAGAATGTATTCCTATATATGGAGCAGACTTGGATGTAATTGGGGTTGGATGTTTTGATAAAGAACAAGTCTATTTTGGTTTATGTAAAGCAGATTTCAGTAATACAAATGACTGTTATTTGTTCTCAGGATTCACAATAGATCTTATTGTTCAAATGTATGATGGTTTATTCTCTTTAGTGTTCTTTTACAGTTTTGTTACTGCATAATCACTCAGAACTCATGTTTCATGCTCTGACTTCCTGTATGCTTGGCAAACTGTGTCTCATGTAAGTTATGTTTGAACATTAGATGTAAAGTGCCCTGATTTCTATGAAAGGATAGTGTTTTTTTGTTTGCTGAGATGTGTGAGACTCCATAAGCCCAATGGGAATCACTTTAATATTTGTCCAGCCAGCTTATTTTTCATATGTTTTAAGAGTTAGCCATCTTTCCTTGTCATTAGTTAATATTCATAGTCTGTGAGAGAGCCCTCTCTGACTAAGGAGGCTAAGCCTTAGTCTAAAGCCTGGTTTGAAATAGTTATACAAAATCTTGCTAATTGGCAGCCCTTAGTACCTGATTTTGTGATAACATGTGGCATGGACCCTACATTGTTAAGCGAAAGCTAGCAAAAGGGGCCTATGAGCTGGTTGACTTTGATGGGGACTCTTTGGGTAAACCCAGAAATGGACTTTACCTAAAGAGGTACTATTCTTAAATGGTGGGTGTGAAGATTTTTTGTTAGGATAGTTAGGTTAATTTTCTCTTTCTAGCTAGTGTGTTTGTTAGAATAGACAGTGTGCTTAGTTTAGAAAGTGTGTTTTTCGTCGTTATTCTGCTTATCTTGGTTTTACCTTTGATGTTTGCAGATGTCGATGCCTCTCCAAACGTACATTGGTTTTGCTGATGGTGCTTGTCGTAGTACACGGAATATCTCTTCCGCAGCTTGGGTTATCTATTTGCCCTCTGACGAGTTAGTTTCTATGCATGGGGTGAGCCTCGGTCAAACAAAAAACAACATTGCAGAATACAATGCAGTGATTGAGTTATTATCTGAATCTATTTCATTTGGGATTCAGAGTTTGATAGTGAGGTTAGATTCTGAGCTCGTTGTATTACAGCTTAATAGAGTTTATGCCATTAGAAATCCAGTATTATTAAGGTTATTTTTGAGAGTGCGTCTTTTGGAACGTGAATTTGATTACATCGAATATCAACATATTCCAAGGTGTTTTAATACATTAGTAGATGCAATTGCTTCTCGAATGTTAGACAGACATTTGCAATAATCATACATGTAAATTTAAAAACATTAACATCAAATCACACATGTTTAACAAGATAAGCTGGTAATAATGATATATATAGATAGGAGTGTGTCAAAAAATATACATCGTCTTCGATCATAGGTTGAAAAACACCTTATGATCGGCAAAAATGATAAGTACAAAAAACCAAAAATGTCATATGTGTCTACAAAAAGTGACTAGCCAATCACTGGTGGTGCTCTCTATACGAGACCACTGCTCGCGCTACCCTACACAGGAACCCCCTGATAGGTCCTGGGACTGTGACCACATAGCGCTGAAGCCGAATAGGGATATCGTCTATAGTCGTCTCTGGTAGGTCCGCCGTGAGACGCTCTAGGTCCTGTTCCAGCTCGGCTAAGGTCTCTGCGGCCGCATCCTGTGGGGCCGGTGCTGGTGCAACTGGTACTCTTCTCTCGAATGGCCGGAGATTGGCCGGACGCTGTGGACCTACATCTGCATTTTGAAAATTGTCACTGTCAGTTTTGAGACGATATAAAAACAAATAAAAAGTAAATAATTTAAAAACTTGTGGAAAATGAAATACCTCTGTCGTCCCATTGTTCTCCCTGTGGAAGAACCATGTCCGGATCACCGCGAAAATCTACTCCGGCATAAGGAAAGTCCTGAATCGCAAAGACCTGGTTCTCCAACCAGTGAAAGTAACCCGCAGGAAATCGAACAACTCCCGCTCCCTCATCAGGATGCCGGGCCATCACCGTAACCCATCGTATCAACTTGGGCTCCCGAGGTGGCCCAACTGCAACAGTGAGATGCTGAGGGATAAGCATCAGAACTCTCTCTAGGGCAAAGCTCACAACTAAAGGCCCATATCCAAAGGTATTTAATTGCTCGTTCTTTGCCCTAGTTAGTTGCCCCTTCATGTTGGCCAACACAGCATCGCACCAGTTGAAAATGGTGCCTCGGTAGCAATCTATCGCCATCCACATTTGGGACCCAGTGGCAATGTGCAAGGCGGCTGCGCCGCAGAGTCTGGTAACTGTAAAGGCAATTACCATAAGTTCGGGCAGGGATATATACTTGATTTCTATCCCTTTCTCCTGGTTCTGATTGTTGCACCACTCTAGTCGGAGACTAGCAAGGGATTGGCCACCCATCCTAGTCCCGAACAGAGACAGTTGCTCGCCCCTATTAGGAAAACCAGTGAGAAAATATATGTCGGAGGGCTCTATCTCGAGCTGGTGCCCTCCGATGTAAAAGCATTGTTCCTGGACGTTCCACCTTTCAACCAGCCACTCCAAGAATGGCATCTGGGCCCTCATGCCAGGTATGGCCCAGTACTTGTAGAGACCGCATGCCTTCAAAGCATCAATGGAGGGTTGATGATCAATTGCGGTCAAATCCACATCTTCGTGTTCTCTTTCACGCCAATCTAGCATGGTGGACAATCTACACATCAAAAGACATTGATTAGAATTCATTAAATCAAATTTTGATGGTTAGGTTTTGAGTTGGGGTTTTGAAAATCCTCTTTGCGCGGAGTACGCACCTCGCGTTCAGAAACAGAGTGGCGGTACGTAGCTGTTCTGAAGGTGGGCTGCGTACCCCGACCTTTTTCCCATATACAAAAAAGTCGGGGTACGCAGGTCACCCATGGGGCACCTGCATACCCCGAAAAGTGCACCCTAAAACCCCAAACCCTCTAAAAAATCAAACTAAAGCCTAAAATGAAATTCTAAACGGATGAAATTGAAGAGGAGGATGTTGTGAAATACCTGAAAGAGACGGCGCTTGATTCCGACAGTCGGATTCTCCGCAAAGTCCACGGGAAGTTTCTTGTCAAAAGCCCTTTTCTCTCCCTCAACAGTAAAATGGTAAAAATGACATGGTAAAAAGTATTTTTATAGGTTTTTTGGATAAATGAATTCTAGGTTTGTTTATTTTTCACCATAGAGAGATATTTTTCAATGCATTTTTGCCTATCTTAAACAGGTATGAGTAATGTGTTGTTTTTGTGCAGGACAAAAGGACAAGGACTTTCAAACAAAATTATCATTTTTCACGAACCAAAATATCAGAGTCATCTTTTAAGCCCTTTTCTGACTCCTAAAACATGAAAAGATTACTGAGCATTTCTTTTACACTCGTTAAAACGGAATTAAAAGACGGTCCCCTTATAGCCCTTTTTCTGACCGTAAAAACAGGAAAAGATTGCCGGGTTTTTGTCATTTCAAACTCGATACTGGAAATAAAACGACGTGTCCTTGATCACTTTTTACTTTTTAGGTCAGAGGCACTAATCATGAAAGTACTCCTTGGTCGCAAGATCAAGCGGTTCTCTCAGGTATTATTTTATACTTTTTCGGGCTTGGGAGACACAAATTTACGAAAAAGTTCAACCCTGGAGTCTTCTTTAGTTTTTTCAGACTCTCTAAAATTGAAAAACGCCGAGTTTCTCCTATACTGGACTCGTTAAAATTTCACAGTAAAGGACCTGTTCGATTACAAACATGAACAAACCACTCCTTCTTAGGGTTCGAATCTAAACTAAGTTGGACTCATCCGAAGGATGAGCTTATAATCAAGCATATGTTATCCTCCTCAAGCTTGTAAAAAATAAAGAGGTACTTGCCAGAAATGGTGGGGGAAAAGAGAGAAGAATGAACCTACTTGTTATCCTTTGTCACAGAAGAATCTTATTGCCACTCTTGAACACGACACTTTTCATTCACCTGGGTTTGGAAATCCTTTGTCTTAAAGTTGATTAAAACCACTTTGAAAGTCTTCAACCGTTTCTGGGTATTAACTTTGGGTCAATCGTCACCAAGCCATCTGTCGTGTCGTTATGTGTTCAAGAGGTCTCTGCAAATAAACCATTCATATGCAAAATACTTGTCATCCATTTTTGACCATCCCTGAGTCAGTCCTTACAGCAACATTTCTTCAACTTGAACTATGATTTCGTGTTGTGGGCTTGCCTGCAACGGGTCGCTTTCTATCGACATCAGCACATTATCTAGAGAGATGACTTAGAAATCGTCAGTACCTTGAAGTCTGCATGCATCAATGGCAGGTTTCTCGCCTTTGACGATAGTTTACATCATTGACTTTCGATCAAAGGATTCCATGACATGTTCGACATCGACTCATTCATTCACATCTCATGGATTGTACTGGGTACTTTGAGAACCATTGACATCACTGGTGGTCTCTCTCGCACCTGTTAACGGTTTACATCATTGACTGGTAATCAAGCGGTTTCTACCATGTTCGACATCAACTCATTTATTCGCATGGATAGAATCGTACCAATTCGGGAACTAGAAATGAAGACCCTGGATCTAGTTTCCACCATCCAGGCTGCGAGGAGTTTTGTATTCATTGTATAAGTAGACTAACTATAAGCAGATGGCTGCGTCCATACTGTGTCTACATGAGTCTATGATTATGATGTACTGCAAAATCATTCCTGTATCAGAGCAGTAGTTAGATTGTTAGTTAAAGTTTTCAATCTGAGTATGGGAATGCCTACCTCAGCGATGATATCATCTTATATATGTATTTTGTGTTGAATATTTGCAGGTTCTAACCAGGCTCTCCATAAGATAATCCTTGAAATGATAAAGTACTTCACCCTTCCTAGATAATTTGAAACCTAAATCTACTTCAGGCTTCACACTTTAGGGGGCAATCTGTTACACTAAAAAATGTCACCATGACTATTTGCAGTTAATATGGCTCAATCAACTGTCATACTATCCTCGGCAAGTCTCATGCCTCTGCTTTCCATGTCAAACTCAAAGAAAGAGAGAAAAGTCATTTAAAGTCAATTATCTCTGGGTACGCAGTTTCTCTCAGCCTTACCTGCGGTACGCAATCCAAGTTCACAATACCTGCGTACTTGTACGCTCTGTCTGTAAAACAATGGGTGCGTACTCCTGTAAAGGTCAATAAGCGCAAGTTTCACTCCAAAAAAGTTACTTGTGGTTATTTCTAGAGCATTCTAGAAGCTTGTTTGACGTGTATGGAGCGCCTCCAGATGGTTCATGTATCCCTATAGAAGAGGAACTTATCCCATCAAGAGGGGAGCTAACCCACCCAAAAGAGGGGCTTATCCCATTGATGGTGGACCTGATTAACTTCCTCTACAACACTATAAATACATGCATTGGGCCAGAGGGAGGGGAGGTTGAAAGCTGAAAATTCCTAAGGGTAGATGCTGCTGAGATTAGGACTTCCTTGTAGAAGCTTGTGAGGAGAGATTGTCATCCTTTCTTGTTTCATTTGGAAGTGGGTGAGCTGATCAAAGTAAAGGAAAACTCTTGCTGGACCCTGGGAGGAACTTGCGCAACACCAAGGCTCAGGTTGTAATGGTTTCTTTTGTTTCCTATTAATACAAATAAGTCCATTCTTCTCAACAATTTGTTATTTATGAGTTGTTTCATATACTCCTTGGTCTGTATGTTAAATATGTTTTGTTTTATGAGATATTCAGGTGCTATTTAATCGTTTGATTGTTAGTGAATGCAGGTTTCGAAGAGAAGGAGGAGCTCATCCGGATCGACGAAGCTGGACTACTACAACAACGTTGGGTTACAAGTAGGATCTAAACACTTGATTTCTTGTATGATAAATGCATATTTAGAGAAGGATTGCTCTTAATTGTCTTGTTTGTCACTAGAAAGCCTTAAGCTTCTAGGGAGGTTGGTTGTGTCCGCACTATCGACTCTTTCCGCATGACACCCCATTGCATTTGCACTTGATTTGGTTAGGCATTTCTTATATTTACTAGCTCACTAGTTCTCAAATTTCTAGATTTTCGACTAGTAATGTTTTTTTTATTTTTTTCGCATGAGTTAACATAGGTCTTTTGAGTGATTCCACTTGGAATATGAACCTAAGACATCCTAGTTAATAAAAACATTTGTTCCATCCAATTTGGATTTGATTTGCTTGGTCATTAAAGCCTCACCAATTTCATCATTTCACAAGGAAACTTCTCCAAGCTTTTTGAGCCAATCCACCCATCTCCCGACTTTGGTTTTGAGTTCTGGGTGATCCTAGGAATTTTCCCACTCCATTTCACCCATCACACACCTTCCCTAGGCCTCCTATCACCTCCAACACCTCACATTTTTCTCTCGGCTATATCCTGTAGGTTCACTGTAATTCCTACAGGATCATCCTGTAGGTTTTCTTGAAATGGCTTGTTTTGAGGCCGAATTGATGGAAAACCTCTAGGAAGTCGCCGAAATCCTCCCAAGGGTCTCCAACGCTATCAAACCATCTCGTAATGCTTCCATCCAACCTCCAATACCCTTAATTCACCTGCCACATCACCAAAGGAAATTAGTTTGCATACTTGATTTTGCATGAAAAGACAAAAAGACAAAAACATACTTATTTCAGTCCCTTTACTTGCACATTAGTGATGTTTGATGCTTCTTACTTCTATGCTTAGATAGTAGTAGTTGGTTCATGATAATTTAACATTATTGCAAAGCATAGTTTCTTGGCAGTTAATTAGGAAATGGTGTGATTTAGCATTGAATTTTTGTCTCTTTCCTTGTACTTTCTTTCTTGCAATAGGTTAAGATTCCATTTGGAACATTTCATTTTCTTCAATTAGTTTAGGATTTGACTTCAATACATGCACTCCATTACATCATGATAGCAAAGGAAAGACACATTGTATGCTGCACATATAGTGCCGACACCTCTTAAGTTTGTATGAACCCCGAGTTGATAATTAAAGTCGGTAACCTTGGGACTTGCAGCATTCTTGTTGCAATACCACGACTCATCACTTCTTAAGGTTCTAGAGCTTCTGGAGGCAAATTGATATTAGTCTTAGTTTCCCAATGTTCCTTGTGCAATCCTGTGGCAACATTATTTTCCTAGAATATTTACAATTAATACAAGGAAATCAACAATATTGCAAATTATAGTAGGAAGCAGTTGGAGATTAGAGTTCCTTCCCAAGGCTAGAAGAAAAATCATGTCAAAATTCAAGCACATCCATGGCTTTGAAGCATGTTTGAAAGTTCCTAGTATATAACCAAAAACATAATTATAATGTTAAACTTCAGTACTAATACTGGAAATGGTTACCCTATTATCTTGAATTTTAATAAATTCAATACTAAAATGGTAAAACTATTAGTGTATCTTATTGACAGTAAATTTTGTCACAAAATAAAGGTTTATTCTACTTGAGAAGGCATGATATATTACAATTAAGAATGAAAAAATATTTGTATCCATAATTTAAATCAAGGGAATCGACTCTAAAAAACCAATACGTTTATCATAATAGGAATCCATGTGTATAGGTGTACTTTCCACAATTATTGTGAAATCGATGTAAACCAAGAGAAGGAGACTCAATGGACCAAATTGTGTTTTTCTTTCAAAATTGTTGACCCATCTCAAAAGAATGGTGAGTAAGAATGTATCCCATTACTACATCTTAATTTAAAATTCTAAAACTCACTAGCTAGGCTTGAAACATTTGAACTATAGATCCTGTACTAGAACCAAAGGGAGACAAAATGTTTTTCTTCTCCTCGCAAGCTATATAATGAAAGCAAAACAATAAACCAAATATCCTAATGAAAAGCCTTCTCCCAATCATCCACTTCATTGGAAGAGCACTTATTTTGATTCTCTTGATAGGATGAAACTTCAGTGGAACCCATAGACATTAGAGGCTTGGAAGATGGTTGGGCTACTTTAGTTGACGAAGTCTCTCCTGCATTATATTTCTCAAGAGCTCCATATGGATTTCTTCTTTTTAAAATATGATTTATCTGGAATTTCCAAACTAGCCTCAATACTTCAACACTTGAACAATCCTCCCCCATGAATCCTCCATCCACACACTTTATTGCTCATTTTTAATTTTTTTCCATGCATTAGCCTTTTCTGATGTCCCATCTTTTGTTGCCTAGGCATTGCGGTTGGTTAATCCACCATTATGAGGGACTACAATAGCACCTCGATATACAGAAGCATGATCCACATGTCTAAGAGCAGTTGCAGCCCTCACATGATCTGTAAATATGGCTAATGCATTGTTTTCATTCGGCCATACAATTTCACACTCACTTCCAAATCTCAAAATCAGTGAACTCACTTCCCTTCTCATTGTAAATCAAACAACGCAAGGACAATCCCGGGATCCATATCTACAACTGAATTGAAAGGTGGAGCTTGCAACGGCCCTATGGTAGGAAGAGATCCTTTAGGAATTATGCTACGTACGAGGATCTTGACTTATGTGTAGCCTGTATGACTAGAAAATATTTTGGTTCCCATCCATCTGAATATATGGAGAGGTTCCATCTTTCTGCAAGATGTCTCAACATATCCCTTTTTTCCTTTGGCATAGGACCAAAAACATGCATACGAATGCTACTTGAGCGGGATTTTGTTTTCCCCAAAACCAAGTATCTAAACCTTTCCTAACCCGTTGAAACCCATTGTGGTTCTCTCATTCTTAACTCAGCCAAAAGTTTTGAAATTTGTTCATTCACCCCTGGCAAATCAATTGTCATGAAAATTCCAAAAGCATCTGCCAAAATATTCTTCTACTCCAACTTTAGACATTCTTCATCACATGCAAGCTTTCTTTGGACCAGAGGCACTCTATTTGAATTTGACTGCACTAGCTAAAGAGGAGCAGGAAATTTTTGAAGAACAGAGGCTTTAAAGACATGATCAGCTCTGGTATTGTTTCCTCCAGCATCACACGGGACCTTTGCAGTCAATCGACCACATGCACAAGTAATAGTCACTAGAAATTCACATCTAGTATCAGGGCATGGAAGAGGTGGGTGACATGAAGTAGTACAAGTATGCCTGCAATCTCTCTAAGGAGCTCCAAAAGGTTTCCCACATGAGATTCTACCTACTGATGATGAATTTTCCTTGGAAACTGAGTCACATGGAGGTAGATGGCATGTCCTAGTACACACATGCATTCCACATTGTCATGGTTTCCCATGGATCTTGTTGCATCTAATGTCCTAAGAGCCACATGGAACTTTTTTTCGAGCTACATGACCCCTTACAAATTCTTTTGCAATAGGAACAATACAAGGAGGGCAATCCCTGGAATGGAAATCATGAGTTGCAAGATGACCACATGTCTAAGGAATGGAGTAGGGATATGAGCATGAAGGAGTGGGTGTTCCACATGGGACTTGAGGAGAAATTGATGTCTTCCCACATGCACAAGAAATATCAGTGAAAATAGTTTCAAGGCAGGGTGGATAGTAGCCACTATGGAAAAGTTCTTGGAAAAAATGATACCCACATTACAACTTTTTCCCACAGGAAATTTGACATAAATGTGGATCCCAATCACCTAAATGAGTAATTGAAACCCTTATATTTGCAAGAGGGTGGCATCATTCACTGCATCTATGTCTACCAAAATTTTTCTTTTGTCCACAATGCTTTTCACATGTGAATTCATCATTCTCCTCCACAGATACCATGGTCTTCCAACAAGGGACCGTCTTAGATGATGATCCACATCGACATTTTTGATTAACAGAAACCAAAAAAGGAGGAAATTTATACATAAATGTTTTCCACATGGAAGAAGCTTCTCACACACCTCTCAGAAGGTTGGTACGCTATCCATACAACTCTTCCTCTGATTTTGCAGCTGAGTTTTACCACAGGGGCAAGATTTGACCTTCCTAGGTGATAGTTCACACTCTCCACATTCTCTAGAATGACATATCTTGTTGCACTTATGATTATAAGAGGAAAGAATTTTTAGGCATGGTTTCTTACATGCAAATACACTAATTCTCCAGTTTATTTCCCCTTGGATATCCATATCACCACAAAGTATCATCTCCTCCTTTTCCCCACAAAAGCATGAAGCTTTTATTAGAACCTTTGCAAGGATCACATGGGCCTTCATGGTAGACATTGTCACAATAATGGTGTCCACATTTGAGAGGCTTTTCAAAACACTGTCCACATGATTCAATTGATTTATGATCAAAACATCTGCTTGTAATTGTTGTCTTACATCACGGGCAACGTTGGGGGAATCCATTACTGAGCAAGGTGGGAAAGTCCCTAGATGACATTGCAGAGTACATTTATGTGAGCAAATGGGAGTTTTATTTTCCTTTTCAAGTGGCTTCCCACATGGTCCTCCACATGAATGTGGAGTGAGATAATATTCTACTTCTGGCTCTTGCACCTTCCCACAAAAACAATAGTAACGAAGATGATTTGGGAGTGAAAGCTACACAGACTGATAAACAAGGCATCTCCAGTTCGAACCCTAACTTTGTATAGTAGACAAATCTATAGAGGATGGATCTCTTGCCCATTTCCTTACAGAGTGCAAGTGAAAAATGACATAACAACTACCAAAAGACCAAATTGCTGCTGATCGTCCAACTATTTCATAACATATCATGTAGTCAACCTTTAATAAATCCGTTATTAAGCTTCTATTCAATTTTCTGCACCAGCTTTGGTACACTGGATCTATCCAAATTTGTCTTCTCCCTAATATCCTGCTTTGTCGATATATACTCGTAGCTCAAAGGAGGATCAAGAAGATTCTCCCTCCAATCCTGTCTGTTTTTCACCATCTTCCTATTCTTGAAACCCTTCATTTCTCATCTCTTCATACTTGTAGATTGTGTGAGTTGATTTTTGTCAATGGAGGGGTTAATAGGGTCCTCATTTGTATAATTTTGTCCATGGATGGATACCCCATTCCGCTTGTCATTATCACAATCGCCAATACTCTCAACATTCTCTTTCCCAAGAATTCCCTGGTTTGCATTATGTATAAAGGTTTGATTGCAGAGTCCATTGAAGACAACAAGTGTAGCAAATAATAAATTCTTTGTGGCTATACCCGAAGAACTCGCGGCCATGGAACTCGCTTGTAGAGTGTGAAGTTTTGAAAGTGGAGTTGGTGGAAATCATAGGCATAATGACAAATATCATGAGAATAAAGATAGAGTTATTAGACAGGTGTCACAAGTTAGTAAAAATGGTAGACAAAATTGTGAGGCTAACTGATTTAAAAGAAATGACTATTGACCTAAACATATAATAATCAGCAACTGCTCATAGACTTGAAGCTCGGAAAATAAACTTGGAAGTACAGATAATAGATATATTATAAGGGCCATTACATGGAACATATCCCAATTAGGCTGCATAAACTCTCCCAAGAAAATGTTGTTGTAGGCTATATAAGCAATATGAATGGTATGTGATGTAGGATCTGTAACAACCCTGGTGAAAATTCCATGTAAAAATATATAAATACCATGGATGATGGGACACGTATTATGGTGGGCAAGACATCCTAGGGGGTGTTCATTTGGTTGTTTATGGCTAAGGAAATTGGCAAAGGAAATGACTAAGGCATTAAAGAGGCAAAAAGGTATTTTGGCACAAATATTTATGAAAATAATGGAAATTAGGCAAAAAGGAAGGTGAAAGGTCACAGGTTGCATGTGAGGAGGAAATTGAAGGAAAATAACGGAAAATGAAGAAAATAGAGGCCTCATTCATAAAAAGGATTTTGAGAATCAGTTGGAAAGCTTCTTCCTTTTAGAGGAAAGACTTGGTCAGTTCAGTTTTGGAGGTATCTCATTATTCCCTCTCTCTCTCATACTCTTGGACACTTAGATATTTCTTGGAGCACTTTGGCATTCGAGCAAGAAAAGAAAAGAAGGCAAGAGGAAGCAAGGATCAAGTAGGGAAAGGCAGGATCAAGAAACTATAATAGGCTTCATTGTAGGTATCAGCTTGCATGTGCATTTTCCTTGCTAGATTTGGCATGCATGGGATTGCATGTGTATTTTCCTTGCTATATTTGGCATGCATGGGATTGCATGTGTTTCTTTTCTACCATGGCATGGGTTTTGCCAGGTGTGATAGTATTTTTAGCCTATCCTTGCATGGGCTCTCTCATGTGTTTTGTGGGGGATGGTCGGATTGGATTTGAAGCTGAGTGGGGTGGATCTTCGAATTGAAAAACACATGGTGGTAGTGGTCCCTGAACCATACTGAGGATGCATGAAGCCACTGGCCTAGTAACCCCTGAACCAGACTATGGGTTGCGGTAAAGTGAGACTGTGTGCCTCGATAGGCCTAGGAATCCTTGCCGGTGAATGGCGGGATATACGGTAAAGCCAAGAGGTGGATTTTCTCTTCGTTGGACCTAGTGATTCGAGGATGGAATGCACGGTAAAACCTAGAGAGTATGTCTCAGTGTAGGACCTAGTGATCCCTGGATCTGACTATGGATGCATGGTAAAGACTGAGAGACTAGGAGGCATTCAAAATTCCTCACGGTGTAGGTAGATAACTCCGGTGGAATCCACATTGATGGGTGTTTTTGATGTGTTCTATGAGCCACATTCAAGCATGGAATATGGCATGGGGGTGATTGGATGGAGAGAGAATTGGCTCAGCCAATCTATGGTTAGGTGGAACGTGGTAGTCCCATCACCAGTTGGTTCATTGCATTATTAATGAGAAATTCATTCCCTTGATTTTCATGTGCAAATGTACTAATATATATATATATATATATATATATATATATATATATATATATATATATATATATAGATATGTATGTATGTATGTATGTATGTATGTATGTATGTATGGATATATATATATATATATATATATATATGTATATATATATATGTGTATATATATATGTGTATATATATATGTGTATATATATATACATATATATACATATATATAGATATATATATATATATATATATATATATATATATATATATATATATATATATATATATATATATGGATTTTGATGGCTGATATGTCCATTATATTTCTGTTCCTATTATGTTGTTTATATGTACATTTACCTCGGAGGGTATTAAAGAGTGGTATCAGAGTATGGTTCAAACACTTGGACTGGATGGGCTCTATCATAGGTGAAATGAAGAACAAAGGTTAAATTTTAGACCTTTCTGTCATATCTATTATAACTTTTCTTCTGTGGCATATTAGAAGTTGAAATTTTTCCATATTGAAGGTAAATCCCACTGATAATGTGGTCAAAATTTCAAATATTGTTTCACAATACTTTAGGAATTATGATCTAAGGAAGATGACCTTCCTGCATATACCTTTACATAGGTCATGTTGGAATTTTTGAAATAACTCATATTCTGTAGGCTTTCAAAAGCTAAAAAGTGTTCCACATTTAGGGGACATACACCTGATTATGTGGTAGAAATTTCAGATATTGGGTCGCAATATTTTAGGATATATGAGTAGAGGGAGTTGATCCTTCTGAATGCTCCTAAAATCAAGCCTCAAACAGGTCACACTGACATTTTTGTTATAAATTTTATTCTGGGAACTCTTAGGAGCTGAAATTTTTTCCACAATGAGGGGAAATTCCACTAATATTGTGATAAAAATTTTAGACATTTATTCGCTATATTTTAGGAGATATGACCAGTGGAAGTCGAGCTTTCTGGATACTCCTAGAATTGTGCACCAAATATGATTGTGTTGGTATTTTTGTTATAAATTTTCATCTATGAAATCTCAGAAGTTGAAACTTGAACCATAGTGAGGGAAAATACCACTGATCATATGGTTTAGTTTCCATAACTTGTACTACTACAATTTAGGATATATGCATTGAATCATTCACTATATTAGTTTGCATGCAAAGTGTTTGATGAAATACTTAAATGGTTCAATGATTAATTGCATACAAACTGTTTGATAAAATGCCCCATTGAGTATATTGTTTGTGGTTGGGGTTAATATTGATGTGTAATAGTATTTCTTTAGTTTATATGTTCTTACTTGTATGCAAAAAGTTTTCTATATTAGTTTGCATGTAAAGTGTTTGAAGAAATGTTTACATGCAAATGTAATAGTAGTAGTTGTTTGAAGAAGATGTAAAACTATGGTAATTTTTTGGATGACATAGTATTGTAGTATGATAATATGGATGTAGCTGATATATCCCTATTTTCATGCAAAGAATTTGAAGAGTCGCATGTATGGAATTTGAAAGGTTGCATGCAAGGAATTTGAAAAGTTGCATGTAAGGAAATGGAAAAGTGGCATGTTTTTAGTTATTATGTTACAAGTGGAATAAGTGCAATGTTATTGACTTAATCTCATACAAATTTATGAGAAATAAAAATTAATTTATTTTCAAGTGTGGTTAAATTTAGTATAGCCTTGGAGATCCCATTTCCATGATTGGGCATTGGAGATCAGGCCATTATAGTGGCTTCCTCCTTCTAGCTTAGTGTGGAACATGGATAGTAAGGGGGTATGCGTATAGGTTGTTAGTGTTGGTGAATGATGATTTCAAATTAATAGACACGATGTCTTGAGTTTTGGAACATGTGATTGACTGTGTATGAATTATATGTCGCTAACATGTTGATTTCATGATACCTACTTACATCCTTGTATGTTAGGTTACATTTTTGAATATTTTGATTACATGTATTAGTCTTGTAGCTTGATTACAAGGATTGATCACTTATGTTCGAATACATGCATTTATGTGTTAGTGTAGTTGATTTGGCATTGCTTATGCATACTGTTGGTTGCATGTGGAAATGTGTACAATGGAGTAATGGTTGTTGTTATGCATGTATGGTCGTGGCTATGATTATGCATGTATAGTAGGTCACATGCCTTGTGAAGTCATTCTATGCAATTTAGGTCATCATGATGCTATCGGTTGTTATGATGCTAATGTGTTGGATGAGATAGAGTAGGAGATGTAGATCATCATAATGAGGTTGCAACATTGGACTTTGGGGTAAGAGTAGATCATGATAAATGTATTGTA
The DNA here is from genome assembly GCA_031772625.1 of Pinus tabuliformis. Taxonomy (NCBI): domain Eukaryota; kingdom Viridiplantae; phylum Streptophyta; class Pinopsida; order Pinales; family Pinaceae; genus Pinus; species Pinus tabuliformis. Next base: position 823,824,026 of record CM062804.1, on the reverse strand, counting down.
TGTTCGACATGCAGGTATGTAAGTTAAGGATTTCTATATATGCATTAGGTTTATATACATTAGGTTTGTGCACATGTCTTTTGATGTTATGGTTACATTCATGATAGATGTTGTTTGATTAGTGTAGTTATATGCACATGTGTCGTATAGTAAAAGATGATAGTAACCTATAGTTGTATGCATTGCTATTATTGTTTTATATTAGATATCCTGATGATTATGTTGTATGTTGTTGATGAGTATGATATATAGCTTATTGTTGTTATATGTTATTAACTCGATGATTAGGGTCATTTCATTGAGATATTGATGTTATAATTTGGATTGGTCATATGCGTGATGGTTATGTTCATTGCCTTGAAGATCTTGACATTATATGTATTGTGTTAACCTGGTTTGACCTATGCAGATGGTTATGGTTGTGATATTCAGGTATGAACCAACATATTTGTGAGATGGTGTCATACTAATTTAGATTGACTTTGCATATGTGTATGATTTTATAATGTGAACATGCTAGTTAGATATTGTTATGGATATCATGATCTTATGAGTGCTTGAGTTGATGTCTTTGAGTGTTTGGTGCCTATTATGTTGTCTAATTAATTTATTTAACATGGTATGAATGTTTTATGAATTGCATAATATGAGTATGTGTTCAAATGAACTTGTTTTAAGACGATTGTACTAAAATATATGTGGTGAGATAGTTGATATGTACTTGAGTATAGTAGGTGATAGTTGTAGTATTATGACTGATGACTATGAGTTGACTATGGATTATGACATGATTGCTAGTCTTGGTAATGGTTGATTTCAAATTAACAGATATGATTGTCTTTATATTTCAAACATGTGTTTGACATGTGTGAGAAGTTGCAGGGTAACATGCTTGGTATTAGCATGACAAGGTAATAGTTGATGTGTCTATATAACTAACAGTTGGGTGGTGTGACATCATATAGTAAGCCTCGATTCCAACAAGGTAAAAAGGTAAAAGAAAGGAATTGGGCAAGAATTCCTTTGGCTATGTTTGGAAACCTTAATTTTGAACAAATGAGTGCTTTGCACATAGGAAGTCTTCTTAACCTTGATTTTGTTTGACATTATGTGGATATGTGCTATATTCATGAACATGTACTTGACAGGTATATTAGCTAGTCTTTAGCTACAGGTGGATTTGTTAAAGGATTGGAGTCCCTTGAGAGATGGCGTGGATGTGTTCAGTTGCAAGAAACATGCTTGGAACAACAAGATGAGGTAACTAGTGTATTGTTATGTTTATTTATGCACTAAAAATTATATGTTAATGAAAGCATGATGTAGGGAGTTGCATGGCAAGAGAGGTTTCCATGAAATCTTGAAGAAGGCTTGGGTTGAGCTTTCCCTGGGAACCATGGGGATTGAGTCATGGTGTTTGTTGTTAGTTTTTTTCTCTTGGTATTTTATGAATTTTTGAGCTTGATTTACGGCTTTGTTTATGTCTACTGTATGGCCATACCACTTTGTTTGTGGAGTCATGTTGTTATTAGTTTTTATGGTCTTCTTCTTATTTGTTTCTTGTATTGCCTTTTATGTTTTGAGTCTTGGGAATTGGTTGGGAAAAAGGAAAGTTAATGTAGCTCGAGGAGAGCTATGTGGTACCCAACAGGTGATGTAAGACTTAGATGAAGCTTTGTACATGAGTAAGCACAGTGGAAGGTAGAGATATGACAGTCGGTTGGACTGGCTGGGTCCATTGTGGTAAATGAAAAGGTAAAGTAAATGAATTTGAGGTGTCATATGCTTTGGCTATGTTGGGAAATGTTGCTCTCAATGCCTGTGCATAAATAAGGAAGTTCTCTTAACCTAGACCTTATGTTACCCAGCAATTATTTTATGATCATGATTATGTTGAAGTTTATATATGTATACATGTATGTATGTATGTAGTTGTCTGACAGGATCATGATTGTTTTATGCTAACATTTATATATGTATATATGTATCCATGTATCTATGTTACTATTTGACAAGGTTGTCAGCGATCATTCTTGTGGAGGAATGATTACTTATGCAGGAGAATGACATGAAGAGGTTCCTGGTCTTACGAGGAATCTATTGGGAAGAGTATTCACGACAAATATATGAGGTCAATATCATGTGAATACAAATTTATATTGTATGCTTGTATTATGTCTATGCTTATGTTATGGATAGGTTATACCGAGGGATACATTAGCAAAGTGAAAGCAGTGTTGTCTGTGACATGTTAGGATAAGCATGGATGAGATACCAGAAGCAAGGTTTCTTGGTAAGGATAGTGTCATTTTGGATGTATGGTACTGTTGTTATGAATATGTTGTATATGTGCATCTATGATGTGTGCACTTGTGATGTTGTGTATACATGGTGTGTGTAAATGTTATTTATGCAATGTTATGTACAGGATGGTACAAATAGTGTTGTATGAATGCTACATAATCAATACTGGGTATAGATGGTGTTAAGTACTATTGGATATGCGGTATTGTGTACATATTGTACTGTGTGCATGATGGATATGTGGTGCTGTGTGCATATGGTGCTATGCACATGTTGGGTATGCAGTGTTGTGTACAGATGATGTTATGTATGTGTTGGATATGTAGTGCTATGTACAAGTGGTGTTACATGCATATGGTACACTGGTACTATGTACACATGGTGTGGTGTGCACGATTGTAAAAGTGGCGTCATGTGCATGTGGTGATGTGTACATATTATACAAGTGGAGCTATGTGCATGTGGTGCTATGTACATGTCATGCATGTGGCGTTGTGTACATGTGGTGTCGCGTACATGTCGTGCAAGTGGTATTATGTACATGTGGTATTCTGTAGACATTATACAAGTAGTGTAGTGTACATGTGGCGTTGTGTACATGTTGCACAGATGGTGCCATGTACATGTGATGTTGTGCACATGTTGTGTAGGTGGTGCGGTGTACTGATGGTATTATGTACATGTTGTACATATGGTACTTGTTCATGTGTGGTATTGTGTGCATGTCATACGTGTTTTGTTGAGGGCATGTGGTATTATGTATGTGCATCATTTATTCGTGGTATTGCAGCGTGTGTACTCGTAGTGCTGTACTCTGTAGGTACATGTATTGGGTGGTATTGTACATCGGGTATAGATGGATGCACTGTGTTATACACTGGCAGTAGGTGTATGCGTTGTACGTCAGGTGTAGGTGCATGTATTGCATGGTGTTTTGTGTCAGGTGTGGTTGTATGTGTGTGATTCACACTATGCATATGTGCACCTGGTAGAGGAGAAGGCACTGGGTTTTTGTTGGGTGTGGCAATCGATCCGGTGTTTATACAAAAGAAAAAGGCAGAAGTAAGGATTGATGAAGGATAGGTATCCGTATTGTATTTCAGTTTTATTACGCATGTGACTTATGATTCTGGTATATGATGATTACATGTGAATTATGATTCTGGTTTATGATCTAGGATTCTGGTTTATGATCTAGTATTCTGATTTATGATCTATGATTCTAGTTTATGATCTATGATTATGGTTTATGATGGTTACATGTGATTTATGATTTTGATCTATGATTGTTGTGATTTGAGCTAACCTGATGTGATATGTTTATATATGTTGATTTGGTCAAATATGCTAGTTTGACTTGTTGCGACAGGAAGCGAATAGGATTACAAATGTACCTTATTGACGAGCTACCAATGAGGTATGATGTGAATTTATTTCAATTTATTTTGAATCTAATGGAAGTTATGTTCTTGGTACAAGAAGCATGAACATGCCTAGTTGGGTGGTTGAAATCAACTGCAAGAATTAGCAGCAACAACAAAGGAATTGAAACTTTCAGCAGTATGTTGGTAAAGCACTTCAAGAGTAGGGCCATTATTGGATAGTGGTACCCAATAGTGTCCATTGATTTCCATGAGAATGCTATGACCAATATGATGTGTTGAGGCAGGTATATGCCTTTGTTTCTGTATCTTTCGATGTGAGGAAGCCTTTCCAATGGATGGACTACCCAAGATGGGGGTGCTAGTGGAACTTGGAAGGTGAGTGACTACATGGAAGAGGTGATTGGATTCCTGAGGGATTGTGTAACAGAGAAGGGAAGTTCATGGATGGATTTGGTTTGGTCATTATCATTTTTAGATGGAATCAAATGCACATTCGGAGTGTGCCCTAGGAAAATGAGCCTGTAATTGTTCATTGAGAGGACAAGTGGTGCAGGATTATAGCGCTGGATATTGGATGCATATTTGAATTTGCAGTGGATTACTAGGAAGCAGGTGGATCCTGGTATTACTTTGAGGGTGGAGGTGTGAGCCTTTGGATTCCCTTGTTGCGGATGTAGGCATCATATTATTTTATTTGCTGGTTGATAAAATGTGCATATGTGAATATGTGTATATGTGGTTATTGTAAATACCGTAATGAGCTGTGTTATAAACCTCCATTATGCGGTATGTTTTCATGTTGTCATGATGTTTTGATTTTGAGCAAATCTTTCATTGTAGATACTGCAACGAGCTATGTTATAAAGATCCATGGGTAGTATGTTTTGTTTTTAACAGTCATGTGGTTAGAGGTGTCATTGAACATAGAGGATGGTGTTCCCACAAGGGGGAGGGTTCTGTAAAAACCCTGGTGAAAATTCCATGTAAAAATATATAAATACCACAAATGATGGGACATGCATTCCAAGCTGGATGGTGGGCAAGACACCCTAGGGGGGTGTTCATTTGGTTGTTTATGGCTAAGGAAATTGGCAAAGGTAATGACTAAGGCATTAAAGAGGCAAAAAGGTATTTTGGCACAAATATTTATGAAAATAATGGAAATTAGGAGAAAAGGAAGGTGAAAGGTCACAAGTTTCATGTGAGGAGGAAATTGAAGGAAAATAATGGAAAATGAAGAAAATAGAGGCCTCATTCATAAAAAGGCTTCTAAGAATCAGTTGGAAAGATTCTTCCTTTTAGAGGGAAGACTTGGTTAGTTTAGTTTTGGAGCTCTCTCATTATTCTCTCTATCTCTCATACTCTTGGGCACTTAGAGATTTATTAGAGCACTTTGGAATCAGAGAAAGAAAAGAAAATAAGGCAAGATGAAGCAAGGATCAAGTAGGGAAAGGCAAGATCAAGCAGCTACAACAGGCTTCATTGCATGTATCATCTTGCATGTGCATTTTCCTTGCTAGATTTGGCATGCATGGGATTACATGTGTATTTTCCTTGCTAGATTTGGCATGCATGGGATTGCATGTGTTTCTTTTCTACCATGGCATGGGTTTTTCCAAGAGTGACAATATTTTCAACCTAACCTTGCCATTTCTTGATAGCTTTGATGATATGGGTTCTCTCATGCATTTTATGGGGGATGGCTGGATGGGATTCGAAGCTAAGTGGGGTGGATCTTCGAATTGACAAACACATGGTGGTAGTGGTCCCTGAACTAGATTGGGGATGCATGAAGCCATTGGCATAGTAACCCCTGAACGGACTGTGGGTTGCGGTAAAGGGTGGGCCTAGGAATCCTTGCTGGTGAATGGTGGGATATACGGTAAAGCCAAGAGGTGGATTTTCTCTTTGTTGGGCATAGTGATTCCGGGATGGAATGCATGGTAAAGCCTGGAGAGTATGTCTCGATGTAGGGCTTAGTGATCCTTGGATCAGATTGCAGATGCACGGTAAAGCCTAAGAGACTAGGAGGCACTCAAATTCCTCACGGTGTAGGAGGAGAACTCTGGTGGCATCCACATTGATGGAGTTTTTGATGTGTTCTATGAGTCCCACATTCATGCTTGGAATATGGCACGGGGGTGATTGGTTGAAGAGAGACTTGGCTCATCCAATTTATGGTCGGGTGGAATGTGGTAGTCCCGTCACCAGTTGGTTCATTGTATTATTAATGATAAATTCATTCCCTTGATTTTCATGTGAAAATGTACTGATCTCTCTCTCTCCCTCTCTCTCTCTCTCTCTCTCTCTCTCGATATATATATATATATATATATATATCTATATATATATCTATATATATATATATATATATATATATATATATATATATATATATATATATATATATATATATATATATATATATATATATATATATATATATATATATATATATATATATATATATATATCATGCTTGGAATATGGCATGGGGTGATTGGTTGAAGAGAGACTTGGCTTATCCAATCTTTGGTCGGGTGGAACATGGTAGTCCCATCACCAGTTGGTTCATTGCATTATTAATGAGAAATTCATTCCCTTTATTTTCATGTGAAAATGTACTTATATATATATATATATATATATATATATATATATATCTATATATATATATATATATATATATATATATATAGATATAGATATATATATATGGATTTTGATGGCTGATATGTCCATTGTATTTCTGTTCCTATTATGTTGTTTATATGTACATTTACCTCGGAGGGTGTTATAGGATCCCTTGGCTAGAAATCATGAGAGGCTCTTATAACAATAGTCTTTTTGGAACTGTATAAACAATTCAATACACATTTGTTATTGTTACGGTCAAGGAAAAGAAAAGATTGGTCAGATTGTTTGTTTACTACAAGCAAGCATACACAATTCTATGGCACTGAACTGTAAAGACCATCAATACTATGACTCATACAAGCAATTATCCCATTATCAGGGAAATTTCAAGCAATAGAAGCCTCCATTGCTTGATGATACTGGCTGTCCAATTTAACATGACCACCATGGCCTGCACCTAATGTCTCGATAATATTCTAGACGTCCACTTTGACACCATTAATTCCAACACTTGCTAGATACCAGTGGACATCGCCATAAAATGAAACACAATTTTGGGATAGACTAAACCAAATCCATTTAATTTTATGCATTCTAATGCCTCATCTGGTTGGTGAAGAAGAATCTCATGAGGCTAAATAGGGAATGAAAAATTTGAATTATAATGCTCCATTTCAGAAACATTAGGCTTCACTCCTACCTAGTAACTAGTGATAGCATGCCAAAAACATATAATTCTCTTCTATATTGGTGAGATGATTTGCAAAAATGAAATATGAGCCCATAGAAATTTTAGAGTTCCACTAGAAAATTGATCATCAAAATGAAATTATCTTTAGATTATAAGAAATTTGAGAATAAAAGGGAAATTATCTTCATCTTGCAAGAAGATTTAGAATCAAAAGGAAATTATCTTTAGATTTCAAAGAGAAATGAATTATTGTCTTCAAATGTCATATTTGAAGAAAAATAAGGCCAAACTTACTTTGTTGTATTTCCAACTGGAGGAGGCTTTGCATTAGAGTCCATTTCAACAGATTTCTAGCCATCATCAAGAAGTAGAAACTTTGGAGGGGTGCCCCCTTTCTCTAGACTGTTAAAGAAATACAAAAAAATCACAAACATTTGGAACTGGACCCTTAGGATAAGGTCACAATGTAACTACATCTCGACAAGAGTTGATATATGATTAAAGAACAGAAAAAGGGGGCGAGAAAAAGGATATAACTTCTAAACCTTGTTTTACACCCTCAGCTATGACAGCTGTGTAAAATTTGTCCCATGTACAACACCCAAACCAATTGAGTCTATCAGGTAACTGCAAGAGAAATATTCAAATCATAAGGCTATAGAGAACCAACGAGAACTTATAATGACTTAGTAAAACAATACATGGATATGTGTCATTCTCAATTAAAATTCAAGGCGAGCTAAATATTCTAGCACATGGAACAAATTTAGACACCATTGGAAAGAACCAAGCTTCAATTCCATGAGAATTTACCATCTCTCTTTCAAGATGGGAAAATGTTTAAGAGTGTCTCTCAACAACACTGCACTATCAATAATTGATGTTAATCATATAACATTGATTCTGAAATATGAGAAGTTCCAAAAGAGAGGAAATTAAATAAGAAAGTTTTAGAATGCCTCTCAACAACCCTGCGCTATCAATAATTGATGTTAATCATATAACATTGATACTGAAATATGAAAAGTTCCAAAAGAGATGAAATTAAATAAGAAAATTGAAACATGGAAAGGTTCTCACTTTACTGCACTAGTAATCACTTCATATGGATCTGTTCTAGCACCAAAAAAAACTAAATAAACTCATTGAGTTGTCTCAACAATAGGATCTCCTGGAATGCCAAATATGAAGTAAATTCAAGAGACAAATAGAATGTCTATTTTACTCCAGGGAATTGAAAATTGAGTCATATTAAGAATTTTATTTTATACCATTCATAATCCCTACAATTCGTACCGCTTTCTAGACATATTTCAAGCTCATTGTTTTCATTTCCTTAGAAAACTCCCATGAAAGATCCTTCTAATAGTGGCAAGAAAACAATATATATTATTGGCTCTCCAATGCCATCACCCACATCAGTGCTCAAAGGTGAACCTTCACTTCCCTTAACTAGAAAAAATTGAGTCTCAAATCGGACATCTCTCCCATAGGATCCCATCCTTTGTGTCATACACCAGAGCTTGAAGTGGAAAAAAGACATAAAACGAAAGCCTTTACAAAAATACATATAAAATCATCCATCGTAACCCATAGAAAAGAATTGTGATCATGATAACCAAAAAATTCCCCAAAAAGTGCACTTCTTGCATTATCAGAATGCATTGTAAACATCCTGCACATTGAAGTTGACATTTTCTAAATACAAGACGTTGATAATAAGAATTTCATAAACTTAAGCATGGAATTTCAATAAATTAATAAAAACGAGTCTTGACAATAAAGAAAACATCCAAATTGAAAACAAAATATATTCTAATACAATAGTCTCCTACATCATATTTTATTGTATTATTAAGCATGTAATCTTTAGTATGTCCTTCAAAAAAATATATCAAAAGTTCAAAACCAAAAAACAAGAGATCCAAATATCATTATGGTATTTATTATCATACATGAACATGTAGTTTCTTTATATATTAACAAAACTCATTCTTGAACAAATCATGTTTCAACTAAAAAAACATAAAATGGTAGATTCCAATACCTAGCATTCTACTACTTTGGGTTTTACATAAGTAGATCATGTAAACTATTAGACTATTGAAAAAAATAACAATTAAAATGACCTTCAAATTAGGCTTCTGAATACAAGATCAATTTCCCAAAAAAAAAGTGTAAAACACAAAAGAAAATGGAGTTAGGCTTTTGAATACAAGATCAAATTTGTCCCAAAACAAAGGTGTAAAACAAAAAAGCAAATGCAACTATGCTTCTGAATACAAGATCATGTTCCCCAAAAAAGTTGTAAAACACAAAAGGAAATGCAGTTATGTTTATGAATACAAGATCATGTCCCCCCCAAAAGGTGTAAAACATAAAAGCAAATGTAGGATTCTGTTGCTTAAGATCATACAAAACCCAAATACATTTTGTTGTAATAGAAAAAACTAGTAAAATGTATCAGATGATTACCCTAGAGAAAGCCACATCAAAAAGGTTAACAACACAAACAACCTTCAAATTAAGCTTGATTTCGAACCCCTAATATTTAGAAACAACAATTTTCCATGAACAATTTCATTGCAAGGAATAACTGTTATACGAATGGGATAATCTTGAATTTTCTAGCCCTAATAAAACATCAAATATAGCCTACAAAACTATAAATTACACTACTGAAAAGAATATAAAACTCCCACCCCCACAAAAAACCATAAAAATTGCAAAACAATATATTTCAGTAGCCTAAATGGGAAAAAGGCATGAAAAGCATCCTGGAAAATAGGCTACTCAAAAGAAGATCAAGCTTCCTTGAAAACCAAATGAAAAGTGGCCTACATCACTAAGACATTTATGGGCACAAACAACCAATCAAAAAATTGTAATAACAATTATAAAAAAAATTGTAAGGAGAAACTCAATCAAAACCAGTACCCTTGATAAAATCAATAAACCTCAAACCAAAAAATAAAACAACTTGATGACTATCTTACTCAACAGATTATCAAGCCTTCAACATTTATGCACACAAACAACCAATCAAATTTTTTTAATAATAATTATAAAGGATTGCGAGGAGGATCTCCATAAAAATCAATAGCCCTGATAAAATCAATAAACAAAAAACCTCAAACTAAAAAGTAAAACAACTTGATGACTATCACAACCAACAGATAATCAAACCTTCACCCACCGCGCACAAGAAAAAAAAAGGAAAAAAGAAAATGGAACAAGAAAATAGAACCAAGAAAATCATTAGAATTTAAAATGGACATCAGATAGACAATATCTCTTTTATTGTTGGGGATTTCCCATTCTCATTAGTCACAACAAAAACTTGTTGCATGCAAAGGAAAACATTACCAACAATGTTGGATCATTGTAGATTCCTTATTAGGAGGTGAGAGAAAACCAATAGACACAGAGTGAAAATATGAGTGCTTAATTCACATATACCTCTTAGAATTTCAATTTTCTCCTACCCAATTCTCACAACTATTAGGAATTACCAATACTAAACTTTATGAAATTTCTAAAGAATAATAAACCACAAGAATGACAATAAAAATCGGCACAAATTATATTGAAATCCTTGTGAATAAGGTTGTATCAAAATGAAAACTCAAAAACTAAAATGAATTAGATAAAAGACACAAAAGCTAATCTACACTCTCTTCATGATAAGCAAAGACAACACCAGACTTGCCTGAACAACTTCCAAAATCCTTTTCATTAAGAAGATTCAAAGAATGCCTCACCTCCATCATTCATGCTATAATCATTGAAGATCCATAAGTGATCAATATGAAATGTTTTCCAAGGTGATAAAGTGGATATTAATAAACATTGGATAGGATTTGAACCATGATCTGTCTGCCTACTCGAAATAAAAAACCAGTCCACAACCCCTCCCTCAATATTACCTCCCAAATCATAAAAGACAAAGAAATAAATCTTTATGCTCATTGGCATTGAAAACAAAACCAACTGCAAAAGGTTGACCAACCCACAAGCTGATCAGAAGCACAGACAAAACTTACAGTATCAAATTCACAAAAAGAGAGGGAATCCCAACCCAAAATAAAATAAAAATTTCATACCATTGCTAAGAAATGTATATCAAAACCAAAAAATAAATATACATGCATATTAAAATAAAAAATGTCAAATCCTGAAGGTAAGATTTATAGAACTCGCTCAAGCTTCCCAATAGGAAAAATATGATGATTAATGCTCTAATCTGATGGACTCCCAAAAACGCATCGTTAACCATTCCCACCCCTGATGGAGGGGCCAAGGTGATATTCCCATGAACATTGGACAAAACACATTTCCCCAACACCATCAATTTCTTGTCCATCATAGAAATACCAGGAGCTAGTCATTTTCATAGCTCTTAGTGTTATCTCTGCGTGTAAATTTATATGTTTATGGGAGATATAACAATGAAATTATCATGCAATTACAGACACCCCTTCAACGAAGTATTAGCTGCGAATTGCTGAGAAAATAAAACCCCTTCCTACTAAAGGAATTTTATCACTGAGAGGACCTGTAGAGCATAACACAACAATGCAGATGAATTTTATTGAATATAGGGGTGAGATTTATATGGATTTCTTGTATGGTCTCCATCTCCTTAGCACTGCTTTGCTCTAATATATTGTCTATAAAACAAAGTCTCTTTCTTGAAAATGAGTCACGACTTGTGTAAAACTCACGAATTCGCTTCTTTGGTCTGATATATTGTTTATAAACCAAAGTTTCTTGCTCAAAAATGAGTCACGACCATCACGAATGGAGAATGAGTCTCTAGGTCAAAAACGATTCATTAACAATAGCTGAAAAAGTTCTTGCAGAAAGAGAGTTAGCAGCTACTCGATCATGATTAGGCTCTCCACTCTAAAAACCAAAAACACCTATTCCTGGGCACTACCGATCAGAAATATCTTCCTAGGAATAAACAGAGAGTGGTGGATCCGGTCCAAGCACCTTTCTCCACTGGTTCGAGGAGAATGCCTGATTGTTTTGATCTGAGTTTGTAGTTGCTAATTCTAGCCCCTCACAGTACTTGTGCAACGCTACCCAACAAAAAGAATCTCTATTAGAGGAGGCTCATAGAAATCTCTCTTGAATAGAAAAAACTTAGGGCTTTCGCTGGTCGGAACTCTTAGGATACTCTTTAAGGGTCGGGTTCTATAAGAATCAGTGAATGGGAACATAAGGAAGCCTGCCCCACCTACAATGCCGTTGCCATTTATGCCTAGTCATTCTGTGATAATATCAGAACGATGATTAATACCACTATGTAAGGAAGCCCATAGTGAAAACATCATCCATCGTAAGTTTGAAGGCACTGCGGAGGTTGTATGCCATTTTTCGACATGCACGAATGGAAATTGCATAACTTATACAAGAGAGTCCGCCAAATTCAACTCTGCCCTCAATTTTCAATTTGCAAACTAGGAAATCGAGGTCAATTGCAAAAACAAATCAGGGGGAAATGGAGATGACAAAAAATGGTTTGAAGGATTTCTATATTCGATGCAATTATGGAAAGTTATTCTTGTTATCCTAGCAAGCACAATAATGTGTGAAAGAGGCTTCTCAAAATTAAACAGGATAATGAATGATGATAGCTTTTCATTAAAGACAATAGATATGTTAATGTTTATGTCTCTTAGTGCACCTCACGCTCTAAATGAAGTAGATTATAATGTTATTTATGATGCATGAAAATAAACGAAAACTAAAATGCCTTTCTCATTGGGAAAATAGATTTATATTTTCAATGATGTAAGTCCAAATACTTTTGAAGATAATTGAATGAATAGAAAAAACATATGTTTACCTTTTCTTAATGGAATTTGAGAAATATATTTGTTTATTTACCAAGTTCTATTGAGATCTTATGGTGTTTTAATGTAGCCTCTCTTTAATTTTTTAAGATTTGTAAGATTTAGAAGGACACTATTTCATTTTGGCATTATTTTTTATGAAGGGTTTATTTAGTATACACTTTTCAATAGAAGTAATTTTTTTTTTTATATAACTTTTTATATTTGAAGAGTTAAATGAATACATGCCCTTCCAAATGAAATTAGGACCAACCCTTCAAATTTTATCACTGGTTAGTATACAAGTGATATGTCGTATTTAATAATAATAACAATAATAATAATAGCTACGATGCAACATAATCCCTCCCTCTACCTCTAATTAATTGATTAAGGTAGCGTGGGGTCCACATTTTAATGTTAGTGTGGCATCAAAATTGCATAGGCTTATTATTCTTTCTACGCTTGCCCTATGTCATTATTCTCATCTTTGTACACACACAACGAGAGCTACTTCCACACATCTTCCTCTGCCTCCACACAACTTCCTTTGCACAACTTGTCATTTTGTAACTCATTCGTTATTAACTACTAACTGTTTTGCCTCTCGTTCATAATTATTATCTGTTTTAATTAAGATGATTAACATTTTATTAATATAGGAAAAGTCCAATCCACTGAAATAAAATAAAATTAAGCTACTTATAGGCAAAATATAACATGTTAAAATCAAATAAAATTAAAGTTGTGTGTTACTAAATTAATAATAATTCATGATACAATGTAGAAGAAGCTCATTGCGCGGAAGTGTAGAGAAGTGCATAGCATCTTCACTTATCCACACCTCCACATAATGATCCATATTCTACATTTCTATCCTCCATATTGTTTGTATGCTTCCACACTAAAGACTCACACACTCTAATTTTTTTTTTTTTTTGGAACAAGTGTGTGAGTGCATAGTTTCATTTGAGTTCTCACTCTACACAAAGCACTAAAAAAATACATAGCCAAAATTAAAGAATCAAGTAACATAAATCTAAAGGTGATCTTAGATAGATTCCTCGAACACACTTTTCCCCATGGTCTTACAGAGATTCTCTATCCACAAGCTGCGGCTCTTAGGCTCCACTGAAATTGGACACACAGAGGAGTAATGCTCATGACTAAAACTTCTCGTGCACTTGCTTCAAGTAGGAGTTAGTGGTGTTTAATGATGTTTCTTTGAATATAGTATCCATATGGCAAAATTTTCCATGGGGCCATCTCATAATTCCAATCATTTGAGATCCCCATCGTAATGCTGGATATAGTTATGTACACATATCCTCCATTAATGCTTATTCTCGAATCAATACAATGTTATGCTGGCCATGGGTGACAACGGTTTCCAGAGATGTGTATTAATAGATGCACTTTCAATTACACGCTTTTAGATGGAAGAAATACAAGTGAGTTAAATTGCAGCAAGAACTATTCCATACACTTTTTTCCTCAGTAGTAAATTGAATAAAGATTGTGCATAGTGCGTACATAATTCTATACAAAATAATGTTGGAAATAATACTAAGAGGGGGGGGGGGTGAATCAGTATTAGTCAAATCAATAACTTTTTCTTTTCATACTCTGATTTATATACGCTACTTCAATGAAGGTAACTCGCATGTACACGCAACTGTATTTAAGGCAACCAACGTATATCCAACAAACTTATGATTTAGTTAATTCATCATATGTTGATCTTTAATCAGTGCATCAGTACTTCATTAACCATATAAACAGTAACCATGTGCAGTAATAACAAAACAAACCATCACACATAAGAAACACACATGAACACCAAGATTTAAGGTGGAAACCTAATGCAGGACAAAAACCACCTGCTGCTATCTTCTTTTAATATAAGAAAAAACCTATTTACAATCTTGTACTGGTGCAGACTCATACCAGTACGTAGGCACCCACCTATAGAAGGCTACAATCTTCTCTCATTTTCCAGCTGCTTCTGGAAGGGAGCTACAAGTGAGTTAATAGATGCACTTTCAATTACACTCTTTTAGATGGAAGAAATACAAGTGAGTTAAATTGCAGCAAGAACTATTCCATAAACTTTTTTCCTTAGTAGTAAATTGAATAAAGATTGTGCATAGTGCATACATAGTTCTATAAAAAATAATGCTGGAAATAATACCGAGAGGGGGGGTGAACCAGTATTAGTCAAATCAATAACTTTTTCTTTTCATACTCTGATTTATATACCCTACTTCAATGAAGGTAACTTGCATGTACATGCAACTGTATTTAAGGCAACCAATGTATATCCAACAAACTTATGATTTAGTTAATTCATCATATGTTGATCTTTAATCAGTGCATCAGTACTTCATTAACCATATAAACAGTAACCATGTGCAGTAATAACAAAACAAACCATCACACATAAGAAACACACATGAACACCAAGATTTAAAGTGGAAATCTAATGCAGGACAAAAACCACCTCCTGCTGTCTTCTTTTAATATAAAAAAAAACCTATTTACAATCTTGTACTGGTGCAGACTTATACCAATATGTAGGCACCCACCTATAGAAGGCTACAACCTTCTCTCATTTTCCAGCTGCTTCTGGAAGGGAGCTACAATCCCTTAGCTCTTGTACTAGCCGATCCGTTTAATAGTACGTAGGCACCAACCTAAAGAAGGCTCCATCCTTCACTTGTTTTCTAGCTGCTACTGGAAGGGATCTCCAACCCGCTTGCTCTTGTACTGGCCGATCCATTTACTAGTACATAGGCGCCAGCCTACAAAAGGTTCCAACCTTCACTCATTTTCTAGCTGCTACTGGAAGGGAGCTCCAACCCCCTAGCTCTTGTACTGACTAATATGTTTACCAATACATAGGCACCAACCTACACAAGGCTACGATCTTCTCTCTTCCTCCAGGGACCATGTTTCAGAAATTTTCAGACTAGATACTCCTGGTACACAACACTAAAGTTTGAAGGCCACATTTCATCAAATTTTCACACTGGACCCATCAACAACATTAAAGCTCAAAATCAATCACCACTACAATACAACCATGAAATACATCTGCATCAACCAATCACTGAAACACAATCATCAATCTATGGTATAAATGAAACAATCAATCACTGAAACCTCCGAACCTATGACACTAGTGCATCAAACAGTCACTGAACCTCTGACACAATTGAATCAACCATTCATTCAAATGTAATCAAATTCAACCAATCAACTGGAACAGATAGATCACTGTAACTAGTACATGGATTTGAACCCAGAACACTGCATCAAGAACCAGAACTAACTATAACATTAAAAGGCATGTGTTAGAATGTGTACTCTCTTTCAACGAATCAAACTTGCCTGTATGCGCTACTTCTGTTTGCCCAATCTGCATATAGTTCTAAAGATACTGAATCATAAAACCTATGAACCACAAACTGTAGCAATTAGTGACATTCTGAAGATCTACTATCATGTTACAGAGTTCTAAACAGATAGAAACAAGGATCACCCTTCTTTCTCAATCAATTAAACAATGAGACACAAACTTTTTATGCATTTAGTTTTACTTTAAGATCTAAGAAGAATTCATTGGTAGACAGTAGTAAACCAATAGCACTGATATGATAGACCAGTCAACCTTGAACATCAAGTTTTTCTTTTGCATACGCTACTTGGAAGAGCCGAACTAGCATGTATACGCACCTTCGCCAAAGCGAACCAGCGTATAGATATGAAAATACTTACTTATAACTTCGCTGCAATTCTCGATTTCAGACATACCCATATCATCACATATAAAGGATAAAACATGTGTTAGCAATAAGATCTAGCCCATCCATTATCAAATCACATAATTATAAGTCATTATGATCCTAATCCATCATTAGATCTCATCCATCATCAAATGCTCAGGTGCATATTTAGTCTAGATCAAGCAAAGCATCAGAAACCCATAACATGCATATTTTCTTTTGATATAACACTTCATAACATATTCATTTCTTGTGATCTTATGCCTTTGATCATCTCCTCCTTATATAGTTTTAGGCCTTTCTCAATACCTTGGACCAAAACCACTTAGGACCAAATACCTCAGACGAATACCTTGGACCAAATACCTTAGACCAATACCTTCGACCAAATACCTCGGACCAATACCTTGGACCAAAACCTCAGACCAATACCACGAACTAAATACCTTTGAACAAAACCTTGGTTTTCAAACATGTACGCTCTTTTCCTTTTGTGGGAATGCGTGTATACGTATATGCTCTTTTTTTCTATGTACCAGCGTGTATACGCTGTTTTGACTAAGTGGACTTGCGTATGCTTCTTAAACTGCTTTACATCAACCTTTTCCTTTACTTTATTTATTCTCATCAATAGACCTAAGTTCCATCTTCCTATTCTTCTATACCAATGTCATGTTACTTTTGAATAGACATGTTACATTGCAATTTTCCATATTACTTCTGAAATGATTCCTTTGAACTTGCATGCATTCTGTCACATCTGATATCTATCCTGTAGATTCGTCTAGTTACGTAGATTCATCTAGTTACCATATACAAGTGAGTTGTTCTGCTAAAAGTTGGTTGCCATCAAGTACAACACATGTATCATAATGCCAACAATCTCCCCCTTTGGACTTGATGGCAACCATGTTGGTGTTGATTACTGCAAGTTGTAGAAACTATTTAGAGATAACAAGAAATACCAAAATACTCTCCCCCTTTGACATCAAGGGCAAAGGGTGAACCAAGATATTCTCCCCTTTTGATATCGAGGGCAATGGGCTGACCAAAATGAAGACTTTCATATCTGAACAACTGAATATGAACATTGATCATGCTCCCCCTTTGTATAAGATGAGATGTGCTATACCATCCATGCTCCCCCTTTGTATAAGATGAGATGCGCTATACCATCCATGCTCCCCCTAAGCACATGCAGAGTCTGTATATTTTCTAAAAGAATAACATGACTCTATAACTCAACTATGTGAGTATGAGCTTCATATCATCAATGATTCATACATACATCAATCTCCCAATCAAGTGGGGATATACCACATGCATATACATGACTGAAATATAGAAATTATTACATCTTCCTTCCCATGCATAGTGGGGGTATAAATTACATCATATGACCAAAAGGACTCATTAAAAGACTATGACAGATAGAGACATATTATTACATCACCTGACCTTATATGACCTTTTCATCAAGTGATATACATGACCTTTAGAAAAAAGACCAAATTTCTAAACAAGACCATGATAGTCACCAGCAACTATCATACACCATATATGATTTGCACCATAAGCATCTGTCAGCAACATCTAGACCCACAACTTGTATATGTCCATCATCAGTTCCAAAGATATGACAAAGTAAATATCATCAACCTGTGACAAAGTATGTCGTATATAGATATCAACTCATCCTCTTGATCTCATCAAGATCAACTTGCTTCGTTTCCTTAGTAGAAAAAGCCTTATCATAACCTTCCATGAATCAACTAAGCATATGTCATATCTCCAAGAAGTAACAAAAAATCATTCACATCATATCATATGCATGTGAAAACACCATAGTCATCATCTATGATCATAACATCATCATCAAGAACTGCATGATCTTTCCACAAGAACCCTCAATATATCAACCATGTATCATCACTAGGGAACATCCCCCATCTGATAAGCATTAACCATGCTAATCAACACATGTGAGTATCAAACCTACCATCATAAAGAAAGAAGGCATATCATTATGTGACTAAGTAATCCGTGTCTCCGAATATCCATGTCTTCAAATAGCTATATCTTCATGAGACCTGTAATAACACCATTCTCTTGGCCAACCAACAATATTTATCAATATGCAACTTAAGTAATCATCCATGTATCTAGCATATTGTGTATCCATCAAAGAGATAACAATATGTAGCTAGCAAACCATGAGCTCATAGTCATTTTTCAAGGTTTCTTGAAACTAACAACAACAACAATCCTCAACCATGTGAGAGCCAAGAACTATAGGAATCCTGCATCATAACTGCACCATATGAACTTTATGCATCTTAAAATAAATGAGTGACTGAGCGTAAAATAATGAAGTTGTGTACTCAAGATTTGTACTTCTCCTTGTCCTCATGAAGATCACCATGTAACCAACATATATGTATTTTATGCATCATCAAAATTCATCTGTAATCACCGATAAATCTGAGCTTAATAACAACTATGTAACCCTAAGCAATACAAGTATCATCATCATAGGAAACTCATAACTTGAACATATCATGATGTATCATTTAAACACTTTAGCCACATAAGCATCATCACCATTAATAAGAATTATTAGCTACCATAGACTTCTAAACATAATGCCAACAATGCAATATTAGAAGCATAGCATATTCTCCTCCTGAACCTGTGCCACCTGTTCACTGTCATATCTGATCATTGCATATATCAGTAAGAAATATCAAGGCATCATCATCAATCAGATATACATCAAGTTATCAACAACTTATGAGGATCAAAAGCACTTCTAAATAACATCCACAGACTATAGTCATCTATCATCAAGATAGAAAAGATAATTGATAATTGTCTGAACCATATCAGATCAATTTTCTGAGTTTGTCCCACTGCTTCTTCATCAAACCAACATATACGCGACTATGCAGCTTCTAACTCACGTATATACATGACTTGTCTTCATGATAACTATGTATGAGAATTAGAACACTAAAATTTCATACTTTTAGTTCCTCTTGAGTCTGTTCTATCTACATATTGAGCTATGCCACATATTTCTAGTTGTACTTCCTTCTTCTTCCATACCTTGGAGTGTGATGATGTTTGCTCCTTTTTGTATGTTGGCTGAAATTTCCTCTTGCATTGTTTTGCTATATGCCCAAACTTGTTACAAGCATAACATCTTATATGTTTCATATTCCCTCTATAGCAGTTAATGGTTTTGTGACCAAACATATTGCAGGAAAAACAATATCCCTTAAAGTAACTAGAAGTTGATGATCTTTTTGTGTGATGATTATTAGCTTGAATCATTCTACTTCTGCATCTGGCTACAACATGTCCAAAATTATGACATATAAAACATTCAACATTGTTCATTAGAGGAAAGAACCGATTATCACTTCCATAGTTAGGAGTAAATGATTTTCTTTGAAGACTTTCTTTCCTTGGTTGTTGATGGGGTTGACCTCTTATATCCTTGTTGAGCATTTCAGACTTTGCACTAGATTTCTTTTCTTTAGTTTGTGAGCTAGATTCACCTTTAACAGTTTCATGAAAACCAAGACCAAATTTGATGGTAGGAGACCTTTGATTACTAAGAATATCATCCAAAATCTTAGTACTAACTTGAAATCATAAAATATTATCCTTTTCTTCTAATTTACCTTTTAGGATGTTTACCTCAACTTGATATTGTTCTTCCTTTTCAAGATACTGCTTCTTCATGATTTCTTCAACTTTTCTTCCTTCTTCCACTTGTTGCCTTAATTCAAGAAATTCATTTTCTTGTTCTTCAAATGCTTGGAGTAGTTCTTCATTCTGCTTATTTGAATTTTTGAGATCTTCTTTTAGAGAAATGACCACAACTTCAAGACCTTCACAGTAGCTAGTTCTTTCTATAAGTTCCTTGGTTGTTGTGTTACTTTCATTCACTTTATTTCTCAATGATGTCACTTCATCCTGCAAGCTTTGACTTTGATCTTCCTTTTCTTTGTACTGCTTCTTTATTTTGTTTCCTTCCTCCAACTGGGCTTTTAACTTGGTAACTTTTTCTTTGTAGGCACATTCCCTTTTATCAATTAGATCCTTTTGATCTCTAATTGTGTCTATGAGCCTTTTAAATTCTGCCTCTATTTTATTTCTTTCTCTTTTTCCCATAAGAGAAAATTTAGTTGTTTTGCTATCACTTTCATTGTCTTCAAATGAATAGAGAAATGTATCACCAGAGGATAAAAAATTTGTACTTGATAGTTCTTTTGCTTGGTCATCTTCATTATGAGGTGATTCTGAATCTGAAGAGTTGCTTCCACATAAAGGCCAATCGCTCTCCCACTGTCATAGTTCCCTTGAGATGTCTTCTTGTTTTGAGGTGCTTTCTTCTTTGGTTTCTTTCCCATTGTTACTACGGATCTCCTTCAAGCGATCAAGCTTCTGCCAAAGGACCTGCTCTGGTACCAATTTTTGGAAATAATACTGAGAGGGGGAGTGAATCAATATTAGTCAACTCAATAACTTTTTCTTTTCATACTTTGATTTATATACACTACTTCAATGGAGGTAACTCACATGTACACGCAACTATATTTAAGGCAACAAAAGTATATCCAACAAACTTATGATTCAGTTAATTCATCATATGTTGATCTTTAATCAGTGCATCAGTACTTCATTAACCATATAAAAAGTAACCATGTGCAGTAATAACAGAACAAACAATCACACATAAGAAACACACATGAGCACCAAGATTTAAGGTGGAAACCCAATGCGGGACAAAAACCACCTGCTGCGTTCTTTTAATATAAGGAAAAACCTATTTACAATCTTGTACTGGTGCAGACTCATACTAGTATGCAGGCACCCACCTATAGAAGGCTACAACCTTCTCTCGTTTTCCAGATGCTACTGGAAGGGAGCTACAACCCCCTGGCTCTTGTACTAACCAATCCTTTTACTAGTACGTAGGCACCAACCTACAGAAGGCTCCATCCTTCACTTGTTTTCTAGCTACTCCTAGAAGGGTGCTCCAACCCGTTGGCTCTTATACTGGCTGATCCATTTACTAGTACATAGGCACCAGCCTACAGAAGGCTCCAACCTTCACTCATTTTCCAGCTGCTACTGGAAGGTAGCTCCAACCCCCTGGCTCTTGTACTGGCCGATATGTTTACCAGTACATAGGCACTAGCCTATAGAAGGCTACGACCTTCTCTCTTCCTCCAGGGACCACATTTCATAAAGTTTTAGACTGGATACTCCTGGTACACAACACTACAATATGAAGGCCACATTTCATCAAATTTTCACACTAGACCCATCATCAACATTGAAGCTCAAAATCAATCACTACTGCAATACAACCATCAAACACATCTGCATCAACCAATCACTGAAACACAATCATCAATCTCTTGTATAACTGAAACAATCAATCACTGAAACCTCTGAACCTCTAACACTACTAAATCAAACAATCACTGAAGCTCTAACACAACTGAATGAACCATTCATTCAAACTTAATCAAATTCAACCAATCAACTGGAATAGATAGATCACTGTAACGAGTACATGGATCTGAACCTAGAACACTACATCAACAACCAGAACTAACTATAACCTTAAAAGGCATGTGTCAGAATGTGTATGCTCTTTCAATGAATCAAACTTGTGTGTATACGCTACTTTTGTTTGCCCAACCTACTTACATTTCTAAAGATACTGAATCATAAAACCTCCGAACCCCAAACTGTAGCAATCTGTGACATTCTGAATATCTACTGTCATATTACAGATTTTTAAAAAGATAACAACAAGGATCACCCTTATTTCTCAATCAATTAATCAATGAGATGAAAAATCTTTATGCATTCAGTTTTACTTTTAGATCTAAGAAGACTTCATTGACAGACAACAGTAAAACAACAACACTGATCCGATAGACTAGTCATCCTTTAACATCAAGCTTTTCTTTTGCATACGTTACTTGGAAGAGTCGAACCAACGTGTATAACCGCCTTCTCCAAAGTGAACCAATGTATGGATATGCAAATAATTACTTATAACTTCGCTACAATTCTTGACTTCAAACATACCCAAATCATCACATATAAAGGATAAAACATGTGCTACAAGCAGATCTAGCCCATCCATTATCAGATCACATAATGATAAGTCATTATGATCCTGATCTATCATTAGATCTCATCCATCATCAAATGATCATGTGCATATTTAGTCTAGATCAAGTAAAGCATCATAAACTCATAACGTGCATATTTTCTTTTGATATAACACTTCATAAGATACTCATTTCTTGTGCCCTTATCACTTTGATCTTCTCCTCCTTATATAGTTTTAGGCCTTTCCCAATAACCTGGACCAAAACCACTTAGGAACAAATACCTCAAACCAATACCTTGGACCAAATACCTTAGACCTATACCTTGGGCCAAATACCTTGGACCTATACCTTGGACCAAAACCTCAGACCAATACCTCGAACCAAATATCTTGGACCAAAACCTTGGTTTTCCAACATGTATGCTCTTTTCCTTCTGTGGGAGTGCGTGTATATGTATATGCTCTTTTTGTTCTGTGGACCAGCGCGTATACACTGTTTTGACTAAGTAGACATGTGTATACTTCTTAAACTGCTTTACATCAACCTTTTCCTTTACTTTCTTTATTCTAATCAGTAGACCTAAGGTCCATCTTCCTGTTCTTTTATACCAATGTCCTGTTGCTTCTGAATAGACCTGTTACACTATAATTTTCCATATTACTTCTGAAATGATTCCTTTGAATTGCCATGCATTCTGTCACATTTGATATCTTTCCTGTAGATTCATCTAGTTACCATATACAAGTGAGTTGTTCTGCTACAAGTGGGTTGCAATCAAATATAACACGTGTATCATAATGCCAAAAATCTCCCCCTTTGGACTTGATGGCAGCTATGTTTGTGTTGATTACTGCAAGATGTAGAAACTGTTTAGAGATAACAAGAAACACCAAAATACTCTCCCCCTTTGACATCGAGGGCAAAGGGTGGACCAAGATATTCTCCCCCTTTGATATCAAGGGAAATGGGCTGACCAAAACGAAGAATTTCATATCTGAACAACTGAATATGAACATTGATCATGCTCCCCCTAGGCACATATTGAATTCTCTAATTGAACTCCCCCTTTGTACATGCTGAGATGCACTATACCATCCATGCTCCCCTTGAGCACATGTAGAGTCTGAAAATATATTTTCTAAAAGAATAACATGACTCTATAACTCAACTATGTGAGTATGAGCTTCATATCATCAATGATTCATACATCTCCCAACCAAGTGGGGATATACCAAATGTTTATAGATGACTGAAATATAGCAATTATTACATCATCCTTCCCATGCACAGTGGGGTATAAATTACATCATATGACCAAAAGGACTCATTAAAAGACTATGACAGATAGAGACATATTGTTACATCACGGGCCTTTATATGACCTTTTCATCGAGTGATATACATGACCTTTAGAAAAAAGACCGAATTTCTAAACAAGACCATAATAGTCATCAACAACTATCATACACCATATATGATTTACATCATAAGCATCTGTCATCAACATCCAAACTTGCAACCTGTATATGTCCATCATCAGTTCCAAAGTTATGAAAAAGTAAATATCATCAACCTGTGACAAAGTATGTCATATATAGATATCAACTCATCCTCTTGATCTCATCAAGATCAACTCGCTTCGTTTCCTTAGTAGAATGAGCCTTCTCATAACCTTCCATGAATCAACTAAGCATATGTCATATCTACAAGAAGTAACAAATAATCATTCATGTCATATCATATGCATGTGAAAACACCATAGTCATCATCTATGATCATAACATCATCATCAAGAACTGCATGATCTTTCCACAAGAACCCTCAATATATCAACCATGTATCATCACTAGGGAACATCCCCCATCTGATAAGCATTAACCATGCTAATCAACATATGTGAGTATCAAACCTATCATCATAAAGTAAGAAGGCATCATCATTATGTGACTAAGTAAGCCATGTCTTCGAATATCCATGTCTTCAAATAGCTATGTCTTCATGAGACCTGTAATAACACCATTCTCTTGGCCAACCAACAATATTTATCAATATGCAACTTAAGTAATCATCCATGTATCCAGCATAATGTGTATCCATCAAAGAGATAGCAATATGTAGCTAGCAAACCATGAGATCATAGTCATTTGTCAAGGTTTCTTGATACTAACAACAACAACAATCCTCAACCATGTGAGAGCTAAGAACTATAGGAATCCTACATCATAATTTCACCATATGAACTTTGTGCATCTTAAAAGAAATGAGTGACTCATCATCAAATAATGAAGTTGTGTACTCAAGATTTGTACTTCTCCTTGTCCTTATGAAGATCACCATGTAACCAACATATATGTATTGTATGCATCATCAAAAGTCATCCATAATCACCCATAAATCTGATCTGAATAACAACTATGTAACCCCAAGCAATACAAGTATCATCATCATAGGCAACTCATAACTGCAACATAGCATGATGTATCATTTAAACACTTTAGCCACATAAGCCTCATCACCATTGATAAGAATCATTAGGTACCAAAGACTTCTAAACATAATGCCAACAATGCAATATTAGAAGCATAGCATATTCTCCTCCTGAACCTGTGCCACCTGTTCATTGTCATATCTGATCATTGCATATATCAGTAAGAAATATCAAGGCATCAACATCAATCAAATATACATCAAGTTGTCAACAACTTATGAGGATCAAAAGCACTTCTAAATAACATCCACAAACTTTAGTCATCTATCATCAAGATAGAAAAGATTTTTTGATAATTGTTTGAACCATATCAGATCAATTTTCTGAGTTTGTCCCATTGATTCTTCATCAAACCAACATATACGCGACTATGCAGCTTCTAACTCGCGTATATACACGACTTGTCTTCATGATAACTGCGTATGAGAATTAGAACACTGAAATTTCATACTTTTAGTTCCTCCTGAGTCTGTTCTATCTGCATATTGAGTTATGCCACATATTTCTGGTTGTACTTCCTTCCTCTTCCATAGCTTGGAGTGTGATGATGTTTGCTCCTTTTGGTATGTTGGCTGAAATTTCCTCTTTCATTCTTTTGCTATATGCCCAAACTTGTTACAAGCATAACATCTTATATGTTTTAGATTCCCTCTATAGCAGTTAATGGCTTTGTGACCAAACATATTACAGGAAAAACAATATCCCTTAAATTAACTAGAAGTTGATGATCTTTCTATGTGACGGTTATTGGCTTGAATCATTCTACTTCTGCTTCTGGCTCCAACATGTCCAAAATTATGACATATAAAAAATTCAACATTGTTCATTAGAGGAAAGAATCGATTATCACTTCCATAGTTAGGAGTAAATTATTTTCTTTGAAGACTTTATTTCCTTGGTTGTTGATGGGTTTGACCTCTTATCTCCTTGTTGAGCATTTCATATTTTGCACTAGATTTCTTTGCTTTAGTTTGTGAGCTAGATTCACCTTTAACAGTTTCATGAAAACCAAGACCAAATTTGATGGTAGGAGAACTTTGATTACTAATAATATCATCCAAAATCTTAGTACTATCTTGAAATCGTAAAATTTTATCCTTTTCTTCTAATTTACCTTTCAGGATATTTACCTCAACCTAATATTGTTCTTCCCTTTCAAGATAATACTTCTTCATGATTTCTTCAGCTTTTCTTCCTTCTTCCACTTGTTGCCTTAATTCGAGAAATTAATTTTCTTGTTCTTCAAATGCTTAGAGTAGTTCTTCATTCTGCTTATTTGAATTTTTGAGATCTTCTTTTATAGAAATGACCATAGCTTCAACACCTTCACAAGTAGCTAGTTCTTTCTATAAGTTCCTTGGTTGTTGTGTTCTTTTCATTCACTTTATTTCTCAATGATGTCACTTCATCCTGCAGCCTTTGACTTTGATCTTCCTTTTCTTTGTACTGCTTCTTTATTTTGTTTGCTTCCTTGAACTGGGCTTTTAACTTGGTAACTTATTTTTTGTAGGCACATTCCCTTTTATCAACTAGATCTTTTTGATCTCTAATTGTGTCTGTGAGCCTTTAAAATTCTACCTCTATTTGATTTCTCGCTTTCACCCATAAGAGAAGATTTAGTTATTTCGCTATCACTTTAATTGTCTTCAAATGAACAAAGAGATGTATCACCAGAGAACAACAAATTTGTACCTGATATTTATTTTGCTTGTTCATCTTCATTATGAGGTGATTCTGAATCTGAAGAGTTGCTTCCACATAAAGGCCAATCATCTCTCCCACTGTCACAATTCCTTTGAGATGTCTTCTTCTTTTGAGGTGCTTTCTTCTTTAGCTTCTTTCCCATTGTTACTACAAATCTCCTTAAAGCGATCAAGCTTCTTCCAAAGGACCTGCTCTGATACCAATTGTTGGAAATAATATTGGGAGGGCGGGTGAATCAGTATTAGTCAACTGAATAACTTTTTCTTTTCATACTTTGATTTATATATGCTACATCAATGAAGGTAACTCAAGTGTACACATAACTATATTTAAGGCAACCAACGTATATCCAACAAACTTATGATTTAGTTAATTCATCATATGTTGATCTTTAATCAGTATATCAGTACTTCATTAATGATATAAACAGTAACCATGTGCAGTAATAATAGAACAACTCATCACACATAAGAAACACACACAAACACCAAGATTTAAGGTGGAAACCCAATGCGAGACAAAAACCACCAGCTGCTATCTTCTTTTAATATATGAAAAAACCTGTTTACAATCTTGTATTGGTGCAGACTCATACTAGTATGTATGCACCCACCTGTAGAAGGCTACAACATTCTCTTGTTTTCCAGTTGCTATTGGAAGGGAGCTACAACACTCTAGCTCTTTTACTAACCAATCCGTTTACTAGTACGTAGGCGCTGACCTACAAAAGGCTCCAACCTTCATTCGTTTTCCAGCTACTACTGGAAGGGAGCTCCAACTCGCTGGCTCTTGTATTGGCTAATCCATTTACTAGTATGTAGGCACCAACCTATAGAAGTCTCCAACCATCACTCATTTTCTAGCTACTACTAGAAGGGAGCTCCAACCCCCTGGCTCTTGTATTGGCCGATATGTTTACCAGTACGTAGGTGCCAGCCTATAGAAGGCTATGACCTCCTCTCTTCCTCCAGGGAACACGTTTCATAAATTTTTAGACTGGATACTCTTGGTACACAACACTACAATATGAAGGCCACGTTTCATCAAGTTTTCAGACTAGACCCATCAACAACATTGAAGCTAAAAATCAGTAACCACTGCAATACAACCATCAAATAAATTTGCATCAAACAATCACTGAAACCCAATCATCAATCTCTGGTATAATTGAAACAATCAATCACTAAAAC
Organism: Pinus tabuliformis; assembly: GCA_031772625.1. NCBI lineage: Eukaryota > Viridiplantae > Streptophyta > Pinopsida > Pinales > Pinaceae > Pinus > Pinus tabuliformis. Next base: position 823,795,859 of record CM062804.1, on the reverse strand, counting down.
ATCTTAACCCATGACACTACTGAATCAAACAATCACTAAAGCTCTAACACAACTGAATCAACCATTCATTCAAACTTAATCAAATTCAACCAATCAACTGTAACATACAGATCACTGTAACGAGTACATAGATCTGAACCTAGAACACTGCATCAACAACTAGAACTAACTGTAACCTTAAAAGGCATGTGTCAAAATGTATACGCTCTTTCAATGAATCAAACTTGCATGTATATGCTACTTCCATTTGCCCAACTTGCATATAGTTCTAAAGATACTGATTCATGAAGCCTCTGAACCACAAATTGTAGCAATCAGTGACATTTGAAGATCTACTATCATATTACAGAGTTCTAAACAAATAGCAACAAGGATCACCCTTCTTTATCAATCAATTAATCAATGAGACACAAACTCTTTATGCATTTAGTTTTACTTTAAGATCTAAGAAGACTTCATTGACATACAATAATAAAACAGTAGCACTAATTTGATAGACTAGTCATCCTTTAACATCAAGCTTTTCTTTTGCATATGCTACTTGGAAGAGCCAAACCAACATGTATACACACCTTCACCAAAGCGAACCAGTGTATAGATCTGAAAATACTTACTTATAACTTCACTGCAATTCCTGACTTCAAACATACCCAAATCATCACATATAAAGGATAAAACATGTGTTAGCAATCAGATCTAGCCCATCCATTATCAGATCACATAATGATAATTCATTATGATCCTGATCCATCATTAGATCTCATCCATCATCAAATGCTCAGGTGCATATTTAGTCTAGATCAAGCAAATTACCAGAAACCCATAACATGCATATTTTCTTTTGATCTAACACTTCATAAGATATTCATTTCTTGTGCTCTTATCCCTTTGATCTTCTCCTCCTTATATAGTTTTAGGCCTTTCTCAATACCTTGGACCAAAACCACTTAGGACCAAATACCTTGAACGAATACCTTGGACCAAATACCTTAGACCAATACCTTGGACCAAATACCTCAGACCAATACCTCGGACCAAAACCTCAAACCAATACCTCAGACCAAATACCTTGGACCAAAACCTTGGTTTTCCAACATGTACGCTCTTTTCCTTCTATGGGAGTGCGTGTATATGTATACGCTCTTTTTGTTCTATGGACCAGTGTGTATACGCTATTTTGACTAAGTGGACCTGCGTATACATCTTAAACTACTTTACATCAACCTTTTACTTTACTTTATTTATTCTGATTAGTAGACCTAAGTTGCATCTTCCTGTTCTTCTATACCAATGTCCTATTACTTCTGAATAGACCTGTTACACTATAACTTTCCATATTACTTCTAAAATGATTCCTTTGAACTGGCATGCATTCTGTGACATTTGATATCTTTCCTGTAGATTCATCTAGTTACGTAGATTCATCTAGTTACCATATACAAGTGAGTTGTTCTGCTACAAGTGGGTTGCCATCAAGTACAACACATGTATCATAATGCCCACAAATCACATTTCATTGAATAAAATCTTTGTTTATGGTTATGTTTCTAAAATTAGGTAGATGTGAGGAAATGCAGATAAAGTCAATTATGTGCCAAAATGTGGATAAAGTTGATTGTGCGGAGAAATCTTTCGAGATTTCATTGTGCAGTCATCTACACCCTATACTGAAGCAATTTATTGCTAATATTTTAGTATTAAAATATAATCCATATTTTTTGTTCAGAATAACATTGTTTATTCTTATGCTATTGATAATATTTTAATTGTGAAGAATGCATACCACCGATAATTAATTAATTCTATTTGCATGAAGCTTTTCGCACAGTGAAAGCTCTCGCCACTTCCACATTGACATTGGAAGATGTTATTAATTGATAAATATGTTCGAATGACATATATGATATTATTGGAAATATTTTAATTGTAAACAATGGTTATCTTCTTATTTTCGAAGATCTGTTTGTTTCGGCTCTTGTGCGAAAGTGCGCAGGAAGTCCATTGTGCAGAGAAAGTGTTTTTGTGTGAATCTATGGAATTCACACTAAAATATTTTAATGCTAATATTATTGGTAATATTTTGGTTATAAATAACGAATATCTTTGTATTCTATTTTGATCGAAGACCCTTCAAATATCTCGACACACTTTTTTAATGGATCTTCACTTTTTATTAATGTGGGTCTTCTCAGAAGTATGCATGCATCCAACAAGTAAATTGAACAAAGGTTGTGCATAGTTCAGACAATTTAAAAAAAAAACCACATTTCATTGAACAAAAGCTTTGTTTAAGGTTATGTTTATGAAATTAGGGAGATGTGCAAGAGTGTGGAGAAAGTTCATTGTATAGAGGAACGTTTCAAGCTTTGAAACATATGTAAATGTGTGGGTCCCTGCGATATCATTGGTAATAGTTTTGTGATCAACAATAAATTAAGTAAAGGTTATGGCAAATGCAATCAAAATTATTACAAAATTGCATCAATTTTCATGTCATTGAGCAGGAGCTTTGTTTTTGGTTATCTTTCTAAAATTAGGCACATGTATGAAAGTGTAGAGAAAGCTTTAAAGCATTCATTGTATGGATATTTGTACTATTTGAAATAATACTGAGAGGGGGGAAGGGGGTGAATCAGTATTAACGAATCAATAACTTTTTCATTTCCATAATCAGATTCATATACGTTGCTTCAGTTAAGGGAACTCACATGTACACACAACTGTGTTTAATGCAACTAGCATATATCCAGTGAACTTATGATTCAGTTAATTCATCATATGTTGATCTTTAATCAATTCATCAGAACTTCATTAACCATATAAATAGTAACTAGATGCATTAAAAACAGAATAGATCATCACACATAAGAAACACACATGAACACCATGATATAAGGTGGAAACCCAATGCGAGACAAAAACCACCCGCTGCCATCTTCCTTTAATATAAGAAAAACATGTTTACAATCTTGTACTGGCGCAGACTCATACTAGTACACAGGCACCCACCTGTAGAAGGCTAAAACCTTCTCTCGTTCTCCAGCCACTATTGGAAGGGAGCTACAACCCCTTGTCTCTTGTACTAGCCGATATGTTTACCAGTACGTAGGTGTTGGCCTACTGAAGGCTCCAACCTTCACTCTTCCTCCAGGGACCACATTTCATAAATTTTCAGACTGGATACTCTTGGATCACAACACCATTATATGAAGGTCACATTTCATCCAATTTTCATACTGGACCCATCAACAACATTGAAGCTAAAAAACATTCACAACTGCAATACAACCATTGCATCAACCAATTATTCAATTATAAATCACCCAACACTAAATCACTGAAGACCTGTCATCAGAACACAGTAACTAGAACACAGAGTAGAACCCAAAACTCTGCAACAACCACCAGAACTATCTGTAAATTCAGATATCATATTTCATAATGTATATGCAACTCTGATGAATTGAACCAATGTGTATACACACTTTTACCAATGCGAACCCGTGCACAGATCTGCAAATATTAACTCATAACTTTGCAGCTATTCTAGACATCAATCATACCTAGATCATAACATTTATAGAATAAACATGCGTCAGTAATTTAGATCTATACTATCAAGATCAAACCACATAATGATAATACATTCCAAGCCTTATGATCCCGATGCATCATCCATCATCATCCACATAGGTGCATCCTTAGTTCAGCATCACAAACCCATAACCTGCATATTGTATCTCATACTTCATAAGATATTCAATGCTTGCACCCATTGGTCTAATGATCTTCTCCTCCTTATATAGTGTTAGGCCTTTCTCAATACCATGGTCCAACACCACTTAGGACCAATACCTTGGACCAATTACCTGGGATCAATACTTTGGACCATATACCTTGGACCAATACCATGGATCAAAATGCCATGGATCAAAATACCATGGACCAAATACCATGGACCAAAACTTAGTTTTCCAACATGTACGCACCTTTCCTTCTGTGAAACTACGTGTGTATGTTATATGCAACTTTTGGTCTGTCAACCTGCGTGTATACGCTTATTTGTCAAGGTTAACCTGCGTATACCTCTCTTTGATCATTAAATCTTTGCTATTGACCTGCTGCACTATCATCTGTCATCTGAGAGAGTTGCCATCAAGGACAACACCTGTGTCATAATGCCAACAATCTCCCCCTTTGGACTTGATGGAAACAACAACACCAAGTCACTCTGCCCCTTTGACATCAAGGGCAAAGGGCGGACCAATATATTCTCTCCCTTTGATATTCATTATGTTGTCCATACTCCCCCTAAGTACATGCTGAAATCTCTGATTAAGCTCCCCCTTTGTACATGCCAAGATATACCAATCCATCCATGCTCCCCTAAGCACATGCAGATTCTGCAAAAATATTTTTTAAAAGAATAACATGACTCTATAACTCAACTAAGTGAGTATGACCTTCCTATCACCAATGACTCATACATACATCAATCTCCCAACCAAATGGGGATACACCATTTTGACTCAACCACCCAACCAAGTGGGGATATACCAAATTTTTATACATGATTGAAATTAGAAATGATTACATCATCCTTCCCATGCATAGTGGGGGTACAAATTAGGTCTTTGCATAACCTTTACATCAAATGATATACATGAATTTTATAACAAAGGCTAGCAATCTAAACAAGACCATGATAGTCATCAACAACTATCATACACCATATATGATATGTACCATAAGTATCTGTCAACAGCATCTAGACTTGTAACTTGTAATACAATTCTCTTGACCAACCAACAATAAGTAGCAAGATGTATTACATAAGCATCATCACCAAAGACTTCTAACCATAATGCCAACTATGCATCATTCAAAACATATGCTCCCCCTGAACCTTTGCCATACCATCATAAAATAGAGAAGATAAGTGATTGAACCATATCAAACTTCTGTATCGCTGATTTTCTTTAGAACACCATATACGCGATTGTGCAACATCTAACTCGTGTACACATGCAACGTCTCTTCATAATAAGTGCATATGAAAATTGGAATACTAAAGTTTTACACTTTCAGCTTCCCCTGGGTCTGTCATGTCTGCAAACTGAGCTATGCCACATCTTTTTGACAATAATTCTGTCTTCTTCAATACCTGGGATTGAGATGATGTATGCTTCTTTTGGTTTGGTGTCCAAATTTTTCTCCTACACTCCTTTACTTTATGTCCAAACTTGTTACATGCATAACATCTTACATGTTTCATATTCCTTTTATTGCAATCAACAGCTTTGTGACCAAACATATTGCAAGAAAAACAATATCCCTTAAAGTACCTGGAAACTGACGATATTTTTGTGTGACGACCTTGAACCATTCTACTTATGCATCTTGTTGCAACATGTCCAAAGTTATGACATATAAAACATTCAACATTATTCATTTGAGGAAATAATCGATTATTACTTCCACAGTTTGACGTAAAAGATTTTCTTTCCTTGGTTGTTGATAGGGTTGAATTCTTATCTTCTTGTTGAGTATTTTAGATTTCTCATTAGAGTTTCTTTCCTCACCTTGTGAGCTAGATTCCGCTTTAACAGATTCATGAAAACCAAGACCAGTTTTGATGGTAGGAGACCTTTAGCTACTAAGAATATTATCCAAGATCTTAGTACTGTCTTGGAATCGTAAGAGTTTATCCTTTTCTTCTAATTTTCCTTTTAAGATATTTACCTCAATCTGATGTTGTTCTTCCTTTTCTAGATATTGCTTCTTTATGTTTTCTTCAGCCTTTCTTCCTTTTTCCACTTGTTGCCTTAATTCGAGAACTTCATGTTCTTGTTCTTTAAGAGCTTCTTCTAGAGAGAGGATCTTAGATTCAAGTCTCTGGATTGTTATACTCTGATTATTTATTTCATTTCTTAATGATATCACTACATCCTGTAGCCGCTCTCTTACTCTGGTTACTCCCTCCAACTGAATTTTCAATTTGGTAACTTCTTCTTTTTCTACGTCATTATTTTCATATGCCATGAGAAGTTTAATTTCTTGATTATCTTCATCACTATTGGACAAGCCATCACTATCATCATGAGTATAATAACTTCTATTACTTTCTTTAGATATCTTTCCTTTGTTATGAGGACATCTAGTAGTGTAATGACCAACTCTACCACAAGAAAAACATTTGAAAGGTAGCTTACCTTTGAACCTTCCAGAACCTCATTGAAGCTTCTTGACAAAATTTACCTCATATTCATCTTCTGAAATGTATCCTGATTCATTGAGTTTTTCTTTTCCCTTTGTTGATGCTTTAAATGTGGCTTCTCTCATATCTGATGATCCTCCTTTTCTCATCTCAAAAGCAGTTAGGATTCCGTGAAGCTGCGTCATAGTGATATTCTGCAAATCCTGTTTTTCTTCTATGGTAGACACTTTGGGTTCAAATTTAGCAGATAAGGATCTTAAAACTTTTTCAACTAAGGTAACTTCCTTTATCTCTTCACCCAGATTCTTCATACAATTGACAACCTCATCTATACATAGAAAGTAACTAGCTATGCTTTCATCACTATGCATCTTAAGAGTTTCATACTGAATTCTGAGAGTTTGAAGCTTAGCATGTTTTACCTGAGAGTCTCCTTCGTAGCTCAGAACGATTTTGTCCCATATTTCTTTGGCTGATTTGAGCTGCATGACCTTGACAAACTCTGATTTTGACAAACTTCCCAATAAAATAGTGACAACTTTGGCATTGGTTTCATAATCCTTTCTACCTGGCATATTTGTAGGAATTGTTGTTCAAAATGTATATCCTTTTTCCACAACTTCCCAAACATCCGTCCCAAGTGATTGTAGAGATGTTGTGGTTCTTATTTTCCAGTAAACAAAATTGCTCCCATCGAAGATTTGCGGTCTGATGGATCCCATGCTCTCTTGATTATTCATTTTGATGAATCTCCCTTCAAGCGATCAAGCTTCTTCTAAAAGACCTACTCCAATACCAACTCTTGGAAATAATACTGAGAGGGGATGAATCAGTATTATCAAATCAATAAGTTTTTCATTTTCATAATCAGATTCATATACGTTACTTTAGTTAAGGGAACTCGCGTGTACACACAATTGTGTTTAATGAAACTAGCGTATATCCAAAAAACTTATGATTCAATTAATTCATCATATGTTGATCTTTAATTAGTGCATCAAAACTTCATTAACCATATAAACAATAACCAGATGCAGTAAAAATAGAACAGATCATCACACATAAGAAACACACATGAACACCATGATATAAGGTGGAAACACAATGCGAGACAAAAACCACCTACTACCGTCTTTCTTTAATATAAGAAAAACCTGTTTACAATCTTGTACTGACGCAGACTTATACCACTATGCAGGCACCCACCTGCAGAAGGCTACAACCTTCTCTCGTTCTCCAGCTATTACTAGAAGGGAGCTACAACCCCCTGGCTCTTAAACTGGCTGATATGTTTACTAGTACGTAGGTGCCGGCCTACTAAAGGATCTAGCCTTCACTCTTCCTCCAGGGACCACGTTTCATAAAATTTCAGACTGGATACTCTTGGATCACAAAACCATTATATGAAGGCCACGTTTCATCCAATTTTCATACTGGACCCATCAACGACATTGAAGCTCAAAAACAATCACAAATGTAATACAACCATTACATCAACCAATCATTCAATTCTAAATCACCCAACACTGAATCACTAAAGACCTGTCATCAAAATACAGTAACCAACACACAGAGCAAAACCCAGAACTCTGCAACAACCACTAGAACTATCTGTAAATTTAGATATCATATTTCATAATGTATACGCTACTTTGATGAAGTGAACTAGTGTGTATACACACTTTTACCAAAGTGAACCTGCGTACAGTTCTGAAAATATTAACTCATAACTTTGTAGCTATTCCAGACATCAATCATACCCAGATCATAACATTTATAGAATAAACATTCATTAATAATTCAGATCTATACTATCAAGATCAAACCACATAATGATAATACATTCCAAGCCTTATGATCCTGATCCATCGTCCATCATCATCCACATAGGTGCATTCTTAGTTCAACATCACAAACCCATAACTTGCATACTGGATCTCACACTTCATTAGATATTCAATGCTTGCACCCATTGGTCTAATGATCTTCTCCTCCTTATATAGTGTTAGGCCTTTCTCAATACCATGGTCCAAAACCACTTAGGACCAATACCTTGGACCAAATACCTGGGATCAATACTTCAGACCAGATACCTTGGACCAATACCATGGATTAAAATACCATGGACGAAATACCATGAACCAAAACTTAGTTTTCCGACATGTACGCACCTTTCCTTCTGTGAAACTGCGTGTGTATGTTATACACAACTTTTGGTCTGTTAACCCGCGTGTATACGCTTCTTTGTCAAGGTTAACCTGCGTACACCTCTCTGTAATCATTAAATCTTTGCTATCGACCTGTTGCACTGTCATCTGTCATCTAAGAGAGTTGCCATCAAGGACAACACCTATGTCATAATTCCAACATGTAATCCACATTAAAGGATTCTATTGCTAATATTTTAATATTAAATAATCCATATTTGCTATTGGCAAGTCCAATTCTCACATCATTGAACATAAGCTTTTCTTTTCCTCATGTTTATGAAATTATGCAAAGGAAGCTTTCAAGATTTCATTATGTGGATGTTCACACTCCGTACAAAAAACTTTGTGAGTTTCAAGTTTTGTTTAAGCTTGGAGACCGAGTTTGGAAAAGTTTAAAGCTAATATAGAATGCCACATAAACACTTCATAGCTAATATACCTATTGACATGGCTAACGTGCACTATGCCAACAATGGGAACTAACCCGATTGCAAGCCCCAATTAGACCTACTTTTGTTTGGATTGGCTAGCTCCGACAGGTTTTAAGGGACCCCATAAATCGATTGAACATGTCGAAAGATTGCTTCCAGGAGGAAGACTTCAATTAAATCAACAAAATGAAATAGCTAACCTCTATGTATTAAATCCTATCTATACTACTTCTAACTACTCTAATCTATCCTGCAAGAGCATGATATAGAGGTTTAAACATCATATATATGTTTAGCAGGAGCGTGATAAAGAAGGTTAAACATCATGCATAGATTCAAGTCCAAATGAATCAATCACTGAATCCACAACTGGACAAGACTGTATTAAAGCTAAATTGCAATCGAATCACTCATATAGGAATCCGCATTCTTCTATGGAATCAAAACTGCAACTGATGTTTAATTTAGTTTCAAATCAGAGACAATTCACAAGTTAACTGTGAAACAGAATCACATTCAATTTAACAAGACTAATAGTGAACTATAAGTCATCAATATGCATAAATATAAATCATATTTACATTCATGCCAGTAACACCACTCTAATCCAAAACAATACAATGAGTCTGAAACTAAAGGCTCCTTCTTCCCTAAAAAACAATCCTCCTCATTCACAATAAAGTGACACTGTTCTTCTCGAAAATCAAAAGCCCTTTTTCCTCTTCAGAGGCAATATTTATGCAAAAGCTCTTGACTCTAGGTCTACCCCGCCTCTTCATCTTCCCTACTGCTTTCGATATGCAGATCGAGTATACAGAGATAAAACCATCAGCGTAACCACTGCCACATGGGAAGCATATCTGCTGGAGCGATTAGTTTCATGAAGAAGTGAATAGATGCGGGCAAAAGGGGTGGTTGTGTGTCACTTCCTCATGATGAAAACTGGGCCAGCTTTGCTCTCAGACTGTACAACCAATGCATGGGGCTCCGACTCGAAACGCTTGAGACCAGACCTTCAAACCCAACGCTTCTGCACATATGGCTCTTCAAATCCACTCCTGCATCTTTTGCTTCTCACCTGCGGAGATAGCCATCATTAGCTTCATGATTATGAACAATATAATATAAATATTCATATAAAGCACAAGCACTGCCTTCTACACTGAAAACCCAATCCCTTTGTTATTTCGGAAAAATTGGAAAACAAGGAAAACCCCGCCTTGATCACTCAAACCAGACCTCAAATATTATATGTTGACGCTTATAAATATTGTTGGGTCCAGCATATGGCATATCGCAATATGCATGAGCCTGGGGCTCCACCGATATGCGATATGTGATATGGCCCTAGACCTGAAAACATATATATAGATATATGTTAATACTGCTGGCGGGTCTGCAATATAAGCTTGCCTTTGAAAACCAATATTTCAATATTTTTGAGAAACAAAGGAATATATGGGGAAAACCATGTCCAGCCATAACGTCGGACTTGAAATGTTATACGCTCAAGTTCATAGAAATCAACGGATCCGCCACATCGCTGTGCACACTGTGTAAAAGGCCCATGCTCCGTCGATACGTAATATGTGATGCGGCCCCAAACCCGACAATGTATATAATGCAGTTAATAATGTCGTCGAGTCTGGGGGCCAGTGGTGTGCCATATATATGCAGAAACCTTGGACTTAGGATGATTACGATGTGCAATAGGGCTTCAGACCCAAAAATATATATGTCGTATTTGATAGGTTGGTGGGTCCTCTATATCACCACGCATACTATGTATAAGGCTCGGGGCTTCGCCGATATGCGATATGCAATTGGGGCTAGACCCGACAATGTATATAATGCGGTTCATAGTGCCAGCGGGTCTGGAGACTAGGGGTGCGCTGTTTATACACATGGCTTTGGGGCTGGGCTGAGAGCGATTTGTGATGGGGCTCCAGACCCGAAATGCATACATTTGAGTTAATAAAACCCATCGGGTCCGGAAGCCATGAATTCCTTGTGTTATTGTGATAGGCCCCAAAAAGGGTTTATGAATGCTTTTTGAAGGATTTCCGCTATAAGGCATTGTGGTGGGAGGAATAATGCGAAGAAGGTTTTGAGGGGTTAAACAAATACCGATAAACATAGAAATGAAGGGCTTAAGCGAGGGATTTGTTAAATGGATTTACCCATTTGAGAATGGAAGGTTGGGCTCTCCATAGAGCTAAAATTACTGGGATGAAAGGATCATTCAGAGAGATGATAGATCGGACTTATAGGGGGCCCATTTAAAATTTGCTATTAGAGCATGTTTTAATAGGGTGGTAGTTGTGGCCACAACAAATGGCGAACCACTGGGTGAACCTTTTGTCTTTGTTTCCAAATAACCTTCAGATCAATAGAACATCAAGATGTTAAAATAAACTTGAAATGCAAACTATAAATATGGACAAGCATGGGTTTTACTTAAAAATTACTGCTTCAGAAGGGATAGAGACAAATAGCTTCTACTTGCTGATATGATCTTGACAAGCATTCTCCAATGGAAGCATTATGGGGTTTATTGACTTCCCTTTACCTATTTCCCACTTTCAAAAATCCCTTTGGGGCCATCACTGGTCTGTCCATACTTGTTTAGGTGTGTACCTCAACTCTTTATTGCTCATCAAGCTTGATGTAGACATGTTTTTCTTGCACTTTATATGAGAATTTCAGTGCTATATTTATTGATTGAATGGGGCACAGTCATGGATCATGCCATATTTTTAAACCACTTAAGAAAGGTTGGGCTTACTGTGTCAAACAGTACTCTAAGCCCAACAACAGTCCTTACTCTAACCGGCTTCCCAAACAACCTGTCCTTCTAGATAGGCACAAGGACTTGACATTTCATTTCTTTTTAGATAAGTCCTTCCAGTTTCAAGCACAAGGACTAGAGCACAATTAGATTTGCCACAGGGTATGAAATAGTGAGATTAGCCCATGAAAGGAGGTTTACTTGTGAGTAACAGGTATTGGACCACTTAGTGTGGTGGATGGGACCAATGGAGAATGACTGGAAACCTTATAAGCAAGTATAGGCCAGGTCTGAGTGGGATTTATTCAAAATGGAGCGTTCCTCCATGCCAGTCCAGCTGTAGTTACACATTTTTAGTTTTATAAAGATGCCCCAACATGCTCCAGATATCAAAGTTATCAACAGATCTCACATAGTTCCCAACAGATGTCAATGAGGGGTTTTGGTTTACATTCCACTACTGATTCTCAAGTGCTCATGGGCTGATAGAAAGTTTGTTTGATTTGCGGGGAAATGATGGATTCAGGAACAACAGAATCATCAGCAAGTTAATGAGGAAGGGAAAGGCTGAGAGTAGTGAATGAGGGAAAATCTAAAAGGTAGAACGAGACTAGAGGACTTACAATCAGCTGGCTGAAAAGGAATGTCATTCAAAACAACAGGAAAATAGACTTGGTAGAAAACAAAAGAAAGGACAGAAATACAACTAAAATAACCACATATTTCATATATCTTTCCCAATCCACTCTTAGCATATCACCTTTGCCCCTCTAAGGCGACAAAACATGGGACCAATCAGTTGAGAAATATCCATTTAAATTTGATGACCAATCCCTACTAAGCAGCATTCCATAAGCCTCGGGTATATCCGCTACCACTATATCAATGACTTGAGTGTATTGAGGTTTGGCAGCCATCTGAATCAACACATCTTTCAACTCCCCAATAACTCTCACATTCGTTCTGTCCAACTGCATAATTCGAGTTTCAGTTTTATCAGGTATTTCCTGAAGTCTCTTAGCAACAACGTAAGGCAGAACAGTGGATGAGGCACCAGAGTCTACCAAGCAATTGTGCACATTCATGTTGAAGATTTCAAATGTGATAAGGAAGGGTGGAGTCATAGATTTTGATTTCCTCCCTATCATGGCTGCACTGACATCTTGGGGCTTTCAAGTCATTTTAGACAGAGTGGCTTCCATGGCTGATGATATTTGGGTTGCGCTGGAGGTACTGACAGGTTTGGCCACTAGCTTCTTGGTTTGGCTGCTTGGGGTAGTGGGGGTTTTGCAGTTCCGCTCGTTCATAGATTTTAGCAGCAAATCTCTTTGCTGCGTTAATTTTAACAAGTCGAAATATGTGATATTAGCCCTAGACTTCTTGAGATCATCTACAATATTGTAGTCAATGTTATAAATGGGATAGGGCAGGGTAAACATACTAGTTTTTCTATTCTTAGATGGGAGTTTGCCATCTTGAGTCAGCTTAGTTGCAGTGGGAGATGTCTTATCCTTTTTTGGATGGTTTGCAACTGGGGTATTCCTGGAATCACCACTAGATTTATCTTTTCCAACAAAAACTTTGGGAGCAGATGTTTTCAGGGCAACCATCTTGCTTGGTCTGGTCTATGGGTTTTATCGCACCTGGGAGTGACCCTTTACTTCACGTGTGGATTTCATTAGCATTTCTTTTTGTGGTGTTATCTCCCTCATCGTCATACTCATTACTATGGAAATCCCACAGCACATTAATCTGGGTTTCCTCTTTTGAGGGTTCTTCTACTTGGTATTCCTCCTCGTCTCCTTTTTCTGGTTTGAGCTCCAGTATAGGTTCTTCTTTGTTAAGGAGCAATCCAATAAGAGCCAACTCTTCTGTGTTTAAAGCCCCTTCATTAGGTGGAGCAGGCAATGCAAGTTGACCATGACCACCTTCTATTTTCTTACGATAGAAAGGCTTGAAGGGCTTTCTGTTGTTATAGTCTCCTCCATTACCACTAGTACTCTCTCCATGATTCCTTTTCATATCAATGACTGTGTTCGTTAGTTTCTTAATGATCTGATGCAACCCTTCCACATCCATGGCGTCCTTTTGTTTAGTTTTAGCCCTTTGTTATCATTTTCATTATTCTTCTTGGATGTCTGAGAGGTTTTCTTTTCTCTAGTTGTAGGGTGGCATGCTATAAGACTGAGCATTTCATTCTCGACCTTTATCACTTCATCGATAGCACCTTGTAAGGTTTGCATATTACTCCTTTTAACCCACATTGCTGTAGGGATGGGGAGAGTAGAGGCATAGAACTCCATGAGCACTTCCTCAGTAGGTCTAGCAGTGGCTGGGATTCTATTGAATAAGGTGTTGAATTGGATATTAAAATCCTTAACATTGGCCTTGGTTTCCATTTTTAGACAGGATAATTCTAAAACTAAGGCTGCAGGTGTTTTGTCATCACCAAACTTGTGTAAAAAGGCCTATTGAAAAGCATCCCAAGAGGTGATTGACCCTATTCTCAAGATAAAATACCATGTGGAGGCTGCACCAGTTAAGTAAAAGAGAAGAGGTGGCACACCACATTTCATCGGCGACCCCCAACCTACACAAGGCTAGGAAGAAAGAGCGAATATGGTTATCAGCGGTATCTCACCACTTAGGGTTGAAATTAGGTAACACTCTTTGTGCATTTTTGGGTAAGGGATGCTATTGCCCAAGTATTGCTACAACATCCTGTGCAAGCCAGGGAGGGAGTGCTCCCGGAGGAGGTGTGGGTTGATTCCCACTGGGAGGAGGAGGTGGAGGTTGATTCCCGCTTGGAGGAGGAATGTTGGCCATATTATGGATATGGAAGTTTTGGTTGGGGGCTTCTCCATTAGGATTCTAAAAATCAAGTGAGGAGTTACCTTTAAAAGGGGAATCCTCAAGAATATCTTCCCAAGGGGTGTCAATACTTTGTAAGGATTCTATCACAATATCTTCCAGAGAAGTGGCTGTAGATGTATCTTCGCTCAGGGTGAAGATCCTTGGCTTTCTCTTAGCTTTTGGAGGTAAAGAGTGAAATATGGGAAGCTGAGAGGGGAAACGAGTGTAAGCTCGAGTAAATGTTTTGACTGGTTGTTCCTGAGTGACAGGATACTCCCACTGTCTTTCTTCCTTGGGTGACCCAGAAATAGGACTTAGAGGGGTCTCTGTTTCTTCAAAATGAGGCTCTTTCAAATGTGTGGCAGGATCCCTTCGACCTTTACGATCCATACATTAATCCTTTTGAATCCATGCATGACACTTATAGATGAAATCTTGGAAAGCTGGAGAGGGCGGTTCAGGCCCTCCTTCTAGCACCAATTTGTTGACATGGCTAATGTGAACTATGCCAACAAGGGGAACTAATTCGATTGCAAGCCCCAATTAGACCTAATTTTGTTTGGATTGGCTAGCTCCGACGGGTTTTAAGGGACCCCATAAACCACTTAAACATGCCAAATGATTGCTTCCGGGAGGAAGACTTCAATTAAATCAACAAAATGAAAAAACTAACCTCTATGTATTAAATCCTATATATACTACCTCTAACTACTCTAATCTATCCTACAAGAGCATGATACAGAGGTTTAAACATAATATATATGTTCAACAGGAGTGTGATAAAGAAGGTTAAACATCATGCATAGATTCAAGTCTAAATAAATCAATCCCTGAATCCATAGTTGGACAAGACTGTATTAAAGCTAAATTGCAATCTAATCACTCATATAGGAATCCACATTCTTCTATGGAATTAAAACTACAAATGATGTTTAATTTAGTTTCAAATCAGAGACCATTCACAAGTTAACCATGAAATTGAATCACATTCAATTTAACAAGACTAATAGTGAACTATAAGTCATCAATATGCATAAATATAAATCACATTTACATTCATGCTAGTAACAACACTCTGATCCAAAACAATACAATGAGTCTGAAACTAAAGGCTTCTTCTTCCCTCAAAAATAGTCCTCCTCATTCACAATAAAGTGACACAGTTCTCGAAAATCAAAAGCACTTTTTCCTCTTCAAAGGAAATATTTATGCAAAAGCTCTTGACTCTAGGTCTACCCCACCTCTTCATCTTCCCTATTACTTTCGATATGCAGATCGAGTATACAGAGATAAAACCGTCAGCGTAACTGTTGCCGCATGGGAAGCATATTTGCCAGAGAGATTAATTTCATGAAGAAGTGAACAAATGTGGGAAAAAGGGGTGGCTATGTGTCACTTCCTCATGATGAAAATTGGGCTAGCTTTGCTCTCGGACTGTACAACCAACGCGTGGGGCTCTGACTCGGAACGCTTGAGACTAGACCTTCAAACCCAACGCTTCTGCACATATGGCTCTTCGAATCCACTCTTGCGTCTTTTGCTTCTCACCTGCAGAGATAGCCATCATTAGCTTCATGATTATGAAAAATATAATAGAAATATTCATATAAAGCACAAGTGCTGCCTTCTACACTGAAAACCCAATCCCTTTGTTATTTCAGAAAAATTGGAAAACATAGGAATATAAGGAAAACTTTGCCTTGATCACTCAAACCAGACCTCAAATATTATATATCGGTGCTTATAAATATCACTGGGTCCGACATATCACATATCACAATATGCATGAGCCTGGGGCTCCGCTAATATGTGATATGTGATATGGCCCTGGACCCGAAAACATATATATAGGTTAATACTGCTAGCGGGTCACAATATAGGCTTTCCTTTGAAAACCAAGATTTCAATATTTTTGAGAAACAAAGGAATATATGGGGAAAGCCATGTCCAACCATAACGTCGGACTTGAAATGTTATATGCTCAAGTTCATAGAAATCGGCGGATCCACCACATTGTCGTGCACAAAATGTAAAAGGCCCATGCTCTGCCGATACGCGATATGCGATGCGATCCGGACCTGACAATGTATATAATGTGGTTAATAATGTCGTCAAGTTTGGGGGCCAGTGGCACACCATATATATATGCATAAACCTTGGACTTAGGCCGATTGTAATGTGCTATAGGGCTGCAGACACAAAAATATATATGTTGTATTTGATAGGTTGGCGGGTCTGCTATATCGCTGCGCGTAATATGTGTAAGGCCCGGGGCTCCACCGATATGTGATATGTGATTATGGCCGGACTTGAAAATGTATATAATGTGGTTCATACTGCCGGCAGGTCTGGAGACCATGAGTGCATTGTTTATACACATGGCTTTGGGGCTGGGCCCAGAGTGATTTGCGATGGAGCTTTGGACCCGAAATGCATACATTTGAATTACAAAACCCATCGAGTCCAGAAGCCATGAATGCCTTGTGTTATTATGATAGGCCCCAAAAAGGGTTTATGCATGCTTTGTGAAGGATTTCCGCTATAAGGCATTGTGGTGGGAGGAATAATGCGATGCAAGTTTTGAGGGGTTAAACAAATCCTGATAAACATAGAAATGAAGGGCTTAAGCGAGGGATTTGTTAAATGGATTTACCCATTTGAGAATGGAAGAATGGGCCCTCCATAGAGATAAAATTACTGGGATGAAAGGATCATTCAGAGAGATGATAGATCAGACTTATAGGGGGCCCATTTAAAATTTGCTATCAGAGCATGTTTTAATAGGGTGGTAGTTGTGGCCACAATACCATATAAATTTTCATTCATCAAATTTAATATCACATATTGTACTTCTTATTTGTGCACTTTAACATTAGTGTTATATGGCAAATAAGGTGTGAAAGGACAAGTGTGTTATATGAAAAAACTCTATAGAGATGGTAATTTTTACGAAAATGTGAAAAGCTTGAAATCACACCTAGCATTGAATAATTAATTAATGAAAATGATGGACCTATACAAAATTATTGGTAATGTTTTAGTCATAAATAATGCATATGTTCATATTGGCTTTTGTTGGAAGAGCACTCTATAGAGATGTGGGTTGTGATGAGGCTCATCAATAGGTAAATTATATGGACCTTAATGCCACTCTCCAGTTTATTAAAATCAACTTTTCTCACATTTCTTTACATATTTTATTATAATTTCCTTAGCGAGAACAGTAAATATGAGATGTTATGTCATGTGACCTAATGTGCATTAATTGCAGGATTTGGAGCAATTTTCGCTAATTTAAGTGTAGGAACTTGAAGTAGGCAAGGAAGAGGGATTTTAGGAGATGAGATCTCCCTCCTTAACTCCTCAATCACTCGAAGATTCCTCCACCAGATCTCATCATCTCAGAGTTACAAGTAGCCAAGCCCATCGAGGTCACTGGCAAGCAAGCCAGTGATAGTTGAAGACAAGTTAATCTTGAGTTGGAAGCCAAGCCTCCCTAAATCTAAGGAAACTATTGGTAGCTTCCATTGTATAAATAAGAAGGCCTAGGGCATCATCAGGATTCATTTTTTTGTTGTTGTAGCCAAGAGGCATTTTCGAGCTAAGACATTGTGATTGATAACTCTTATTTATTTTTGACATTTTGATAAAAATGGAAAGCATTCCCTTGATCCAGCACTGAGTTGACTC
Source organism: Pinus tabuliformis (assembly GCA_031772625.1). Lineage (NCBI taxonomy): Eukaryota > Viridiplantae > Streptophyta > Pinopsida > Pinales > Pinaceae > Pinus > Pinus tabuliformis. The sequence goes on along the minus strand of CM062804.1, from coordinate 823,777,670 downwards.
AGAGGGTTGAAGCTCTTGGGTTAGGGCCCAAGCATAGTAGAAGAAGTTCCACTTTCTATACATGTATTCTCAGATTACATTCATAGTTAGCTGCTGAAGTGATTTTGGGTTTTGTTTAATTTGCAAGTATTTGGATGATTACTTAGTTTTCTTCCATTTGTGGATAGATAGATCAGTGGTACAATAGTGACAATAAACACTTCAAAAAATCTTGTGATAGTGGCCTTTGCCTCATCTCCCTTATGGGATCATGATTTGAGGGTTCCATTCACACAACCCAAAAACATATTTATTGTTTGATCATTGCATAACCTAGGGTTTCTTGTTGAATAGATCATTGTTTCTAAATTTATTAGAAGTACCTATAATTTTCATTTTGATCTCTTGAGTTTGCTATGGTTTAGAAGAACTTCCATTCATAAACTTAGCCATTAGCTATTAATAAATATGTTTTTCCTACATTCAACTCATCTTTTCCATGTATAAATGAAGTTTCGCATAAATGAAGAAAAGAGTGTATATTGTTGTAAGAGCTTCTGATTTGCAGGGAGACCTCACCTCACCAGCCTCATCCAAGTCTTCTCCACCTAAGCTACCAAAGTCCACCAAACCCTAATCTGAATTCGTGTTTTATTTGCAAAGTGAACATTTTCCTTCAGTAAGTCTAACCATCACGAAGCCTTCGACTGAGCTTTGGGTAGTGTACACCTCCTATGTACCTTATTCCCCCCTTAGACACCTTTCCTACACTTCAATCTACCTTTCCTACTTCCCCATAAGCTTTCGGTCAGTTTCTTGTAGTAAAACAGGGCATCTAGTAGTAGAACTAGGACATCCTATAGTACTACATGAAACCCTGTAGCAACTTGTTTTAAGCCTGAATTGAGTATAAATGGCCATATGAGCTTAGGTTAGGACTCCACTTGGTTTCCATACCCTTGACACCATTCTAGACCTATTTTACCATACCTGTCTCCCCTTCCAAAAGAAAAAATTGGTTAAATTAACATTTCCATTCATAAAACTAAAAATCAAAAAGGCTTTTTTTGCAATTTCTAGTTAGCACATGCATGAAACAGTCACAATAGCTTTTCAGATAAATTTCCATGCTCATTTAGCCCAGATAACTAGTTGTTATATGCAAGGCTAAGTTAGGTCTCTTTTGCAAGCAATATGTGTAGATGCTTAACTAGATGATTTCATGTCACTTTATAACACCTCCCAATACAACCATTCCATTTCCTAGAGAAGGCATCATTTGATTTATGCATTTAGATTAATTTTCCCTTTGCTAGTTGGTAGTCAGACTCCTTCTAGTCGATAGAACATTGGTTTGAAAAACCTTAGTGTTCTATTGCCCCAGTTGAAAAATGAAAAGAGTAGGCTGTTGCATCTACTGTGTATACAACACTGTCACCTCCAAGTTTGTACGAACACCTAGTTGATGAAGTAAAGTTGGTAGCCCTAGGAATTGTAACATTATTGCTGTAATAATGGATCTCATTAATTTTTGGTGCCATTGCCAGGGATTTTTCTAAGTAGATGTAATTTATGCTTTCTTTCCAATTATGCAAGTAGTTCCATTCAACAAATAGTTGCAATCTTTGCTTTCTTTCCAATTCTGCAAGTAGTTAAATTCAACAAATAGTGACAATATTTTATTTCTTTCCAATTATGCAATTAGTTCCATTCAGTAAATAGTTGCAATCTTTGTTTTCTTTCCATTCTATAAGTAATTATGAAAAAAACCTAAAAAAACAAATTCCTTTCATGCCTCGTAGGAGTAGAGATAAATTAGGAATTTTTTTTCCAAATACTCCCATCACATCTAACAACCAACCTTCCCTATTCTTCAGTGGCTGTGAGCTAGAGGACCAATTAGGTGAACAACCATAGATCTTTGAGGAGCCTATTGGGGAAGAAGAAGAAGAGACCATTCCACCAACCTACACCATGGCTCAAAATAGAAATAGGCTTGAAAAAAAAGAAGGGGTTGAAATTAGAGCTGAGGGTACTTTTCCCATCAAAGAAACTAATGGAGATGATAGGGTGAAAAAAATAAGCCCCTCTGCCCTTCCTCACTTCTATGGCTTAACATTAGAGGACGCAGATAACATTTTGTTTGAGTTTGCTATCATATGGATAACTTATGATTATACCTCTGATGACTAGAATTTGAAATTATTTCCATCCACCCTCAAAGATGCAGCCTTGCGCTGGTTCATGGGTTTACATGGGGACAACATCACCACCTGGGCTCAAACGAAACAAGCCTTCAACAATAAGTATAGGGATTATTGTAGGTCCAAATATACCAAAGAGGAAATTTTTAGAATGACCTTAGGACATGATGAGTCTTTGGAAGATTATGAGGAAAGGTTCCAACTCAGTTACAAAAGGGCCAGGTGCACCCTCAATCTTGAATCACTTAAGCTAGTCATTCTTAGAGGGATTGGGGAAGAGCTCCTAGAGACCCTAAACATGATTTCAGGAGGGGGCATCTATCACTTACCCTATGATTATATCGAGACAATTTTCAAAAATCATTCTAGGGCAACTAGAAAGAAGGGTAGGGCTAGTCAAGCTTTGGCTAGTTCATCGTCCTCCCACACATCCATAAAAAGTGAAATTGGGAACATGTTGGAAGATTTCAAGAGTGAAATGCTCCATACCCTTGCTCTACAAATGGACACCATGCAAATCAAGAGGAAGCAAGAGGAAGCAGAAATATCGTTAGCTATCTTTTTCCTTAGATGCACTAGAAGGCACCCCGGAAATGAATGTCCATTGAATCTTATAGAGATATGGTAGGTCTCTGAGGAGAACCACTCCATAAAAGAGTGCCCTTCTCTTCCTGGATTGAAAGATGTGTATTAAGGAACTGAAGGGGTGACTGAACAACTCTTCTATATCAACCAAAGGAGGCCTCAAGAACCTCAACCATACCAGCAAGGCATTCAAGGGGATTCATATTCATATTACAACCCTATCCAGAATGCATCCATTCCCCCTTGGTTCCCTCCTACTCATCCTTCATGGTCCACACCTTCTCCCTGATCTTTTATACCTCAATACCATTCCTAACCTGCTAATCAATCATTTCATCCATATACTTCTCCACAACCACAATGGAATGAACCATCCTAGGGGTGGAGGCCCCCATACAACCAATCTCCAACCTTATTGCATCCACCTCCATCTCAACCACAACTCCTTCACCCTGCTCCATCAAAGCAACCTTAGATGCTTGCTCAACCGAAATCGAACCTGAACAACAAACATGCATAACAGGTCTACAGTGGGGAACATCTTACCCTACCTATGCTGTGGAAATTTAAGAAATCAACCTCAGTTCTAGAAGAGTGCTTCCAGATAATCACCCTCCATCTCCACCTGAGGATCTTGAAGTGGAAAACGAGGAGAGTGTTCCTCAAGCAAATCCATCTCCTTTTCCTGAGAGATTAATCCATCCTATGCAGCATACCCCAGAAGAAACTGAACTTTTGGGTGAATTGAAAAACTTGTGTGTTAAAATGCCTCTCCTCCAAGCTATTAAGGATGTACCCATCTACAACAAGTTAATCAAGGAGAGATGCTTCAAACATCCTAGGAGGTGAAAGAAAGACACCCCTACCATTAATGTCATTGGACAACTGTTCGACTTAATGTTGGGGAATGTGATTTTCCTGAAGTATCTAGATCTTTGAAGTCTTGTGGTAGATGTGCACATCAATGGTATCATTGTCCCCCATACCTTGATCGATCTTGGGGCTACCATCAATGTGATGACTAAGGAGACTATGCTTAAACTGACTCTCCAAGGATCATTAATGAAGACCACAACAATCTTGCAACTTATAGACAGGTCTACAATAGATCTTGAGAGAGTTGTTGAGGATGTGATGATCTCCATTAATTCTTGGGAATACCTTGCTGACTTCTTAGTTATCCAACCTAAGACCAATTTCAATGGTTATCCTCTCATCCTTGGAAGGCCATGGTTAGCCACTGCTGATGCTTACATAAGTTGCAAGGCTGGGAATATGACCATTAAAATGGGCATTTTCCAAACAATTGGTCTTGTACCCTCCTGCTCAACCATCTCTACAGCATGACTTACCTTTGTGGTTAGAAGAGGAGGAGGGAGATGAAGTATACTCTTCCCCAATTTGTACCCTAGATACTATTATAGGAGGGGGGCAACCTGATGAAGATGACCTAATTGAGAAAATCCTCCAGAATCAACACCCCAACACCATGCCTCTTGAGGAGTTAGTGAAGAAAGCTGAAGATAAACCTTGGACTGATTTGTACCTAGCTGACTCAAGTCCTATCATGTCAAGATGATAGAATTTGGTCCAGAAAGCACAGTGGAAATCAACCCCTCTCTACACATCAGGAAGAGGAGTTATGTGACATGCTAAGAAAGCATTTGCATGCCTTTGCTTGGAGTTATAAGGAAATAAAGGGAGTGCACTCCAGTGTGTACTCACAACATTTACATCAAGGAAGGTTGCAAGCTAGTGTGCCAACCTCAGAGGAGAATGAACCCAGCCCTTAAGAATATAGTCAAAGAAGAACAACAAAAGCTGTTGGATGCAAGGTTCATTTACCCCATCTTAGATAGTGAGTGGGTGTCTCCTCTAGTTTTGGTTCCAAAGAAAAATGGGAACTAGAGGATCTGTGTGGACTACAGAGAGTTAAACAAAGCCACAAAAAAGGACCATTTCCCTCTACCTTTCATTGAAAAGGTATTAGATGGTATGGAAGGAAATAAGTTCTTCTATTTCCTGGATGGATTCAGTGGTTACAATGAGATCTAGATCAGCCTAGAGGACCAAGATAAAACCTCCTTACCCTGTCTTTGGGGTAAATTTTCTTATAGGGTCCTTCCTTTTGTATTATGCAATTCCCCTGCCACTTTTCAGAGAGTAGTCCTGAGCATCTTTGTAGAGCTAGTCCATGACTCTGGAAATTTATATGGATGATTTCACCCTGTATGGGTGTGATTTACTGGAGGCTCTCTCAAACTTGGGAAAATTATTAACAAAATGCATTGAAATGAGCTTATCCCTTAGTCCTGATAAGTGTGAGTTTTTGATGACTGTTGGGACTATTATACGTCACTCAATATCCCAGGAAGGACTATAAGTGGACCTGAATAAAATTGCTATCATAAAGAGAGTCCCTACACCTTAGAAGCAAAGGGATGTTAGAAATTTCTTGGGTTTAGATGGATACTATAGGAGATTCATAAAAGACTTCAGTAAAGTAGCCTCACCTTTGTTTGGAGTATTGGCCAAGGACTCTGAATTTTTATGGTTGGAAAGTTGCCAAGAGGCCCTAGGAACCCTAAAGGACAAACTGACCACTGCACCTATACTCCGAGGTCCAAATTGGGCTCTTCCTTTACACATCCATGCTAATGCATTTGGAAAATATATAGGAGCATCTCTAGGCCAGATAGATGACAAGTTACCTTACGCCATTTACTTCATAAAAAAAAATCTGTCCAAGACTGAATTGAACTATACTGTGATTGAAAAGAGCTCCTAGCTGTTTTCCATTCCTTGAATAAATTTAGACATTACATCACTGGTCACCAAACCTTTTTACATACTGACCATGCTGCTATTAAATATTTGATGAACAAGCTGGATGTGAATGCCAGAATTATTAGATGGTTTCTTTTGTTACAATAGTTTGATCCAACTATCATTGATAAGCATGGTAGAGAAAATGTAGTTGCATTTTTTTTGTCCCGACTGGATTTGATTACAGGTGAGGAAGGAATGGTTGATGATAAACTACCATATGAGAATTTATTCTCTATTTTAGTTCTCTCTTTGTGCTTTTCTGACATAGAAAAATACTTAGTGGCTACACAGTTCCCTCCAAATCTATCCTCCAAGGAAAAGAGCAGAATTATAAGGAAAAGCACACCATTAAATTGGATTGGGGGAAATATCTTCAAGCTAGGCCCAGATCAGATTCTAAGAAGATGTGTTAGGGAGGAGGAAGTTTTTGACATCCTTTTGGCCTGTCATGATGGGCCTTGTGGAGGTCACTTTGTAGCCAAGACGACAAACTTCAAGGTACTACAAGCTTGCTACTATTGTTACACTCTCCACCAAGATGCAAGAAGATATACCAGCCAGTGTGACTGGTGCCAAAGAATGGGAAAACCTACTCCTAGGGATGAAATGTCTTTGCAACCTCAAATGACTTTTGAGCCATTTGACAATCAGTGCATGGATTTCATTGGGCCCATTGATCCACCATCAGGATAGAAAAAGTACATAATTGTGTGCACCGATTACTTGGAAAACCAAGGCTATCAAGGCAACCACGAAAGAGAAAGTGGCTGAGTTCTTGAGGGAGAATGTGTTTAACAAGTTTGGGTACCCTAGAGAGCTAGTCACTAATTAGGGCACTCAATTCACTTCACATATGATTGAGAATTTTTTGAGCCAGCATAAGATCAAGCACAACAAATCATTTCCTTACCACCCTTAGGCCAATGGACAAGTAGAGGTTACCAACAGAGCATTAGAAAGAATTCTGACAAAGGTGGTGAGATGCAACAGGAAATATTGGGTTGATAGATTAGTGGAGGCCACTTGGGCCTACAATACAAATTGGGAGGCAACTACTAGCTTCACCCCTTATAATTTGGTTTATGGGAAGAAGGCTCTGCTCTCCATTGAGTTTGAATATAACACTTTGAGAATGGTAGCACAATTGGATTTGGATGTTACAAGGGCACAACAAGAGAGGCTGCTCCAGCTCAATGGGTTAGATGAATTCAGGATGTAGGCCCTTCCACACACAAAGGTGACTCAAGTACAAAGAAAGGTTTGGAATGACAAAAATATCAAAGACAAGGCTTTTCAAGAGGGTGATTGGGCTCTGCTATTGAATCAAGGTTCAAGGATTTCAAAGACAAATTGATGACCATATGGATTGGCCCATATGTGATAGAAAAGTTCCATGAAAATGGGGCTGTTTAGATAAGAACCATTGATGAAGAAGGTATCCGCTTTCTTGTCAACGGGTACAACTTGAAAGCCTACAAAAGACCTTTGTCAAAGGAAGAGTTTTCCAGTAGTATCAGTAAGGCAGTGATGGTGATTGGAAGTGTGTCGGCTTCCACCTCACCAAATTCTTAAAGATTATTTTATTTTTGAAAAAGAATTGAAAAAAGAGAAAAACCAATAAGGGACCTAGGTGAAAACCTCCATGAGGCACCTAAGGCCAAATGTTTTGGATTGAAAACCTCCTTGAGGCAGCCCAAGAGTGAAAAAAGGAAAACTAAAAGATCTGTGGGTGGAAACCTACCTTGAGGTGCCTAGGGCAGGAAAAGAGGTTGAAAACCTCCTTTGAGGAGACCTGTGTTTCTTTAAAAAAAGAAGAGAAAAATAAAACACAAAAATGCTATGGCAGGGACCTCAAACCTATCCACTAATAAAATTCTGTGATTTCTTTTTGCAGGTTTTCAAGGAAACAAAGGACACAAAGTTCAAAGGGAAGAAAGCCAAGCAACACTCCATTCCTCGTTCATTCATTTCATACCTTCCATGCCCACCATGTCTCCATCATCCATTCTCATCTATAAGCATCAAAAACCAATTTTCATGCATTTTCTGACTTCTTCAGGATTTCCTGTAGTTACAACAGGAGTTTCCTGTAGTACTACAAGATGTCCTGAAACTCTACAGGAATGGAATCTTAGTTGAGGAATAATGATGCAACCCTATTCTAGGTTGAAAGAGGAGGCCATTGACCTCACCACATCTCACCCACCACCAATTCATGACCATGCCACCGTCTTTGTCCATCAAAGAAACAATACAAAAAAAAGAAAAAAGAAAAAAAGAAAAACAAAGAAAATTCCAAGGGCCATACCATCAATGGCATACCTCACCTACTAATACATCTTCCCCATTCCAACCCCTTCCACTTCTACTTCAACACTTGTTCCTCCTCCAAGAAAAAAAAAAACCAAAAAAAATTCGGTAAGAGGTAGCTATAGGATTTCCTATAGTACTACAGGAAACCCTGTAGCAGCCTGTATTATGTCACAATAGTCTCCATGCTTCTCCTTCAACATCCACGCATAGAAAGAGTGTCAACACCCCTGCAGGCACTATGGCACCTATCCAGAACTCAACAATAGCAGAAGAGGCCATCACCTGCACATCACAACAAAGAAGACAAACATATCAGCCAAGTGAAATCAACAAAACAAGATCAAAAGAGAACAAGAACATGAACAAGAAGAAGCACAACAGAGCCACACCCTAGCATGCATCGACCAAGGAAAGGAAGCCACATGTATGGAACCTCATCCACACTCTTCCCTAAGTATGAATATGATAAAAGTGTAATAATATGAAAAAGTTGGTTTTATAAGCTGAAGGTGGCCAATTAACTTGGCCACCCTCAACCCGAAAACAAAAATTGAAGTTCTAGTCAGCAGGCCATGTGGAAAAGTCACATCAAAGTAAATAAGTTGGAAAGGTGGTTGAGTTAAGTTGTACAGGAGTGGGTGATGGTTACAATTTAGGCCTTCATGATAAATAATGGTGGGTCAATAGTCCAAAAGGAGAAATCACATACCCTGCTAACTAGCACACCACTCCAAGGAATCGACCATAAATAGAAGACATCCCTTAATTTCATGCAAACATCATCCATTTTGAGATTTAGAGAACTGGGACCACCTAGAGGGGCCATCAAAGAAGAAATCTAGTTTGCAAAAACTCTGCAAGAGGGTGCTTAGGGCCAAGATATTCATAAATTCTCCTCAACTAGGGAATTACAGTGAAAGGTAGGTGGCCTATATCCTCTGTGCTTTGACTTGATAGCTAGAAAGGAGAAGAGGAAAATAAATCTTAATTTTTTTCTAGTAATTATAGTGTGCATAGGGATAGACATCATTGTGTGGAGAAGCTATGTGGGGATAAAGGAAAAATTTTATTCATCACCCTCCTAAAATATAAACCCTCAATCACCTTGGAAATCTCTAAATCTAAGCCACCAAACTACCTACAATGAGCTTGATAGGGAGGAGAAAATGGCAGGGGGTTTCAATAGAATGGATAAGAAATTTAACAAACTAAATTAACACACATAAAAAATACTAGAGACATAGAAATCAGACATGGCAGAAAAGGCCTGAGAGACTTTCCCATAGTCTCTCATTCTCATGATTTTTTTTCTTTTAAATAATGTTATGATAAATATAAATACGTGAGCAAGTTGTCTCAAGATAGTGTGTCTATCTTGAACAAACTTGGTTGAGATACATTCTCAACAAAACACTAATCTAAGAGAACTAGTTGGAGAGAATCTCTCATCCTAACTAAACTCCCTAGTTTGAGGAACTAACTCCTAATTCTCAAGATTTGGTTTATTTAATTATAATTTTAGATTTATAATTGTTTTATTATGAGAGTGAGGCTAACATTCCCCCCCTCAATGATAAATCCAAATAAGAACAAGGAACCCTTTTCCAAGTTCTCATGTTGATCCTCAAAAAAACATTTTCCTGAAAAACTGCCAAACTTGGATGCTGAAGAAACTGCAATATGAAGAGGCCATGAGTCAGTTGCATGTCTGATTCATCTCTGAATGTCGCTTGACAACTTCATCACATACCAAGCTGCAAAGGATCCAGCTGTCCTTTGCTTGAAATCAACATCCTATGTCCATTGAAAAAAAATTGATGAATGCCCATAGGTGTATTTGTTTGTCCACTAACAAAAGTTGATGAACGCCCACTAGGGAGTCTGTTGATGATGATCGCCCATTGGCTGATGAAGTTGAAAAACAACTCATTGTTGCTTTTGCTATGTTTTAAAACTACTCACCACTGACTTTGCTGTCAATTTCCCACTGGCGAATTTATTGATGCTCACTTGTTGATGAAAATGCCCACAAGGACATCTAGAATACATCTCCATCCCCCTATGATAGAGATATTTAGAAGGCATCAATGGTTGGTATTTTTCAATCTTCTTAGATGATATGTTTATGATGTAGCCCAAGAATTTTCCATGTCACTCACACCTTAGGCTAGATTTAGTGCCACTTCTATGGTGAGAGAATTTTTTGTAACAATTGCCTCTTAAATCATTAACAAAATCACTACACTTCCCATAGGCTTATAGTGGAGAAAGGAGGATAAAGCAAGAAACACTTATGAAAAGAAGAACTTTTTCTTGAGAGATGAGGAGCCAATAGAGGATAAAAATGGGATTATAAGGGGGAGCCTTCCCTATCCTTGGGATGAAGTAAGCCATCACATTCTCAAGTATATTTCTTGTGAGGGAAGGCTCAGTATAGTCTATGGTTACCAATTTAGACTCCTCCATGAGCTGATATTTGGAGAAGAATTACCCCTTAGAAAAAGACTTAGTATGCCTTACTTCTTGTTGCAATCAATAATAGACATGAGCATAAATGTATAGGAAGGAAAACATCAGCAGCTGGCACATCATGGACTAATCAAAATCATACTAGAAGATGCCTTAAGCCAATTAAGAGTCCCTATTCTATGGTCCACATTTAGGGACATGGACAAGGAGGATGTAATTGAAGTAATTGAGTATGAAAGAGACCCAACCTATAGTGGTGAGGAAGAGAAAGAGGAGGAAGAATCTGAAGAAGAAGAAGAGAAGGAACCCGAGGAAAAAGAGGAAGAACCTGAAGAAGAAGAAGAGGAGGAACCTGAAGAAGAAGAAAAATAACTAGAGGAAGAAGAGGAGGCAGAGACCAATAAAATAGAGGGAGAAGATAACATTGGGGAAGAAGCATAGAAGGAGGAGGCAAGACCTGAAAAAATACCAAGGAAGGGGAAGAATCTCCAAGAGTGTCTCCTAAAACCATAGAGAAAGAGGCAGTTGCTGCCATGACTGCCCTAAGCACAGCCATAAATTCAACAGGAAAAAGGCAAAGGCAGAATCCCTTATATTTCAGAACAATGAGGATCGCTAGGATAAAATAGGGGAGACCACAAACACCTACCAAGACTCCTTTCATCATTGAAGACTCACCAAAAGGACAAGAAAAAATAGTCTCCCCAAAAATGAAAGGTGAAGAGGGCACATCAAAACAAGATTCCCCAAGGTCGCTAATCACCTACATTAGCAAGCCTATCACTAGGTCAACCTTAGCAAATAAAATCAAAGAACGTTTGACCCCATTTCAGAAAGGGAAAATCCTCCTACAGGAAAATATGTTAGCGCTACAGGAAACACAGAAAAAGTAGCAGGAAGGACAAAAGGGACAAAGGAAAGGCAAGGAAGAAGCAACACAAGTACAGGAGGAGTTAGATGCTCCAAAAACATTAAAAGAAGAATTCCAAGAGCTACAGGAACCTAGCCCACAACCCAATCTCAACTCCTATTACAGATTCATTGAGGGAGGTAGAGTAATACCACAAAAAGTTTCCATCCCTCTCTTCTTTGAGCTCGAGAAGGAAAGAGAAAGGACACAACACTGATGAAAATTTCTAAATCAAAGAATGTAGAGGATGTGGGCCTTATGGAAGAGAAGCTAGTAGAGATGGGTAGAGATTTTAGTAGGATAAGAGATAGGGAAAGAGTTATGAAATCTCAATCAGAGGCTGAAAACGCATGGCTAAGGAGGTAGGTACATGAAAAAGAGAGGCAATTGGCCACTATGGCAAGCCTCTCTATGGAGGCACTCCAATGTAGGATGACATCAAATTCATATGCCTTGTACCTAAAATATCAGTGGATACAATTTTAGATAAAGACCCTAGTGCAACAAGGGACTATGCATTTCCAAGACTATAGGAAATTCATTGAGCTCTATGATCAAAGCATCCTAGAGGAGAGGGTCAAGATATTTGCATTCTAGTTACATAACTTGGCCTTAACATACTTGAATGTGTGGGACCCCAATCTAAAGGTGGGGGTCTTACAACTAATGGCCTTGACATCATGGATGAGTCATGAGGGGCCAGGGCTAAGGAAGTAAAGAGGGTTTTGGAAAGAGAAGAAAAAGAACCCCTTTACATTAGATTAGAACAAATCAATTCCATGGATGTCATTAGCACCCAAGACATCATTGCTAATGATCCTGAGCTTGCACCAAGATAATTAGCTACACAAGAGCAAACAGTCACTCATTTTGAGGACATCTTGAGATTTCTAGGGGATGAAAGCCAACAAGCATGCTAAAGGAGATGGGGCACCCTACCATACAACCTAAGGATTAGGGAGTATCATTCCCCTGAAATAATGAGGGATGCACTAGAGAGGACCCCACTGTATAAGAAGGCACTGCAGAGACTCAAAATCAACTGGATTGGCTTGAAACTCAGTCCACCATTTCTCTTGGGTATGTTAGAAGGAAAAAAGGAGGAAGAGGAGAGAAAAGAGGGGGTGGAAATAGAGAAGCGTGCATGATTTTATCCACAAGAGGAGAATACATCAATAGAAGCATGGGATGTTAGATAGGCCACATGAGAAATGAAAGACATGGACATAGATTAAGTTTCTTAGAGGATAGACAACACTTTCAGTAGAGGGGTGATGATGAGGCTCATCAATTGGTAAATTATATGGACCTTAATGTCACTCTCCAACTTATTAAAATCAATTTTTCTCACATTTATTTACATATTTTATTATATTTTTCTTAGTCAGAAGGGTGAAAATGAGATGTTATGTCATGTGGCCTAATGTGCATTAATTGTAGGATTTGGAGCAATTTTGGCTAATTTAAGTGCAAAAACTTGAATTAGACAAGCAAGAGGGATTTTAGGAGATGGGATCTCCCTCCTTAAATCCTCAATCACTCAAAGCTTCCTCCACCAGATCTCATTAGCTCAAAGTTACAAGATCTTTGAGGTCATTAGCAACCAAGCCCACTGAGGCCATTGGCAGCGAAGCCAGTGATAGTTGAAGACAAGTTGATATTGAGTTGGAAGCCAAGCCTCCCTAAATTTAAGAAAGTCGTTGGTAGCTTTAGTTTTATAAATAAAAAGGCCTAGGGTCTCAATAGGATTTAACTTTTTTTGTTGTAGCCAAGAGGCATTTTTGAGCTGAGACATTATGACTGATAACTCTTATGCATTTTTGACATTTTGATAAAAATGGAAAGCATTCCCTTGATCCAGCACTGAGTTGACTTAGAGGGCTAAATATCTTGGGTTAGGGCCCAACCCTAGCAGTAGAAGTTCCTCTTTATGTACATGTATGCTTATATTACACTCATAGTTAGCTGCTGAAGCGATTTTGGGTTTTCTTTAATCTGCAAGTATTTGGATGATTACTTAGCTTGCTTCCATTTGTGGATAGATAAATCAGTGGTACAATAGTGATAGTAAAAACTTCAAAAATCTTGTGATAGTGGCCTTTTCCTCATCTCCATTATGGGATCATGATTTGAGGGTTCCATTCACACAACCCAGAAACAAATTTATTATTTGATCACTGCATACCTAGGATTTCTTGTTGAATAGATCATCGTTTCTAAATTTCTTATAAATACCTGCAATTGTCATTTTGAGCTCTTGAGTTTTCTATGGTTTAGAAGCACTTCCATTCATAAACTTAGCCATTAGCTATTAATAACTCTGTTTTTCCTACATTCAACTCATCTTTTCCATGTATAAATGAATTTGTGCATAAATGAAGAAAATAGTGTATGTTGTTGCAGGAGCATCTGTTCTATAGGGAGACCTCATCTTGCCAGCCTCATCCAATTATTCTCCACCTACACTGCCAAAGTCCAGCAAACCCTAATTTGAATTCCTGTTTTGTAAGCAAAGTGGACATTTTCCTTTAGCAAGTCCAACCATCTTGAAGCCTTGGATTGAGCTTTGGGTAGTGTGCACCTCCTCTATACCTTATTCCCCCCTTAGACACCTTTCCCACACTTCATTCTACCTTTCCTACTTCTCCATAAGCTTTTGGCTTGTTTCTTGTAGTAAAATAGAGCATCCTGTAGTAGAACTAGGACATCGTCTAATACTATAGAAAACCCTGTAGGAGCCTGTTTTAAGCGTGGATTGAGTAGAAATGGCCATCTAAGCTTAAGTTAGGCATCCACTTTGCTTCCATACCCTCGACACCATTCCAGCCCTGTTTCCCCATACCTGTCTCCCTTGCCAAAAGAAAAAATTGGTTAAATTAGCATTTGCATTCATAAAACTGAAAATAAAAAAGGCTTTTTCTGCAATTTCTAGTTAGCACATGCATGCAACAGTCACAATAGATTTTCAAATAAATTTCCATGCTCATTTAGTTTAGATAACTAGATGTTATATGCAAGGTTAAGTTAGGTCTCTTTTACAAGCAATGTGTGTAGATGCTTAACTAGATGATTTCATGTCACTTTATAACACCTCCTAATGCAACACTTTCATTTCCTAGAGTAGGAAACATTTCATTTTTGCATTTAGAGTAATTTTCCCTTTGCTAGTTGGTAGTCAGACTCCTTCTAGTCGATAGAAGATTGGTTTGAAAAATCTTAGCGGTCTATCGCTCTAGTTGAAAAGTGACAAGAGTAGACCATTGCATCTACTGTGTATACATCACTATCACCTCCAAGTTTGTACGAACCCCGGGTTGATGAAGTAAAGCTGGTAACCCTAGGAGTTGCAACATTCTTGCTCCAATACTGGAGCTCATCAGGTTGCTTATCAAACACATATTTTTTTACATATTTAAGAATAATCTTTGTTTATGGCTATCGCTTTGAAATTAGGCACATGTGTAGAAGTGCCGAGAAAGTCCACATTGTCAAATAATTGTTCTTACAATTGGGTTGAAAGTCGGTTCTCTTATTTGGAAATGATAACATACCAATTTTAGATATGTGCAAAGAAATGATGTGTGGAATAGGGAACATAAACCTATGCAATCAAATACTTCTGCAATATGATGTGGCTCAACTGATAAGATATATCTATATTCAGAATCAGCATAAGTTTTTTTGAATATCACCTTATAGCATTTGTATTTAATGATAATTTCTTTTCTCTTCTTAGTATTGTTATACTTGTTGATATTCATTCTCTATCTCCACACAACAATGAATAGAATGAAATTTGAAAGATTTGTTTCATTATACATGCAACAATGTAAATAACCATTCAAATTCGAAGAATTAGTAGTACATACACCATAGTAAAGACGACAAGGGTCCAAGTTACGCTACAAAAATTTCTTCATTATGAACATTTTCTCATATTATATAAAGTATATCGAATCTCTAGAATTTCAAAACATAAACATAAGTACCAATTAGTAATAAATAATGCATATTTTGGTAGTTAATTTGAATAGAGTTGTGAATAGAATTCATCATTAAATAAATTTGATTTTGTTATAAATTTGTTTTAATTTAATTTATATATATGATTTTTAGATTTATAGTTTTTTAAGTAGGGCATTCCTTGTGTAGAGATTTCACTGTGCGGAAAAATCTTGCTTTGTAAAATGAATCTTTTCACTGTAACCTCCAGACAATGATAACTCTATACAAGGAACTAAGCAGTAAAGTCTTTGCTTATCAATTGATTAAAAAGTTTTATATAACAAAATTTAGCAAAAAAAGCTCATTAATTGATTAAAATTTTTAATGGCACATTCAATCTTAACTTAGATGAATTGCAGTTAGTAATTATATTCTTAAGAGATCTATGTCTCAAATGCAAAGCTATTTTCAAATGTTACTTTTAATCGATAATAAAATATCACATATAAAAAAAATCTCAAAGCATGTGTTCAAACACAAATAAAAGATGTTATCATAAAATCGATAGAGTAAAAAAGTTTTAAATGGAAAATAGCTACTATAGCTCAGTTTGTAAATAGAAAATAGTTGAAAGCCTGTTTAGATTCAAGACATAGGCATTAAAAAAAAATGCTCAATAGGATCATAACTAATTTAATTTAACTTATATTTATGTTTTTTAGGTTTATAAATTTTTAAGTTTCCTTGTGTAGAGATTTCACTGTGTGGAAGAAGATTTCTCTACACATTGAAACATTGCATTGTAACCTTTGCACAATGACAACTCTATACAAGGAACTAAAGAGTAAAGTTTTTTCTTACCAATTGATTAAAATATTTAAATAACACATAATTAGCAAATGAATCCAAACATGATTAGAACTATAATATTGCAAGTTATTTTGCTGTATGCAAAAAGGGTGTGTTAGAAACATAATTAATTAATTAATTAATATGCATAGGTACATGAGCTTTGATTGTGCAGAATGCAGTAGTGCGGATCAACTACAATGAAACTCTGGATTTTTGTATTTCACAGAATGAAATCTGTGCAGTTTTGAAGACATTGTGCTAGTATTCTATTATTAAGATATATATGTCTAATACACAAAACTATTGTCAAATGTTCAATCTCATTTAAATCAACAACACAACATTAAATATAATATAAAAGCTAAAAGCACATCTTTAGAAATTTATAGAAAACATTATCATAACATTTATACATAGTCATATTCAATAAGAATTGTATTCAGAATAAAATGTTAATGACCGTAGACATAATTTAGATATGTACGAGATCATATTCAATACATAGTCAGAAATGACAAAGTTACTAAATATGGTTAGAATTGTACATGGGAAACTATAAATTAAATGCATTTGTCTAGCGGAAACTAGGATTGTGCTTAATTGAAAGGCATCTACAACCAAAAACCAACAATTTGTAGATTGTAATTAGAAACGATCAGGATAACATAATCAACAAAACTAAATTCTCTTATATTTGCTCAGAAAAATCGAATGTTGAACAATTTGAAAATACTCACGCTATACAATTTTTTTTTTCCATGACTATGCTTTTGGTAGATGCATTATGAGTCGGTGACTAGTTTAACAAATATGTTCACTGTATTTTTGATGTAATGTTTGTCGGGGGTAACTGTAATTCCCATTTTCACCTTTTTAGTGAAAATATTTTTTTCAATTTTCCTTGCTTCTTTTAGCACCTCGACAATCAGCTTAGAGTTTTGCTTATTGACTTTAGAAAAATTACTTAGCCATGTTTTAATGTGTTCTGCAATGAAATCAATGATGTTAGCAAAATATGTTGTCGTTTTCTATTTTTTTCTGCTCCAATTCAGCTTGTAACATGTCGTTTGAAATTAATTCAGAACATTGCAAGATGTGTGGACTATCTAAGAATTTTATAATATCTATTGCCCTAATGTAGGCATCACCTCTCCTATTGTAATGTAACTATAATCAGAATTGATATCCTCGAGTGTACTGATTCTCTCTGCCCATCCAGCTTCCAATTGCTTCATTCGATCAACATCTAGAAGCTTTTGGTTTTTATTTTCGATATTAGAGAGTAGTTATAGCCTCTCGCTAAAGGTAGATAACTCATTGTTAGCATATTTCCCATCTTTCTCGAGATTATTGTTAACCAAATTCATAAATGTCACCATTTTCTCTTGCAAACACATTAAATCAAAAACTTCTTGACATGCATCATCAATAATTCACAATCTTAGGAATTTATTGCTGAGGATATATGAATTAAGTGCATTAATCAGATTCACAACCTTTTTTGATGTTTACAGTGTTGCAACAACAAAATTTTACAATGAAGGTGACCATATTTCCAGTGAAGTCATTAATAGAGGAACCATTTTCATAATGTATTGTAGTTATTTTTATTTCCTTTTCAGTGTGAGGTTTTCTACAAACACTTTAGTAAAAGACTGAGTAACTACATCATTGGTAGACTGATGTAATTCTATGAGCCCCATTGTGTCAATGCCATATAGATCAGTATTAACTTGTTCTTGACTGATAATATTTTTATTTCATCTTTTACCTTTTCAACCCTTAATGTTTTGTTGGCTTTGTTTTATTTTGCATTTTGCAACGTCATAGGACATTCATGAAAAATAATGTCCTCTTCTACAATTTTCTCCATTATCTTCCGATTCTCTGCTAAACGAGTAGTAGCCCAGTTACGTGGTACATTTCTATCATTTTCCTTGTATATAGCTTGTTGAATGCTATCTCTATTTACAACACATTTGGACTTGGTTGTTTTAACTGTATGCATTTAGTATGGAAAAAATTTGTGAAGATTATCTTGCTCATCTTGACAACCTGTTAGCTCACCAACAACTAGTTTTCCAGAACCAATTTTTTTATCTTTCCTAGAATTGTGGATGAGGTTGTTTTAGTAGCTAGTGTAGAAGTTGAAGATTGTTGTGTAATATTTAGGGATTTTTATTTGTCTTTCTTCCTTGCTAATGTTGGTTTCTCGGGCTACTCTTGTGGCATCCATTATTGACATTTGATTGTCTGCAAATTTTATAAACTATGTGGTGTGTAAACATATTTTAAATTAGACAAAGATTTAGAGACACTATTTTCTTACAAATTATGAGATGCTTAAATTACATTGGTTTTTTGTTCAGAGGTAATATAGGTTATTAGGGAAAATAAAATGTAAATAACAAAGGGAAAAGAGACAATGATAATAAATTGATAAAATGGAATGTGTGTTGCATGTGATAGATTTGATAAGATGTAATGAATATTGCATGTGTTGAAACATTTTCTAGAGTTCCTATGTTCATAAAGTGCAAAAAGAGAAAATACAAATCCCTAAACAATTGTGCAGAAAAAAGAAACACGTTGTAGAAAAAATTGTGAAAGAACCTTAGCAATTGAAAAAATGAGTTGTTAAATAATACTGAATCAGCCCAGTAAAGTATTCGCTACTGTAAATGTCTATGTCTCTCTTCTCTTTCATTGGCATATTCAAATGCCTCCTGGTTGATTGTATAAGTGAAAATAACTTGTTTCGTTTATTTGGTACCTATACTTGCTTCCAATGTCATGTAAATTTGCAATTCGCCACTCCAATCCCAATTACCAATTGTTTCTATTCTTCGTGTGGAAAATACGACATACTATATTATTAATAAATAGAAATTGAATGTTAGGAGAAACACTAGGTGGTGGGGGGGTGCATGAATCAATATTTTAAACTACTTAAAATTTTATTTTCTTATTTAGATTTCTGTATGCGACTGTTATAGGTAAACCTACATATGTACGTGACTTTGGTGAAGACATGTAGCATATTTCATGTTCACTAACTTTTTCAGTTAATTCATCATCTGTTTAACATGAACTAGTATATCGGTACTTCATTAAAAATTAATTAAACAATAACCATGTGCAGTAAGAACATAATAAGCCATCACACACAAGCAACACATGAACAACAAGATTTTTAGGTGGATATATACCACTGTTTCTTTCATCTCTGTCTTCTTTTATTATAAAGATAAATTTCTTATAGACTTGTACTGATATATACTAATACTAGTATGCAGGAACCCACCTGTAGAAGGCTACAACCTTCTCTCATTTTCCAACTTCTACTGGAAGGGAGATACAACCCCCTTATCCTCTGTTCTTTCTGGATCACTTTTCAAAATGTTTCAAACTGGATCCATTCCAAATATCAGACAATATTATTGAAACCAACACTGTACCAAGTCACTTAATCACTAAACCAACTGTGTCATCAAGTCAAACATTGAAATAACTTGTTCAGAAAACCATACCAACTTATATCATTGCATACCTATTCATAAGAAGACTAGAGCACATACTATTCATCATTGAAACCATATTTTTTCACTGCAAACCATGTCTAAACACATGTTAGCATATACACACTATTGTTCTTACTCCTACCTTCATATGTATACATTTCCCCTGAAGCATACTCGTATACAAATCTCAAAATTTTGTTGGCTGAATATACATCACTGTACGACTGAATCAATCACCCAAATAGATAATGAAGCCAACATAAATCACTGAACCAAATATAGATTATCACCTAGTAGAATCATCGCAAGTCAATACTTTACCTCATAATCAATTCTGGGAAAATAATATTGTCAAACACAAATAATTATAAGAGACATCATTGACAGACAACAACAAACATAACATAATATATCAACCATTATCATCAGATCATACTATAAAACCTTAACAAATATACGTGACTCTTATAAATCACTTCTGCGTATGTACGTGCATTTTATACTTGACACTCGCATACATATATGTCTATTCTGTAGAATGTATACATGACTATCCAGAATCAGATTCGCGTATGTACATGATTTTTCTAAAGCATACCTGTGTACTGATATGTAATTACTAAGCCAAACCTTCACTGCACATCAGAACACCTGTCAAACCCAAATCTCGGCACACACCATAACAAATAAACATCATAAAATAATCATCACAGATCTATCAAACCATAAGTAGATTATTCAATATATAGTAATTTTAGATCTAATAGATCTGATCCACAATCATACTCCTTGGTGAACACTTATTTCAGATCAAACCAATGATAAAAAACACAATACATGCACAATTAGCAATTTGATCTCCACCTCGTTATATAGCTAAGGCCTTAGCCAATACCTTAGGAAATTTCGTAGTTATGTCAGTGGTATTCTTTGATGGCATCAAATATCCATTGTCATGCTCATTACTATGGGTGAATACCATGGTAAAGACCCCAGTTTTTTAGAATACCATGGTGCAGAAACTGTACGTGATTTTTCTTCACCATACCCGCATATGTACGTAGCCTTTGTTCATGGGACCCACATATACTTCTTAAAAAATCGTCTTTATCATTCCTCTGTCTCTGAACTGATATTACTTTGTCCAATATTTCTATCACATCTATACGAGACTAAATACTTATCATGTTGTTAT
Source organism: Pinus tabuliformis (assembly GCA_031772625.1). NCBI lineage: Eukaryota > Viridiplantae > Streptophyta > Pinopsida > Pinales > Pinaceae > Pinus > Pinus tabuliformis. Next base: position 823,756,868 of record CM062804.1, on the reverse strand, counting down.
CATGTTGACATCTTTATTAAGTAGGTTTCCATCAAGGACAACACATTTTTCATAATGCCAACAATCCCCCCTTTTGGCCTTGATGGAAACCACTTTGGTGTTTGGTCACCACCACCTGTAGATACCTGTAAACACATATGTAAATATACCAATTTTCTTGTAACGCCCCTCCTCCCACATCTACTATTGGCTTGTTGGGCCCTGACCCAGGTTCAACATTAGTTAGCCAAGAAAATCCCTACTGGCCCTTTTGGCATCAGCCCGCAGAGCGTTGACTGATGTCTCACCCGAAGCCGTATGGGGGGATGCAGGAACCACGTTTCCGCACCCTGAGATGGTTTTGATGTCGGTTTTACACTTTAACTCTGCCTTCCCACAGTTCAACAAGAAAGGCTTATCAAAGTACTTCTTTATTAGTCTTTTAGAACCTCTATGAAGGTCTATGATCATCCTTCACGTAACCCTAACAAGTGATTTAGGCACTTACGTGCCTCTGTAACTACTTTTCTATATAGTTTATCGAATTATCTTAAGTGTTCACCAAATCTACCATGCTATTAAGATTATCTTTGCGTAAAGATATATCTCTACTTGCGTTCATATAATATAGGAAAACATATAAATTCACGCATTAAATTAGCAATAAAACATAAATCCAGTGCTTAACATAACATAATCGCATGCAATTGACAAAAGTAAAATACATAGTGATTTTAGAATAATTCTCTTTATTGATGACTCAGATTTCCAGTACAAACTCTAACTACCATGCACACACAGCTGTAGGGGTCAACACACTCAGCTGTAGACTTCTACCCTAGGCCTCTGCGCACTTAGCTATAGAGCCTCTTTCTTACGCTAATATTCTCACATAGTCATCAATTACTCCCACTATCCGCTATGACTGACTACTAAAAACTCTTCTAACACTTCATTTTATACAATCCCATGGTCCGCGGAACAAGGGTGGATCTCATAAAGTTGACACAACCTATCTAAACTAATGGTGGAAACCCTTTTTTACTCTTGATATAATCGCACTTTGCGACCACAAAATGCAGAGACTTTATGTTCCTTTATACAAAATTCAGGCTTTTCTCCCCAAAACTTGGGCTTTTAACCCCAAAATTGACCTTAGGTGACTTGTTCTGCATAGGCCCCCAACACAAACATGGTGACTTGCCCTCGAGTCACTTGGTTGGCATGGATATCTTGTCGCGAGGACCTCCCAACTCCATTTGAACTACGACAACTTCGACGGTGCATTGTATTTATGCCTGCTTCATCTCCTCGATGAGCTGCTCCATCGCTGGCCCTACACTATATGACTATATCTTCTGTTGAGTCACCTGCAGGCTAGCTAACTTGCCGTCAATAGTGGCCATGATCAAATATGCCTTGTCCAGCCAAGGTGTCAAGAGAGACTTCAGCACCGATTCCTTGTGCTGAGCTATGTCCACCTGTTCTTTCAGTGCCTTTGCCTCCTATAGCTTTGCTAACCTTTGTGTGATGGTGATAGTGGGCACCGTCACTTTAACTTCTTCATATCGATGTTGCAGCTCCTGCGCCTCCGTTTCCAGCCTCTGTATATTTCAGTCGTCTTGTAAGCTGGTCACTACTTTGAGCAACTACTCAAAGAGTGAAATGCGATCCTTTACTGTGCTATCCATTGCTCCCATGGCATATTTCACAACTGTATTGCGTTGCTCTCCTACTTCTGGTGGAGTTGATGACTGGGCCTTCAACTGCAGTTCTGCAATCTTGAGGTTTAGGTCAAACTAAATCTTTGCCAACTCTGTTCTTATGTGGTGTACTCTGGTAGCGAGCTTCTGAATCCACACATCTACTGGCTCATCATCGAGTATGTCCAGCTTTGGGATAGACCTGCATGCCTTAGCCACTACCTTGGCCATGCACTCATTTTTGTTTGTGATGGCTTTGACGAGGTCAATAGCAGAATCTCTTTGTACAACCATCTAAGTGTTTTTTACTTTTTTCTCACTGATTACATGTAACGCACATTGTTCACGGGTCCAAATTTCCGTTATCATGCCATCCTGCAAAATGTGAAGTGCCTCACTAGGAAGCGTGGCCAAATTGAGCCCAACTCCTTTGAGAGCGTTGACAATGGGCCTTTCAGATTTGGCCTTTGTGGTTAGTGCTCCCATTGGTAGCACTATTGCCCAGGGATCCAGTGTGTGCACCATCCCTGCTTCTTCCGATGTGCTAGGTGCCAAACTAGTTAACACCATGCTACTTCATCCCATGATGGTTTGTACCTATGATGCTTGGATTTGCAGCTTGCGCAGACCCGTCTGAATGGCACCCAAGGCCTGCTGCTGTTGCAATAGTTCCATGGTGGCATCCCTTACTGTATCACTAATATCATGTTGGAAATAATATTGAGAGGGGGGGTGAATCAGTATTATCAGATCAATAATTTAATTTCCCAAAAAGATTTGTATACGCTACTTCAGCTAAGTGAACTAGCATGTATACGTGATTGTACTTAAAACAACCAGCGTATATGTAGAGAAATTTTGATTTACCTAATTTATCATGCATTGAACTTTAACCAGTATATCAGAGATTTATTAGACAGTGTAGTAAAAGCAGAATAAAGCATCACACATAAGCAACACACATGAACACCAAGATATAAGGTGGAAACCCAATGTGGGTGAAAACCACTTGCTGTTGTCGTCTATGTCTTCTTTTAATAATAAGAAAATATGTTTACAATCTTGTACTGGTGTAGACTTATACAAGTACACAGGCTTCTACCTGCAGAAGGTTACAACCTTCTCTCGTTCTCCAGCTTCTACTGGAAGGGAGCTACAATCCCTAACTCTTTTACTAGCCGATATGTTTACTAGTACATAGGCAGCACCCTATAGAAAGCTACAACCTTATTTCTTCCTCCAAGGACCACATTTCATAAATTTTCAGACTAGATCCATCAACTACATCATAACTACAATTCAATCATCAAATACATCTGCATCAACCAATCACTGAGACTCAATTATCACTTTCTGAGTCAACCAAAACTGCATCAATCAATCACTTTGATAACCCATCGTTAAACCACAATCAATCTAATCATTCAGAATATTGTCACCAAAATACAGTAACCAGAACCCAAACCAGAACCTAGAATTCTGCAACAGCAAATAGAAACAACTAAGACATACTTTATAAGGTATACGCTACTTCCATGTGTCGAACCTATGTGTATACGCGCTTTTCTCAAAGCCAACCAGTGTATACATCTACAAATATTAATTCATAATTCTACGGCTATTCCAGACTTCAATTATACCCAGATCATAAAATGTATAGAATAACACATGCATCAGTATTCAGATCTAGACTATACATGATCAATCCACATAATGATAACTTGTTTCAAGCCTTAAGATCTCGATCCATCATTAGATCTTATCCTTCATCAACTACTAAGGTTCATCCTTGGTGCAGATCAAGCACCACACCATAAGCCAATAACCTGCATACTATATCTCAAACTTCATCAGATATTCGATACTTGCACACCTGGCCTAATAATCTTCTCTTCCTTTTATAGTTTTATGCCTTTCTCAATACCATGGACCAAAACCACTTAGGACCAATACCTTGGACCAAATACCTAGGGTCAATACTTCAGGCCAGATACCTTGGACCAATACCATGGACCAAATACTTCGAACCAAAAACTTAGTTTTCAAAGGTATACGCGCTTTTACTTCTGTGAATGTGCGTGTGTACATATACGCTACTTGTGGTCAGATAGCCTACATGTATATGCAGCTTAGTCAAGGTGAACCTACGTATACCTCTCTTTCTTCATTCTGTGTAGTCTGATCTGTAATTCTTTGTTGTTAACTTGTTGTACTGTGATATTTCATTTGAGTGAGTTGCCATCAAGGACAAAACATGTACCATAATCCCAACAATCTCCCCCTTTGGACTTGATGGCAACAACAACACCAATTCACTCTCGCCCTTTGACATCAAGGGCAAAGGGTCATGCTTCCCCTTTGACATACATTATGCTAGTCATGCTCCCCCTGAGTACATGCTGAATTCTTTGATATGCTGAAATGTACTGATTGAGGTCCCATGATTGAGTCCATGCTCCCCCTGAGCACAAGCAAAGTCTACAAAAATATTTTCTAAAAGAATGACTCTATACATACATCACCAATGACCTTCCTCTCACCAATGACTCATACATACATCCATCTCCCAACCAAGTGGGGATATACCAAATTTGACTCATCCACCCAACTTAGTGGGGATATACCAAATTTGACTCATCCACCCAACCAAGTGGTGATATACTAATTGTTTACACATGACAAAAACAAGAAATATTACATCATCCATCCCATGTAAAGTGGGGATATAAATTACATCATTTTTCCAAGAGGACCCATTCAAATGCATGAGAAGACATATCACACCCCAGAATTTTACATGACTTGAGCAACCAATGGTATAAATATCTAAAGCCATAGTTGGACTCAGCAACCATAATGCCAACAATGTTGAACGTACGTGATGGCTAATGCTCCGCCTGAACTGGTGCTACCTGTCCATTGTTAATAGGTCAAAGATCAAGGCATCTTTGTTAGTCAGATAAAATTAATGAACAGAGAATATCATCAATATTAGTTAGAGCACCTATATCAGAGCTTGCCCCACTGTTTTTCTTGCCTAAAAAACATATACGCTTCTTGACCCACAGAAACCCGTGTGTGTACGCGACTTCACTATAGGAAACATGTGTATAATCACCTTTCTCTGAAAAGTTTTTTTTAATAGCAGGATGATGCAGCAACTACTCCCAACTTTTGTATGAGATATTCAAATGTCCCTCTGGGTAGTTGTTTAGTGAATATATCAGCAACCTATTCTTTGGAGGGAACATATTCCAATTTTACCTTTTGTTCAAGCACTTGTTCACGTAGAAAATGGTATTTGATGGGTATGTGATTTGTCTTGGAGTGCATGACTGGATTCTTTGAAATACTGATGGCACTTGTATTATCACATAGAATGGAGATGGGTGGAGTGCATGTGATCTGAATGTCTTGTAATGTTTGCATCATCCAAAGTAGTTGTGTGTAGCAAGATGCAACAGCCACATATTATGCTTCAACTGTATATAACGCAATTGAAATTTGTTTCTTGCTAAACCAAGACACTAACCTGGAACCCATATAGAATGCACCACCACTAGTGCTTTTTCTATCATCAACACTTCCTACCTAATCTGCATTTATATATGCATGAAGAGTAAGATATGTATCTCTAGGATACCATAAACCAAAGTTCTGTGTTCCTTGAAGATATTTGAAAATCCTTTTGATCGCCTGAAGGTGTGATTCCTTTGGATTTTCTTGGAATCTTCCAACTATTCCTACTGCATGCATGATGTCAGGTCGGGTACCTGTTAGATAAAGTAGACTACCAATCATGGATCTGTAAGTTGGTTGATGTACTACTGCTGATTCATCATTTGAGTTGAGACTACATCCTGTTACCATTGGGGTACATATAGGTTTAGAATCATCAATGCCGTACTTTTTCAAGATCCGTTTGAGATATTTGGTTTGTGAAAGAAAAATACCATCTTTATTTTGTTGAACTTGTAGACCAAGAAAATAGGTAAGTTCACCAAGCAAGGACATTTCAAATTCTTGCTGCATTATTGAAGCAAAATTCTGACTCATGGATTCTTCATTGCTACCAAAAATGATATCATCAACATAAACAACAATCATGGAAAATTTTAGGGGCGAATGTTCACCCTTAGGGGGAATTAAGGGGCTTTAAATTTTTAGTGGGTGAATGTTTTGTATCATAGTACATTTTTACAAATCGCCTCAAATAGCCCACCTTATTTTAAGGGAGAGGGTAAAAAATGTAAATTTAGCACTTGAAATTAGGAGTTACAACCTTCCATTCACCCTAATTTTCAAGAATAGGTTTTATTTAAGTGAATCCTATGGGCCAAATGCCATATTTATAAAAAAGGTATGGTAAATTAATAAAAATATAAATAAATGAGAGGTATGGTAAATAAATAAAACATTTTTTATATTTACTCCATAAGTCACCTTATATACATGCGAGGGTGTAAACAAATAAAAATATAAATAAAGTGGAGGTATGGTAAATAAATAAAACCTCTTTTTATACTTACTCAAAAGGTATGGAAAATAAATAAAAACATAAATAAACTAGATGTATGGTAAATAAATAAAACCTCTTTTTATATTTAGTCCATAACCCTCTTTCTATTTATGAAGGCTCAAAAAAAAGGTTTTATTTAAGTGAATCCTATGGGCCAAATACCATATTTGTAAAAGAGGTATGGTGAATTAATAAAAATATAAATAAATGAGAGGTATGGTAAACAAATAAAACATTTTTTTATATTTACTCCATAAGTCACCTTATATTTATGAACACTCAAAAAATGCGTTATATTTAGGTGAAACTTGTGGGCAAAATACTATGGGTCAAATACCATGGGCTAGATTATTATTAATACCATGCAAAAAAACATTATTAACCCTAATATTGGTATTGATAAAAATAAAATGGCACATGGTATTGACCCATGGTATTCGTGTGGAATGTAGCCTATTTAAATGGGGGAATTAAACCAGCTTAAATCCATCTTTACTCTGGATCTACTAAGCCCCGAGAGGTATCAAATATCGTGATATGAAAACTAGGATAAGAGTGAAAAATATGTGATCCCTCTCAAGGCTTGGTGGATCAAGAGTAAAAATGAATGTTGTAATTTAATGTATGTTAAACATTTTAACTTGGTTAAAATAAAAAATAAAAGAAAAATCAATTATTAATTTTATTAATTTTTATAAATTACTAATAGTAATTTTTAAGCTCTAGGTTTATGATAACCCATGGTATTGACCCATGGTAATACCATGGTATTCATGTGAGCATAGACTATTTAAAGGGGAAATTCTATCATCTTAGATCCATCTTAATTCTGGGTCTACCAAGTGCTCAGAGGGATAAATAGATTTCATCCCCCTAAGAGTAGTACATGTGGAGTTAAGATGGATATAGGTTAGTTTTTATGACAATGACGATATTAAATAGACTTAGGAAATTATATTGTAAAAACATCTTGAGGTGAACGGTTAAAGCTACATTTAGTCACTTCACAAAATTTAGTAAAAAATACCAATATCTCCATTAATATTGGTTTTTAACTTTTTAACAAAAAAAATTCAAAACAATGAAACCTTATCACTCTTTAGCATCACCTTCGTAGAAGATTTCTCACGCTTTTTGAAACATTCTCAATATGATATCTTCATGAAAAAGTTTATGTACTGATGTTGGATTAGTTGTTTGAAAAATAAGTTGGTTTGTACAACAGTTCATATTCTGTGCTATTCTTAGTTTGTCCTAATGGTCTGTAGGGGTTGGAGCCACTGCATCATATTTTCCTAAAAGGTGGAGATTGTTCACCAAAAAGGAAATTAATCTACATGTTACAACACTGTTAAAAAATGCGAGACCTATGAGGGTAGTGAATTATGCTAATAAGTAATTTAGATTGGGAGAGACGTAATTAAATTTTATTATTTAATTGAAGATTTCCAATTAAAATAATAATAAATCTACATTTATATATTCCTATATTGGTTGGAAGGATTCTCACAATGGTCACTTCTTTCAATTAGATCCCCTTCAAGCCTTTGGGATACCTAATACTTTCTTATATAACATAGTTGGGGCTTGCTATTTGTTGCTGTGTTGGGGTAAACGAACTTGATGTGTTTTTTTTTATGTCACAGTTGGAGTCTATGGAATAAGAAAGAAATTTGATAACTTGAAAAAAGTGGTAGCTTGACAAAAGTTGTAGATAAAAGATTAATCTCTGCTACCTTGACAGAACTTGTTGTCAATATCAACACCTACAAGAACTTTGTTGTGGAATATTATTAAAACTAATAGAAGGATATGAAAGAGTCTATTGTAAGAACCTTGACAAACACGGCCACCGAAACTTGGAAAATTGTTTGTAGGAAGAGAAAATTATGTTTCTTTTTCCAAACATGTATGATAGTATATTATAGTTTAGTGAATGTGTTTTCTTATTATCATATATGGTTTCATAATTTAACAAAACATTCACCAGGACTTCACAATGTTTGATTATTCAGTAAAATATTTTCCAAGACCTTAAAATATTTTATAATTCAGTGAAAGATTTTCCATCAAGATAATATAATCTGGTGAGAGATTCACCAAAATATATATATATATATATATATATATATATATATATATATATATATATATATATATATATATATATATATATATATATATATATATATATATATATATATATACATATTATATTATTGATAAAATTGCCTCCCATTTTTCCTATGTATCATGAGGATTAGCCCATTTATTATACATATAAATTTAGGGTGGTTCTTAAAATTTTCCCTGACAACAATTATTAGCAATTTATCAGTGTCAAGCTTTGTATATAGATTGCTATCTGCTGACCCTTTTGAAAAACCCTGTTGGTGTAGATATTTGTCAAGGCAGTAATACCAGGCCCTTGGACCCTGTTTTAGACCATAGAGAGCCTTTCTGAGTCTGCATACAAGTTTTGGATCATTTCCAAGAATGAATCCTTCTAGTTGTTCAATATAGACATCTTCTTCTAAATCCCTATTAAGGAAAGCAAATTTTACATCCATTTGGTATACTTTGAATTTCTGAAAGCTAGAAAGAGCAAGAAAGATCCTTATGGCTTCAAGTCTAGCAACAGGTGCAAAAGTTTCTTCAAAATCTATACCTTCTTGTTGAGCATACCCTTTACAAACAAGTTTGGCCTTGTTTATAATAACTTCTCCATTTTCATTTAGCTTGTTTTTCAATATCCATTTAGTTCCTATGATATTTTTATCATGAGGTCTAGGAACTAATTCCCAGGTATTATTCTTTTCAATTTGCTCAAGTTCTTCATTCATGGCCTTGACCCAACATTCATCTTTGCATGCTTCATTTACATTTTGAGGTTCGGTGGAGGATAGTAATGCCAGATAGCTTGAGGTTTCTGTAATAGTTCTTCTTGTTCGTACACCTGCCTCTTTTTCCCCTAAAATTTGAGTTTCTAGATGATTTTTCTGAACATACCTAGATGGAGTCTTTTCTTCTACCGTTATCTCTTCTTCTGGTGCTTCATTGGTTTCTTCTTCAGAATCATTATGATTTGATGTGGGAAAATAATCCCCATCTTCTTCATTGTCATAATCTTTGGTTTTTATCTGTTTTGGATTTTTTCATGCTTCATCAACTACAACATCAATACTTTCAATAATTTTCCCAAGTCTTTTATTATAACATTTATATCCTTTACTTTAGGAAGAGTAACCAAGAAGAATACCTTCATCTGCTTTGGGCTCAAACTTACCAAGTTTTTCGTCAGTCCTTTTGATATAACATTTGCTTCCAAAAACTTTAAAGTATTTTACAGTAGGAGTCTTACCATACCAAAGTTCATGTGGAGTTTGAGTGTTGTTTACTTAAACATTTTCTTGGTTGAGAATAGTTACGGTGGTGAATGCAGCGTCACCCCAAAAGGTTGCAGGAGTTCCAGATTCATCTAGCATACATCGAGCCATTTGTTGAATAGTTCGGTTCATTCTTTCTACCACTCCATTTTTCTGTGGATTCCTTGTGGTGGAGAACTGCCTTTTTATTCCATGTTGTTCACAAAAGTTAAAGAATTCATTCAAGGTAAATTCCCCTCCTCGATCAGATCTGAGGCATTTTATTTTGTGATCTGATTCATTTTCAACCAAAGCTTTAAAGGCTTTGAAATTTTCAAATTCTTCATCTTTATGCTTTAGAATACCTATCGAACACATTCTGGAAAAATCATCAATGAACAAAATAAAGTATTCTTCTCCACGAGGTGACTTTTCACCTTGATGGTCCACATAAATCAGTATGAACAAGTTCAAGAGGCTTACTAGCTGACCCTTCTTTTTCAATGAAGTGAGATATGGGTTGCTTACTGAATTGACATGGTTTGCATATTGTATTTTCAAGAATGATGATATCTGGAAGATCACGAACAACCTAGAATTTTCATGCTTTTGTTATTTGAGAAAAGCTTAGATGTCCTAAACTTCTATGCCATAGCCAGTTTTCATCATTTTTGCTTAGATAGCACTGTTGTTTTCCTCCCTTGAGTATGTATAAGTTGTTTGGAGTTTTTGTACATTTGATCATGGTTTCTCCTGTATCAAGCTCACGAACAACACATCGATTTGATCGAAACACCACTTCATTTCCTTGATCACACATTTGATTGACACTCAACAAGTTATGCTTTAGACCATCTACATACATAGCATTCCCAACTTTATCCTTTTATTTCAAGAAAACAGAGCCTTTACCTTTTATGACAGCAGGAGTGTCGTTTCTAAATGCGACATTCTTTTCCTTTTCTAAGGCATTATATGAGTGAAGTTTTCCTTTGTCACCTATCATTTGTTTTGAGCATCCATTGCCAATGTACCACTGATTTTCTTGTCCTTCTGCATACAAGGCTATACAACATCTTTCTGTTTGAGGTTCTTTCCTTCTCCATATCTTGGGATTTAATGGAGTTTGCTCCTTTTGAGATGTTTGCCGAAATTTTCTCCTGCATTCAGATTCTTCATGGCCAAATTTGTTACAAATTGAGAATTCTATTTCATTTTCAAGAAGAGAAAAGTTATTATAGGAACTTTTCTTGATCCCTATTACATTCCTTTGATTTCGTGCTTCTCTATTCATGATGGTTTTGTAAGAAAAACATTGAGCAACTTTGTGTCAAAAATTATGACATGAGAAACATTGACCATTAAAGAAGTTCATGCGATTATCGAATCTATTGACCTGGTGATTGTAGTTTCTATAGATATTCATCTTTGAAGAAAATTGAGTATGATTTACCTAAGGTTGGTTGTGGCTTCTGTTCATCCTTGAAGCAAATTGAGCCTGATTTACATGGTGATCTACTTTATGCCTTTGCTGACGATTGTCTTACTGTTCAATGTTCTTTACTGCATCAAGATAGCTTTTAGTGGAGGTTGATAGCTTCTGTGATTGAGATGCTTCTTTAGTATATCTAAGAGTTGTATTTATAAGAGGAGAACACTGAACTTTGATAATTTCATTTAAGTTTTCTGATCCTTTAGCAAATTTAAGATTGAGAGATTTTGCTTTCTCAAGATCCTTTCTCAGACCCACAATTTCACATTCTAGTTTACATTGTGTTTTTCTTTTTCATCAAGTTGGTATGTCAAGGTATCTATAATCATATTCTTTTCTTCTAAACAGATTTTGAGTTTAGAGATTTCTTCATGAAGGTCACCCTCTTCTAAAGCATCCAAAAAATTATCATCCCCATAAGCCATTAGAAGTCTATAGTAATTAGTATTTTCATCTTCATCACTATTTGATAAACCATCACTATCTTCATGAGTAAAGTAACTCTTTTTACTTCCACTTTGTTTTTTATTCCATTTTGCAGATTTCTTCCCTTTATCATATTTATCTTTATGAGGATATTTGGCAGCATAATGAGTGCCTCTACCATAGACAAAACATTTGAAGGGTAGTTTACCTCTAAATGTTCTAGAACCCTATTGAAGCTTCTTGACAAAGTTACTTCATCATCTTCTTCTGAAATATGTCACGATTCATTGAGTTCTTCCTTTCCTTTTTCTGAAGGTTTAAATGCGGCTTCTCTCATATCTGATGGGTCTCATTTTCTCATCTCAAAGGATATTAAGATTTCGTGCAGCTACATCATAGTGATAGTTTGTAGATCCTTTTTTTTTTATGGCAGATACTTTTGATTCAAATTTAGCAGACAAGGATCTTAAAAATTTCTCAACTAAGGTAACTTCCTTTATCTCTTCACCCATATTCTTCATACAATTAAATACCTCATCTATACATAAGAAGTAACTAGCTATACTTTCATCATTGTTCATCTTAAGAGTTTCATATTGAATTCTGACAGTTTGCAGTTTAACACGTTTTACCTGAGAGTCTCCTTCGTAGCTTAGAACGATTTTGTCCCATATTTCTTTGGCTGATTTAAGCTACATAACTTTGAAAAACTATGATTGTGGTAGACTTCCCAGTAATGTATCGACAGCCCTAGCATTGGTTTCATATTGCTTTTTACCTGCCATTTCTGTAGGAATTTCTGATAGAAATGTATATCCTCCTTCCATGATTTCCCAGACATCCGTTCCAAGTGATTGTAGATAGGTTGTGGTTCTTATATTCCAATAAACAAAGTTGCTCCCATCAAATATTGTCAGTCTGATGGATCCCACACTTTATTGATTACTCATTGTTGTTGGGAAAAGTATCCAATACGGAATGACCCTATCCCACTCTAAGGGTGATAGTACCTCAGCAACAACCGAATGCAAAGCTATTCAAGATTACTTCTTTATGAGATGTAAGAGAGGGAGAAAGAGATCCACTAACCGTTGTCTTCCGCTAATGTTTGATCCAATCTTCTCTCCTTGCTGCTTGCTCCCAGCTCCTTGCTCTTTCACTGGCCCAGCTACACAAAGATCCTGCAAAAGCACAAGAAAGGGAAACTACAAGAAGCATACATCCATAATTGATTCAAGGATTAGAATAAATCAAATATACAAGCATCAATACGCCACAAAGACACATGCATATAGAAGAACCTCAAATGCTTTATTAATGGAAGAAGTAAAGTTCTGAGAGTGTTACAACCATAATAGGCCCAATCCAGCAACACCTCCCAGCAGAAAGAAATCTCCTCTTCACCTCCTTCAAAGCAATCACCCAATAGTTCTATACTCAAACCAACAGCACTTCCTTACATTCACAAGATTCCAGCCTCCCTAGACCTCATGAGAGAGCTCTATATATAGGAGTTTTGGAGAAAGGATGAGTCAGCTTGAGGCTGGCATGAAGCTGACTAGTGTCCTCTCCCACTTCAGTTATTCTTCAGTTCTTGAGTCCACTTGGAGTTTCTTGCTTCCACTTGGAGATCTAGATCCTCTTACTCATCACAAGGCGAATTCCCTGATCCAAGTGTCATTTTGGAAGCTTCCTGGGCATTTGACACCTTGCAGAATGACTGTGCCACTTGGCCAATCTCGCCCAGCGCAGGTAGCCTTCATTAGATTTGACATTCAGCGCAGGTACAGAGTGGAGCAGTTGACATTCAGCGCAGATGCTCAGTGGAGCAGTTGACATGATCCAGAATTAGCTTGTTTTTGAGTGTTTTCAGGTGGAGAACTGATTTTCAGTGCTGTGGTTTGCTGACCTTGTTCCTCTAGGGGTAGGAACAACATGTTTAGGGACTTTGGATCCCTTAGATTATTGACATTTCATGCTTCATGCTGTAAGGCACAAAAATGTCTATAACAGTTGCCCCCTAAAGTATGAGGTCGTTTATCGGGTGAAATGCTTTATCAGGAGGATCCGAAGTTCATTCAATCGCTGAGAGGTGCCCTGTAATAAAATACAATACAATACATTATTTTTCATTCTGCTTTCATGATCTAGCTGAGGCGGGCATTCCCATGCTCAGCTTTATAAATTCATTTTGGTACATAGAACAGACGATCGTCTGATGGTAGACTGATAATTCTCTGCTGAAATTATCATCCTTTGAGTAGGATGATCATCTGCTGCAATGATGTACATATCAAATGTCTTTATATTTCCTGAATATATATCGCAGCCCGGATGGATGAAACTAGATCCGGGGTCTTCAAACTCGTTCGATCTTCACTCTAAGTACAAGTCGATCCATGTGAGAATTGCGCTGAAGTCGAACATGGAAAGACATCGCTTGATTACCGGTCAATAATGTAAACCGTTAACAAGCGCGAGAGGAATCACCAATAATGATAATGACCCTCAAGGTACTGCAGTACAATTCACGTGGTGTGAATAAAGGACTTGGCGTCGAACACCACGCAAAATCTTCTGGTCGAAGGTCATTGATGTATACCTGTCGCCGGAAGTGAGAAACTTGCCATTGAGGCATGCAAGCTTCAAAGTACTGAGGGGGTTGTTCCTAGATCAACTTCTTGGATAATGAGCTGAAGTCGACAAGAAGCGATCCGTCAAAGGAGGGCCTTAATGAATCCCACATCAGTGACACGGAACGGAGCTAATGATTTTAGTGGAGGTGAAAACAATCTGTGAAATATGATTCAGGGTGGCGATCATGGGTGGATGAAGGATAATGTATGGCAGTGGATGGGACACGGTTGACTCTTTCTGAACAACATCTCTTGAACATATAACGACACTGATGTGATGGATCGGTAGCATTACCCCAAATGTGGATGGTTTGGCGAGGACCATGGTGATGAGACCGGTGAATGAAACAACCCAACCCGATGTGATACGGAGGACAAAGTGTCATGTTCAAGAGCGACTTGCTACCATTAAAGCTTTGAGGTTCTCCCAATTTTTCCCCAGTCATTTCTGACCAGTACCTCTTTATTTTTGTCAAGCTTGAGGAGGATAACATATGCTTGTTCTATAACCTGCCCTTCGGGCAAGCCCATCGCTATGTTTTAACGAGCCTAGCGATAGGGAAACTCGTTCTCGTCTAAAGACAAGTTTGTCGCTATTTAATCATTTTAACGAGTCTAACGACAAGGAAAACTCGGTCCTTTTCATTTTTAGAGAGTCTGAAAAGGTACAGAAAGTTAACTCCAAAATTCCTTTTTCGTCATCTAATCCCTTAAGTCCGAAAAAGTATAAAACAATACAGAAGGGATGAGTTTTCGATAACTTTAACGAGCCGAATAAAACAAGCGCTCGACCTTTTTGTGCAATAATCCCTCAGGTCCAAAAAGATTAAAATCTAGAGGAGGGATAGCTCTTCCGGTCACTTTAACGAGCTGGAAGGCCAAAACTCGGCAAACTTTTCATATTTTACGAGTCAGATGAAAAGAGCTCAAAGAAGACTCGTCTTTTGAGGAACGAGTGATAAACAGGGATAGCAGCAGATTCCAGGTACAGGTTGGAATTTTCCAATCACGGCAGTGTCACAAGGATGGCTAAGTGAAATCACTCTTCGCAGCTGTTCCTCAAAATGGGTAAACAATCATATGGAGGTGAACGATTGGCCAAATGGAATGGAGGTGGCGGGTGCAAACACGACCAAGGCTTTTTATGGCTAATAAATTTACGATCACAATGGTTATTTACCGGAATAGGTTCATTTTTTAATGAGCTTGAATGCGCCAAAACACTGCTCAATCTTATGTTTATTTTTTAACGAGCATGAACTATGTGCTAAAACTGCTCGGATCTCGCTTTTCTATTTTTTAACGAGCATAAATTCCGCGGTAAAACTGCTCGATTATATGGTCAAATTTTGATTTTTTACCATTACTAGCTTTTCTCTTTTCAAATATAGTACTGCTTTTTCAATTGCTGCAACAAACTTTGTTAGAAATGAATAATATTTGCATGAAAATGAGATTATAACCCTAATATTTCACTTTAAACTGTGTAAAAAGCCATTAAAAGGTGTTTTTACCTCTCATTTACCATTTCATTTGCATTTGGTTTGTTGGAGCTCTGGAGGTGCCTCTTCCCCCTTGATTTTCACCAGCTGATTCCGGGAGATTCTGCGGACGATTTTCGGCGCCGTCTGGACCAGGTAGGAGCTAAACCCTAGCTCTTTCTTTTCATGGTTTCATTTTCCTGTTTCATGCCTGTTTTCCAGTCTTTCTGAGCCCCTGGGGTTTTGCCAGGGCGCCCTAGGTTCAGCGCAGGTTCCCCATTCGAAACCTGCGCTGAAGGTCAAGCTGCCTTAAGGCAGCCTGACCCTCAGCGCAGGTGGGAGACTCTCTGCCTGCGCTGGGCTCAAAAACTGAGTTTTAAGGTCATTTTTTGATGATTTTTTCGCCAGTTTTTCATCAAAATCAGGAACTTACTCCTTCTCTTGTTTGCTTTGCAGGGAACTTTGAACAAAATGTCCCTTACATGGCGAGAACGAGAACATGAAGAGGAGGACATGATTGCCCTCCATGACCCTGTCACGGTGAACGCGCTGCGGAACTGTGGCCTGCTGAAGTTCTTCCGTATCTCTAGCATGAGAGCACAGATTTCTTTGCTGCAGTATATGCTTGATGCTTGGGATCCTGTTAACCAAGTGTTCCAGATTAGGGGAAAAGCCATCCCCTTGACCATAGAGGACATGTACTTCTTGACTGGACTGTCAAGACGAGGTGCCCCCATTTCCTTGTCAGGTACGGCCCGGGGGACTGATTCCACCAGAGATTATGTCCGCCAGTATTGCAGGGAAGGTTCTCAGCCGAGCAGAGACGGCAAGATTGTTATCCGTGAGATTACTGATCGGGCTCTCAGGTCCATTCTGTTCACTATTGGTAGGATGGCCGGCAGCGCAGCTCTACATGTTGCCAACAGGTCTTATATGCAGCACGCCTTGGAGTGTCTCCAACCGAAAGTATTCAACTGGTGTGATGCAGTACTTGTTCAGATGAAAAGTCAATTGACCAAGGTAAAGGACGGGAAGCTGAAGAACTTTGGATTTGGTTCTATTCTGACTGCCTTCGCCTTGGAGAAAATCCCACTGATGCAGCCTCAGTACATCATACTCGACTTGCCTTCTCCGACCGAGCCACGCATGCAGAGGTGGGTTGACCACATGTCTAGGCATGCTGGTCAACCTCAGATTACTTTTACTGAGGCCTTCTTTAGGTGGTTCGAGCGCCAGGAGATGGCGTTTTCCGAGTATCCATATGTGGGTATGGATTTCCGAGGTGATCCGGATTTGGTGCTACCGGATGGCGAACAGTGGGGCGCCATTGGTAAACTCCTTGACCATATTACTGTTTACTGTTCTTATTCATAATGTTGCTGTGCTTTATTCTATCAAGACTTTTAATTGTACTCTTGGGTGCATGCAGATATTGGTCCTGTTCGTCCAGCAGTTCGTCCGAGATCGCCAGTTGCTGCCCCGGCAGTGGAGCCTGCTAGGAGAGTTGTTATTCGCGATCTTGACGATACTGAGACCCTTACAGCTGTGCAGGAGCAGGTTGAGAGCCTTACTCGTGGTCTTCCGGATGTACAGATTGACGAGTTACCTTTACAGCTGCAGCGGCATACTATTGGTGTGCCTAGACGATGGACTCGTCTCTTGCGCATGATTGCACAGGCCGTGACGTACTATCATGAGCACCACTAGGCTAGGGTGCCCCCTAGCATCTTTTTGAGTTTTTAGGTCATATGACCAATTTTGTCTTGGTTACAGAACATTATGTATGAACTTATATAAACAGCTTATATATTTTGATTTTCGGGTTTTATTCTGGTTGATTTATGTGATCCATATGTACAATCTTTGATGATGTGTCCTTTTTATAAATGTTGCAAATGTCTATCTAACACATAGTTTGCTAATGAGTCAGTTAATGTGTTTAAGTTTCTTGAAATATGTTGATATTGAATTGAATCAAATCGTCTTTCCAAGATCTTAACCCTTAGGAACATGCGATAAATAGCTGGATTGCGAACAGAATATATACCATTGAGTTGTAGTATTACGAGCTGTGAGTCTAGCCTGACAATTAGTCGGCGTATGCCACGTGTGATGGCATCAGAGAGTAGTTCTATCAACGCGCTATACTCAGCGATGTTATTCGTTGATTGCCCAATACATACACCTCTGAAACTTACTAACTCGCCGCTTGGATCAAAAATGGCCCAGGCTGCGGAGGATAGGTTCCGCGAACTACGACTCGCTCCGTCGGCATATCCAACACATGTCTCCAGAAGGTTCGACATCTGCAACAAATGAAAAGGTGGATCACTCGACCAGAACAAACACTTTAGCGAAAACAAAATACAACAAAAGCATGCAGGTTACTATTTAAGCATAGTAACGCTTGAGGTACAACCCGTTGCGGGGCTGCGCCAGTGGAATTCCATCGTAATCCATTAACTCGTAGGCTCCTTTTGCTAACACCCTTTTAACAATATAGGGGCCCATCCATAAGGACTTGAATTTACCTGCTCCCAATTTATCGGATTCTTGGTCATAAAGCAAGACCAAATCACCTTCTGAGAAGACACGGGGTTTGACATTTTTGTCGAACTGAGCCTTGACTCGTTTCTTATGGGCTTCGTTAGCCAAAGCGGCATCACGACGGGTTTCATCCAACTGGATTAATTCCAAGAAACGAGCCTCTTCTTCTGAAGTTCCGGGGAGAAGATCGATTGCGAGTTTAAGCGACGAAATTTCGCACTGGATTGGTAAGACTGCTTCCAGGCCATACACCAGTTGAAAAGGTGTGAACCCGGTTGCGTTCTTTACCGACGTTCGGTAAGCCCACAAGGCTGAGTACAGGATTAGGTGCCACCTTCTTTTATGAACCCCGATCATCCTTTGCAACATACGCTTCAGGACCTTGTTGATTGCCTCAACTTGTCCGTTGGCTTGCGGATAATATGGGGTAGAGCTGTCGTGAGATAGCCCTAGCTTGGCAGCTAATTCGACCATCATGTGATTGCGAAAATGCGACCCATGATCTGTAACTATAGCCTGTGGTACGCCGAACCTGGCGACTACATGATTGAAAAAGAAAAGGGCAGCTGTTTCACCAGTGTTATCCAATGTAGGCATCGCCTCGGCCCATTTGGTAAAATAGTCAACAGCGACTATAATATACCCATGCCCCCCGGTCGAGGTGGGGTTACATTGCATGAAATCGATGCCCCACTTGGCGAAGGGCCCAACAGCAACTATCGGCTGTAAAGGTGCGGGTGGTCGTCTGGTTTTGCTATCAAAGATTTGACAAGCATGGCAACTTCTGACTGCGGTTATGCAATCTTTGAACATGGTTGGCCAGAAGTATCCTGCTCGTAAGATTCTTTGTGCTGTTGCATATCCAGACTGATGCCCCCCACACGCGCCTGAATGACAATCATTCAGGGCTTTTTCGGCCTCCTCATGGGTAAGGCACCTCCTCAGAACTGTATCGACACCACGACGGTAAAGTGTATCACCGACGATCATGTAGTCTTTTGCTTGGTATCGTATACGTTTTTGTTCGGAGCGAGAGGTGTTAGGCCTGAACTTTTGGGTTTGGAGATAAACTATGATATCTCCATACCACTCATCGCTTACAGATATCAGAAACAAACTTTCGTCCACGATTGACTCTTCCGATGTTTCATCGTTGGACGACGATGGGAGATCGCACAATAATTCTGCGAAAACTAGAGCTTTCTTTGATTTGGATTTTACAAATTCCAGATCAAACTCTTGAAGGATCGCTATCCATTTTGAATATTTGCCCCCCAGCAACTGTCGCGACAGTATATAAGTCATGGGGTTGCAATCTGACAAGATGGTAGTTTTCCGAAAGAGGACATAATGTCGAAACCTTTGAATCGCTTGAACAGCTGCAAGCGCTAGTTTTTCAACATAAGAATATTTACTTTCTGTATCGTTTAAGTTTTTACTTAAATAATAGATAGGATGTTCAATTCCATCGACTTCTTGAACTAAAACCATCGCAATGGTCGTATCCGCTGCAGCCAGATACAGGTTAAAATCTCTTTGATAGTCCGGGGCGTACATTAATGATGCTTTTACTAGACAATCTTTCAGAGCATCAAAGGAAGCTTGCGCCACCTGGTCCCAGACAAAAGGTACATCCTTTTTCAAAAGACGAGTATAACCCTTAGCAAGTTCTGCGTAATTTGGAATGAACCTCCTCAGAAAGTTTGCTTTCCCTTGGAGTTTCTGAATCTGAAGCAAATTTGAAGGTGGAGGCAAATTAATGATTGCCTGAACCTTACAGGGGTCGAGACGAATCCCATCCTTAGAGACTACAAAGCCAAGTAAACGACCAGAACCGACGCAAAACACACATTTGTGCGGATTGAGTCTTATCTTGTAGTGTCGGCAACGTAGAAATATCGCTCTTAAATGCTGCGGATGATCAGTCCGCTTTCGCGAATGAGCCGGAAGATCGTCGAGATAAGGTTGAACAATGTTCTTGATGTCATGGAAGGCATAATTCATTGCCCTCTGAAACGTCGCCCCTGCGTTCTTTAAACCAAAGGGTAATTTTCGATAAGCGAATGTGCCCCACGGACAAATAAATGCAGTCTTTGACTGGTCCTGTGGGCGGATATTTATTTGATTATACCCGGAAAATCCATCCATAAATGAAAAGATTTCACATCCGGCGCATTCATCAATTATCTGGTCGATGAAGGGTGTAGGGTAGTTGTCCTTCGGACAAGCTTGGTTTACATCCCTATAATCAACACACACTCTAATCGTCCCTTGTTTCTTCATAACAGGGACAATATTCGATACCCAATCGGTTAGAGGAACCGGGTAGATGAATCCAGCATGGAGAAGTTTTTCAACTTCCGCCTTAATGGCAGCGGCTTTCTTCGGGTGCACTTGCCGAAGCCGTTGTCTTACTGGTTTGACATCAGGATACATTTTAATTTCATGTTCAACGATACTCGAGTCAATGCCTGGCATTTCATCATATGACCAAGCAAAGACATCTCTAAATTCGCGAAAAAGAGCGTTATATATTTCCAGTTCTGAAGGGGAACAACCTTTGCCGACATAAATATTCTCTACAACATCTGTTTTAGTCGAGATATTTATGGCTATAGTCTCTTCAATATTGGATAGGTTTCGCTCGGAATCCACCGTGTTTACAGTATTTGTTAGGAATTCAAATACTGAAGGGTGATAAAGGTCACTTTGAGTATCTTCTTCATATTCCGGAAGAAGGGAACGATGGTGGTGATCATTCCATGGTGCCCCCTCAATCATCATTGATTGTAAGATTCCTTCGTCAGTCCCATGTACTTTCGACCAAGGATCTAATGGGGTTCCATATTCTCTAGACCTATCTACCCAAACGCTTGACGAGCGTTGATTTGGGCTCGCCTCCCATGCTTGAAACATTGATTGCTACAATATTTCTAAAGGGCTTGGGGGCAAAACCATTGAATGATCCATGTTGACCTTCGTGGAAGATATCATGTTGCAGGTTGCTACAAACGGTACATTTCCTATATAAATAGGAGGTGGTAGCGCGAAAGTTCCCATCAATGTGGGGTCTTTCAATAATCCTACTCCGATATCTTGAATTGAATGGTTGCTCTCATGGATCATGGGAATGCTTCCTGTAACTTGTGAACCATTAGGGAGGAAATTCTGTTGGTCGACGATCGTAATCCCTCCTTCAAACGGGAATGCGATCTTCCTAAAATAAGTCGACACGACAGCTGCCATGGCATAAATCCATGGTCTACCCAGTAGGATGTTATAGTCAAGATTTCCATCAATGACCTCAACATCAATTTCTACTGTTTTTCCTCCTAGTTCAACTTTCAAGTTATTAAGGATACCGTAAGGGGTATAAGTCCTTCCGTCGAAAGCTTTTAATGTCGTCGAAGATCGCGACAAGGTTGGAGATCCTAAAGTTTTCCAGCAACTCATCGACATAATACATGTCGAGGCTCCCTCATCAATTATTGTTCTGTGAACAGTTTTGTTGAGTGCTTTCACTTGAATAAGGAAAGCTAGCTGAGCTGGTAACTGAGGATCATATCCCTTGTGATCAAAGGATACAAGATTGGAATCCTTAGGATCAACCCCACCAATTGCCGATAACAACGCCTGCCTTTGGGTTGGACAATTTTGTAGCACTTCAAGAGTCGACATAGCGGATGGCGATTGGGCCAAATCTTCCACTATGTTATAATGCTGCGCCGCTCTGGCGCGAGGATTAAATGTCGACTTGTGTACTACACCCTTTGGCGGTTTTATTGTTAATTCAGGGATGGTGGGTGTTACAACTTCTGTCGAAGTTGTTGTCGAACTACTTGGTTGATCTTTACCTTTTTCGTTCGACAGCTGAGGATTCCCATAATCTTTGTTCCTTGTCGAAATCAAAGCATCATTCTGCTGTTTCGAAACCGACAACATAAGGACTTGCGACGGGGAAGCATTTCCACTATCAACCAGATTTTGACCTGGGTTGGGAAATGGATCAGTTAACACAGCTGAGGTTTGGGAACTTTTAAAGAACCTCTTTAACTCAGCTTTGAATGGGCAATTCTTTGTGTATGATCCTTATCATCACATATTAGACATGGATAATTTTGTTTCCCTTTCCCAGGAGGGTTTGAAGAATTTTTTCCAGGGGATGACTCACCCTGTTTCTTCTTCTTCCCTTTGTTTTGTTTCTTCTTGCTTCCTGGTTGATTGGTTTCTTTGCCTTTATCTTCTGATACGGCATTTACTTCCGAAGCAAGAATTTCTTCTTTTGCATTTTGATCCGAATTCTTACGGGCTTTCTTTGACGAAGCCTTTATCGATTTCGCGTTTGCCGTGCCAATCACGCCATCACCGGCATGAGAGTCACTATTTGATTTAGGAGGGGGAGGAATTGAAAATTCCGGTCTAGGGGCGTCAGGTATTTTGTCATAGAGCGTGCCGGACTGAGTATAAACTAAGTCCAAATACTGTGCACGAGCAATAACTTGCTCCTCTGTTACGACTCCCCCCTTGGCCACATCTTCCGTAATAGCCGGAAGTAACGACTTTATAAACCATTCAGCTAATAGCTGATCGGGAACATATGTTTTCACCATCCTACGACGACGACGCCACTCATGTATATGATCAGATATATGGGTAGCAGTTGTCTGTTTGAAGTTGGTTAATATTTCTGTTCCCGTTTCATACCTTATCGGTAATTGAAAATGGGTTAAGAAAGTCGTGGCTAGGGAACTAAAATTGTCGAAAGAGGCTCTTGGCAATTCAATATACCATTTAGCCGCTGGACCTGTCAATGTCCTCTGAAAAAGGCGAAGCCTTATCGAATCGTCGTTAAGGGTGTTCGACGAACACCACAGATGAAAAGTCATCACGTGATTCGATGGGTCTTCACCTGGATTTCCATTGAATTTAGGAATGTCAGATGGAAGTTTATGAGGAATCGCTGGCCACCAAGGGGCATAAGCAATCGGATCGTTGGTTAACCGGTGTAAATCGGGTAACTCTAAAGTTGCCACGAATGGTAACTGTTGATTCAGGTTAGGCGAAGCGTAACCAGGGTACGATGGAATCGCTTGAGCAGTGGGTCTTTGCATACCAGCATAATGTAATTGATGTTGGTATGACTGATACGGTTGGTGGACTTGACCACTGTAAAGTGGTTGGTTTTGACCGTTTTGGATATACGGTTGTCCACTGTTCGCAAAGATCTGCTGCTCAGAACCTTGGTACACTTGCTGGAATTGCGGTTGTTGGTATTGTACAAGCCATGGTTGTGACGCCATGTTCTGTTGTGCCATGCTAACCATTGGACCAAGGTGTGGGGTAATTGTACCCGTTTGTACTTGTGTCGTCCCACCAGTTGGCGATTGTGGTTGTGACCCATGGTCAAGCGACTGTTGCATTACAACCTGAGAAATCTGAGGTTGACATGTAACAGGTATCGCTTGAACTTGCGACACGGTTACAATAGCCGGTGTGGTTGGGATGTTCGTCACAGGTACACACTGTTGCATAGAATATACAATCCTTGGTTGTTGAGGTAGCATAGGTACCCAACTACTTGATGCAATTCCAGTATAACCTGAATATGTTGTGAACTCACGTATGGGTACCCTCCCGGAGGGGGTAATGAAAGGGCATACTGCCCCCCATACGGTAGCAATCCGGAACTCAAGGGGATTGATGGCCCAGATTGACCTCCAAATGGATCAATTTGGCGAGTTTCAACATAAGAGTTACCGGGTATTACTCCGGATGAACAAACTGGAACAGACCATACTGTCGAAATAGTCCCTTGGTGGACTCCTTCTAGCTGTTGAGAGCTAGTTGGGACAGCTGGTATGCCGGCAAACATCGTCGGAGTGACGGCAGGGGCTTCTGCTGTCGCTGTGTCATTTGACACAGTCCTAGATGATGACGGTTGTTCAGACATTTTAAGTCTATCCAATAGATTGCCTAGCGATTCTACAGGAACTTCCACTTGTGGTGGATTAACTTCTGATGAAGGAAATAGAGTGACCCCGACTCCAAAATGAGTTGGAGTACTTGCTTGCGGATCCTCTGCAATTTCCTCTATCGCAATCAAACCCGGTGGAAGAGGAAGACCGTCAGGTCCGTAAAATATTTCTGGTGCCGAAGAAGTGGTTGTTTCGACAGCGACAGTTGTTTGAGGAACAAAACTCTCTGGACCGGTTACAGATGGAACTGGTTCAGTTACACAAGTATTTGCCCCCAGACTAGGATCAGTATTACTGTCCTTCTGTGGCTGTTGAACTTCTTCTATAGAGGCAGGGTTTCCAGAAATGTTAGGAGTAACCGGAACCTCAGATGCAGTTGGAACACTTGTTCTAACTTTCAAAGGAGATTTTGAACCGGTTAAACGAGTTCGCTTTGCCCGTACTGTTTTCGATTCCGGAGACAAAGACGGTTGACTCGTAAGCCTCCGCGAACGACGGGGTTTCAATTGACTTTCTTCCACGATTGCGGATTACTCGATCAACTAAAATATTAAAAGGGGAAATTTGTGTTTCCGAATTGAATGAATTTTATTAGACGCTTTTAGACACAACTTGCTTTTTCACTTTTTAAGAGTCGAGAAAAAGCTAAAGATGACTCTAGTCTCCTTCGATGTATTAACGAGCCCGAAGTGACAAATGCTCGGTTGGACTTTTTCAGTTATAGAGTTTGAAAAAGGCCAAAAGAAACTGCTCTGGAGATCTAGGCAGAGGGTGTGCCAAACCTTTCGCAAAACCACAGAATACGTTTTACGGTACGGGTGGTCGATCTTCGTGAATGCTGTGTTCACTGCATTGCGATCAGTAGGGCGGCCGACACGGCTTCCTATGGATAAAAGATATATGCCTATAGGGGTCTCCCAATATATACGCGACGGTACGTGGGAGCACAAGTCCGTATTAGTGCCACCGACTCTCAGGAGGAATCACCCACCTTCGTCGAGATCGACAGTCACTACGTTTAACGACGCCGGAACACGTCTCTAGCTTAGACCTCTAGATGTTTGCGTTATGTTTCAAAGCGTTGTTAGGTTCATTCAATATATTTTAAGTTGATCTTTTTAAAGTTTGCCTTTCAAGGTTCACCACGAGATGTTTTGATACAAATTCCTAAATGCAGTCTAAGATGAGAAGCAAGCTTTTTCAATCTTTTCGACTTATGAAAATCTTAACTACTGAGGGAAAAGAGAGACAAAATCTTTTCACACAGATCAAAGAGCACTCGCTAATGCACTTTTTCCCTAAATCAACATACAAACTTATATGCAAAATGCAAAATGCAGGTATTTCTTTTCTCTTTCTTAATGTTTGTGCGACACAAAAAGAAAGCTGTTGTATAACTTTGAATTCAATTTCAAGTGAAAGCAAACAAGCTTGTCCAAAATCAAAAGACACCTTAAGATTTACTTGTTTCGACACTAGAAATATATAAATTCAAACCATATGACGAAAGCAAAAGCTCAATCAGCTATGAACAGCAAACAAACTAACTCTTAAGATCAAAACGACACTTTATCACAGGTCTAGATCTAAGAGGCCACAGCAAGACTAGTTCACTTTCGTTATGGGAAACTGTAAATGATACAAGAAATACACAAAGAACAAACACAGTTTCTTTATACAACCGAGGCGGAATAGTGGCAAGGAAAGTTGGTTTCAGATAGGCACATTGACTGGTAACAGGCAGCAAAAACAAGAGTGAAAACAGGGCAAGAAACAGCAGGAAACCCCAGTAGCACAAGGCAAGACTGGTCCAGCGCAGGTGGTACACAGGTAGTTTGACCTTCAGCGCAGGTAGCCCCTTCGGGAACTGCGCTGAAATGCAGACAGCCTTCACACAGCCTGCACTGAAGAACGAAACTTTCGTTTCTCTTGGTTTCCGGGTCACAGATTGCTCAAAAATTCACAGTTTTTGGCCAAATCAGAAGCTATCAGTCAAGGACACACTAAGGGATGACAAGGAGGATGAAAAGCTATCACTAAGAGCTTATTAGAGTCCTTGTGGATCAGCTCTTCAAATCATAAACTTGCCCAGAAACTGAGCTAGAGTAGCTGCCCTCTACTTTGCATTTGAAAGATCCAAATGCAGTTCGATTCGGTACTCCCTTTGTTTATGAAATGAATAGCAAAAACACAAACAACCAACAAGATACGATCCCCAGCGGAGTCGCCAATTTGTTGTTGGGAAAAGTATCCAATACGGAATGACCCTATCCCACTCTAAGGGTGATAGTACCTCAGCAACAACCGAATGCAAAGCTATTCAAGATTACTTCTTTATGAGATGTAAGAGAGGGGAGAAAGAGATCCACTAACCGTTGTCTTCCGCTAATGATTGATCCAATCTTCTCTCTTTGCTGCTTGCTCCCAGCTCCTTGCTCTTTCACTGGCCCAGCTACACAAAGATCCTGCAAAAGCACAAGAAAGGGAAACTACAAGAAGCATACATCCATAATTGATTCAAGGATTAGAATAAATCAAATATACAAGCATCAATACGCCACAAAGACACATGCATATAGAAGAACCTCAAATGCTTTATTAATGGAAGAAGTAAAGTTCTGAGAGTGTTACAACCATAATAGGCCCAATCCAGCAACACCTCCCAGCAGAAAGAAATCTCCTCTTCACCTCCTTCAAAGCAATCACCCAATAGTTCTATACTCAAACCAACAGCACTTCCTTACATTCACAAGATTCCAGCCTCCCTAGACCTCATGAGAGAGCTCTATATATAGGAGATTTGGAGAAAGGATGAGTCAGCTTGAGTTTGGCATGAAGCTGACTAGTGTCCTCTCCCACTTCAGTTATACTTCAGTTCTTGAGTCCACTTGGAGTTTCTTGCTTCCACTTGGAGATCTAGATCCTCTTACTCATCACAAGGCGAATTCCCTGATCCAAGTGTCATTTTGGAAGCTTCCTGGGCATTTGACACCTTGCAGAATGACTGTGCCACTTGGCCAATCTCGCCCAGCGCAGGTAGCCTTCATTAGATTTGACATTCAGCGCAGGTACAGAGTGGAGCAGTTGACATTCAGCGCAGATGCTCAGTGGAGCAGTTGACATGATCCAGAATTAGCTTGTTTTTGAGTGTTTTCAGGTGGAGAACTGATTTTCAGTGCTGTGGTTTGCTGACCTTGTTCCTCTAGGGGTAGGAACAACATGTTTAGGGACTTTGGATCCCTTAGATTATCGACATTTCATGCTTCATGCTGTAAGGCACAAAAATGTCTATAACACTCATGATGATGGATCTCCCTTCAAGTGATCAAGTTTCTTCTAAAGGACCTGCTCTGATACCAACTGTTGGTAATAACACTGAGAGAGGGGGTGAATCAATATTATCAGATCAATAATTTAATTTCCTAAATATTTTTGTATATGCTACTTCAACTAAGTGAACTAGCGTGTATATGTGACTGTACTTAAAGCAACCAACGTATCTACAAAGAACTTTTGATTTACCCAATTTATCATGCATTGAACTTTAACCAGTATATCAGAGATTTATTAGATAGTGTAGTAAAAGAAAAATAAAGCATCACACATAAGCAACACACATGAACACTAAGATATAAGGTGGAAACCTAATGTGGGTGAAACCACCTGCTGTTGTCATCTCTGTCTTCTTTTAATAATAAGAAAATTTGTTTACAATATTGTACTGGTGCAGACTTATACTAGTACGCAGACTTCTACCTGCAGAAGGTTACAAACTTTTCTCATTCTCCAACTTCTACTGGAAGGGAGCTACAACCCCCTAACTGTTGTACTAGCTGATATGTTTACAAATATGTAGGCGACGACCTTCTTTCTTCCTCCAAGGACCACGTTTCATAATTTTTCAGACTTGATCCATCAACTACATCATAATTGTAATTCAATCATCAATTACATCTGCGTCAACCAATCACTGAGACTCAATTATCACTTTCTGAATCAACCACAACCGAATCAATCAATCACTTTGACAACCCATCTTTAAACCACAATCAATCTGATCATTCATAATACTATCACTGGAATACAATAACCAAAACCCAGAATTATGCAATAGCAAACAAAAACAATTGAAACATACTTTATAAGGTATACACTACTTCCATGTGTTGAACCTGTGTGTATACATGCTTTTCTCAAAGCTAACCAACGTATATATCTGCAAATATTAATTCATAATTCTGCAGCTATTCCAGACTTCAGTTATACCTAGATCATAAAATTTACAGAATAACACATGCGTCAGTATTCAAATCTAGACTATACATGATCAAACCACATAATGATAATTCATTTCAAGCCTTAAGATCCCGATCCATCATTAGATATTATCCTTCATCAACCGCTAAGGTTCATCCTTGGTTTAGATCAAGCACAATACCATAAGCCAATAACCTGCATACTAGATCTCACACTTCATCAGATATTCGATACTTGTACACCTGGCATAATGATCTTCTCCTCCTTTTATAATTTTAGGCCTTTCTCAATACCATGGACCAAAACCACTTAGGACCAATACCTTGGACCAAATACCTAGGGTCAATACTTCGGACTAGATACCTTGGACCAATACAATGGATGAAAATACCATGGACCAAATACTTCAGACCAAAAACATAGTTTTCCAAGGTATACGAGCTTTTCCTTCTGTGAAAGTGTGTGTGTATGTATATGCTACTTGTGGTAAGAGAACCTACATGTATATGCAACTTGCTCAATGTGAACCTGCGTACACCTATCTTTTTTCATTTTATGTAGTTTGATCTGTAATTCTTTGCTGTTAACCTGCTATACTGTGATCTTTCATCTAAGTGAGTTGCCATCAAGGACAACATCTATATAATAATGCAAACATATCATTCAAATCACCTTCTGTTAAGGTGATTAGATCAAGAGAAGTCTTGTTGGCCTTAGACTTCTTTCGCGGCCCTACCTTCTCTGGATCTCTATTGCACTTAATGCGGAACATAATAGTCTCTGGGTCTGCTCCTCCTTGTTTCGACTGCTGGTCCTCATCCTCTGTCTCTAGGGAAGGCGACTTCTAACTCCTGTTAGAGCCACGCTCCTCTTATTTTGCCTGTCCTCCTGTCTGCTTCGCAGTAGTGCACTTTTCCTTGTCCTCAGCCTCATTTTTTCTCTTCACAACCAACTGTTCCATCTTCAGCTGGGCCTATTCCTTTTTTTGCTATGCTGTGGACTTTCTAGACCCAACTGTCAAGTCTGAGGTAGTGTGCCAATCTTTCGGCCAATGGTCGAGGACCACTGTAATCTCGTCGTCTTTGGCCAGGTATGGCATGCCATACCATTTTTGTTAGTCGTACCTTTGGGTGGCCAAAGCGCATCCTCATCATCCTCTATATTTGCGCCAGTCATAAAAAAAATGTCCTTGTGCGTACCCCACAATCTTGTGGGTGTAGCGTTCAACGCCCAATCCAATGCCTGGAAGTGATGCTTCTCAGGACTTCCCTTTCGAATCATCCAAAAAGTGATCAACGTCAGTTAACCCATCATAATGAGGTAGATTTCTTACCTCTGATGATATGTAGCATAACGACTTGGTCATCATATTACAATGTAGTGTATATACTTCATACAGTAAATTCTGCTAGTGCTCCAATTCTTTGTATGAATATGATGTGCAGGAGCTCTCGCGGTCCCATGAAATAAATTTTTCTGCTGTCAGATTCACCCAATCCTGAGCTCACACCTTTATCTTGTAAATTTGGTCCAAATTGTCATCATTTTCATAATCGCGGACCAGTTTTTTATAGCACGGTCCTTCTGCAGGATCCAGTGGCACCACTACATGAAGCGATTTCTTCTCAAATATCATATTTCACTTCTTCAAGTTGATTACCCCATTCATGTCAGTGGTCCAATCGATCCCAAAGAGCACTGAGTAAGGATTGCTATCAGCCACAATCTCTATTACTTCAAAATTTGCTAGTGTGCTCACACCTTCGATGTCAACTGTGATCCCTTGCAACCTCCCCATTGGGATGATTTTCTGGTGATTCGTCATCCTTAACTAAATTAGAGACTACTGTAGCGTAGGTCTCCCCATTCTTTCCCATGTTTTTTTTGACAAAACATTCACGTCGGACCTTAGGTCCAAGATAACTTGGTCCATTTCATATTCCACTATATGCATAGTGAGTCTCATCTCACGTCCAATCCTTTCCTTATGCTTACCAAGGTTTTTGACTATGTGTGGTTTGTCAGTAGCATTTTCCTTGCCAGCGAATTGATTAATCCGTTCCTACAGTCCCTTCACAACCTTACTATCACGGAGCAGTTTCATGCTGGTCTCCAAGAATGTGGTAATCATGGATGGGTCCATTTCTTCAACCGGTTACTCCTAACTTCTTGAGGTAGAGGCCTCAGTGAAGCTTTTATTTACTTCCATAAATATTTCTTTTGTGCATTCCATATCAAACCCAGTCTCCTTTTCTGGTGGTTTTCAGACCCACTCACCTTCTATAGGATGCTTCCCCTTATCCTCACTAGTCGTCGCTCCACTTCACAGCATAATGTTTACCTTAGGGTCTTCCTCGCAAGGCTCAACCCTCATCATTTACAGGTTCCTAGTCAGTTTCTGAGGTTGCGCCCCCCTTTTTACGAATCTTAGACAATAAAATAGGGTAGTCCTCTATCGCATGGTAAAACTAAGTACAATAGCGGCATGAAAAACATGTCGGATTTGGGAAGTCTCTCGCGTAGTGTCTTGGTCCTCCATAATTGTAAACAATAAGCTACCCTCAACCTCTACCTGGTCCTCCTCCACCTCAGCTTCATCCATGCCCCCAATACTCACCTCGCGCTCCTCCAACGCCTTGGTCCAGTGGCCGAGTTTTTGCCTGCACCCTATATGTAGGTGTCTTGTCCATCATTAATTCGTAACTGTGAAAATTGTGCTTGTCATGACCTACTGATTGACAAAACATGCAGAAGAGCTGTTGTGGTTTCTATATAAATTTTTGTAGAAAATAGAAATTGTCGGTCACATGTTTCCCAACTACTTGGTAGATAGCACACCATAGTGTGGGCCCTATACTTGGCATTACTACAGCCTTTGGCCTTAGAGGCATTGGTCCCATTTCTGCAACATAATTTGGAAATACTAGACAGTGATCCTTGTCATGCCCCTGACTTTTATATTTCAGGCACCAGACTTCTTTGCGCGCCTCTGACCAAGTTGTTCTGTCTTTCTTCAGAATTTTCATTTATAGGCAAAGTTTTTGCAACTGCTAGTGAATCTTCTAAACCCCCAGATGAGAATCTTGAATTGGTGTCTCGTGCAATCTCATCACAATTTCTAGAGCTTCCGCCTGGGTCCCGATCTTCTGTTGTGATAGCACAACCTTTAGGTGAGGAAGGACTGAGGCCACAAACCATTCACGGTGCTGCCTATCAGCCAGATTCATGTTGGCTTCATGGATCATACATTTCAATATTTGATCCAAATCCTAGGGCATCTCTCCCAGCTTCATCACGACCTCCTTGAGTCCCAGAATGGATTGCGCTTGAGACTTAGGTCTACTGAATTCCTTATTTAGCACATTCTGGATATCTGCTAACATGGAAGTCAGGTTATCAATACTGTACTTAATGTACCACGTTAATACGTGGTCCTACAAAGCACTAACCAACATTGCTTTCTTCATTTGATCATCGGTGATACCTTGAGCTTCCCATACAACCTTCGCGACGAACCAGAACTGGTCCAAATCTTCATTTCCGATGCCCTTGAACATAGGTAGCTTTACGGAGCTCACCATGTTGAACGATGGTGGAGGTGGCGGTGGTGTGGGTGAGGGGGTAAGCAGTGGAGGTGAGGATGGAGGCAGTGTGGATGGATGAGATGAGGACGGAGGCAGTGTAGGTATTCACGGGAACCCTTGTCTTATCAACTGAATAGTGCTCAGTGGAGAAGCCTGTGTTGCTCCTTTGTCATCACTCAAAGGAGGCTCAATCAATGGACTCTATTCAAGACCTTTTCTTCCTCCCTCCCTAAAAGTCCTTCCACTTCACGTAGCTCCGAACATCAAGGTAACTGTGTAACCCACTTTTCACACAAGAGCATCTTAATCCAAGTATTTAATGATTTCAAATATTTACCTCATGGCCCCTTGAAGAAGTGGCGCTCTGTTTTGCTGTAACTAACCAAAATATCGACCACAAACTCTCTCACAAACCCTCTTATGATACGATTGAGCCAATGATCGACAACGTGCATGATATTATCTTCCGAGGCTTCCAATTTTTTCACTAACTTCGGGGTCTAGAAAATCAGACCGTCAATCCTCCACCTTATTTGACTGTCTACCAACTTCACGATCCACTTGTATAATTCAACTGAGAAGGAACATAAGAAGATTTCATGTATATTTATGTACAGATATCTATCCAACCTCTGTTCTTTCATCAATCACTGATTCCTATTTTCTTGTGCTGCGAATTCATGGATCTTTCTATCCAACCAGTCTTCAATCTCCTTCTTAGTTGCATTCCAATTATGTGACATCACACATCTCATTATGTAGATTCCGATCTCGGCAATGGAACCATTTGTTGGCTTGATGGGCCCTGACCCAGGTTTAGTGTTAGTTAGCCAAGCAAATCCCTACACTACTATCCCTTTCAGCATCAGCCCGTAGAACACAGATTGAAGTCTCACCTGAAGCAGTATGGGGGGATGCAGGAACCAAGTTTTTGCACCCTGAGATGGTTGTGATGTCGATTTTACACTTTAACTCTGCCTTCGTGCAGATTGATAAGCCTTTAGGGCTTATCAAAATACTTATTTATTTCTCTTTCATTACCTCCGTGAAGGTTTGCGATCATCCTTCGCATAACCCTAACAAGTGATTCAGGCACTTACACGCCTCTGTAACTACTTTGTTGTATAGTTTCCCGAATTATCTTAAGTGTTTGCCAACTCTACCATGCAATTAAGATTATCTTTGTGTAAACATATATCTCTACTTGCATTCATATAACAGAGGAAAACATATAGATTCGCGCATCAAATTAGCAATAAAACATAAACCCAGTGCTTAACATAACATAATTGCATGCAATTGACAGAAGTAAAATACACAGTGATTTTAGAATACTTCTCTTTATTGATGACTCAGATTTCCAATACAGATTCTAACTTCCCTGTGCACAAAGCTATAGGGGTCTGTGTAGTTAGCTGCAGACTTCTACCCTAAGCCTCTATGCACTTAGCTGTAGAGACTCTTTCCTACGCTAAGACTCTCACAGATTCATCAATCACTCCTGCTATCTGCTATGACTGATTACTAAAAAATCTTCTAACACTTCCTTTTATACAATCCCATGGTTCGTGGATGAAGGGTGGATCTCATAATGCCGACACACCCTATCTAAACTAAGGGTGGAAACCCTTTTTGACTCTTGATATCTTCACGTTCTGCGACCACAAAATGTGGAGACTTTACATTCCTTTATACAAAATTTAGGCTTTCTGCCCCAAAACATGGGATTTTAACCCCAAAATTGACCCCAGGGGACCCATTCCCAACATCTACCCAAGTAACTAGTCAATCAAGGTAGACATGCGACGAGAAGTTATTATGATATGATTCGACCTCCTAAGTGACCTTAAGGAAGTGGAACCAATGGAAACACACCATACCATACCTTCCACACCTGCTATAGGACTCTCAGAATGCATCCCAGTCATTACCCTGACCAAACCCTAGATCCCAATAAGATTTTATACCAGTAAACTCCCAGACGCTCCCTTGATATGGACAAGGGTGCATTTAGAAACCTCTGGACACACACAGATTATGGGTATGCATGTGTCTAGGGAATTTTCTCCTTAGAGCTGTGCCTACAAATGTGGGATTTGTGCCAATTTTCATGCCCATAATCCAAGTCACTACCTAAGAACCATTGTAGCTTTCAAAATCGATAAATTACATAATGACAAGACTTAAAAATCAAAAACTGACTCCTGGACTAGCCTTGACCATCCCCAACTGGGACTAACATTCTTCCAAACACTTGGCATCAATACAATCTATAGGAAATGGATACAAAACAGAGCATAAATGAATGATAACTTAGATGAGACTTGACAAGAAGGATCACCACCCTCTTCCTTTAACTGTTTTGACATCAATTAGGTCCTGCATCCATTATCCTTTCAGTTACAAGTAAATACATGAAATAACCATGGTAGTAACTAGTCATATAAAGATGCTTGCAACCAACATTAAACCATTTAAATAATAATGAGATAACAAATATTAAAGACACATATTAACGGGTACAAAAGCAAGAGAACTTAGCTTTTATTAAACATAGGAAAATCTGACTAGGTTCGAGACTTCCATATACCACCCAACTGTAGATATGGTTGAACCAAATATTTCTTTTAGCCAATCATCCCCATGCCATATTCCAAGCATGAATGTGGGATCTCATGGAGAAAACAATCCAAAAACAACTAAGGGAATCCAAAGGTAAGACCACCTCCACCCTCACCAAAACTTGCACCGAGATCAAAAAAACCAATCCAAGCTAGGAATGCCTCTAGACATCATCACTATCCTTGAGGAATTTTCTGTCTCCTTGTCTCTCAGGCTTTACCGCAATCCATACTAGATCACTAGGCCCTAAACTGATACACTAGTCTGTTAGGCTTTACCAAAATCCACACAAGATCACTAGGCCCTAAACTGAGACTCCACCCTCAGGCTTTACCATGTATCCTGCCAAACTCAGTCAAGGGATTCCTAGGCCTTTGGGAATTTTCCTAAGACCATGTCTGCTTTGGATTCTGAAACCATTCAGCAATTTGAAAGCTCAAAACTGAGAAAACAATCCCATCACACCATGGATATCTAGAAAAAGGCATGTTTAAGCTGAAAACCACTATCATAACCGACAAAACCATTCCATTGACAACAAGGGAACCATATACCAACATGCAAAGCTATGCATGTCAAAACCAACTAGGAAATCACACATGCAATATGTTACCAGCAAGTATTCCTATTGAAGCTTCTTAATCTTGATATTCCTTTCTTGATATTTGCTTTTCTTTTCTTTCCTTGTCCTTCCTTTTCTTACTTTTCCCTTCCTTGCTCCGAAGCTAGAATGCTCCAAGAAAACTCTAAGTGTCCAAGAGTGAGAGAGAGAGAAAATAATGAGAGAGCTCCAAAATTGAACTAACAAAAGGGTACAAACTGATCCTCAAAAGTCTTTTTTATCAATGAGGCCTCTATTTTATTCATTTTCCATTATTTTCCTTCAATTTCCTCCTCACAAGTAACCTGTGACCTTTCACCTTTTTTTCTCCTATTTTCCTTTATTTTCATAAATAAATGTGCCAAAGTACCTTTTTTCCTTTTTAATGCCTTAGCCATTGCCTTTGCCATA
Source organism: Pinus tabuliformis (assembly GCA_031772625.1). Taxonomy (NCBI): domain Eukaryota; kingdom Viridiplantae; phylum Streptophyta; class Pinopsida; order Pinales; family Pinaceae; genus Pinus; species Pinus tabuliformis. The sequence continues at coordinate 823,721,270 of CM062804.1, read as the reverse complement.
AACACATCTAGTGATGCCCACTAAAATATCTTTTCCCAACATTCAACTTGGAATAAGTGTCCCTTAACTGTGGTCTTATTTTTGCTTTATTAACTTTTATTACATGAACTTTTAACCAGGGGTTGTTACAGACCCCTCACCTTATGGTAACACTGTCCTCAGTGTTAAACCACACCAACACCTCAACAAAACTTCTGAAAGGAAAACATAATACCCATGGAGATTTATAATTTAGCTCGTTGCAGTATTTACAATGAAAGACCTACTCAAAAGCAAAACATCATGACAACATGAAAAGATAACAACCATACCACTTATTAGAGATTTATAACACAACTCATGGTGTTATTTACATCCATATACATATGTAGATATAAAAAAACATCAGCAAAACATATACCAAACATATACCAAACATCATACCAAAACTGCTTTTCCTCCACCGGCAAACAAAGAAGGATACATGACCCGCATCTTATCCACCATCTCCCATGTAGCTTCTTTGGGCCCAAAGTGCTTCCACTGCACTTTAACTTGCTCTATGGCTCTATTCCTGAGCATGAGATGCTTTCATTGCAATATGCAATGAGTCTTCGTCTGGAATTCTCCTTCTTTCTCCACGTGTAATATAGACCAATCAATAACATGATCAACGTCCTTTATATACATTTTAAGAAATGAAAGATGGAAAAAATCATGGAATTTCACTATTGGAGGCAGTGCAAGTCAATAGGCCATGGGTCCAATCCTCTCAAGGATCTCAAAAGGCTTGTAATATCGTGGTTCCAGCTTGGCACATGATCCAATCCTCAAAGAACTGTTCTTGGGCTTGATACACAAATACACATGCTCCCCAACTTGAAACTCCTTGAATTCCCGTGCTAGTCCATATAACTCTTTTGTCTATTGTGTGCTACCTTTATATTCTTCTTTACAACCTATATTCATTATTCCATGTCTGCCAAAATATCCTATCCAATAAGTACCTTGTTCACTGTATCACTCCAATTGATGGGAGTATTACAACTTCGCCCATACAGTGCCTTGAAAGGACTCATCCTCAATGAGTCCTGATAACCATTGTTGTATGAAAAATAAACTAATGGAAGATACTCCTCCCATATTCTTTACTGATGCATCACGTACATCCTCAACATATCTTCCAAGGTCCCATTGACCCTCTCTGTCTGTCCATCCGTCTACGGATGATAGGATGTAATCAAGGCCAAATCTATACCCAAACTTGCAAACAATGCCTTCCAAAACTTAGAAGTAAACTTCGCATCCCTATCCAAAACAATCTTCTTGGGAACACCATTTAATCTCATAATACCCCTGATGAAAACCTATGCCACCTCACTAGCTGAATATGTAGTCCTCACTAGAATGAAGTGAGCTACCTTACTCAATCTGTCAACCACTACCATAATAGAATCATGATGTCTCACTATCCTCGAATGACCTGTAATGAAATCCATGGAAATTACCTCCCATTTCCATTCTGGAATTAGAATAGGCTATAGTAGACCACCTAGATGCTTACATTCTATCTTTACTTGTTGATAATCCAGACATCTAGCCATAAACTCTGTCGCTTCCTTCTTCAGATTCAACCAATAGTAGAACTTCTTCACCATCATTAATGTCTTCTGATACCTTGGGTGAATCGAGTATGGCTTGACATGAAACTCCCTCAAGCTAAGATTCTTGAGCTCACTGCAATCCAACACATATATCCTATCCCTAAATATCACCAAACCATCTATTGTGAGGCAATAGTCTATATCCTGATCACCTATACCTGTACCCGTACCTTTACCTATACCTGTACTTGTACTCTACTCTAACCTGTGCATAATCTCCATATATCTATCATCCCACTGTCCTGCCTGCAAGATCTTATCCTATAACTCTATCCCATAAGAGCTCATAACTGCTATATGATTCACCTGTACCTTCCTGCTGAGAGCATCTACAACTCAATTCTCCTTCCCATTAATGTATTTGAACTCAAAGTCAAACTCACTAATGGTAGCCAACCATCTAGCTTGCTTGGAATTTAGATTCAGCTAGTTAAACAAGTATCTCAACCCACTGTGATCGCTCATCAATACAAATCTCCTTCCAAGAAGATAATTCCTCCATATCTTCAAGGCATAAATAATATCTGCCAACATAAATCAGGAGTCACGTAATTATGATCATTCTCATTCAACTTCCTGGACTCATGGAACACCGCTTGTCCCTCCTGCATAAGGACTCCACCCAATCCTCTTTTACATGCATCTGTACACACTACAAACTCTTTATCTAGATCCACAATCTTAAGGACTCAAGAATTGGTCAACAATTGCTTTAGCTGCTCAAAACTAGCTGAACATTTGTATGTCTATTCGAACTTATTACCTTTCCTTTACAAGGATGTCATAGGATATGTAATGCGTGAGAAGTTCCTGATGAACCTCCTGTAGTAACCTACCAATCGCATGAATGATCTCACCTGATCCTTATTCTTAGGAGCTTCCCACTCCATGATGGACCTTATCTTTTCTCGATCTACTACTATGTCTTCCTTGGAAACAACATTTCCCAAGTAATGCACCTATGTCTAAAAGAAGCTACATTTGCTAAGCATAGCATACAACTGATGCTCTCTTAGAAATCTCAACATTGCTGCTAAATTCTCGACATGCTCTTCTTCATTCTTAGAGTATATCAATATGTCATCAATGAATACAATAACAAACTTGTCTAGATAAGGAAAAAAAACTATTCATTAAACATATAAATGTAGCTAGAGCATTAGTTAAACTGAATGGAACTACAACAAACTTGTAATGCCCATAATTGGTCCTGAAGGTAGTCTTATAGATATCCTCTTCCTTGATGTGTACATGATGGTATCTTCATTTCAATTCGATCTTAGAGAACACTGCTGCTCCCTCCAACTGATCAAACAAATCATCCATCCTCGGTAATGGGTACTTATTCTTAATCGTTACCTTGTTCAACTGTCTGTAATCAATGCAAAATTTGAGAGAACCATATTTCTTCTTTACAAACAACATTGGTGCACCCCAAGGTGATACACTTGGCCTAATGTATCCCTTGTCAAGCATCTCCTTTAACTACAATTTCAAATCTACTAGCTTGGGGTACTCATCCTGTAAGGTGCCTTTGATGCTGGTGTTTCCCCTGGAACCAACTCAATAGAGAAATATACTTCCTCGTGAGAAGGTAACTCTGGAATATTTTCTCGAAACACATCCTGATACTGCTACAATATAGGGTACCTCTTGAATATTTCTGCACCCTTAACATCTTTATCCTTGTCACTAGATATATGCACTGCAAACATCACACAACCTTTTCTACAACTACGGTTAGCTTGCATAGCGGTAACCATCCTTACTGATCTAGGCTTCTTCTTTCCCTACAAAATTCTCTTTTCCCCATTATCATCCAAGGACTCAATGGCCTTTTCAAAACAATCCACCTTGGTCCTATGAAGGTACATCCAATCCATACCTAAAAGCAAGCTATATGATCTCAATGGAAGTATATTCAAATGTGTTGTTGTAGGCATACCATTTAACTCAAATGAACAAGTTATCACCAATTGGCGAACTCTCTTCTTTGTACCTATAGCCAATTGTACCAACCAAGTTTCTACATGCACTTATTTTTTCAAACCAAACTTATCCACCAGATCGAGATTAATATAGCTATAATTAGATCCAGGATCAATTAAAATAGAAACAACTTGATCACAAAACTAACCGTCCATTTCAATGATAGATGCCTGATGATCCACCTGCCTATTGTCCACAACTGCATAAATCCAAGGAATGCTATTTCCAATATCCCCAACTTTATGTGCCTCCTGAGCACTGTAGATATTAATTCTACCACCTTGATTGCGAACAATCCCTCTTACGATGTTCCTTGACACATGTCCAACACTCTAACAATGCATTACCATCACCTCTAGCGTGCTGCTCTCCATGTCCCTTCTCAACTATATTGAACTTCTTGTAAGGGACTACATTTTCTTTCTCACATGCATCTTGAGGTATTCCCTGCTTTGGTGGCCATTTTACTTTAACTTTCTCATTTTATTTCAAGTCACACTTAGGCTCAACCTTGCGCTTCGACTGCTCATAACAATGTTTTAGCTTTCAGATGGCCTCCCCCAACAATATAGGCTCATTGAACTCAATCCATTCTCTATATGCTACTGGAACTCCACTGATGAATCTCTAAACCTTATTCTCCTCCTTGAGGTAAGGCACATATCTCAATAGCTCCAAGAACCTTCTAGCATACTCATGATATGTCATGGAACCCATATGCAACTCATAAAACTCCTTAGCTCTATCATCATAGTACCTTTCTAACAAATACTACTTCTTGAAGAGCCACTCAAACTCATTCTAAGTCAAGTCATCCTTTCGAATGCCTTTAACATTCTTCAAATCCTCCCACGAGATACTTGCTTTGCCTTTAAGACTAAAAGTGGCTATCTTTGCTTTCATGTTCTCTAAATAATCATGCAATCTGAATAACTTCCTCATACAAGGCAACCATATCTTTGTATCCTATGATTTATTCATACCAAGAAACCCATATGCAACTCATAAAAATCCATAGCTCTATCATCATAGTACCTTTGTGACAAATAATTCTTCTTGAAGAGCCTCTCAAACTCATTCCAAGTCAAGTCATCCTCTCGAATACCTTTAATATTCTTTAAATCCTCCTACCAGATATTATCTTTCCCTTTAAGACTAAAAGTGGCTATCTTTTCTTTCATGTTCTCTGAACAATCATACAATCTGAAGAACTTCCTCATACCAAGCAACCATGCCACTGCATCCTATGCTTTCTTTATCTCTCCAACAAATGTAGGTGGATTTTCTTTCTTACACTCATCCGAAACATATAATCACTCCTCCTATAAGGATGATAACGATGCCAATCATAATGTCTGTTTGAACCAAAACTATAATAGTACCTATTTCTATTGTTAGAGCCTAGATTGACCTCAGGCTGAAGGGAGGAAATCCTAGGATAAGCACAAACCAAGCTTAACCTGGTAGCTAGCCCTACCAGGTCAGGAGAGGGCTCTCTCCTTTGTCAATCTCAATTGAGATGACTAAATCAAATTTGGATTTTAGGCTAGGTATAGTAGCTCTAGGGTTTTTGGTTGATTTTGAAGGTTTTGTTTCCAGATCAAATGGAGCAGGCAACTTTGGGTATGGGAAATGAAGTCAGGATGCAGGGTGTTCTACGGCGCAAGGTAGGTAAGTGTTTTTGCACTTGGAATTGAGTAAGATGGTAGGTCTAAGACCGGTGAGGAGCAAAGGAGGGCATGCAAAGATCATGTATCCTATTCAAACTATAGAAAACATCAAAAACTAAATGTATTCCCAAGGCAGAGCACTGTCACCAATGTATTCTACCTATCTATCTTGATTTCATTTAGTTTAGAAGAAAGAAATAAATTTGGCACACATAACACATGAGAAAAACTAATGAGAGAAGGAGAAACTATGCATAAGCACATTACCACAAAAATCCGACAAAAATAGCTGCAAATCCTGGTTTATTTCCTTGCCAAACTGCTGTAGAGATGTACAATGTAGCTCAGAGCATCCAAGAGAGTCCAACCTTTGCTAATGACAAAAAAAATACATAATATAGAAATGAAAACCACCTATTCTAGCCATCAGGGGTTGAATCCAAGAGATAATGGATTTTTTCAACCATATCTAGACTAAGAACATGAATATAGGCAGTGGAACAACTTGCCTCTAAAACCATGGAAATTGATTCATTCACCATCAAACCACCTCAAAATGATGAATCTACCCTCTAAGGTCATTCTAAAATTACATTTACATAGAAAAGCATCATTTACAGTCATAAATTCATCCAAGATGACAGAAAAAGTCAACTTGTGGAAAAACTAGGTGAAATTTGGATATTTGAGCAAACTAGTTCTATGCGTAGCGGCACTTCACAACTGATTTTGGAGGCCTTCACCTTAGCCAAATTGAGCCCAAGATAGATTTTTCGAAAGCTATTCCTGTCTAGTTTCTGGAACATCTTGAATTTTTTCATTTGGATGTCATTTGTCCCCTCAAAAGTGGAATCTTCCAAGGCTGCTCCCTATGTGTCCAAAAAGAGGCAGAGAGGTCATTTTTTGATGGTTTTTTGACCTTTAGGTGACCAAGGTTTGCTCCAAAATTGCTGAAAATTTGAAGGATTGATGTTCTCATCATGCTAAATACAAATATGCAAACCATTTCTCGAAAAATTCCTCCAGTGAAAAGTGTAGTGCTGGTAGAGCTATGCACCTAATGCAATTTTCAGTGTTGGAAAATTTCAAAGTTTCAAAATGACAAAAACTCACCAAAACTTGCCTAGATTTGGCACAAGGCACCCTCATTAATTTCTTTGATGGGATAGTGAGGCCTCAGCCAAGATATTTATCTTTTCATGCTCCTTTTTGCTCCTTAACTTTCCTAAACCTAGCCTTAACCTTGTTCATCCTTATATTGCATATTTTATTCCGGGTCATGTAGTGGTAGGCCATGTGGCGAAGCATCTTCTTGTCTCTATTGGCCTTCTCAAGCAGATTTTCAAGGTGTATATTGACCCTTTCAAGCCAACTTTCTTGGTCATTCTCGATCTATTGTTCAATGGAGGTTAATGGAACATTGGCCTCCTTGATCTTTTGCCTACCTTCTTTTATCATTTGTAGCTCCATGAGGACTTGCTTGTCGGTCAATTGTTTGTTTTCTTGCTCTAGATAATTGATGATCCACTTTGCCCTCTATAAATTTTCTAACAAGGATTGTATCTCAGCCTCTTTCTCCTTGATGATTATGTCTTTATTGATCTTTGTACCTTGAGTTTCCAAATCAATGACATAAAATCCTTGTGTCTCCTCATGATCAACAAGGTCAAAATCTCTCTCTTGCTCATCACTAAGATCTTTCTCATGCATCTTTTTCTTGCATTTACCTTTTCCCTTACTGTGCTACCCAACCTGTACCTATTTAGCTGAAGATGAAGGTAAAGCCCCTTCCACACTTTGTGGAGATAGCATTTCCCTGTAGCCTGTAGATGAAGGCGAGACCCCTTCCACACCTTGTGGAGATAATACTCACCTGGTAGCTGCAAAAAATTTCCTAGTGCCTCTCTCATATGTCACAAACATTGGCACTCCCACAATTTTAGTCTCTTGGACCTTTTCCTATCCTGAAGGTACACCCTTTTCTTGAGGCACTGATGAAAAGACTCAAGGGATTTTGAACATTTCATGAGAAATCAAGGTCTCCCATGGTATGTTGAGTAGGTTCAGCTGATGTAAAACAATGATTTTAATCACAGAGAAGTGGTAGATGATGGTTAACTGCTGGGGGTATGATTTCTTCTTTACAATGAGTGCCATCTTCTCAATGTTTCTAAATATGAAGTATGTGATATTCAACATTCTCACCCTAGTGAAATGCATCAGCAGTATAATGTGGTAAGCATACAGTGAGGAGAACCTACCTTCACAAGTAAAGTATTTGATTATGATCTTCAACGATGGAGCAAACTTGTCCTCCAAGAACTTAAAGGGGAATAATCTACTAATTTTTTAATGATATTTAGCCTTAATGTAAGGCTCATAGTACTCCCTGTCAATGTACTAACCTTTGTTCCATTTTTCTCCCACATTTGGAATACCTTTAGCCTCTGATATAACAGCTGGTGAAAATGTGAATGTGACTCCTGTAAGGTGTACCTCATTGTTATCCAAATGTGTCACAAACAACCTTGCTAATTCATGATGAGATTTAACCCTTTCCACCATTTCACAGAAACTGAAACATGACTTACTTCTAAAACAATAAATGGCAAAAGGGCAGGCTTCCAGGTCCCTCAAACTGGTGGGCTCCTCTCTGATATGTTTTCCTCCCTTATGAGGCTTCTTGCCCTGTGAGTCTCTCTCCCTAGAACTGTCACTATGGGTTTCTTCCTCCATTTCATACTCACTATCCATCTCCATTATTGTATAGTTGTTTCTCTTTGTGGTGAATGAAGAGTGGTGGATTGGTGAATGAAGGTAAGATGAGTATGAAGAGATTTTGAATAGGAAAGTAGGTGAGGGTGAACAAGAATGAGAAAGGGGATGTAGGGAGTAAGTAGGGTTAGTGAATAGTGTAGAGTTTGGGATGTATGTATAGGGTTTGGGGATTATGGGTATAGGGTTTGGGATGTATGGGTATAGGGTTTAGGGAATGATGTCTAGGGAATTATGGATGGGAGGATGGGATTTAGGGAAACAGTAAAAAATGATATGGGACAACAGTAATGAGTGTATTTTTACAATATATGAAATAGTTTAGTGGCAACTAGGGTTTGATATTTTGGAAAGAGAACACAACCCAGAACTGATGCAACAAATCTTTTTAGCAAGAATCGTGATGTTACCTACTTGAAATGGAGGAATTTGGGAGTTTTGAGGCAATTAGATGAAATGTGGAACTATTTGTAGCCCAACTGCCAGGTGCATAGCACACTTTCCCAGGTGCGTAGCACACTTTCCTAGGTGTGTAGCACCACTCCTGTGTGTAGTTCCAGTTCAAAATAACACAACAGAGAAAACCCAGGTGCGTAGCACCAGGCAATTTTCTCCAAAAACACAACAATTTCCCTCCCTTTGCTCAATAACACCTTAAAATCACGATTTTGTTCATAAACTTCAACTCAAACAATGAAATAACTTGAGAGAGAAATGACCTTTATATGGCTTGGGCACTTTTGATTTTTCATTTTTCAAAACCCACTTTATAATGTCTTTTGGCTTTTTTTTCAAATACTCTATTTTTTGGATGCTTGACTTTTTGTTTGAATTAGGTGAACTGATGCTTGATAATCTTTTGCTTTTGCAGTGGCATGTACTTGGAAATATCAGTAGGTGACTAAGAGCAGCATGAGACTTATTAATTACATATGAGAAATGATGAAATTACATGAAATTTACAAATAAATACCAATGCTCTGTTTTCACCTCAAACTAGTTTTGAGGTGAAAAATTTATTAAGTTTACAAATTATGAAATTAAAAGTTTCCTGATGATTATTGTCATCTTCATGTGTCTACTGACCATTATTAGTCAATGGTTACTGAAAATTTGACATCATGAAACCCTATTACCTAATGAAACTGAAACCCTAAGACCTAAGACCTATTTGATGAAATAAACTGAAAATGAACTTGAACCTAAACCATTGACTGAAGCACACGTGAAAAGAGGTTAGCAGATATGTGTCATGAGGGAAAAACTAACATGTGCCTACCATCAATTGATCCATGATCTAATGGAATGCAACTCATTTATAATGGGACTCCTAATATGAATGCAAAAAAGTGAATTTTGATCACTAATGGCAGTGTGAAGACACTGGCACTAACATTGGCTCCAATGGGGATGGTAGCTCTTGGGAGATGCCAAGAACCATAGATCTCTGGGATAAGTAGACTAATGCCGCATCTATTGGGCAATACGGTGAATATACTTAAAAAACTGAAACGACACTATGAAAATTGATTCAAGACGCAAACAGACTCAATACTCAAAGACTGACTCGATACTGGAAACGATACTCAAAATGGAGCTTATTCAATAAAACCTACTCTAACTATTCCATTATCACCTGATCAAGTGAAATGAAATGACCAATGAAACCAAATAAGCATTCTGGATACTACTTTAATTTTCCACAAGTGCTTACTTATGAACAACAAGAGAGAACTGCTGAAAGGAAACTCCCATGAAAACTTGTAAACAGATCTATTGAATAATATGAATGCTCTATCTGACTCTAAACATACTGCATAAGGATCTTGAAATTCATGTGCATTAGGACTTAGCTCATCCAATGGCTTACTTTGCTTCTTCTCCTCATACCATGAATGCAAACTTTCATCTGAGCTTTGTGATGAGACTCCTATTGACAATGACAAAGAAACTAGCTGCTGGATCAAGTTTGTATCAATACTTTTTTCAAGCTCACAGTTAGCTAATGGAGAAGGACTTTGACTGCAGACAACATCCAACACGTCAGCTATTGGATCGTGAAAAACTTGAAATGACTGTTGCAACCCACTTTTTGTTGGTTCCAATGAGACTGCATGATTTTTGATAGGCTTCTCATTTGAAGATATTTTATGTGAAATTCCCTTCAAAAACTGAAATGACTCAAAACAAAATGGTACGGAATCATCTTGCATCATTTGATCGTATGTTCCAGATTCCAAGTCTTCATTTACAACTTGAAAATCAATGGCATTCAGAAGCTGCAAATCTATATATGAGAAGTCTTGAACAAGGATTTCATTTCCCTCAAGATGGTCCAGACCAAAACTTGTCGACAGTCGATTTCTGATTGCATGAAAGTTGTCTCTAATGAATTTAAATGAAGTAAAACAAAAAGGAAAGATCCTTCACTTACCTCAACATTTGCTGCACTTTCCTCCTCACTTCCATAGCTGATATGCAATGACTGATCACTGTATTCGAGCTACTAAAAGTGAACTTCCTCCTCCCACAAACCAGCTGCTGATTTGTTTGCAAGACTAGCTTCTATTTGGAGAACACAATCGTCATCATATTGATCAAACTGAGGAAAATCATCAGTATAAAACACATCATCAAGCATACATGTCATATAAACATGTCTCTCTTCTCCAAGATGATCTATAAAACAATCACTATTAGATCTATGACAACTGGGATAAGAAAGGAAATGTTTTGGATCAGCCACTTGTTCTTCTTCAATCAACAAGCCATGGTCTTGAACATCATACTCATTCCTTGTCGTTATCTTTTGCATCATCTCTTCCACTGCACTTACAAAAATGTCGAGCTTTACCTCTAAAGATGACGATTCCTCTGGATCTATGTTCTTCATATCTTCTTCCTTCAACTTTTCACTTTTGATAAGAAAATTAGCCTCTACATCTACTGCACTGTTCTGCATCTCTTCAAGTGTTGCAAGGTTCCTTTCTCTCAGCTGAAACTCCATTTCCGAATCAGAGGCTTCCGAGTAGTGTAAGAGAGCGGATCCAGGAGGAGGTCTTATATTAATAGGTAGTGAAAAATAAACTTGGTTAAATCTGGCAGAAAATTGTTGTACTGTCTCCCCTGGCTGTCTTTTCAGTTAGTTATACTCTTCTAGAAACAAGAAAGGGTTCTGTCTCAGCACCCACCTATCGAGGAACACTTTGACGAACTACTGGAAATCTGAGATGCTCACATCAGGCAGGGTTTTGAACCAACTCTTGACTTTGCCTTGAAAAGAAAGAGCAAAAAGCCTAATGCTGATATCTTCTTCATCAACTTCAAAAAGGTCAAGAAAAGACTCAAAATGTAGTACATGTCTCTCAGTAGTGATATTGTCACATTAACCATCAAATCTTGGTAGATATAGGTAATTATTTTCAGGGAAAGCATGGGATATAGGAGGTAAAATCATAGGTTTGTATCGATCTGGAATTTTACAAGGTATATGAAAATGTACAGAAGGTGTAGAATTAGTCTTGGTCTCTTAAGGCTCATCAGTTTAAAGACAGTCATCATAAGACTCAGAAGAAGAGTCTTGATCAAATGCAAGTCTAGGATCTTTTCTCGAATACAGTATATTTTGTAAAGCCCTCTTGACATTCTCGGGAAAAGAGACGAAATAATTTATAACAAAGAACATAATGTCTTGGATGAAATTCCAACTTGAATACTTGACCTCTCCATATTGTCCTTTATTGTTTTGCTAGTTAGGTTCATCCTCCAGTGGAGTCCTTGGATCTGATCTCGAAACTGATTTGGAATTGCCAGGTGAATGATTTCAGCCTTTTGGTGTCTGATCGTTGTCCACCATCAACAATCAGATCTAAACTTAATACATTTTTCTGTAGAACATAAAACTACATTCCCCAGTATGGTCGCCACTATGTTAGAGCCTAGATTGACCTCAGGCTGAAGGGAGGCAATCCTAGGATAACCACAAACCAAGCTTAACCTGGTAGCTAGCCCTACCAGGTCGTGAAAGGGATCTCTCCTTTGTCAATCTCAATCGAGATGACTGAATCAAATTTGGATTTTATGCTAGGTATAGTATCTCTAGGGTTTTTGGTTGATTTTGAAGGTTTTGTTGCTGGATCAAATGGAGCAAGCAGCTTTGGGTCTGGGAAATGAAGTCAGGATGCAGGGTGTTTTGTGGGGCGAGGTTGGTAAGTGTTTTTCCACTTGGAATTGAGTGAGATGGTAGGTCTAAGACTGGTGAGGAGCTGAGGAGGGCATGCAGAGATCATGTATCCTCTTCAAACTGTAGAAATCATCAGAAACTAAATGTATTCCCAAGGCAGAGCACTATCACCAATGTATTCTACCTATCTATCTTGATTTCATTTAGTTTAGAATAAGGAACTAGATTTTGGCACACATAACACATGAGAAAAACTAATGACAGAAGGAGAAACTATGAATAACACATTACCACAATAATCCCACAAAAATAGCTGCAAATCCTAGTTTATTTCCTTGCTAAACTGTTGTAGAGATGTACAATGTAGCTTAGAGCATCCAAGAGAGTCCAACCTTTGCTAATGACTGAAAAAAGACATAATATAGACATGAAAAGCACCTATGCTAGCCATCAGGGGTCGAATCCAAGAGTTAAGGGATTGTTTCAATCATATATAAACTAAGAATAGGAATATAGGTAGTGGAACAACTTGCCTCTAAAACCATGGAAACTGATTCATTCACCCTCAAACCACCTCAAAATGATGAATCTACCCTATAAGGTAATTTTACAATTACATTTAAATAGAAAATCATAATTTACAGTCATAAATTCATCCAAGATGAGAGAAAAAGTAAACTTGTAGAAAAATTAGGCGAAATTTGGATTTTTGAGCAAACTGGTTCTATGTGTAGCGCCACCTGCTTGGTGCGTAGCGCCACTTCACAGTTGATTTTGGAGGCCATCCCCTTAGCCAAATTGAGCCTAAGATAGCTTGTTGGAAATGTATTCCTATATAGTTTCTATAACATCTTGAATTTTTTCATTTGGATGTCATTTTCCCCCTCAAAAGTGAAATCTCCCAAGGCTTCTTCCTGTGTGTCCAAAAAGAGGCAGAGAGGTCACTTTTTGATGGTTTTTTGACCTTTATGTGGCCAAGTTTTGCTCCAAAATTTCTGAAACTTTCAAGGATTGATGTTCTCATCATGCTGAATCCAAATATGCAAACCATTTCCTGAAAAGTCCTCCAATCAAAAGCATAGTGCCACCTAATTCAATTTTCTGTGTTGGAAAATTTCAAAATTTCAAAATGACAAAAACTCACCAAAACTTGCCTAGATTTGGCACAAGGAACCCTCAATAATTGCTTTGATGGGCTAGTGAGGCCTCAACCAAGATATTTATCTTGTCATGCTCCTATTTTGTCCTTAAGGCTTTCCTCAACCTAGCCTTAAGCTTCCTCATCCTTATATTGCATATTTTATTTTGGGTCATGTAGTGGTAGGCCATGTGGCGAAGCATCTTCTTGTCTCTATTGGCATTCTCAAGTGATTTTCAAGGTGTATATTGACCCTTTCAAGCCAAGTTTCTTGATCATTCTTGATATATTGTTCAGTGGAGGTTAATGGAACATTAGCCTCCTCGATCTTTTGCCTACCTTCTTTTATCATTTGTAGCTCCATGAGGACTTGCTTGGCGGTCAATTGTTTGTTTTCTTGCTCTAGATAATTGATGATCCACTTTTCCCTCTCTAAATTGTCTGACAAGGCTTGTATCTTAGCCTCTTTCTCCTTGATGATCATGTGTTTAGTAATCTTTGTACCTTGAGTTTCCGAATAAATGACATCAACTCCTTGTGTCTCCTCATGATCGACAAGGTCAAAATCTCTCTCTTGCTCATCACTAAGATCTTTCTCATGCATCTTTTTCTTGCCTTTACCTTTGCTTTTGCTATGTTGCCCAACCTGTATGTGCTTAACTGAAGATGAAGGCAAAGCCCCTTTCACTCGTTGTGGAGATAGCATTTTCCTGTAGCCTGTAGATGAAGGTGAGACTCCTTCCACACCTTGTGGAGATAATACTTGCCTGGTAGTTGCAAAATGTTTCCTAGTGCCTCTCTCATATGTCACAAACACTAGCACTCCCACAGTTTTAGTGTCTTGGACCTTTTCCTGTCCTAAAGGTCCACCTTCTTCTTGAGGCACTGATGGAAAGACTCGAGGGATTTTGAACATTTCATGAGAAATGAAGGTCTCCCATGGTATGTTGAGTAGGTTTAGCTAATGTAAAACAATGATTTTAATCACAAAGAAGTGGTAGATGTTGGTTAACTATTGGGGGTATGATTTCTTCTTTATAATGAGTGTCGTCTTCTCAATGTTTCTAAATATGAAGTAGGGTATATTCAACATTCTCACCCTAGTGAAATGCAACAGCAGTCTAATGTGGTAAGCATATAGTCAGGAGAACCTACCTTCACAGTAAAGTACTTGATGATGATCTTCATCAATGGAGCAAACCTATCCTCCAAGAACTTAAAGGGGAATACTCTGCTGAGTTTGTTATGATATTTAGACTTAATGTAAGGCTCATAGTACTCCCAGTCAATGTACTAACCTTTGTTCCACTTTTATCCCACATTTGGAATACTTGTAGCCTCTAAAATAACAGCTGGTGACAAAGTGAATGTGACTCCAGCAAAGTGTACCTCATTGTTATCCAAATTTCTCACAAACAACCTTGCTAATTCATGATGAGATTTAACCCTTTCCACCATTTCACAGAAAATGAAACATGATTGATGTCTAAAACAAGAAATCACAAAAGGGCAAGCTTGTAGCTCCCTCAAACTGGTGGGCTTCTCTCTGATATGTTTTCCTCCCATATGAGGCTTCCTGCCTTGTGAGTCTCTCTCCCTAGAACTGTCACTATGGGTTTCTTCCTCCATTTCATACTCACTGTCCATCTCCATTATTGTACAACTATTTCTCTTTGTGGTGAATGAAGAGTGGTGGATTGGTGAATGAAGATAAGATGAGTATGAAGGGATTTTGAATAGGAAAGTAGGTGAGGGTGAACAAGAATGAGAAAGGGGATGTAGGGAGTAAGTAGGTTAGGTGAATAGTGTAGGGTTTGGGATGTATGTATAGGGTTTGGGGATTATGGGTATAGGGTTTGGGATGTATGGGTATAGGGTTTAGGGAATGATGTCTAGGGAATTAGGGATTGGAGGATGGGATTTAGGGAAATAGTAAAAAATGATATGGGACAACAGTAATGAGTGAATTTTTACAATATATAAAATAGTTTAGTGGCAACTAGGGTTTGATGTTTTTGAGAGAGAACACAACCCAAAACTGACGAAAAAAATATTTTTAGCAATAATATTGATGTTACCTACTTGCAATGGAGGAATTTGGAAGTTTTGAGGTGATTTGATGAAATGTGCAACTGTTTGTAGCCCAACTGCCAGGTGCATAGCGCACTTTCCCAGGTGTGTAGCGCCACTCTTGTGCGTAGTGCTAGTTCAAAATAACACAACAAAGAAAACCTAGGTGCGTATCATTGCTCCTATGCATAGTGCTGGGTTTTGGTGCATAGCACTAGGCAGTTTTCTCCAAAAACACAGTAATTTCCCTCCCTTTGCTCAATAACACCTTAAAATCACGATTTTGTTCATAAACTTCAACTAAAACAATGAAATAACTTGAGAGAGAAATGGAATTTATATTTCTTGGGTACTTTTGATTTTTCATTTTTGAAAACCCACTTTATAATGTCTTTTGTCTTTTTTTTCAAATACTCTATTTTTTGGATGCTTGACTTTTTGTTTGAATTAGGTGAACTAATGCTTGATAATATTTTGCCTTTGCAGTGGCATGTACTTGGAAATATCAACAGGTGGCCAGGAGCAGCATGAGACTTATTAATTACACATGAGAAATGATGAAATTACATGAAATTTACAAATAAATACCAATGCTCTGTTTTCACCTCAAACTGGGTTTGAGGTGAAAAATTTATTAAGTTTACAAATTATGAAATTAAAATTTTCTTGGTGTTTATTGTCATCCTCATGTGTCTATTGACCATTATTAGTAAATGGTTACTGAAAATTTGACATGATGAAACCCTATTAGCTAATGAAACTAAAACCCTAAGACCTAAGACCTATTTGATGAAATAAACTGAAAATTAACCTGAACCTGAACCACTGACTGAAGCACACATAAAAAGAGGTTAGCAGATATGTGTCATGAGGGAAAAACTAACATGTTCCTACCATCAATTGATCCATGACCTAATGGAATGCAACTCATTTAGAATGGGACTCCTAATATGAATGCAAAAGAGTGAATTTTGATCATTGATGGCAGTGCGAAGACATTGACACTAACATCTATCACCCCTCCTATCTGGAGTATCCAAGGACATTCCATCTTTGATTTTTCCCTCTCTATCCAACATGTACTCACCATGATACCTACTGCCATATGCCCCATTAGTTATGTCATCCTACTCATGGCTGATCTAAAGTGGTCACCGTCACTTCAATTATGAAAAACTCTGAAGTATCAATGAATTTACCTCTGCTTGTTTCTCCTGCACCTATATGATTCTATCATTGTCTGCCTTACAGCTCCTTATTTCTTCCTTTAAATTTCTCAATGTTTCTACCAAATCAGAAGATTTCCCAACACCATGTTGCTCATTTGATCCATAGGTAGAGTCTTTGGAATTCTAGTCTACCATCTTGCTAGTCATATTTGATATTCTTCCTGCAAGGTGTATCATGTCAGCTAAACCAAATGACAATAAACCAATGTACCTTA
Source organism: Pinus tabuliformis (assembly GCA_031772625.1). Taxonomy (NCBI): domain Eukaryota; kingdom Viridiplantae; phylum Streptophyta; class Pinopsida; order Pinales; family Pinaceae; genus Pinus; species Pinus tabuliformis. The sequence continues at coordinate 823,704,358 of CM062804.1, read as the reverse complement.
GCATAACTCAGGGAGGATACCTCATCTGCAGGATCAAAAAATCAATGTAATACATGTATAACATAATCATGACAACATGTAGAAATATAAAACATAAGCATATAATCATATAACCATCATTCTAGCTAGAGTATAGTCATCAATGCATGGCCATATCAGCTACACATATACCATGACCTCATGCATGAAAATAACCACCACATGAATGTACACTTGACCACATGTGAATACTAACAATGCATAATCAACGATACACTCACGTCGTCACACTTCACAACAACAACATCCTCTTTCGCATGATGACATCACTACAACCATGACCAACCCCATGCATATGAAACAAGCACATGGTCTTACACACAAGAAACATGTATGTAACTGGCATGAGTGCATGACCAACACACAACCCATACAATTTGAGGAGTGAACTTGGCTTTGATACCACTATGTAATGACCCTCCTACCACATCTACCCAGGTAACTGGCCAACTAGGGTAAACATGTGATGATAAGTTAGTATGATATGAATCAACCTCCTAAGTGAGCTTAAGGAAGTGGAACCGACAGAAACACACCATACCATACCTTTTGCACCTGCTATAGTGTTATAGACATTTTTGTGCCTTACAACTATAAGCATGAAATGCCCATAAACCAAGGGCTCCTAAGTCCCTAAAAGTGTTGTTCTAACTCCTAAAGGAACAAGGTCAACAAATTACAGCTTCTCCCAGAAGTTCTCCACCAGAAATTGCTCAGAATAAGTCAAATCAGGATCATTTCAGCTGCTCCACTAGCCAAGTGCGTTGCATAGCACCTAAGTCCACTAGCTAGGTGCATTGCAACGCACCTAAATGCACTACCAGGGTGCGTTGAGCAGGAAATGACAAGTGGCAGAGTCATTCCACGAGGTGGAGAGACAATGGAAGCTTCCAGAATCTTCTCCAATGACACTTGCCTCACTGAATTCGACCAAGGATGAGTAAGAGGCTCTCAGTCTCCAAGTGGAAGCAAGAACTGACAGAGAGAAGCCACTAATCAATTCATGAGCTGACTCATCCTCCTTGCATACATCTATATATGGATCCCTCATCCTAGAGATCCAGAGGCTGGAATTTTTCACATTGTAAGGAATTGCTGTTGGTTTTGAGATACATATCAGAGGATTGGGTGATCTATGCTTTGTTGGGGTTGAAGAAGGGACTTCTTTGCTGGGAGGTTGATGCTGGGTCAGGAATCATCGGTTGTAACTCCTCCTGGATCTTCTTGTATATCAATAAAACTATTTTAGTTTCTTCTCCATGCTTGTGTTTCATTGATGCTTGTTACATTTGTATGGTTAACTTAAATCTGATCCTAAGCTATTTGTGAATATAAACCCATGTCTTGGTATAGTTTCCTTCTTCTGTGATCTTACAGGTACTTGGTGAAGTTGGGCAAGTGAGAGAGCAAGTAGCCGGAAGCTGTCAAAGAGGAGAGAGATTGGATCAAAGGACTAGCGCAAGACACAGGTTGGTTCATCCTATTCCTCTTCGTTTATAGTTCATAAAGAAGAATACAAAAGTAGTTTTCTCTGTTTGTTTCTAAGGTAGCTGTCACACCTTAGTGGGATAGAGCAGATCTAGATAGAAACTTTTCCCGATAACAAAATGGCGACTCCACTGGGGATCGTGTCTAGTTAGTTTGTTTGTGTTTCTCTTGTTGTTTGTTTCATAAACTTAGAAGTAGTAATCGAACTGCATTTGCCATTAACAAATGCAAAGTAGACATCTGCTGCTTCAATCCACTCACTGGATTTGTTTATGATTTGAACAAATGATTCATAAACCAACTGATTACCCTTGTGATAGCTCTTAGAACCCCCCTTAGATCTACCTCTGATTGTGTATTACTGATTGCTTTTACTTGGCCAAAAACCATAGATTAAACTGCAAACCATGACCTAGAACCCGGATAGAATTCTCGTTTCTGCCCCAGCGCAGGCTCTGTGAAGAGGTTTTGCATTTCAACGCACTACCCGAGACGACTACCTACGCTGCAATGCAGTTTCTCTGTGTCACAGGTGCGCTGATCAACCTAGCCTTGTGAAGTTGAGGTTCTTTGCTTCATTTTTCCAGTTTTGTCTCTATTTTTTGCAGCCTGTGATCAGTATTTCACTGTTTCAAACCCCTTTTCCTTACTGATATTCCGCCTCAGCTGTACAAAAGAAACTGTAGATGTTTTCATGTGTTTGTGGCGTCATTTACAGTTTTCCATTGCAAAAGTATAATAGTCGTACTGTCGTCCTTTGATTTAGATCTGTCGCAAGTGTCGATTTTGATCATAGGAGAAAGTTTATTTGTTGTTGATAGTCGATTATGCTTTTACTTTTTCCTTTGGTTTGAATTTGTCACTTTCTAGTGTCGAAACGAGTATTTATTTCAAAATCATAAAGTGTCGTAATCATCTCTACCTTTTGATTTCGAAAAGAAGCTTGTTTGTGTTTGTCACTTGAAAGCAAATTCAGATTTGTACAACAACTTTCTTTTTAGGCATCAATATTAAGAAAGTGAAAAACAAAACACATGCATGTGCATTTGCATATTGGCAGTCAGTTTGGCTTGATTTAGGAAAGTGCATTTACAGTGTGCTCTTTGCTCTTTGCGAAAAGATTGTGTTTTTCTTTTCCCTTAGTAGCTAGGATTTTCATTGCTGAAAAGAGATAAAAGCTTGTTTATCATCTTTAGATTGCATTTTAGGAATTACATCTACATCTCGTGGTGATCCCAAAAGGAAAACTTCATAAGAAAGATCAACTTAAAATAAATTCAATGAACTTAACAACGCTTTGGAACCTAACGCACAACATTTAGAGGTCTAGGCTAGAGACATATTCTGGCGTCGTAAAGCCTGGTAACTGTTGTCCTCACTGATGGTTGGGTGATTCCTCCACTTTGAGACGATAAGTGCCAGTACGGACTTGAGCTCCCACATACCATCGAGTATATATTGGGAGACCCCTATAGGCTTAAAACCTTTATCCATAGGAAGCCATGTCGACCGCCCTACTTATCGCAATGCATCGAACACAACATTTGGGAAGATTGACTACCGTACCGTAAAAAGTATTCTGCAGTTTTGCGATTGGTTTGGTACTCCCTCTACCTAGACCTTCAGAGCAGTCCCTTTCGTTCCTTTCCAGACTCCTTAATGGAAAAGGTCCATCTGAGCACTTGTCACTTCAGGCTCATTAAAAATCGAAGGAGACTAGAGTCATCTTTTGTTTTTTCTCGACTCTTAAAAACTGAAAAAACAAGTTGTGTCAAAACGTGTTAAAATTTATTTTAAACAGAATATTCATACCCTTTTCCTACGTTGATCTTGGGTTGAGAAAATGGAGCCTACCAACCAAGGAATTCCCCTTGGTGGAAATCCTAGTCCCTTCTCCTCTTGGGGAGAGGTTGGTGCGCCCCATATGGCCACATTGTCGCTTCCAGGACTGACAATTGGCTTGCCAGTATGGCTCTTCTCAACCAATGACGTTCAGAACACCACCATTCCTGAACAATCGAATCAGCAATTAGACGAGTCCAGAGTTTCCCACCAGCCTTCTACTTCCTCTAATTATTCCTCTCCTCCTTCCTCTTCGCTTGATGGAACTGGTAAAGCTAAAATCCAAGTTCCTAAGGAGAAGAAGGAAAAGAAGAAGAAAGAGAAAAAGAAGAAGGAGCCAAAGTCGAATGGGGGAAAACGAGTGTCGTCTAACAAAAATCCACACACTGCACCGACCAGGCCTAAATCGCCATGTGTCATTTGCAAAGGAGACCACTTTCACAGAGATTGTCCTTGCATCCCCCGGATACTAAGGGACTGGTCTCCTCATTTGCACAACCCGGTGTCGTCAACCTCTTGTGATCATGTTGAAAGCACACCGTCAACTAGTGAAAGTGAAGCCCTAGGACAAAAAGGGAAAGCTATATTTCCTTGTAAACTGTGCGAAGGTGACCATGCCCTCCACCGTTGTCCCTTCTTAGACGAAGCTAAAAGAGTTTTGGATGATCGTCCGGTTTCACCGTTACAACTTCCTCCTGGATATAAAAAGCTCTTGCCGAGTCCGTCACTAGTTGAGAATCCAGCTGGCCCGCTCAGGTGGTCGGCTGAAGCGTCTATCATTGAAGATAAACCAACTGAATCCATACTAGATGAAATTCAAAAGGTCGAGGCGGCAGTTGACCCGGTCTTGCCTTCAGAGGTTTTATCTTAAGATGATACAGTCACTGAAGAGAACAAGGATGACACCGTCCAAATTCTCTTCATCAACATAGACTCCGATGAACATGGGGGCAATCTACCCGTTCCTTTACCGTAGGAAGGAAGTTCGTCAGAGCCATACCCGGCTGTCTACTCAATCCCACCTCCAAGTAACCTAGTTGTCTCCTTCGACTGGAATCAACTAGGAAGACCCCGTTTACCAGCAAGCATACCATTCCGAATTATCGTTCAAATATATAGGATGGTCATGGCTGGTACCATCATAGATGAGGGGGCTTCTGTGAGTATCCTTTCCTCTACTGCTTGGAAAGTGCTTGGTTCACCATAGCTTTTGCCTGAGATGAGAAATCTGACAGGCTTTGATAAAGGAACCAGTCGACCTTTAGGGATCCTTCCCAATGTGCACATAACATTGAGAGGGAAGACAGTTTGCATGAACGTAATGGTAGTTCAAGGACCCTTGGATTATAACCTACTCCTCAGACGAGACTATATTTATTGCATGGGAGCCATTGTCTCCTCACTCTTTAGAGTAATGTGTTTTCCGCACGAAGGAAGAGTGGTCAAGCTCGTGGACCAGCTTTCATTTCCCGGATCACGCATAGCAAATAGTCATATACCGTCCCTAAATGGTCTCTTCACGCAAGAAATGTCTCAATCCCCAGTCCGTCCTCCCGATGAGCGCGAGTAATTCGGAGGGATATGACTGAAACCCAGGGGGCATGCGTCCTGGTTTGCTTCGGCAGGAAAACTCCGGGTATAGGGTAGGTTCTCGCGGGAGAATATGACTAGTCTGTACCCCGTCCGTCAGTGGAAGAGGGGTTATTCTAGAATAAGATTCTCTTGTCAAAGTTATGTGAGTTGGTGGGCATCGTCGCTCACCCTTGTTTATCTCGGTAGACATCGCCGAAGAAGTGTTTGTTTTCTGTGTGAATAGAGCAATCTTTGGGTAACCTGTAAGAGGTAGGCCTCTCCCGATAGAACAAATGTTTTGTCTGCAAATTGAGGGGTAACCTTGAAAACATATTTTACACCTGGGGGCATGCAAACCTTTTGGAGTGCAAGCGAAGGGCAACTATTATTTTTTTAAATTTTTAGGACCTCTAACCCTTTAAACTCGTAAGATTAGTCGTCACCTAACTTACATAAAGAAAGGATGTGGGGAAAAAATCTAAAAATTGTCGTTTTTATATGAGACATTCTTATCACATGAGTGGATTAATCGAGTAGTTTTAGCGCATAGTTCAAGCTCGTTAAAAAATAAACATAAGACATGAGCAAATGTTTCCACCCGCGTTTAAGCTCATTAAAAAATGAACTATTCCCTGGTAAATAACCACCATGAATGTAGCATTTCAGCCATTAAAGCCTTGGTCGTGTTTGCACCATCACCTCCACTTTTCATTTGGCCGATCATTCACCTCCATTTGATTGTTTACCCATTTTGAGGAACAGCTGCGAAGAGTGATCTCACTAGCCATCCTTGTGACACTGCCGTGATTGGAAAATTCCAACCCTTACCTGGAATCAGCTGCTACCCATTTTATCACTCGTTCCTCAAAAGACGAGTCTTCTTTAAGCTCTTTTCAACTGACTTGTAAAATATGAAAAGATTGCCGAGTTTTGGCCTTCCAGCTCGTTAAAGCGACAGGAAGTGCTATCCCTCCTCTAGATTTTAATCTTTTTGGACCTGAGGGATTATTGCACAAAAAGATCGAGCGCTTGTTTTGTTCGGCTTGTTAAAGCTAATCGAAAATTCATCCCTTCTGTATTGTTTTATACTTTTTCGGACTTAAGGGATTAGATGATGAAAAAGGAATTTTGGAGTTACCTTTACGTACCTTTTCAGACTCTCTAAAAATGAAGAGGACCGAGTTGTCTTTGTCGTTAGACTCGTTAAAAAGCATTAATAGCGACAAACTTGCCTTTAGACGAGAATGAGTTTCACTATCGCTAGGCTCGTTAAAACATAGCGATGGGTTTGCCCGAAGGGAAAATTATAGAACAAGCATATGTTATCCTCCTCAAGCTTGAAAAAAATAAAGAGGTACTGGTCAGCAATGACTAGGGAAAAATTGGGAAGAAAACTCAAAGAATCTTTATTGGTAGCAAGTCGCTCTTGAACATGACACTTCCACTCCGTGCCCGAGTTGGGTTGGGTTGTTTCATTCACCGGTCACATCGCCATGGTCTCGCCATACCATCCACATTTGGGGTTAATGCTACCAATCCATCACATAAGTGTCGCCGACATGTTCAAGAGAAGTCATCTAGAAAGGCCTCCTGTGTCACGCCCACTACCATACATTATACTCCATTCTTTCATGACCGCCACCCTGAACCATATATCATCAGATCGTTTTCACCTTCATCAAAATCATTTGCTCCGTTCCATGTCATTGATGTGGGATTCATTAAGGCCCTCCTATGAAGGATCACTTCTTGTCGACATCAGCTCATTATCCAAGAAGTTGATCTAGGAACACCCCATTCAGTACTTTGAAGCTTGCATGCCTCAATGGCAAGTTTCTCACTTCCGGCGACAGGTATACATCAATGACCTTCGACTGAAAGATTTTGCGTGGTGTTCGACGCCAAGTCCTTTATTCACACCATGTGAATTGTACCGCAGTACCTTGAGGGTCATTATCATTATCGGTGATTCCTCTCGCGCTTGTTAACAATTTACATCATTGACTGGTAATCAAGCGATGTCTTTCCATGTTCGACTTCAAAACATTTCTCACATGGATCGACTTGTACTTCGAGTGAAGATCGGACGAGATTGAAGACCCCGGATCTAGTTTCATCCATCCGAGATGCGATTTTTATTCAGGAAAATAAAGACATTGAAATGTACAACATTGCAGCACAAATAATCATCCTACCGAAAGGATGATGGCTCTATCAGAATCATCAGTCTACCATCAGACGATTGTCTGTCCTATGTACATGAAAATGAATTTATAAAGTTGAGCATGGGAATGCCCGCCTCATCTAGATCATGAAAACAGTATGAAGATAATGTATTGTATTGTATCTTATTACAGGTCTCCTCCCAGCATTGAAAGAACTTCGGATCCTCCTAATAAAGAATTTCACCCGATAAACGGCCTCATACTTTAGGGGGCAATTGTTATAGACATTTTTGTGCCTTACAACTCTAGGCATGAAATGTCCATAAACCAAGGGCTCCTAAGTCCCTAAAAGTGTTTTTCTAACTCCTAAAGGAACAAGGTCAACAAATTACAGCTTCTCCCAGAAGTTCTCCACCAGAAACTGCTCAGAATAAGTCAAATCGGGATCATTTCAGCTGCTCCACTAGCCAAGTGCGTTGCATAGCACCTAAGTCCACTAGCTAGGTGCATTGCAACGCACCTAAATGCACTACCAGGGTGCGTTGAGCGGGAAATGACAAGTGGCAGAGTCATTCCACGAGGTGGAGAGACAATGGAAGCTTCCAGAATCTTCTCCAATGACACTTGCCTCATTGAATTCGACCAAGGATGAGTAAGAGGCTCTCAGTCTCCAAGTGGAAGCAAGAACTGACAGAGAGAAGCCACTAATCAATTCATGAGCTGACTCATCCTCCTTGCATACATCTATATATGGATCCCTCCTCCCAGAGATCCAAAGGCTGGAATTTTGCACATTGTAAGGAATTGCTGTTGGTTTTGAGATACATATCAGAGGATTGGGTGATCTATGCTTTGTTGGGGTTGAAGAAGGGACTTCTTTGCTGGGAGGTTGACGCTGGGTTAGGAATCATCGGTTGTAACTCCTCTTGGATCTTCTTGTATATCAATAAAACTATTTGAGTTTCTTCTCCATGCTTGTGTTTCATTGATGCTTGTTACATTTGTATGGTTAACTTAAATTTGATCCTAAGTTATTTGTGAATATAAACCCATGTCTTGGTATAGTTTCCTTCTTCTGTGATCTTGCAGGTACTTGGTGAAGTTGGGCAAGTGAGAGAGCAGGTAGCCGGAAGCTGTCAAAGAGGAGAGAGATTGGATCAAAGGACTAGCGCAAGACACAGGCTGGTTCATCCTATTCCTCTTCATTTATAGTTCATAAAGAAGAATACAAAAGTAGTTTTCTCTGTTTGTTTCTAAGGTAGCTGTCACACCTTAGTGGGATAGAGCAGATCTAGATAGACACTTTTCCCGATAACATATAGGACTCCCATAATGCATCCCAATCATTCCCCTTACCAACACCTGGGTTCCACTGAGCTTTCAGACCACTAAACCCCTAGATGCTCCCTTGATATGGACAAGGGTGCATCTTAAAACCTTTGGATGCACACATAGTATGGGTATGCATGCATTTGGGGACTTTTCTCCTCATACTTATGCCTACGACTCCAAGATGTGTGCCACTTTTCAAGCCTAGAATTCAAGTCATTGCCCAGAAACCCCTGCAGATTTCAAAATCCATAAATTACATAATGACAAGACTTAAAAATAAAAAATTGACTCCAGGGCTAGGCTTGACCATCCCAAACCAAGACTGACATTTTGTTAAACACTTGGCATCAATGCAATCTACAGGAAATGAATACAAGATAGAACATAATGACTGATAATTCATATGAGACTTGATAAGAAGGATCACCACTCTCCTTCTTTAACTGTTTTGAGATCAATTAGGTCTTGCATTCATTATCCTTTTAGTTACAAGTAAATAGATGAAATAACCATGACAATAACCAATCATATGACCATCCTTATAAATAGCATTAAACCATGTAAATAACAATGAGATAACAACTATTAAAGCCACATGTTAACAAGTACAAAAGTAATAGAACTTAGATTTTATTAAACATAGGTAAAGCCAACCATGTTTGGGACTTCCATGTACCACCCAACCGTAGACATGGCAGAATGAAATGTTTCTTTCAGCGAGATACCCCTGTGCCATATTCCAAGAATGAATGTGGGATCTCACGAATAAACCAATCCAAAAATAATTAAGGGAATCCAGAGGTTAAACCGCCTCCACCCTTACCAAACCGCGATCTCACCAAAACTGGCACCAAGATCACGAAAACTAAACCAAGTTGGGAATTCCTTTGGAACGCATAACTATCCTTAAGGAACTTTACATTTCCTTGTCTCTCAGGCTTTACCTCAATCCACACTAGATCACTAGGCCCTAAACCGAGACACCAATACCTCAGGCTTTATTGCAGTCCACACTGGATTAGTAGGACTTAAACCAAGACTTCACCCTTAGGCTTTACCGTGTATCCCGCCAAAATCGGTCAAGGGATTCCTAGGAATTTGGGAATTTTCTCGAGACCACCTTTGCCCTGGATTCTGAAACCATTCAGTAATTCCAAAGCCCAAAATTGAGAAAAAAATCCCATCACAGCATGGCTATTCGGAAAAAGGCAAGGCTATCTTGAAAACCATTGTCATAACCTGACAAAACCATGTAACTGATAGCAAGAGAATAATATACCAACATGCAAAGATATGCATGTCAAAAGTAGATAGGAAATCACACATGCAATTGTTGCCTACAAGTATTCCTATTGAAGCTACTTAATCCTGCTATTCCTTGCTTGATCTTTGCTTTTCTTTCCTTTCCTTGTCCTTCCTTTTCTTGCTTACCCCTTCCTTTCTCCAAAGCTACAATGCTCCAAGAAAACTTTAAGTGTCCAAGAGTGAGAGAGAGATAGAATAATGAGAGAGCTCCAAAAAATGAACTAAAAAAATGTTACAAACTAATCCTAAAAAGCCCTTTTATCAAATGAGGCCTATATTTTCTTCATTTTCCATTATTTTCCTTTAATTTCCTCCTGACATGCAACCTATGAACTTTCACCTTCCTTTTCTCCTATTTTACTTTATTTTCATAAATAAATGTACCAAAAAAACCTTTCTGCCTTTTTAATGCCTTAACCATTTCCTTTTCGAATTTCCCTTAGCCATAAACACATCCAGTGATGCGAGCTAAGATATATTTTCCCAACATTCAACTTGGAATAAGTGTACCTTAACCGTGGTCTTATTTTTCCTTTATTAACTTTTATTACATGAAATTTTTACTAAGGGTTGCTACATTTCTCTCTCGAGTCACCACACATTCTCCAAAATCCAAGCTTCTCTACCCCTTTGACATCAAGGGAAAAGGGTTGGCCAATGCTAAATGAAGGATTCTCTCCCTTTTTTCAGATGAACTCTATAGATCTGATCTACTGAGTATGAACACATAATACTGACCATGCTCCCCCTAAGCACATGCAAAATTTTATGAAGATGTACAAAGAAGTACATGAATCTATGGCTCAATGAGACATGACCTTTCCTATCACCAATGACTCATGTTTACATTGATTAAGCAACAGAGTGGGGCTACATATTTGACTCAACATGACATCACCTGCCCAAAATGACGGGATTACATGACTGGACCACAATAGTTGATACATGACTAAATTTTACAATGATTTATGACATAGGTTGTTACATGACCTTTACATCAAGAGATAGATATGGAATTTATAACCAAAAGAAAAGACCTCAATAAGACCATGATAGTCATCAACAAATATTATACACCATATAGGATTTGCACCATAAGCATTAAGTGTGACAACAAACACTTCAACAACATATGTGTCTTTAGTAGCATCATGCATGATATATACCTACCCAGAATGTTAAAGAAATCATAATGCCAACAATGCACTGTTAGAAGCATAACTTCCCCTAAACCTTTGCCAACTGTTCACTATAAGATCTGATCACATTAACTTAGGCCATCAAAGTATCTTCATCAATCAGAAAGTTCATTAAAAAATAAATCTAATATTGCAGAAACTCATAAACTATCATAAGCCAACATCACTTCTATGTAGCACCAATCAACATTAGGAACATAATGGAAAATAATAAGTATTTGAAGCATACCAAAGCCTTTCCATGAGTCTGTCCCACTATTTCTTCATCATAGAGAAACATATGCAACTGTCTAGATCAAAACTCGTGTATATATGTGACTATCCTTCATAATATCTGCGCATAGAAAGGAAAATGTTGAATTTTTTCATAACCACAACTCCCCTTGAGCTTGTACTATCTGTACCTATTCATTGTTACTACATCAGATGTAATATTAATAATATATCAAAACAACCATGGAAGATATAATCAAAACAACATATGTATTGCTCCCTCTGAATATGAAAGATCTGTCAGAATAATTAATGAAGTGATGAAGCAAAGACCACTCCTAGTTTATGTTTGAGATATTCAAAGGAATCACGTGGAAGAGGCTTTGTAAATATATCTACAACTTGTTCCTTTGAGGGAACATACTCTAGTTTGACCTTTTTTTCATGTACATGTTCTCTCAGAAAGTGATATTTGATTGGAATATGCTTGGTTTTTGAGTGCATGACAAGATTTTTAGAAATACTTATGGCACTAGTATTATCACACAAAATAGGTATAGGTTGATGAAAAGTGATTTGAATATCTTGTAATATTTGCATCATCCATAGAAGTTGAGTACAACAAGATGTAATGGAGCTTTGTTTTTTGCTAAACCATGATACCAAGTGGGGTCCCAAATAGAATGCTCCTCCACTCGTACTTTTCCAATCGTCAACATTACCTACCCAATCTGCATCTGTGTAGGCATGAAGAGGAAAATATGCATTTTTGGATATCGTAGACCCTAATCTTGAGTTCCTTTTTGGTACTTGAATATTCTCTTGACTGCATGGAGATGAGTTTCTTTAGGATTTGTTTGAAACCGTCCAATAATCCCAACTTCATTCATGATGTATGGTCTTGTGCCTGTAAGGTAGAGCAAGATATCGATCATATATCTATACTATAGTTGATTTACTGAGGTAGAATCATCATGTGAACTAAGGTTACAACCTATTACCATCAGTGTGCATACATGTTTACAGTCTTCCATTCCATACATCTTTAAAATATGCTTGAGGTACTTAGTATGAAAGAAAGATTCCATTCTTGTTGAACTTGAAGACCAAGAAAGTATGTTAGTTCACCAAGTAATGACATTTCAAATTATTGCTACATGACTGAGGAAAAAAATTGACTCATATAATCTTCATTGCTTCCAAATATAATGTCATCTACGTAAAAAGCAACTATTAACAATTTACCATCATCCATATTTATATATAGATTTCTATCTATAGACCCCTTAGTGAAACCTTGTTGTTGAAGATATTTGTCAAGGCGATAATACCATGCATGAGGATCTTATTTTATTCCATATAATGTGTTCTTGAGTTTGCGAACAAGGTTTTTATCATTTCCTAGAATTAACCCTTCAGGTTATTCAATATAAACTTCTTCTTCTATGTCCCCATTCAGAAATGCAGATTTAACATCCATTTGATATACTTTAAAGTTATGAAAGCTTGAAAATGCAAGGGACATTATTATGGCTTCAAACCCGGCTACAGGTGCAACTATTTCTTCAAAGTCTATTCCTTCTTGTTGTTCATAACCTTTTCATACAAGTCTTGTTTTGCTTCTAATTACCTCTCCATTTTCATTTAGTTTGTTTTTTAATACCCATTTTGTCCCGGTAACATTTTTATCATGAGGTAATGGTACTAATTCCCATGTATGGTTCTTTTCTATTTTTTCAAGTTCTTCATCCATATCCTTAACCCAACATTCCTATTTGCTATTTTGATTTACATTGTGTGGTTCAATTATGGATAATAAGGCTAGATAACTAGAAGTTACAACACGAGTTCTTCTATTTTGTATTCCAACTTCCTTATCACCTATAATTTGAGATTTGGGATGATTTTTCTAAACATACCTTGATGGATTCTTTTCTTATACTTCTGTACTCTCAATTCCTTCTCCAACATCCTTTTATATTATTGTAAAATATCTTCGTCATATTCTGGTGCTTCCTTTTTGATACCCATGGATGCTTCATCAATCACAGCATCAATGCATTCAATAATATTTTGAAGTATTTTATTATAGTGTTTATATCCTTTCCTTCTAGAGGAGTATCCAAGGATAATTTCTTCATCAGCTCTAACTTCAAACTTTCCAAGTTTATCATCATTATTCTTTATGTAAAATTTTCTTCCAAAGACTCTAAAATTTTTGATAGTTGAAGGTTTGCCAAACCATAATTCATGAGGAGTTTTGTCACTGTTTACTCGAATATGAACTTTGTTGAGGATATTTAATGTTGTATGTGCTGCTTATCCCAAGAATTTATGAGGTGTTCAAGACTAATTAAGCATGGCACATGCCATTTATTGGATTGTTCAATTCATTCTTTCTGCCACCCCATTTTTTTGAGGAGTTTTATCTATATAAAACTGCCTCTTGATGCCATGTTATTCACAAAAGTAGAAAAACTCATATGATATAAATTATCCTCCTCTATCAGATCTAAGACATTTGATTTTCAAATCTAAGTCATTCTCTACAAAATATTTGAAGACTTTAAATTTATCAAATGCTTCATCTTTATGTTTTAATAATCCAATCCAACACATATGAGTAAAATAATCAATGAATAATATGAAGTATTATCCCCCTCAAGGATACTTCTTTCTCACAAGACCACACAAATCAGTATGAATAAGTTCAAGTGGCTTACTTGAAGTGCCTTTTTTGAAATTGAATTGCGCCCTAGTTTTTTTACCGAATTGACATGATTTTCATATGGTACTTTCTGGTAGAGAGATGTTAGCAAAGTCGTGAACGGCTCCCATCCTGTTTGAATTATGTAGTTAAGTGAAGCTTGGGTGTCCCAATATTTTGTGCCAGAGCCAAATTTATTTTGATTTTCTCAAGTAACAATGCTCTAAAATTCCTTCCAAGACATAGACACTATCTGGAGTTCTCGTTCCCTTTATTATTCATGAGCCACGTATTGCAACAAGAATGTTGCAACTCCCAAGGCTATCAAATTTAATTATCAACCCGGGGTTCGTACAAAATTAAGAGGCATTGGAAATATATGTGCAACATACAATGTGTCCTTCCTTTGTTGTCATGAGAGAAAAGAAATGCTGCCTATTTGTAGGAATGAAAGACTGAATTTAAAAATGCTTGTAAAATAACATGAAATCCTCTATCTACTTATTAACATGCTTTGCTTGCAAAAGAACCTTATTTTAACCCAATTTGTCACATGTGATGTTTTAACTAATCTAAGCATGAAATATGATCTAGAGAGTACTAACTATTGTGTGCATGTGTAAATATAAAAGAACTCATTTTTTTAATCTTTTTGTTTTATAAATGCAAATGCTAATCCTCACTTGTTCTTTGGCAGGGACACAGGTATGGAGGAAGAGGGTTAAAATGGCATTGATGACATGGAGGTCAAGAAGAGGCCAAATACAAGCATCAAATCATGTTTTTTCTCAATTCGGGCTCAAAACAGGCCGTTACAGGATTTCCTACAAGATGTACTAGTTCTCCTACAGAATCCCCTATTTTACTACACGATGTTACAAATTTACTATATGAAATTATAATTCATCGAATGACCAAGAAAATAAAATCCAAATTGGATGGGACAAATTTTGTTATTGACTAGGATGTCTTAGGTCCCCATTCAAAGTGGAATCACTCAAAAGGACCTCTGTTAACCCACGCAAAAAAATAACAGAAAATTACTAGTTGAAAATCTAGAAATTCAAGAACTAGTGAGTTAGTAAATCTATAAAATGCCTAACCTAATCAAGTGAAAATGAAATTGGGCAATTTTTTTTATGAACTAGAATGTTTTTTTGATCTAATTCAAGTGTATCCAACTTGATTGAAGCTCATTATCATGCTCTAAAAAATAACAGAAATGTATTGTTCTTTGCCACAAAGGAGTTACAGAAATATGGATTTGCGAATAAGAAAGCTAATCCATGTAGCTCAATGATTGATATGACCTTCAAATATTTTCCAAGGATGAAATGATGCTTTTTTTCCTTCAAAAAAACTTATATCAACCATTTAACCCAATCCTACAACAAGAAATCATTAATACTAAATGCAAAAGTAGAAAGAAACAAAAACAAGAGATGCATGCGAATAAGAAGTGAAAAGAAGGAAATAAAATGATACAAAAGGCCTCTGAGGCTCCTGGGATGGCCAAGCCAAAGGAAACTCAGATACCTATGGAAGAGAACAATATTTAGAAGATGAACATGACACCAATCTTCATTATTTTCATCAATACAATTACATCCCTGCAAGAAAATACAATGGAGCTGCAGAAATATGAGTTATCTCCACAAAATCACTAATGAAAATCTCCCACTAGAGGAAAATTAGACTTGGTACTTATATAAAATGATTAGGAATCATTCCCCATGAAAGGGGGAAGCCTTCCCCACCAAAATCCCTTGATTAGTGGATCTAATTCCCAATACTATGAATCTGCATTAAATGGCAAGGAACACATTCCTAGATTTTCTCAATCATTGGAGTTCCACAATCTGTGCCATAATTCCATAATATCTTGTTGATTTATTATTTAATAGTGATCCTCCTATAGTAGGGATCAAGTCCCTAAATTACCGCCTCCTCCAAATCTTCCTAATCTGCCAAATATTCTCATAATATTCGACAAAAATAAATAATATTAGGCACAAATATGAAATTATTCATAAACCTTGCTAATGAATATATTAAAGTTAAAAATACATTATCTAATGCAAAAAGAGAGGTTTAATATGTTGAAGGATGGTCATAGGCGTTAATTTATGTTTAATTTAGAGGCCTGGGCCTTAATTTATGTCCAATTTAGAGGCCCATCAATTATGATCTTACTTGTATCGAGATTTCATACCACACAATTCTTTGATCTGAAATCACCTCATGCCCTTAATTGCACAAATAACTATCACTAAATAAGTTATGTTTTAATCCATAAACAAACAAAACATTTTCATCTTTAACCTTTTCTTTCAGTAAAATAGTTCCTTTTCCTTTCATAGTAGCAGGTGAATTATTTCCAAATGTTACATTCTTTTCTTTCTTTTTTTCATTAAAGGACATAAACCTATCTTTAATGCAGGAGCATTCATGCCTAGTCAATAATGTGATACCATGATCACATGTTGTGACTAACAAGGGGTTGGAAGACAAGAGTTTGCTTAATTTTATTTATTTAAATGTGCGAGAGTGTTTATTTATTGTCAAAAAATGATTAAAAAGGGTATAGTGGCTGATTGATCCTCCCTGTGTGGGGATTAGGCAAAATAGTTAGATTTATTTGGTTTGAATAGGATATGAGGGATTTGAAAGCTTAATTTAGTGTTTGGTTTAGAAAAGAATGGAGTTGAAGAGATTCTTTAGGAGAGAGTGAGAGATTTCTGGATCTGAACCAATTTTGGTTCATGAATCCACTTTTGTATAAATTGTGATCTTTTTGTATAATTCAGAGGTTGGATAGGTTAGCGAGAGAGAAGAGAGAGGCTGAATAGATTAGCTGGAGTGTAGATAGAGGCTAGCGAGAGAAACAGGGTCTATTATTGTTGTAATCGAGCCAGAGGGCGAGACTCTGTAACTCATTATTGAATAAAATATCAGTGTTGTGGAGGTGTTGTTTTTGTTGAAAACCTTTCCTTGTCTCTGTTTTGTTTGCCTACGGAATAACTGAGGCATTCTGCTCTGTTTGTTTTATGAACAAGTCATGAGTTGCAGCGATCAAATGTAATTGGTGCCTTATTGTTAATAATAGTGTTTGAGCCGCTTAAAAACCCAAATCATCGCTTCAAAATATCATAGTTATCTGTCGTAAGGAGTAATGACAGTGAAGAACAGAGTATGACAAAGAATGTTTTATAAGGTAAAGTCGATTAAAACAAGCGAGACTAATATAGGAGGAAATAATTGCGAAAAGGGATCGTGGCCGTTGGATCTATAAGATCAACGGACCAGATCTAATCGGGCCGATTAGGACCCTTTATATGTGGCAGAATTAGTCCTTAAGCCTATGCGATGAGCTATCACCAATCTATCGCATCAGTGGAAGTCATTGTGGAAGAACTAGCCTTAAACACTTGCCAAACTTCGATTGCGACATGGCGATGAAGTGTGGACCGTTGGATCATATGCTTGATCAATGGTGGAGATAAGGTGCATGTATTAACCAGAAGGTGGGTTCCGAAAGGCGGTAAGTGGTTATTGGGTGGCCTCAAAAGCCATAAGTGGTTTTCCCAATCCAGACCCGATGAGGATATGAGTTGGAATTTAATTAAGTAGAAATCAGGGAATGATCTGACCATCCATTGAATGGATGATCATATGGATATCAAGTGCGAAGAAGCGTGGGGGTTAATTCCCAATTCAGACCCGATGGACTTTATAAGGCAGATTTAAATCCATTTGAGATCCAGCCTTAAGCTTCCGGTCAAGTTTTTCATGTATTTAGTGTAACATAGCAGTTCTAGGGTTTTAAGAGGAATAAAGAAACAAATGAGTGGATCTGATGATTTTATTGTTATGGACTTATAATATTTGAAGTCTAGCCCATGGTTTTGGAGCAGGGATTTCTTTGTTTTCCTGTGATTCCTTTATATTCTAAAGAAGTTATAAATCCGAGGTTTTAATGCAAAATCACACATAAAACCCTTCTGATAAATGATGTGGTGGTATAAACCACAATTCTAGGTTGATAGTTGTATATATGTGTTATCACCTAGAACTACAGTCACATGTATATAATTTTTGTCCTAAGTTCACTGTCAAAAATGGGTGTCAGATGGTTTTTGTCCTATGTTCTTACTTAGGGGTCATGTTTCTAAAGGGTTTTGATGTGAATCATTCTCAAATGCCGTTGGTCATCCTCCATCATGATTGCATAAGCCATGTCTTATCTTGTACATGTCACTGGTCCTTTCCATATTTTCGCAGCGCAGTCCTATTGGTTAATTTTGCAGCGCAATTATTATTTAGCCATTTCGCAGCGCGTCAGCATCCAGCCATTTCGCAGCGCATTTTGCCAATTTATAACTAACTGCGCTACGAAATTGGGGAATTGTTCAAAACCATAGCCAATATCTCACCCATATCACCTTTGTCACCTATGGGTTTTGTGAGAATATGATATATGCATAGAAAAGCCTGTTTCTGCAAATTGATGGTGAAGTTTGTAATTCATCTGAGTTATGGCTACAGGTTTGCTTGCCTTATAGTGAGAGTTTAAAGTTTGCTAACCAGGATAAAAGCCCTTAATTAGCTCCACTGTCAATGACAACTGATGTTAATAGAAAGGTGGCTTTTGAATAAGGTGCCAATCATAAGAAGGAAAGCACACAGGTGTATAATAGAAGATGATGGAAAGCGGACAATTTATGGCTACCTTGCCAAACCATCAGACATGATCCGGATTAAGCCATTCATAAGTAAATTGTAAATTGAAAGCTACATGAAAAAGGTCTTGGAACCCATTCATCTATATGTTCAGTTAGTGTGTGATGATAAATGCTTTATTTGGTTTGACTGATGGAGGAAAGATTCACCAATCAAATTGAATTAGAAGAAGGTGAACTAGTTGAGCAGAGTTGGGAATGTCGGTCAGATGATCCAAATCATGGCCAAAAGACTGCAATTGATATTAACAAGGATGGAAAAGATACTACAGATCATAAAATTCAAGGAGGTGCACCACAGCAGCAAAACATTAAAAGAGCGCGTGGTGATTCAAATCATAGTCAAAGAGATGCAATCTTATGCAAAGATAGAAACAAAAGTGAACATGTCATTATGCGAGAGAATGTACAGCCCCATCAAAGTTGAAGGATTGACATTTGATAGTGGAGGTTACAACATCAAGACAAGACCAAGATGTCTTATTGAACTCATGAAGTTTGACATGGGAGGTTCTGCAGCAATTCTTGGTGCAGCAAAGGCTATTGGTCGAATTAAGCCTCCCGGGGAGGTCCATTTCATTGTTGCTGCAGGTGAAAACATGATTAGTGGCACTAGTATGCAGCCTGGTGACATAGTTACAGCTTCAAACGGGAAGACAATTGAGGTAAATAACACGGATGCTGAAGGTAGGTTGACATTGGCAGATGCTTTGGTTTATGCATAGTTTCAAGGCAGGCATATTTCTCTGTTTTAAGTAGTCAACTTCCAGGAGGTATTTAGAGCAGCTGAAAGAATATTTTCGAAAATTGAAAGAGGTTTTTATTCCTAACATACTTAAATAGAAAAACCTCTTTCAGTTTCTTCAAATTCATTATGAGCTGGGAGATACGAGTGACTAAAAGTTGCATTACAAAACTGCTGTAGGTGCAGTTTTTAATTTCCTGTTTTACACATCTTCTTCAAGGATCGATTCTAGGCAGCTAGAGTAGTTTTTCAAAAAACCAAAAGAGATTTTGTTAAGCACGGATTGATTCACAAAAACCTCCTTCAGTTTTTCCAAATACGTTTTCTGTGAGAAATTATCAGCTCTGTCCCAAGACATATTTTTCAGCCAGAACAGCAGTTTCGTAGCGCGCTACGAAACTGCTGTAGGTGTTGTTTTGTGATGAAAACAAACAGTTTAATGATAAGATCAGCAAATTTTTGAAGGAAACACCTAAGGAACATAAGGGAGACCACATGAGGCTATCCTAGCCATTCAGAGAATGACAGATGTGCATTTTGGAAAAGGTGAAATATTTTGTTTCTAGCTCAAGTCTCGTTAAAGGTACTTTATGACCGAATTGTTAGGGTTCCTGTTAAGGTTATCGGAGATTTTTGTTTGTACACTTGTTCAGCTCACAAGGCTTCCAGCTCATTGGAGAGTATGGTGATATGCGTTGTTTATGAAGAATTAGAGAGCAGGGGACATGTTCTTTAAGTGATGAAGAATGATGGGAGACAGGGACCATAAAAACAGAGCACTTCTCTTGGTTAATTAATGAGCCATCTGCGCAACTAGAATCCAAAGCCAGCTCGTTCAGTGTATTCTCCTCCAAGATACCTCAACCAAAACAGATAGTGGACATGTGTCAAGAGTCAGAAAAGCATCATGCTACGAGGAGGACAGATTTTGAGTTTTGAGTAAATTAAGACCATTTGTAATTACAGTTCAGCAATCATGTAATTAATGAATTAGTTATACAGTAGATAAGGATAGTTAATAGCAACCTTCGATGCTCCCCTCATGCTGGAGGAGGAAGCTCGAGGTGGTTAAGCATGTATTCCTATATATGGATCAGACTTGGATGTAATTGAGGTTGGATGTTTTGATAAAAGACAAGACTATTTTGGTTTATGTATAACAGATTTCAGTAATGCAAATGACTGTTGTTTCTTCTCAGGATTCACAATAGATCTAATGGTTCAAATGTATGATGGTTTATTCTCTTTAGTGTTCTTTTACAGTTTTGTTACTGCATAATCACTCAAAACTCATGTGTCATGCTCTGACTTCCTGTATGCCTTGGCAAACTGTGTTTTATGTAAGTTATGTTTGAACATTAGATGTAAAGTGCCCTGATTTCTATGAAAGGATAGTGTTTTTTGTTTGCTGAGATGTGTGAGACTCCATAAGCCCAATGGGAATCACTTTGATATTTGTCCAGCCAGCTTATTTTTCATGTGTTTTAAAGAGTTAGCCATCTTTCCTTGTCATTAGTCAATATTCATAGTCTGTGAGAGAGCCCTCTCTGACTAAGGAGGCTAAGCCTTAGTCTAAAGCTTGGTTTGAAATAGTTACACAGAATCTTGCTGATTGGTAGCCTTCAGTACCTGATTTTGTGATAACATTTTGGTGCGTCTGCCGGGAGTCGAAAGTCTATTCATTCCCAAAATTATGAAGCTGAACTTCTGAAGGTAGCAGGAGCTCAGACATCTTTTTGAGGCTGCAAAACTACCTTGGCGACTCCACACATCAAATAACAAATTGGAAGGTGACTCCACTGCTAGAAGATCAGTAGCTTGATGAAGTTTCAAGATGGATTTCACTGCAAGAATGAATGCCAGGTATGCTCCTATGGATCGGTCTCATATCCCTGGTTTTCCAAATCCTATGCCAAAGGTTGATTGGTTAGAGGATCTTCCAATATTCAAAGATGAAAAGAAAGATGATGCTGCACTTCATTTGGTTAAATTCCATATGCATGTACGCAGTCTTAAGGTTCATTTCCCTGAAGATTGTCTCATGAAAATGTTTATGACCACTTTAGAAGGAAAAGCATGGTCTTGGTATAAAAGTCTGGAAAATGGTTCAATCTATTCGCTTGCTAGTTTTCATGATGAATTCTGTGAAATGTATAAAGAAGATTATCCATCCTTATTGCTGCTTAAAGATTGCTGTAGACATTCTTTAAGCCTTATTCAGTACTTGGAAGATTGTTATGATGATGATGAATTTATGGATGAAGAAATTTTAGAGGCTCTTCATAACAATGCATTCCAACAACAAGATCAGCAAGGGTTTATTTGTGAAAACCATGTTTCATCCTTTGATATTGATGAAGAGATACATCAGATTTGTCAGGCTCCAGATCATCATGAGTGTGAAATCGATTGCAAACAGCAAGAAGAAGTACTGGAAGATAGCTTTTACGACCCTCAGGCAGAGGAAAAGCTTGTTCAATTTTGTAATTCCTTGCAGCAGCTTACTTCAGATGATAATCATAATAATGAGGGAAATTCCATTGTTTGTTGGAATGATTCAGAAAAGCAGTTGGATAGCTTGTCAAATAGCAAATTGGATAGCATATCAAAAGAATCTTGTGTGGTTGAGAATCAGCTGTCTAAAGAGGTAGAATGTTATGATGATCATCAACATAACCATGTATTCTTTGACCCTATAAGTGAATACATAGACAAGCTTTGCACTCCGGTCTTTCATTTTCATTTGCATTATGAAGATCAAATATATTATGAGTTGATGTGGTCATCTCACTACCATGGTTATTTTGAGGTCGGATGCAGTCAAGAGCCTCAAATATCAGATAAGACAGTTGATTGGCTTTATTGGAAATATCATGTTGCCTGAGCTACAAGTGGAGCTTCCAGCTGATAGGGTAGGTAGGTAGGAAAGTGAAAATAAATGACAAGCTGAACAGAAAAGCTTTAGCCCGAGGAGAAGGCCCACAAAGCTCGAAAGGGATGCTTGCCAGTTGTGTGTATGTTTTTTTAAAAAAAATGGACAAGGCACTGGTTCTACGAGTTCTTAGTGTACTACAGGAGCACACTATCCCAAGTGGAGCCACTGTTATCACCTAGAACTACAGTCACATGTATATAATTTTTGTCCTAAGTTCACTGTCAAAAATGGGTGTCAGATGGTTTTTGTCCTATGTTCTTACTTAGGGGTCATGTTTCTAAAGGGTTTTGATGTGAATCATTCTCAAATACCGTTGGTCATCCTCCATCATGATTGCATAAGCCATGTCTTATCTTGTACATGTCACTGGTCCTTTCCGTATTTTCGCAGCGCAGTCCTATTGGTTAATTTTGCAGCGCAATTATTATTTAGCCATTTCGCAGCGCGTCAGCATCCAGCCATTTCGCAGCGCATTTTGCCAATTTATAACTAACTGCGCTACGAAATTGGGGAATTGTTCAAAACCATAGCCAATATCTCACCCATATCACCTTTGTCACCTATGGGTTTTGTGAGAATATGATATATGCATAGAAAAGCTTGTTTCTGCAAATTGATGGTGAAGTTTGTAATTCATCTGAGTTATGGCTACCGGTTTGCTTGCCTTATAGTGAGAGTTTAAAGTTTGCTAACCAGGATAAAAGCCCTTAATTAGCTCCACTGTCAATGACAGCTGATGTTAATAGAAAGGTGGCTTTTGAATAAGGTGCCAATCATAAGAAGGAAAGCACACAGGTGTATAATAGAAGATGATGGAAAGCGGACAATTTATGGCTACCTTGCCAAACCATCAGACATGATCCGGATTAAGCCATTCATAAGTAAATTGTCAATTGAAAGCTGCATGAAAAAGGTCTTGGAACCCATTCATCTATATGTTCAGTTAGTGTGTGATGATAAATGCTTTATTTGGTTTGACTGATGGAGGAAAGATTCACCAATCAAATTGAATTAGAAGAAGGTGAACTAGTTGAGCAGAGTTGGGAATGTCGGTCAGATGATCCAAATCATGGCCAAAAGACTGCAATTGATATTAACAAGGATGGAAAAGATACTACAGATCATACAATTCAAGGAGGTGCACCATAGCAGCAAAACATTAAAAGAGCGCGTGGTGATTCAAATCATAGTCAAAGAGATGCAATCTTATGCAAAGATAGAAACAAAAGTGAACATGTCATTATGCGAGAGAATGTATAGCCCCATCAAAGTTGAAGGATTGACATTTGATAGTGGAGGTTACAACATCAAGACAGGACCAAGATGTCTTATTGAACTCATGAAGTTTGACATGGGAGGTTCTGCAGCAATTCTTGGTGCAACAAAGGCTATTGGTCGAATTAAGCCTCCCGGGGAGGTCCATTTCATTGTTGCTGCAGGTGAAAACATGATTAGTGGCACTAGTATGCGGCCTGGTGACATAGTTACAGCTTCAAACGGGAAGACAATTGAGGTAAATAACACGGATGCTGAAGGCAGGTTGACATTGGCAGATGCTTTGGTTTATGCATAGTTTCAAGGCAGGCATATTTCTCTGTTTTAAGTAGTCAACTTCCAGGAGGTATTTAGAGTAGCTGAAAGAATATTTTCGAAAATTGAAAGAGGTTTTTATTCCTAACATAATTAACTAAAAAAACCTCTTTCATTTTCTTCAAATTGATTATGAGCTGGGAGATACGAGTGACTAAAAGTTGCATTACAAAACTGCTGTAGGTGCAGTTTTTAATTTCCTGTTTTACACATCTTCTTCAAGGATCGATTCTGGGCAGCTGGAGTAGTTTTTCAAAAAACCAAAAGAGGTTTTTGTTAAGAACGGATTGATTCACAAAAACCTCCTTCAGTTTTTCTAAATACGTTTTCTGTGAGAAATTATCAGCTCTGTCCCAAGACATATTTTTCAGCCAGAACAGCAGTTTCGTAGCGCGCTACGAAACTGCTGTAGGTGTTGTTTTGTGATGAAAACAAACAGTTTAATGATAAGATCAGCAAATTTTTGAAGGAAACGCCTAAGGAACATAAGGGAGACCACATGAGGCTATCCTAGCCATTCAGAGAATGACAGATGTGCATTTTGGAAAAGGTGAAATATTTTGTTTCTAGCTCAAGTCTCGTTAAAGGTACTTTATGACCGAATTGTTAGGGTTCCTGTTAAGGTTATCGGAGATTTTTGTTTGTACACTTGTTCAGCTCACAAGGCTTCTAGCTCATTGGAGAGTATGGTGATATGCGTTGTTTATGAAGAATTAGAGAGCAGGGGACATGTTCTTTAAGTGATGAAGAATGATGGGAGACAGGGACCGTAAAAACAGAGCACTTCTCTTGGTTAATTAATGAGCCATCTGCGCAACTAGAATCCAAAGCCAGCTCATTCAGTGTATTCTCCTCCAAGATACCTCAACCAAAACAGATAGTGGACATGTGTCAAGAGTCAGAAAAGCATCATGCTACGAGGAGGACAGATTTTGAGTTTTGAGTAAATTAAGACCATTTGTAATTACAGTTCAGCAATCATGTAATTAATGAATTAGTTATACAGTAGATAAGGATAGTTAATAGCAACCTTCGATGCTCCCCTCATGCTGGAGGAGGAAGCTCGAGGTGGTTAAGCATGTATTCCTATATATGGATCAGACTTGGATGTAATTGAGGTTGGATGTTTTGATAAAAGACAAGACTATTTTGGTTTATGTATAGCAGATTTCAGTAATGCAAATGACTGTTGTTTCTTTTCAGGATTCACAATAGATCTAATGGTTCAAATGTATGATGGTTTATTCTCTTTAGTGTTATTTTACAGTTTTGTTACTGCATAATCACTCAGAACTCATGTGTCATGCTCTGACTTCCTGTATGCCTTGGCAAACTGTGTTTTATGTAAGTTATGTTTGAACATTAGATGTAAAGTGCCCTGATTTCTATGAAAGGATAGTGTTTTTTGTTTGCTGAGATGTGTGAGACTCCATAAGCCCAATGGGAATCACTTTGATATTTGTCCAGCCAGCTTATTTTTCATGTGTTTTAAAGAGTTAGCCATCTTTCCTTGTCATTAGTCAATATTCATAGTCTGTGAGAGAGCCCTCTCTGACTAAGGAGGCTAAGCCTTAGTCTAAAGCCTGGTTTGAAATAGTTAAACAGAATCTTGCTGATTGGCAGCCTTCAGTACCTGATTTTGTGATAACAATATGAAGGGGAAATTACCTTTGTGATCGAATTCTGCCATAAAGGGGTTTCCTGCATTATTTGTGGTATCAGAGCTAGATCAACGCTCTGTAACGAATGGTTTAGAAATTTGATTGTAATTCAAGCATATGTATAGTTGCACTGAAGTGAATTTGACACAGATGGGGATCATATTACAAAGAACACTGAGATCAGAATGGGGAAGCAGTGAATCTCTGAGGAAGGCCTGGTAAGAATGTTTATTTTGATGATTTTCCAAAACTGTGTTTTGAATGTCTGAAGAACAACAAAGGACTGAACTTTCAAAGGGGAAGATGTTTTCCTTTCAGGAAAATGAAATTTTTGGGTAAGCTGATTGCATGATTGATTTGATTGAGATGAAAGATTTAGAAGTTAAAGATGAATAGAAGAGTGGCTTGCTGTGGCATTGAAGTCATTTAAATGATTTGAAGAATTTTTTGAAAACTGAGAATGATTGAGGATTGCTTAAATTATTGTTGAAGACAATCATATTGATAGATAAAGGAAAAGTTAGACAGAAGATTGGATTCAATAGATCTGAAAAGAGAGCCATTACAAGGAATGAATTTTGGAATTTGTAGAAGCAAAACAAGATTTTATTATAAACAGGTTATCAGAAGGAAGTGGTAGTGTCTATCATTAATTGGTAAAATAATTGAAATTCATATCTACTCTTAATTGATCTTGAAAGTTGAAGAGTCCATTATGAAAAGTAAGAGGAAAAATAGTTGTTGGCTGTATGGAGTCTTTTGAATGGAAAGTCTAAATGAAATAGTGAACAGATGAATCCTTTGGTAAAGATTTAATTGATGGAATGGAAATTAGTCTTAAGACATCTTTGAAGGAAATATTACAGGTTTGAAAGGTACTTTCATGTATCTTGAGATAAGATTCTGTAGGTCAATAGAAGC
This sequence comes from Pinus tabuliformis, assembly GCA_031772625.1. Taxonomy (NCBI): domain Eukaryota; kingdom Viridiplantae; phylum Streptophyta; class Pinopsida; order Pinales; family Pinaceae; genus Pinus; species Pinus tabuliformis. The sequence continues at coordinate 823,677,905 of CM062804.1, read as the reverse complement.
AGTGGAATTGTTGAAAGGTAGAATGAGTTGTACTAGCATCATAGCATATGAGCTATGTTAAAGCAGATAGAGCAAGGACTCTCAGATGAGTAAAGGTGATAGTACCCAATAGTAAAATAATTTACTGAAGGAAAGAATGAAGTGAGCAATTGAATATGCAGAGCCTAAAGCAAGGAGTATTCGAGAGAAGATGAGAACAACTTCCAACTATGGTTGGGTAGAAGTTGTTGAGGTAGCTCCACAATTGTGATTGTGGATAGGAGATAACAATTCCAGCAAGAGGAGTGCTGGGTAGAATTGTTAGTTAGTGAAAGGTTCGAGGAAAGAACCAATAGGTGCCAAAAGGCTAAACTCAAGAAAGTTTGGTGAGGCATGAAGGAGACTTGTTACAGGTGAAATGGAAAAGGCTAGTTGCAGCTCACTAGTGAACAAGGAAAGTTCACCAGAGGAAGAAATGGAATTGACTATTGATAGTTATGATAGGGGTACAAAGGAAAGTCATAGACAAAGGGAAAAGAGTGTTGAAGTAGTTGGACTCAAAGGAATGAGTAAAGAAGAAAGGGACATAGAGTTGGCTGAGATGAAGGCAGAACTCAGTCATTTGGAGAAGCTAGTATTGAAAGGAATTAGAGAAAATGGAAACAAGGATTTTATGTGGGAAGAAGAGTTAAATGGCTTGTTAGAGAGTTGTTTGTTGAGAAATTAATACTTTGAACAGTTGAGAATGAAGGAGTATAATACATCTGTGAACTAGAGAAAGGATCTCTCCTTGGGGAAGAAGACAGTGATGAAGAATTGATCCATGCAGATCAGAGTGAGAGGAATGTGCTGGTAGCATCCTCACAGACAAGAGGATCTCATATTTTTTAGATTAATTATTTCTGTGAATCTAAAATTGTAGGCATGTAGCCTAATGAATTTGAACTTGTGTATGAAAAGGTGAAAGGGGCAAAGGAAAGACAAACACAAAAGGAGATGCATAAGGACTTTCAAGACTTTAATTGGTGGAGGAAATCAAAAGGTATGGCTAAATGGTTGTGTCTTCTTTTAGTGAAAACTTATTGTATCATATTTGAAGGAACTTTAACATGGATAGAAGACCAATGGGAAATGGAAAAAGGAAAGGAAATAGATGCATTGCAGATTTGGGAAGTGAAGAGAAGAAAAGCTGACACAGAAAACTTAGCTAAAGAAGTTAAGTCAAGGGAATCTTTGAAAGATCGAAATATTATCGTAGAAGAGGGGGAGGCATTGTTATCTTATTTGGATAAACTGAGTGTTGGAGGAAGTTGTGTAGAATAGAAAGGTATTCTACAAACTTATGATGAAGTTGCCAAGCATAGTGAAGAAGTTACAGTCCCAAAAGTTTTCTTTAATGAGGAAGAAGTCAGAGATGTTGAAGAAGAATTTCTCAATAACTTAGTGAACTATCAAAATAGTTCAGAGAAGCATGAGGAGCTGATCACTGAGGCTTCAAATGAAGAGCCTTGCATTTTTGAAATTGACATGTTGTGTATGTTTTCAGGTTTGACAGGTGATGAACAACAATTGGACAATGTGCTTATGCATGTTGATGAAGAAGTGAGATTACTGGAAGAAATGGCTGAAGTAGAAAGATATTTTGAGCATGTATTTAATAATTTTGAGAATGATGGTATTGACAAGGAAATTATCATGATTAAAGAAACTAAAGATAAGCAAATGAAAGTTTGTGATGATGACCATAATGAAATATCTTTAGTAGAGAATCAAAATGAAAGTACTATGCAAATTGTGAAGGAATATATGATGATGTTGATAGATGCTGAAGTTCAAGAATTCTGTGATTATAAAGTAGATTATTTTTATGAATTTGCAAACAATGAAGAAGCTTTAGAAAACCAGAATTTTGGTTCTGCTGTAGGAGAAGATAAAACAACATCATTTTGTTGCAATGGTATAAGTATAGAACATGAAAGGATACTTCATAATGATATGCTCTAAGAAATCCTAGCTATTTAATTTTTGAATGATAGGCTTGTGTTAGAACAAGGAACACTGTGTAATGAAAAGGAAAGTATTGGAATGAGAATTGATGATAATTTCATAGCTTTCACAGAAGGACAGTATAAAGGGTTGATGGTAGAATTAACTATGAAGATTGAAAACCATAGTTATTTTGAGTCTGATAATTGTGATGGAAATTCTGTTTTATACAAGAAGGAGTCATATGCAAATGACATTCTCATTGAATATGAAGGAATTTATATTTTTTTGGGAAGGTTATTAGCTGAACCTGATAACATGGAGGAAAGGATTATCTTTAATGATAATGGAAGGGAAGTTTTAGAGTACAAACAACAGTTTGTAAATGGCAGAGGTGGAGAATTATTGGATAGAAATTTCATAATTTATATGTTAAAGGAGAATGTACAGCAGACATATGTCAGAGGAGTTCAGTTAAAGAAAAATTATAAAGAGGAATTTGAGAAACTGTGGAAGATGAAATCAGATGAGAAGAGGGACAACAAAGAAGAGAAATTAACAATAGGAATTTGTATCAGCAAGGAAAGAGGACAACAACAGCATAAGATTTGGAAATCTGGAAGAATAGAAGTGACAATGGCAGAAGAATTCAATCAGCAACATGATGGAAGTGATGACCAGTTACAAAGTAAAGTTTGGGATACTGGTTGGACAGTAGAAGGAACACATGACCAGGAGGTCATGGAAACTTTCAACTTTGGGAGTCTGATGCAGGAGCATTCATGCCTAGTCAGCAATGTGATAGCATGATCACATGTTGTGACTAACAAGGGGTTGGAAGACAAGAGTTTAGTTAATTTTATTTATTTAAATGTGTGAGAGTGTTTATTTATTGTCAAAAATGATTAAAAAGGGTATAATGGCTGATTTATCCTCCTTGTGTGGAGATCAAGCCAAACAGTTAGATTTATTTGGTTTGAATAGGATATGAGGGATTTGAAAGCTTAGTTTACCGTTTGGTTTAGAAAAGAATGGAGTTGAAGAGATTCTTTAGGAAAGAGTGAGAGATTTCTAGATTTGAACCAATTTTGGTTCATGAATCCACTTTTGTATAAAGTGTGATCTTTTTGTATAATGGAGAGGTTGGATAGGCTAGCCAGAAAGAAGAGAGAGGCTGAATAGATTAGCTAGAGTGTAGATAGAGGCTAGCGAGAGAAATAGGGTCTACTATTATTGTAATTGAGCCAGAGGGCGAGACTCTGTAACTCATTATTGAATAAAGTATCAGTGTTGTTTTTGTTGAAAACCTTTCCTTATATATGTATTTTTTGCCTACGGAATAACTGAGGCATTCTACTCTGTTTGTTTTATGAAAAAGTCATGAGTTGCAATGATCAAATGTAATTGGTGCCTTATTGTTAATAACAATGTTTGAGCCGCTTAAAAACTCAAATAGTCACTTCAAAATATCATAGTTATCTATTGTAAGGAGTAATGACAGTGAAGAACAGAGTATGGTAGAGAATGTGTTATAACGCGAAGTCAATTAAAACAAGTGAGACCAATATAGGAGGAAATAATTGCGAGAAGGAATTGTGGCCATTAGATCTATAATATCAACGGACCAGATCTAATCGGGCTGAGTAGGACCCTTTATCACGTTAGCAAACCCCATGTGTATGTAGCAGACATAGGCCTTAAGCCTATGTGATGAGCAATCATCGATCTATCGCATCAGCAGAAGTCATTGTGGAAGAACCAAGCCTAAACACTTGCCAAACTCTGATTGCGACATAGCGATGAAGTGTGGATCGTTGGATCATATGCTTGATCAATGACAGAGATAAGGGGCACGCATTAACCAGAAGGCAGGTTCCGAAAGGTGGTAAGCCATTATCGTGCGACCTCAAAATCCGTAAGCAGTTTTTCCAATCTAGACCCGATGAGGATATGAGTTGGAATTTAATTAAGTAAAAATCCGAGAATGTTCGGACCATCCATTGAACGGACAGATATCGGACGTGAACAAGCACAAGGGTTAATTCCCAATCTGAACCCGATGGAATTTATAAGGCGTATTTAAATCCATTTGAGATCTGGCCTTAAGCTTTTGGTCGGGTTTTTCATGTCTTTAGTGTAACATAGCAGTTTTGGGGTTTTAAAAGGAATAAAGCAAAGAATGAGTGGACCTGATGATTTTATTGTTGCAGACTTATAATATTTGAAGTCCAACCCATGGTTTTGGAGTGGGGATTTCTTTGTTTTCCCGTGATTCCTTTGTATTCTGAAGAAGTTATAAATCTGGGGTTTTAATGCAAAAGCGCATATAGAACGCTTCTGATAAATGATGTTGTGGCATAAACCATAGTTCTAGGCCGATAGTTGTATATATGAAGGGGGAATTACCTTTGTGATCGGATTCTACCATAAAGAGGTTTCCTATGTTAATCTTTATCACTTGTCATATGTTTTGAACATACACTGTCAATGTACCAAAATTTTTCTTGATCTCCTACATATAAAGCTAAACCACAATTCTCGTATTCTATGGTTTTCTTTTTCCATACCTTAGATGTTGTTTCTTTTTGTTCATATTTAAGAGTATATCATATTTTACTTTTTCATTCAGTTTCCATATGGCCAAAGTTATTGCAAAAGGAACATTAATATTCATCTTGAAGAGGTGAGAAGGTATTGTAATAATATTTCTTTAACCCAATCTTATTCTGTTGTTTTCTTGCTTCTCTAGTCATGATAGTCTTATAAGAAACACATTGAGCAACCTTAAGACCAAAATTATGACAAGTGAAGCATTGAACATTAAAGTAAAATTTCTTGAAAGTGTAGTACCTTCTTGTGTAGTTTTCCCTTTTATTGTGATAATGGTGACTCACCTGAGAAATATTTGATCCCTTATTCCTTTGTTGAGAGTTGGAATTTTGTTGACTACTTCCTTTTACTGCATTGAGATAGCTTCCTGTACTTATTTCATAATATTTTATAGTCTTTGATGATTCTCCATTGTATCCAAGACGTATTTTTATAATAGGAGAGCATTGTATTTTGATGATTTATTCTAAGGTACAATATCCTTTAGTCAATCTAAGGTTTAAATACTTTTCTTTTTGAAGTTACATCCTTAGTCTTACAACTTATAGTTCTAACTTTTCGTTATGCCTCTCCTTTTCTAGGATTTGTTTCTTCAGAGCATATTTTGCTAATTTAGCTTCTTCTAAACGAATTTTAAGTTGATTTATTTCTTGTATGAGATTATTATTTTCTTCTAGGGAACCCATAAAGACATCATCAGATTCATCGATACATTTATCTTCAAATTCCATAAATAATTGATATTCTTGATCAGACTCACCTTCTTCACCATTTGAAAGACAATCACTATATTCATGTTTGTAGAAGCTTCTCTTGTTTTCTAACCTTCCTCTAGAGTTTACTTTTGCCGATTTTTTTTTTCTCATGGTTTTATTTATAAGGGCATTTAGTAGCATAGTGACCAACTCTTACATAAGAAAAAACATTTGAATGGAATCTTAGTTATGAATATGCCAGTGCCTACTTGGAGTTTGTTTACTATGTTTTCCTCTTCTTCATCTGATTCCTTGAGCTCCTCCTTTTTGTTTCCTTTAGAAGTAGCTTTGAATGAAGCTTCTATGGTATTTGAGGGACCTTATTTTCTCATTTCATAGGCTGTTAAAATCCCATGAAGTTCTTCAATAGTAAGGTTCTTCAAATCCTGCATTTCTTCAATGACAGAGACTTTCAAATTGAATTTTGGGGTTAGATATCTTAATATTTTCTTAACTAGTGATGATTCTTTTATTTTCTCACCAAGATTTCTCATTGAATTAATGATCCCATCTATTCAAAGAAAGAAACTTGAAATTTTTTCATCATTATGCATTCTGATAGTTTCATATTGAATTCCAAGAGTTTGAAGTTTGGCACTTTTTACCTTCGTGTCGCCTTCTGACCCATATAGCCTTTGTGGTATTCAACTGCATGACTTTGAAATTTTTTTATTCTTCCAAGCTTCCTAATAGAGAATTGACAACCTTTGCGTTGATCTCATACTTTTTCTTTTCTGCTTCATCTGTGGGAATGTAGGATGAATATTGATAGCCTCCTTCAATGATTCCCCAAACATACAATCCAAGACACTGTAGGTAAGCTCTTGTTCTAAATCTCTAGAAAACCAAATTAGATCCATTAAATAATGGTGGCCTGATAGATGTTTCTCCCTCTTGGTTGCTCATCTTGATGAATCTTCCTCCAAGTGATCAAGCTTCTTCTGAAGGACCTACTCTAATACCAATTGTTAGGAGAAATACCGAGGGGTGGGGGGGTGAATCAATATTTTAAACTACTTAAGCTTTTCTTTTCTTATTCAAACTTATGTATGCAACTGTTATGAAGTAAACTTGCGTATGTATTCAATTGTGATGAAGACAATTAGCATATATCCAGTTCACTAAATTTTTCAGTAACTCCATTAAACATTAATTAAGCAATAACCATGTGTAGTAAGAACAAAGTAAGCCATCACACAAAAGTGACACATGAACACTATGATTTTTAGGTGGAAACCCAATGTGGGAAAAAACGACCACTATTGTTGTCTTTGTCTTCTTCTTTTATTATAAGGAGAAATTTCTTACAAACTTGTATTGGTGTAGCCTCATACTAGTACGTAGGCACTAACCTATAGAAGGCTATAAACTTCTCTCATTTTCCAGCTTCTACTGGAAAGGATCTACAATCCCCTTATCCTCTGTTCTCTATGGATCACTTTTCATAATGTTTCAAATTGGATCCATTCCAAATATCAGACAACAATACTGAAACCAACACTGTACCAAGTCACTTAATCAATAAACCAACTATATCATCAAGTCAAACATAGAAATAACTTGTTCAAACAACTAGACCAAGTTATATCACGATATACCTATTCATGAGAATACTAGACAACATATTGTTTATTACTAAAACCAGATTCTGTCACAGTAAGCCCTCTCTAAACACATGTCAGAATATATACACTACTATTCTTACTCATACTTGCGTATGTACGTGTTTCCCTTGAAGCATACTCGCATACAAATCTCAAAATATTGATAGCTAAATCTTTATCACTGTACCACTGAATCAATCAACTAAAAAAATATTGAAGCCAACATAAATCATTGAACCAAATATAGATTATCTCCTAACAACATCATTGCAATTCAAGACATTACTTCATAATCAATTCAGGCCAAACAATGTTGTCAAACACAGATAATTATAGGAGACTTCATCGATAGACAACAACAAAAATAACAGAATAGATCAACCATTATCATTAGCTCATATTGAAAAACCCTAGCAGATATACACAACTCTTATAAAGCACTTTTGGGTATGTACGCGCCTTTTATACTTGAAACTCATGTACATATCTGTCTATTCTGCAGAATGTATTTTCGACTATCCATAATCAAATCCACGTATGTACGCAATTTTTCTAAAGCACACCTATGTGTTGATATGCAATTATCAAGTCAAACCTTCGCTACACATTAGAACACCTGCCAAATCCAAATCTTGGCACACAACATAATAGATACACATCATAAAATTATCATCACATATATATCAAACCATAAGTAGATTATTCAATATGTAGTCATTTCAAATCTAATAGATTTGACCCATAATCATACTCCTTGGTGCACACTTATTTTAGATCAAACCAATCATCAAAAAAAAAATACATGCACACTTAACACTTTGATCTTGACCTCCTTATATACCTTAGGCCTTAGCCAATACCTTAGGCCAATTTCATATTTATGCTGATGGTATTCTTTGACAAAATCAAATATCCATTGTCACACTCATTACTATGGGTGAATACCATGGTAAAGACCCCTGGTATTTAGAATACCATGGTGCAGAAACTGTGCGCGACTTTTCTTCACCATACCCACATACATATGTGACCTTTGTTCACAGGACCCACATATACTTCTTAAAACATCATCTTTATCATTCCTCTATCTCTGAACTGATATTACATTGTCCAAATTTCTGTCACATCTGTATTGGCCTAAATATTTATCCTGCTATTATCATGTTAACATATTTATTAAGTAGGTTTCCATCAAGGACAACACATTTGTCATAATGCCAACATTGCAAATATCAAAGCCAATGGTTATAGGAAGTAATGGAAATAAATATCGATTTTGCAAAACCATTGTGTGCAATTACTGTACATTTTTCTCTTGATTTAATATCATTGAAATACATGTCATTACAAACATAAATATGTGATACAATATAAGACCATTGTCTATCTATTCTAGGTTTTGAAAGGTTTTCCGGTGAATTTTAGGTTTAAATTGCTTAAAATTTGGCAAGAATTTCTTGGAATCATGATTTTTGGTTGCAATTTTTGTACAATTTGACAATTGCACAAGTTTTCAAAATGGCTAAGTGCATATATGCATTAATAACTCTCATTTTAAATAATATAAAATAATATTTTGTGATTATGACAATAAGCTTTGAAACCACCTACAATAACTGTAAACAATTGTAAATAAATATTTTGCACAGATGTGCTCAACTACTTCTATCATGAATTGATTTAGTTACTGATTTAGACCCCACCACTAAATCATTCACGATTAATTTTATTTTGATAATAGAGTATGAAAAATGCTGAAGGAAAGTTGATTTATGAACACATTCCAACTGACTTCCTACACATTTTCTCATGATTTCTAACAAAGGTTTCCGTTTACTAAAGTTATTAATCATGAGTTAATAGTCCAATGCAAGTAGTTCTTACCACCATTTTTTCTTATTCATTATTGGATTCATATCTAATTTATAGATTTATCGACATGTTTAATACTTTTGCTAAATAACAATTAAATACCAAAGCGAACGTTAATGGTAGGTGGTAAAATAAATATTGAAAGCCAAAAAATATTTCCTTTCTTACTTTGCTAACGGTTATTGCTTTAATGTTGTCAGTATTTGTGTACTAAATAGTAGGCATGCATGAAATAAAATAAATGCAAGTTCATTGTGATCTTTTCCATTATTTTACAAGTATTCAATACAATGGGACGAAAGTATTGTGTACAAATGTGATCACTTAAAATTAACACAAAATGATGTTGGCATTATGGTGCATGTGTTGTACTTGATGGCAACTCACTTGTAGAAGAACAAGTCACTTATATATAACTAGATGAATCTACAGAAGAGATACCAGATGTGACAAAATACATGGGATGCAGGACAACTCAAAGGAATCAGATGACAGTTCTCAGTACGACAAGTTAGCTTTGCCATCAAGTCCAAAGGGGGAGATTGTTGGCATTATGATACAAGTGTTGTCCTTGATGGCAACTCACACAGATGACAGATCATAGTGCAGCAGGTCAGTAGCAAAGAGTTGATGATCAGACTACAAAGAATGAAGAAAGAAGAGTATATACGCAGGTTCACTATATACCAAGTCGTGTACATATGCAGGTTATACGTAGGTTCACTATGTACCAAGTCACGTATATACGCAGGTTCGCTATATACCAAGTAGGGTATACAGACAGGTTATACACATAGGTTCACTATATACAAAGGTCCGTATACATGCAGGATTGCTGATCAAAAGTCGTGTATGTGTATGCACGCACTTTCATGCATGGAATAGCGCGTACATGTGGGAAAGCTTATTTTTAGGTCCTTGGTATTTAGACCTATGGTTTTGGTCCTTGGTATTGCATCTGAAGTGTTGAACCCAGGTATTGGGTCCCTAGTATTGGTTCTCAATGGTTTTGGACCATGGTATTGAGTAAGGCCTAAGGCTATAAAAGGAGAAGACAATCATTAGGAAAATGCATTTGAGAAAGTCTTGAATATCTGATGTAGTATGAGATATAGTATGTAGGTTATGGGTTCGTGATGCTTGGCTTGATCTAAACTAAGGATGCACTCATGTGGATGATAATGAACGATTGATCGGGATCTTAAGGCTTGGAATGTTTATCATTATATGATTTGATTATGGATAGAGTAGATCTGAATTATTGACGCATGTTTGATTGTATGAATGTTATGATCTGGGTATGACTGATGTCTGAAATAGTTGCAAAGTTATGAGTAAATATTTGCAGATCTGTACGCGGGTTGGCTTTGGTGAAAGCGCGTATGTACGCTGGTTTGGTTCTTCATAGTAGTGTATACATTATGAGATATGATATTTGAAGTTGCAGTTGGATCTAGTTATTGCTGCAGAGTTCTATTGTCCGTTCTCTGTTCTGGTGACTGTGTTGTTGACAGGGTTTCAGTGTTTCAGTATTGGGTGATTTAGAGATTGATGATGTGGGTATAGTTGATGAGTGTATTGCTGTGATGATTAATTTTGTGCTTCAATGTTGTTGATGGGTCCAGTATGAAAATTGTATGAAACATGGCATTTCAGAGTATGGTGTTGTCCTTCAGGAGTATCCAGTCTGAAAATTTATGAAACGTGGTACCTGGAGGAAGAAAGAGAGGGTTGTAGCCTTCTGTACGTCGGCACCTACATACTAGTACATCAGCTAGTACAAGAGTTAAGGGGGTGGTAGCTCCCTTCTAGTAGCAGCTGGAAAACAAGTAAAGGTTGGAGCATTTCAACAGGCCGGCACCTACGTATTGTAAATGGATTGGCTAGTCCAAGAGCTAAAGGGGTTGTAGCTCCCTTCCAAGAGTGGCTAGAGAACGAGATAAGGTTGTAGCCTTCTACAGGTAGCAGCCTGCATACTGGTATAAGACTGCACCAGTACAAAACCATTGTAAAAAGAAGTTTCCTATTAAAAAGAAGATTGAGATGACTTGCAGCAGGTGGTTTTCATCCACATTGGGTTTCCACCTTACATCATGGTGTTCATATGTGCTTCTTGTGTTTGATGATCTATTCTATTTTACTTCTCTTGTTAACTGTTCATATGGTCAATAATGTTCCGATGCACTCATTAAGGATCAACTAACTGAATCATAAGTCTACTGGATATACGCTTGTTGCATTACACATAGTTGTGTATACACTTGGTTTGCCTTAATTGAAGTAGCGTACATGAATCTTAATATGGAAATAAAAAAGTTGTATTGATTTGATAATATTGATTCACCCCCCCCTCTCCGTATTATTTCCAACAATTGGAATCATAGCAGGTCCTTTGGTAGAAGCTTGATCGCTTCAAGGAGATCCGTAGATCAATGGGAAAGAAGCTTAAGAAGAAAGTGCCTAAGAAGAAGACATCTCAGAAGAGCTATGATAGTGGGAGAATCGATTGGGGAATATGTGGAAGAAGCACTTCAGATTCAGAATCACTTCAGAATGAATATGAACAAGCAAAAGAACTAGTAGGTATGAATTTGTTATACTTTGGTGATACATTTATCCATCCTTTTGAAGGTGATAAAAGTGATAGCGAAACAACTGAATTTTCTCTTATGGGTGAGCAAGAAAGATATCAAATAGAGGCAGAATTTAAAAGGCTTACAGAAAAATTTAGAGATCAACAAGATCTATTGAACAAAAGGGAATGTGTCTTCAAAGAAGAAGCTACCAAACTAAAAGCTCAACTAGAGGAAGGAAACAAGATAAGGAAGTTATTCAAGGACAAGGAAGATCAATGTCAAAAATTGCAGGATGATATGACATCATTAAGAAATTAAGTCAATGAAAGGAGCACAACAATCAAGAAACTCAGAGATAAATCCAGTTACTATGAAAGTCTTGAAGCTATGATCCTCTCGCTAAAAGAAGATCTTGAAGAATCAAAAAGGCAGAATAAAGAACTACTCCAAGCTCTTGAAAAACAAGAAAACGAAGTTCTTGAACTAAGACATCAGTTGGAAGAAGGAAGAAAAGCTAAAGAAAACATGAAGAAGAAGTATCATGGAAAGGAGGAGCAACATCAGGTTGAGGTAAATATTCTTAAAGATAACTTAGAAGAAAAGGATAAGCTCTTATGATTTCAAGATAGTACTAAGATCTTGGATGATATTCTTAGTAGTCAAAGGTCTCCTGCTATCAAAATGGGTCTTGGTTTTCATGAATCTGTTGAATGAGAATCTAGTTCACAAAGTAATACAAGGGACTCTAATGTAAAATCTAAAATGCTCAATAAGGAGATGAGAGATCAATCCCATCAACAACTAAGGAAAGAAATTCTTCAAAGAAAATATTTTATTCCTAACTATGGAAATAATAGTCAGTCAATTCCTCAAATGAATAATGTTGAATGTTATGTATGTCATAATCTTGGACATGTTGTAGCCAGATGCAGAAGAAGAATGGTTCAAGACTATCACTCAGAAAGATCATCACGTTCTAGGTACTTTAAGGGATATTGCTTTTCTTGCAATATGTTTGGTCACAGAGCTGTTGATTGCTATAGAAGGAATATGAAACATGTAAGATGTTATGCATGTAACAAGCTTGGACATATAGTAAAGGAATGCAGGAACAAAGTACAGGCACCATACCAAAAGGAGAAAACATCATCACACTTGAAGATATGGAAGAAGAAGGGAGTACAATCAGAAGATGTAGCACAACACAATATACATACATAACAGACTCAGAGGGACCTGAAAGTACAAAACTTTAGTGTCCTAAATCTCATACACAAGTTTCATAAAGGGAAGTCACGTATATACGCGAGTTGGTTACTGCAAAGTCGCGTATATGTTAGTTTGAGGAAAAGCAGTAGGGCCAAGCTCTGAAAAAGGGTTTGATATGATTCAGTCCATTATTTGCTCTATTTGATAATGGTTACAATCTGCTAATGATGTGTGGAAATGTCTTGACACTTGTAAGATGTTTTAAAGTGTTTTGATCCTAAATAAATGATGATGATGCCTTGATACTTCTTGCTGATATATGCATGATCAGATCTGACAGTGAACAAATGGCATAGGTTCAAGGGGAGCATATGCTCTTAATAATGCATTGTTGGCATTATGGCTAGTAGTCCTTGGTAATGATGATTATATGGCTAAATGATATATCTTGCTATGATATGATTATGAGTTATCCATGACAAAATCTCATATGATTCTTTGGGATTACATAGTTGGTGTTCAAATAAGATTTGTGGTTGATTCTCTGATGATGCATATATGGTGCTTATATGGTGATCTTCATAAGGATAAGGAGAAGTACAAAGCTTGAAGACACATCTTCATTACTTGATGTCGAGTCACCCATATGCTGCTATTGTCATATGCATAAATATCATATAATACAGTTATGATGCATGATTCCTAGAGTTCTTGGTGCTCGTGTGGATGAGGATTGTTGCTATTGATGATATCAAGAAGTCTTGACAAATGATCTTGAGCTCAAGATACATAGTTCTGGATACATGAATTTTTACTCAAAGTTGCATTGTTGGAGACATGATGATGATAAGTTCTTACCTATATGATGATAGGTTGATACTTACATATGTTGATTGATGCAAATGTTCCCATGTGATGATACTTGGATCATGCAGATCATGATGTTGATGAGATGGCTATGGTGTTTTTCACATATGATATAATGTGAATGATTTTATATATCATATGTAGAATTCTGTTCAAAAGGATGAGTTGATGCAGACATATCTTGTTGCTGGTCTAGATGTTGTTGTCAGATGATTATGGAGCAGATCATACATTGTGTATGATAGTTGTTGATGACTATCATGATCTTATTTAGATGTTTGGTCTTTGTTATAAATGTCATGTAAAGGTCATATCAAGACTCATGATGTAATAGTTTGTCTCTATCTATTGTAGTCATTTGATGAATCCCTTTTGGTCATATGATGTAATTTGTACCCCCACTATGCATGGGAAGGATGATGTAATAGTTCAGTCATGTATAAACATTTGGTATCTGGCATATCCCCACTTGGTTGGGTGGATGAGTCAATATTGGTATATCCCCACTGGGTTGGGAGATGGATGTATGTATGAGTCCTTGGTGATAGGAAGGTCATTTATGATAGAGTCATGTTCTTCTTGTAGAACATCTTTTTGCAGACCTTGCTTACAGTCAGGGGGAGCATGAACAACACACTTCAGTAGAGCAGAGACTTCAGCATGTACTCAGAGGGAGCATGGTCAGATTGGTACACCTTGGCATATACAAAGGGGGAGCTCATTCAGAGATTTCAGCAGGTACTCAGGGGGAGTATGGACAGAAGAGTGTTTATTAAGGAAAGAGAATATCTTGGTCCGCCCTTTGCCCTTGATGTCAAAGGGGAGAGTGATTTGGTGTTGTTGCCATCAAGTCCAAAGGGGGAGATTGTTGGCATTATGATGCATGTGTTGTAATTGATGGCAACCCACTCGTAGAAGAACAACTCACTTATATATAACTAGATAAATCTACATAAGAGATATCAGATGTGACAAAATACATGGGATGCAGGACAACTCAAAGGAATCAGATGACAGTTCTCAGTACGACAAGTTAGCTTTGCCATCAAGTCCAAAGGGGGAGATTTTTGGCATTATGATACAAGTTTTGTCCTTGATGGCAACTCACACAGATGACAGATCATAGTGCAGCAGGTCAGTAGCAAAGAGTTGATGATCGGACTACAAAGAATGAAGAAAGAAGAGTATATATGCAGGTTCACTATATACCAAGTCGCGTACATATGCAGGTTATACACAGGTTCACTATGTACCAAGTTGCGTATATACGCAGGTTCGCTATATACCAAGTAGGGTAGACACACAGGTTATACAAGCAGGTTCACTATATACAAAGGCAGGTATACACACAGGATTGTTGATCAAAAGTCGTGTATGCGTATGCACGCACTTTCATGCACGGAAAAGCATACATGTGGGAAAGCTTATTTTTAGGTTCGTGGTATTTAGACCTATAGTTTTGGTCCTTGGTATTGCGTCCGAAGTGTTTAACCCAGGTATTGGGTCCCTAGTATTGGTTCTCAATGGTTTTGGACCATAGTATTGAGTAAGGCTTAAGACTATAAAAGGAGAAGAAGATCATTAGGCAAATGCATTTGAGAAAGTCTTGAATATCTGATGTAGTATGAGAGCTAGTATGCAGGTTACGGATTCATGATGCTTTGCTTGATCTGAACTAAGGATGCACTCATGTGGATGATAATGAACGATGGATCGGGATCTTAAGGCTTGGAATGTTTATCATTATATGGTTTGATTATGGATAGAGTAGATCTGAATTATTGACGCATGTTTGATTGTATGAATGTTATGATCTGGGTATGACTGATGTCTGAAACAGCTGCAAAGTTATGAGTAAATATTTGCATATCTGTACGTGGGTTGGCTTTGGTGAAAGCGCATATGTATGCTGGTTTGGTTCTTCATAGTAGTGTATACATTATGAGATATGATATTTGAAGTTGCAGTTGGATCTGGTTATTGTTGCAGAGTTCTGTTGTCTGTTTTGTGTTCTAGTGACTGTGTTGTTGACAGGGTTTTAGTGTTTCAATATTGGGTGATTCAGAGATTGATGATGTGGGTATAGTTGATGGGTGTATTGTTGTGATGATTAGTTTTGTGCTTCAATGTTGTTGATGGGTCCAGTATGAAAATTGGATGAAACATGGCCTTTCAGATTATGGTGTTGTGCTTCAGGAGTATCCACTCTGAAAATTTATGAAACGTGGTACCTGGAGGAAGAAAGAGAAGGTTGTAGCCTTCTGTAGGTCGGAACCTACGTACTAGTACATCAGCTAGTACAAGAGTTAAGGGGGTTGTAGCTCCATTCTAGTAGCAGTGGGAAAACGAGTAAAGGTTGGATCACTTCAGTAGGCCGGCACCTACGTACTAGTAAATGGATCAGCTAGTACAAGAGCTAAAGGGGTTGTAGCTCCCTTCTAAGAGTGGCTGGAGAATGAGAGAAGGTTGTAGCCTTCTGAAGGTAGCAGCCTACATACTGGTATAAGACTTCACCAGTACATAACCATTGTAAAAAGAAGTTTCTTATTAAAAAGAAGATTGAGATGACTTGCAGCAGGTGGTTTTCACCTACATTTGGTTTCCACCTTACATCATGGTGTTCATATGTGATTCTTGTGTGTGATGATCTCTTCTATTTTACTGCTCCTGTTAACTGTTCATATGGTTAAAAATGTTTTGATGCAGTCATTAAGGATCAGCTAACTGAATCATAAGTCTACTGGATATATGCTTGTTGCATTAGACATAGTTGCGTATACACGTGGTTTGCCTTAACTAAAGTAGCGTATATGAATCTTAATATGGAAATGAAAAAGTTGTATTGATTTGATAATACTGATTCACCCCCCCCTCTCAGTATTATTTCCAACAAATGATTCCATGGCTCTGGTATTGTTCTATACGTAACAATAGTTATCTAAATAATAATTGGTTTTATGAAACCAACTCACAAAATAGAAGAAAATACAAATAAACGACTTAAAAATTAACTTCTTTGAGGGGGAAACCTCCTTTACAGTACATAAATGAAGAATTCTTGGATGATACAAATGATAAGACCTCCTTGTTACATATAAGAGTCTAAGGGGTCATAATATAATTAGAGCCTAGATAATAATAATAATGTAAGGGAACAACAACAACAATATTGGGATTCTATGGGGCACAACATTAACAACATGGGGGATATATAGGCACATCAATTACAATAGGGGGCTACACTAACAATAACAATAAGGAGAATACACTAGTATTATAGGGACCTGACAATTGGATAAATAGTAATGCCTAATACTACGGATATCTCAGAAGAAAAGTTGTGAAAAATTCAAAATTGATCAGCCAAAAAAATACCAAAATGGTTTACATTTAATCTTGTAATGAAATCCCTTAATTAATTGTTTTATTGACACTAAAGCATATCACCAAACATTGGCATACAACTTTCTTCGCACAACGATCAACCATTGACATTTGAAGTTGTTATTAATTAATGTGGGTCCAAACGTTGTGAGGAGGAACCAATGGTTGTGAAATACATTACTAAATAATAATTAAAAAAGAGATTTGTATATTTATTATTTTGATAAATATTGGACAAATATTTTGACACAGTCAAAGCTCTGCCGCACATGCATTTGTTTTCGGATACGTACAATTATCTCTAGGTAACTACTTTCGTATTCAATAATGTCCTTTGGTAGACATAGTCAAAGAAATTCTCACATGTATTTGTTCTTCACGTATGCTTCCTATGAACATAACCTAGGTCATATGGTTATCTTAGGTGAATAAAAACATCTTCACACTGCTTATTCTGCACAAAATAATAATTAAATTCAACATTATTAAATAATAAGTGTTACACTTGGATCATAAATCAATTCTCTTACTTCAAAATGACAACATAAAAGTTTCAAATATGTGCAGACGGATTGTGTGTGGAACAAGGAACATAAACCTCCACACTCATATACGTCAACACTTCGACGTGGCATATCGCTATGTCTACGATATTATTGGTAACAATAATTGACAACATAATATTAGTATTTCGATATGTTTAGAAAAATATCTGCAGAAGCACATTTTTCAGTGAACACTTCTCATAGTGTATCAAAATCAAGTTCTTTGGTGCTGAAAACTTTAGCAATCAAGTGATTAAAGAATTAAACATATGTGCAATGCTATAATATTGGCAATATTTTAATAATAAATAATGCATAGAAGTTGAATGTGTGGCATTGTATGTTAGCCTTAAAAAAAAATTTACTCACTCTTTGCACTCAAATAAAACTCTGCACTCATGGACATGAATGCTAAATTTATAAATGTTCACTAATTGAAATACAGTTTATTTGAAATAAGATCAACCCAGTTAAATATTTGTTTGAATAGCCCCCTCCTCACACACACAACCATGTTCACACAACTTCTTTCATATACGCACAACCACTTCCACACAACTCTCTCTGCACAATGATCTTCGTACACACACAACCACCTGTGCACAACTTCTTTCATGTAGCTAGTTGAAGAAACCCTCAAGTGTATTTTATTTAGAGTAATTATTGTAAAGTAATTATTATTGTATTGTAAAATGTTCTTTAGATAAACATGCATAAAGTTATAAAGGTTCATTAGATACTTTTACTTTAGTTAATTTTAATGTTTTGTTTCATTTGGTTCATATGAATATGGAATTTAAATAAAGTAATGCTCTCTCGTGCAAAATTCCATTTCGAGTTTCATGCAAGCAGGTAGTGTGAAAGGAAGATTATTGTGTAGAAGGAAGTTCAATGTGCAAAATTTTAGCTCATTGTGCAGACCATTGCACATTGAACTTCCTCTCATGGTTGCAAAAAAATATAATAGAAAAATAAATTTTACTTGTTGCAACTTTTATTAATCCTACATGTAAAACAAAGTGTACAAATAAACCTGTTGATATTAGTGCTATCATGGTTTAGAGTAATTATTGTAAAATTAATTATTATTGTATTGTAAAATGTTCTTTAGATAAATGTGCATAAAGTTATAAAGGTTCATTAGATACTTTTACTTTAGTTGGTATGCAGAAGCACATAAACATGCACAAGAAAACAAAGAGAAGGAAACTTAAAATTACCCTTTATTATTTAGTTGAAGAATTTGACTATTGTATAGTAAATTTTCTGATTTATTGAATCACTGAAGTCTGGTTTAATGTTATTATTGGGAATTTCTGAATCTATGGAACTACGCAGTAGTGATTTCTCTACATCCTTGAAAAATCATCTTCTTCCACATCAAGTACTATGCATTTTGTATGTTTTCTTTGAACATGTACGAAAGTGTAGAGTATTTTTTTGATGAAGAGAGTAAGTGTGGAAAGATCAAAGCCATATATAATATCAAATCCAATTTATCAATTTTAGTGTTGTGTATTGTAGTGGTTTTTAGCACAATTTAATATTCATATTTATAACATAATATATCTTGTAATCATTATAATGATAGCAGGAAACATTCAAATTGTTGAAACAATTCTCTGCATTCCTGATGCAAAACTTGGTATTCATACTTAGCATGTAATAATTAATCAATGCTAAGTACAAATATTAATATTCATTAAGTAAATCCATACGCAATCACATTATCACAATTATAACTTCCAGTTGCAAAGATATTGATAAGGTCGTACCTATCGATATTATAAAATTCTCTTTCTAGTATCTATTCGGTCAATTCAAGTATATATAATAGTTTTAAAAGATCAGTATTTAGCATTTGATCGAGTCATCCTGGATTAGAGAAAAAGCTATGAGTTTCGGATGGAAGTGCTACTGGTGTTGGTGCTCATGTGCCTCTTGTTGGTGTATCTGGTGCTGGTGTTGCTAGTGCTACTAATGAGTAGCTTGTATCTATACGTGACTAGTGAGAGAAGTTAGTCATAGATGAAGGACATGTGGAGAAAGTATAGTTAATGAGTTAGATATTAGGTTGGAGACCAAATGGTGCTTATGCGAATGGACTTGCTTCCAATCTTTGCATCAAAAATTGATCCTATTTTCCAGAAAAAAATGTTGACTAAATAGTTCGAAACTCACTTCTATTACACTATGCTAATATGAGGATGCAATATGGAGATGGATGGTTAGTTTTCTCGAGTTTTCAGTTGCAAAGTACAATTTGGTGTTAGCTTCTTAAAAAATGTTGCGTGGAGGTGGTTGTGCATGTACAAGACCATTGGTTCTTTTATTATTAAGAAATTATATGAAGTGCAAAGGTTCATACAATGAAAACTCAAGAGCTTTTTACACATTATGGATTTTCTCTACAGTTTCGAACCTATGCATTTGTGTTATTTTGAATCTTTTTTATTTAATTATTATTTATGAGAATATTTAATAGCTATGAAAATATATATGTGAAGGAAGTTGTTTGAGAGTGGTTGTGCATACCTGGTTCTTTGGAGGAAGCGTGTGTGGAGAAAAAATGCCTGTGCATAAACATAGAGTGTGAGCTACATACTCCACATTTTCAAACTTCGATATACATGCCTATGTTACAATGTTAATTATAGCTATAATTTTGAGTTTTAGAATTGTAAATGTCTAAACCATTTGGAATACTAACCTTTTGCAATTTGATTATGATACTCAGGCTTTTTGATACTAGAGCTTCACTCTGTAAATATCTCACTGTAACCTTTAGAAAATGAAATTATTATTATTTATATCAAGAACTGAGATTGTTTAATATTGAATAATATGAGTACAATCGATGAATGTGAAATAATCTAATCTAGAATTGATAGAAAAACAATTTTACATAGTGAATGTGTAATGCCACCTCCCACATTTACCCACTTTCACTAGCCTTCCATGGTAAAAATGAGTTGAGGGCTACTATGACATGAATCAACCTCCTATATTACCTTAAGGATATGGACTTGACAAAAGAAACCTTATTGACCTTCTTCGGGAGCTATAGGACCCCATTGAGCTAAACAACCTCTCCAGGTGCCCAAACCCTGAGAAAAAATTCCTTTTTAGTGGCCTAGAATCCCACTCACTTTCATAAGAAGGCAATATAATGAATTTAAGCCTCCAGTCATATGGATAACCCTACATACTATAGATTGCATTGTAAATTACCCAGTTCTGTGCATGCACCCCCAAGATCTGAGCCAATTTACAGGGCTAGGATCCATATCTCTGCACAGAACACTAAGAAAAATAAATTAACACAAAACTTTGTTGGGTTGTGTTATATTCTTTCCACGACTAACCTATGTAGTGAACTAGGGGGTTAGAGGGGGGGCGGAGCCCCCCCTTCATTGCACCGATGGCGCAGTGGGGGGTTTTGAGGGGGCGGGTAGCACCCCTCTATGGGGTCTAGGGTAGCGCCCCGGGAAATTTTTTTTGGACCCTATATTAGGTTGGGCGAACCTAGCTATGGTTTTTGGTCCGTGGTTTTGGACGCGATGGTTTTCGGTCCATGGTATTGGATGCTTTGGCATACATACATATATATATATATATATATATATATATATATATATATATATATATATATATATATATATATATATATATATATATATATATATATATATATATATATATATATATATATATATATCTATCTATATATATATATATATATATATCTATATATATATATCTATATATATATATATATATATATATATATATATATATATATGTATTGTAACATTGAAAGGAATATAATGAAAAATTAAGCTAGTAGTCCCAGTTTTGGGATCTAGGAGAAATCTCTATGTATATGTGTTTTATGTGTTATGCTCTCGCATTGTTTATTTTCTGTGTTTTAGAATTCGTATGCAAGTAATTTCTGTACGAGGTTAAAACCTAAATTTGGTATCATAGCTGTTTTGGCTTCAAGGGGATGCCTTTGTTGCTAAGGGGTTTCGCTCGGGCCTGTGGTAGACCCTGTTCAGTGGGAGATATGTGAGATCGATTCTGGTGGTGAAAGAAGTTGGCAAGCAGTGGAAATATAGAGATCGAGAAATTTAATGGTCAGATTTTTGAGTTGTGGAAACTCAAGATGGAGGATCTATTGGTGGATAAATATTAATGGATCATGGTAGATCCAGGTACTAAACCAACAAGAGTGTTTGATGAAGAATGGAAGAAGTTGGATTGGAAGGCAAAGAGCACAATACAATTGTGTGTATCAGATTTAGTATTGCTGAATGTATCAGGGGAAGCTACGACGAAGGCTTTTTGGGACAAGTTAGGGACTTTGTACCAATCTAAGTCTTTGGTGAATAAATTGTTCTTGCGGAAAAAGCTATATAACTTGAGGATGAAATATGGAGACTCAGTGACAAAGCATCTGAATTCATTTAATACTGTGGTAAGTCAGTTAGCATTTGTTGATATTAAAATTTTAGATGAAGATAAGTGCATCAGTTTTTTGTGTTCTCTACCAGATTTGTGGGATAGTTTGGTTATTGCAATAGGTAGCAATGCAATTTCCTTACATTTTGATGAAATAGTCTCATCCTTGCTAACGTAGGAGATGAGACAGAAAAATATGGAGAGCCAGAATGGTGATACCTTGTCTGTATGAGGACGGTCCTAGAACAGAAACAAAAATAAGTCATCGAGTGGGAGATCTAAATCTAGAGGGAGATCTAAATCTCTAGGAAAACTTGTAAAGGTGGTGTACTGGAAATGTGGAAAGGAAGGGCACTTCAAAAGGGACTGTAAATATAAAGCTCCTGATAAAGGAGAGGGATCCGATGATGCTTCTTCTGTAGAGGCGAAAACCACCTCAGATGAAGGTGGGGATGTGTACTTGGCTTCTTCAAGTACACATGTAAATCATGAGGCATGGTTGATTGAATTAGGTGCATCCTTTCACTTCACTCCCCATATAGAGTGGTTCTGCGAGTATGAGAAATACGATGGTGGTGATGTATTCTTGGGGGATGATAGGAAGGCTAGAATCGTTGGTCACAGAAAAGTAAAGTTGAAGTTGCAAGGTGGAAGGGTTAGAACACTTTTGGGTGTTCTACATATTCCTGCATTGGCCAGAAATTTGATTTCTATAAGCAAGTCAGATGATGCAGGTGTAAAAACAGTGTTCGAGAAGGATACCTGCAAGATGGTTCAGGGAGCACTGGTATTGATGCGGGGAGTTCGGACTGGAACTCTGTACAAGCTACAAGGTAGCACTTTTTTTGATGGGTGCAACAGTTCTGTGGTTCCTGAAATTGGAGTAGAAAACCTAGTGGTATTTGGAGAGAAGACCATGCTGTGGCATCAAAGGCTTGGACATATTGGAGAGAAGGGCCTTTGAATACTTCATGATAAAGGTATGGTAGAAGGTATGAGTAATAGCTCTCTAGAATTTGATTTCTGTGACAATTGTGTATATGGGAAGCAGTATCGGGTGAGTTTCCCCTCTGGTGGTAAGAGCGCGAAACAAATATTAGAGCTGTGCATAGTGATGTGTTTGGACCTGTGAAGGTTCCATCATTGGGTAAGTCTATGTACTATGTATCGTTTATAGATGACTTCTCAAAGAATACATGGATATATTTCCTTAAGAAGAAATCTGAACTCTTTGACAGGTTTAAATAATTTAAGGCTCTGGTGGAAAACCAGACAGAGAAGAAGATAAAGGTGCTGATGAAAGATAACAGTGGAGAGTTTTGCAATAAGAAATTTGAATAATTTTGTAAGAAGTGTGGTATAGCATGACAAAAGACTACTCCATATACACCTCAGAAAAATGGAGTTGCAGAAAGAATGAACAAGACATTGATGGAAAGGGCAAGAAACATGCTCACTGGTGTCGGGTTAGGATAGGAATTCTGGGCAGAGGCGGTGGAGATAGCATGTTACCTAGTCAACAGATCACCTTCATCAACATTGGAGGATAAGATTCCACAAGAGGTATGGACTGGTAAGAAACCCTTTCTTTCACATCTAAGGGTATTTGGATGTGATGCATATGTACATGTTCCAAAGGAGAAATGAACCAAGTTGGATAGTAAATCTAAAAAGTGCATATTTATTGGGTATAAGGATGGTTTAAAGGGTTATAGGCTTTGGAACACAACAACAAGGAAGGTTGTTTATAGCCGAGATGTGGTGTTCAGAGAGGTGAAAAATGTTATTAAACATGAAGTCCAATGAAAGGAACTTGAGAAGACGGAGTTTGAGCTAAAGGAGGAAGAATCAGACTCTACAACAGAGGAGGAATCAGAAGATGAAGAGCCACAAACTCTGGGTGTAAGAAGATCAGTTCGAGAAAGAAGGCAACCAGAAAGGTATAGTCCATTTGCTTTCTGTTCAAATTTTGCTTTATCTATTACTAATGATGATCCCAGAACTGTGGAGGTAGTAGATTCAGAGGATGGAAAACTTTGGAAAGAGGCCATGGTTGATGAAATGGCATCTTTGCACAAAAATGAGGCTTGGGATTTGGTGGAGTTGCCGGCTAGAAGGAAACCCATTGGCAGAAAATGGGTGTTCAAGAAGAAGACAAATGCGGAAGGAAAGGTGGAGAAATACAAAGCTTGGTTGGTAGCAAAAGGTTATTCCCAGGTGCCAGGAATTGATTTTGGTGATATTTTTTCTCCTGTTGCCAAGGTAACTTCTATTAGGTTACTTTTATCTGTTACTGTTGCTTTTGATTTTAAGGTAGAACAGATGGATGTGAAGACAAAATTTCTTCATGGGGATCTGGAAGAGGAGATATACATGAAGCAACCTGAAGGCTTTGTAGTGAAGGGTAAGAAAGAACTATTATGCAAGTTAAAGAAGTCTCTGTATGGGTTAAAACAATCACCAAGGATGTGGTATCAGAAATTTGATACATTTATACGGGGACTTCGCTTCACTAGAAGAAAAGCAGATCATTGTGTGTATTTTAAACTAATTGGTGACCGTGTTATTTATCTAGTCTTGTATGTGGATGATATGTTGCTGGTTGGAAATGACAAAGAAATTATCCAGGATTTGAAGACCCAATTGTCCTCAAAATTTGACATGAAAGATCTTGGTGCTGCAAACTATATTTTTGGCATGGAAATTGAAAGAGATTGGGGAAAGAGGAAGCTCTGGTTAAACCAAAGGAAGTGTGTCGAGACAATATTGCAGAGGTTTAATATGTAGGATAGTAAACCGGTGAAGGTTCCTATTCCTGTAGGTGTAAAGTTATCTGTTGAACAGTGTCCCAAGACACAAGAAGAGGAAGAGGATATGTCCCGTGTTCCATATGCAAGTGTAGTTGGTAGCCTAATGTATGCAATGGTTTGTACTAGACTAGACATTGCACATGCAGTGGGAGTATTGAGCAGGTTTATGTCAAAACCAAGGAAGGAACACTGGACAACAGTGAAGCATGTTTTCAAGTATTTGCGTGGCACTAGTGATTATGGTTTGTGCTGCCAAGGAAGATGGATTAGACATAGTGGTGGATATTCATGGCTTTGTTGATGTAGACTAGGCTAGAGATCCGGATCAGAAAAGATCTACAAGTGGGTATGTGTTTAACCTATTTGGAGGTGTAGTCAGTTGGATGAGTAAGAAATAATCTGTAGTGGAACTATCAACTATAGAGGCAGAATACATGGCAGCCACTCATGCAAGCAAGGAAGCAGTTTGGTTGTAGAGATTGTGTTCAAATATGGGGTTAGTACAAGGAGCTATAAGGATAGACTGTGACAGCCAAAGTGCAATTTTCTTGGCAAAGAACCCTGCTTATCATTCAAAGACAAAGCACATTGATGTTCAGTATCACTTTGTTAGGGATATGATAGAAGACAAAAGGTGTTGCTAGTAAAGGTAGACACCTTGAAGAATACTGCAGATGCATTGACAAAATCCATGAGCTCTGAGAAGTTCTCCTAGTGTAGAGAAATAATGGGCGTTTCAGGGCTGGAAAAATGACTAAGCTCTCGGTGGCCCCTTGTGGAAAGAAAAAAACAAGTGGGAGAATTTTGGGTTGTGTTATATTATTTCCACGACTAACCTACGTAATGAATTGGGGGGTTAGAGTGGGGGCAAAGCCCCACCTTCGTTGCGCCGATTGCGCAACGGGGGGTTTTGAGGGGGGCAGGTAGCCCCCCTGTACGAGGTTCGGGGCAACGCCCTGGGAAATTTTTTTTTGGACCCTATATTAGGTTGGGCAAACCTACGTATGATTTTTGATCCATGGTTTTGGACACAATGGTTCTAGGTCCAAGGTATTGGATGCTTTGGCATGTATATATATGTATTGTAACATTGAAAGGAATATAATGAAAAATTAAGTTGGTAGTCCCGGTTTGGGGATCCAGGGGAAAATATTTGTGTATATGTGTTTTATGTGTTATGCTCTCGCATTGTTTATTTCCTGTGTTTTAGAATTCATATGCAGGTAATTTCTGTATGGGGTTAAAACCTACAAACTTAGACAATAAATTGACCTAACCAAACCAAACCATGACATTAATTATGTCAAACACATGGTGAACATTAAATCTACAGGTCATGAATGCATATCTGAACATAGAGATCTAAAACTTATTTGAGGATCGTCAAGAAAGTCTAATGCCCTCTCATAATATCCGCAATAACATCTATTAGGTCATGCATTTAATAACCATTCATTTACTAATCAATACATGATAAGGGCCATAACTGGAATCTTCCATAAACCATGCTTATAACCAACATATAATTAGGATAAGAGTAGTGACAAATCAACCATCAAAACCACATCATAACAATTACATTTACTCATAAAATACAAGAGGAAATTAAATCTTCTTAACATATGAAAAAGCCAACCAAGTAAGGGACTTCCATGTACCACCTGACCATAGATTGGGCTGAACC
Source organism: Pinus tabuliformis (assembly GCA_031772625.1). Lineage (NCBI taxonomy): Eukaryota > Viridiplantae > Streptophyta > Pinopsida > Pinales > Pinaceae > Pinus > Pinus tabuliformis. The sequence continues at coordinate 823,651,563 of CM062804.1, read as the reverse complement.
AAATATCACTTTCAACCAATCACCCCCATGCCATATTCCAAGCATGAATGTAGAATCTGATGGGATAAAACAATACATAAACAAGCAATATAATCTAGAGGTTAAACCACCTCCACTCTCACACTAGCATGATCTCACCTAAACTGGTCCTAAGTTCACCAAAAATAAACCAAGCTTAGATGTATCAAAATTCCTTCTTGTCTCCACCGATCTGTTGAGGGATTCTTAGAGAAACCCATCTCCACCCCCAATGGGATTTTCCTGAGACCACCTCACCCAGATCCAAAACCTTTCGACTATCCAAAGCTTAACCAAGAATGAATTGCATCACACCATGGCTATTCAGAAATGGGAAGGCAAGGTTGAAAATGCTATCAAATCAGGAAAAACTGATGCCAATGACAACAAGTGAAATGAATACACACATGCATGCCAAAACCAACTAGGAAATCATACATGCAACCTGTTACTCACAAGTATTCACATTGAAGCTAATTGATCCAACTCTTTCTTACCTGATCCTTTCTCTCCTTTGATTTCTTGTCCTTCCTTTGCTTGCTTCTTCTCTTGGTGCTCTTCTCCTTTTCGAATCCAATTCTAAGCTAAAGTGAAAAAAGGCCTTCCTTTGCTTGCTTCTTCTCTTGGTTCTCTTCTCCTTTTTGAATCCAATTCCAAGCTAAACTGAAAAAAGGTTAACAAAAAGCTAAACTAACCAAAAGCCATGAACTACTCCTCAAAATCCATTTTATCATTGAGGCCTCTAATTTCTTCATTTTCCTCTATTTTCCTTCAATTTCCTCCTCACATTCCTTTTCTCATATTTTCCTTTATTTTCATAAATAAAATGTCAATAATGCCTTTTTTCCTTTTCAAAGCCTTTGCCATTGCCTTTTCCAATTTCCCCTTAGCCATAATAAACAACAAGTGATTCCCACTAGGATGTTTTACCCAACATTCAACTTGGAATACTTGTCCCATGACCTTGGCCTTATTTTTGCCTTTATTAACTTTATTACATGAAATTTTAACCCGGGGCCATTACAGACCCCTCCCCATAGGGGAACATCATCATCGGTGTTATATGACACCTATAACCAAAAAACCATTGAAAACAAAACATGTTGCTTATGGAGTTTTATAACTTAACTCGATGTAGTATTTACAATGAATAACTGGCTAAAAAGCAAAAGCATCATGACAAACATGATAACATGACATCGATACCACTTATTAGAGCTTTATAAGATACCTCATTGCGATATTTACAATAATAACCTTCCATAAATATGTACATATACAAAAAATTCATTTGCCTCCACTAGAAAATAATGTAGGATACACAACCTACATATTATTAGCCATCTCCCAAGTAGCTTAATTGCACCCAAAGTGCTTCCACTACACTTTAACTTGATCGATTGCTCAGTTTCGGAGAATGAGATGTTTTCGCTACAATATGTACTGAGGTTCCGGCTGGAATTCTCCTTTTGGATCCACCTGCAATAAAGACCAATCAATAACGTGATCAACATATTTCACATATATTTTAAGTAATGAAACATGGAAAACATCATGGAATATAACCATTTTTGTAAGAAAACTCAACCAGTGGAAGATACTCCTCCCACCTCCTCTACTGGTGCATAACATACATCCTCAACATGTCCTCCAAAATCTTGTTGACCCTCTCTATCTGTCCATCTATCTACATATGATAAGCTATTATAAATGCTAGCTTTGTACCCAAACTTGCAAATAAATCCTTCCAAAATATGGAAGTGAACTTGGAATCTTTGTCTGATATGACCTTCTTAGGAACATTGTGAAACCTCACTATCTTCCTCATGAATATCTATGCTACCTCACTTGCTGAATAAGTAGTCTTCACTAGAATGAAGTGAGCTACCTTGCTCAACCTATCAACCAAACCATGATGGAACCATGTTGCTTCGATGTCCTTGGAAGACCTGTAATGAAATCCATGGAAATGACCTCCCATTTCCACTCTAGAATTAGAATAAGTTGTAACAAACCAGCTTGGTGCTTAAACTCAGCTTTTGCATGCCGATAGTCTAGGAATATAGCAACAAAATATGCCACTTCCTTCTTCAAATTTTGTCAATAGTATAACTTATTCACCATTGTCAATGTCTTATGATATCTCAAATGACCTAAATACAACTTAACTATGAAATTCCCTCAAGATAAGCTTCTTGATCTCGCTATTGTTTCACATAGATCATGTCCCTAAATCTCACCAAGCCATCTCATATGAGATGATAATCCACATCCTATTCACATGTACCTTGTTTTAATCTATTCTTAAGCTACTGATACCTATCATCCTACAGTCCTACCTATAAGATATGATCCTATAAATCTGTCCCATAAGAGCTCACAACTACAATATGGTTCACCTGCACTCTCCTACTGAGGGCATTTGTAACCCTGTTTTCCTTTCCTTTGATGCATCTGATATTGAATTCAAAGTCACTAAGCGTGTCCAACTATCTAGCTTGTCCGACATTTGTATTTGGTTGGTCAAACAAGTACCTCATCCCACTATGATCTCTCATCAACAAAACCTTCTGCCAAGAAGATAATTCCTCCACATCTTCAATGCATGAATGATCACTACCAAATCAAGATCATGAGTTACATATTTATACTCATGCTCATCTAGTTTCCTTGATTCTTAGCATACCGCTTGTTCCTCCCATATCAAGACTTCACCAAATCCTCTCTTGTAAGCATATGTGCACACCATGAACTCTTTATCTAGATCTACAATATTTAGTACTGGAGCATTTGTAAGCAACTGCTTCAACTGCTCAAATCTTGCTACACATTCATCCGTCCATTCAAATTTCTTTCCTTTCCTCTATAATGATGTAATAAGATATGTAATCTGTGAAAATTTCCTCATGAACCTCCTATAGTAACCTTCTAAACCCATGAATGATATGACCTTATCCACATTTTTTGGAGCTTCCCATTCCATGATAGCTCTGATCTTTTCCGGATCCACTTCTATGCCTTCCTTGGGAACAACATGTCACAAGTAATGTACCTCTATCTGAAAGAAGCTACATTTTCTAAGCTTGGCATACAACAGGTGCTCTCTTAGCAATCTCAATACTATTGCTAAGTGTTTTGCATGCTCTTCCTCATTCTTAGAATATATCAATATATTATCAATGAATACAATCACAATTTTTTCCAGATAATGACACAACACATTATTCATCAAACACATGAAAGTAGTAATAGAATTAGTCAAACTGAAAGGAACCACAGAAAACTCATAATTCCCATACCTGGTCCGGAAAGAAGTATTGTAAATGTCCTCTTCTTTAATGTGCATTTGATGGTATCTTGATCTCAGATCAATCTTCGAGAACACTGCAGCTCCCTTCAACTGGTCAAACAAGTCATCGATCCTTGGCAATGGATACATGTTCTTGACATTCACCTTACTCAAATTTCAATAATAAATTGACAACCTAAGAGTACCATTCTTATTCTTTACGAACAATATTGGTGCTCCCCAAGGTGATATAATTGGTCTAATGTATCCCTTGTCAAGCATTCCCTTTAGATGCAACTTCAATTCCACTAAATCTGAAGTGTTCATCTTGTAAGGTGCCTTTGATGTTGGTGCTACCCATGGCACCAACTCAATAGAAAACTCCACTACCCTTTGGGGAGGAAACTCTGAAATCTATGCTAAAAACACATCCTGAAACTGCTACAAGACAGGGTACCTCTTGAGGACTTCCACATCCTCAACATCCTTACCCTTGTCACTGGAAATATGAACTGTAAAAAGTACACACTCCTTCCTACAGCCGCGCTTTGCTTTCATAATTGTGACCATCCTCACTGAGGTAGGCTTATTCTTTTCTTGCAAGATTATCTTTTCCCCATTATCATCTAGGAACTCAATAGCTTTGTGATAAAAATTTAATTTGGTCTTGTGGAGGTACAACTAATCCATACCAAAAAGAATACCATATGATCCCAATGGAAGCACATTTAGATGTGACGATGTAGGCATACAATTCATCTCAAAAGCACAAGATCTTACCCAATGATGAACTCTCTTCTTAGTACGTGTAGCCAACTGCACCAACCAAGACTTTGCATGCACTTATTTTCTCAAACGACACTTATCCACCAGGTCAAGATTAACATAAATATAATTTGATCTAGGGTCAATCAAAATAGAAACAACTCGATCATAGAGCTTACCTTCCATATCATCAAACGATGCTTGGTGATATGCCTTCTTGTTGTCATAAACCACATAAATTTAAGGAATTTTTGTAGCAACTGCAACACCCTCCAAAATTTTGGCCTATACTTAAATTTCGTAGCCTGCTGTCGATCATGTGATCATTCATTCCTTAGTCATTTATAGGTAAGATGATGATCTCAAGCTCCCCTCTGTGATCTTAAGAGTAGTTCATGCTTTTATATTTATATAGTATGTGTCATGCTTAGGCATGGGGATTATCTCTTGTCATGCAAATGGAAGTTTGTTTTGGTTCAATGGGATATCTTTGTGAGAATGGGTTTTCCTCACCACATAAACATGTTTCGCACTCATCTCTTGCACTCTTTCACAAGTGACACCTTTATCCTCTTAAAGTCTATCATCGGAGCCACACTTCTTGTAATATGTCACAAAGGTTGTTCCATTAAGAGAAACATGTTTTTACATGTTCTAATGGTCTATGTTGTATCACTAAGTGTTCAAGTGTGTGATCGTAGTCAAGTTCTATCACTATTCACACGAGTTCCACCGATCACATACTTAGCCAAATTCTGGAGTTTTCCTAAACCACACACTTTACATATGAAACCCTCAATCTTTTCCCTTACCTATTAGAACTGCAAAATGAATAAAAAGCCCAACCTCCCTTGGCATCCAAAATTACATAGTGGTTTCCTCTAGTGTCCTTCCCTCAGTTGGAACCCACTATCTCCTAAAACTGTGTAGTTTTGTCCCTTAGCTGCCTAGTCTGCCTTGCATTCTGAAATTGCACAGATGTGTCCTCCTAGGGTCTCATCCCGAAACAATGCCTCACATCCTAAAACTGTGTAGTTTTGTCCCTTAGCTGCCCAATCTGCCTTGCATCTTGAGACTTCACAGATGTGTCCTCCAAGGGCCTCATCTTGAAAAAATCAATACCCGTTGAAAGTACACAATTGTGTCTCTCATGGGCCATGAAGAAGAATGACATGCTAGATGACTCTCAAGGAGGTTGGGAGAAAGATAAGCAGACCAATGAACCCAATGTATGATGGAAGATCAGGACTGCATGGAGACTCCATATGATGCATAACACTTTTGAGGGTAGGTAAGCAAAACAAAGCACATCTTTTGAAATACACCTCTTAGTGTAGCCTGAAGGACTTCTTATCATTTTTATATCATTTTGTCTTCAATGACATGCATGGTTGCAAGCATTAAAATTCATTTGATGCTTTTCCTCTACGTGTCTTACTCCCTTTTGCTTGTTGGATCAAGTGTTGTCTTTTGATATGTTTGGTTGTATTTTCATGTTTACGAACCATTCTAGTGACCTTAAAAGTTGGTATTTAAGTCTACAAGTTTTCTTAGCCATGTAAACACTTATCACACTCGTACAAAAAGTTGTAAGAATTGTCGCACAAGTGTCATCACGGTCGTCCAAAGGTCTATCCAAAGTGTCACACTTGTCACTTTTAACTCTAGACAGTCTCACAGAGGGAAATGATTTGTCTTGTTTTCTTGGTGGTCTATGTTGTCATGTTGTCAAAGTATGCTAAGTATGTCATCACGATGTCAAGTCCTCACAAGTTCGCTTACCTCCCACACTTAGCCATTTTCCTAATAATCCTTCCGACTGAACAACTCCACTTCACTAGACCCTGACTGAAATGCATTGCATAGTCTTAGCCCTTAGTGGCAGTGCTCTGCTTCCTAGAACTACATGGTGCTTGAGGCTATCCCCCAAGACCGTTGCATTGCGGAATCCCAAAGGTGAGTAGTTTGCTTTCCTTCCTAAAATTGTGAAGAAATTGCCTCAATGCCTAACCTAAACTACGCACTTCGCAAATTTAGTCATCAAGACTCCTCCCTTCTTGATAGAACCCCACAATGTATAGAGACATGAGCCTTCCTTGCCTCCCAGAACTATGAAAATATGTCTTCCCAGTGGTCTCCTGCAGTCGGGATTCACTGGTCCCAGAAACTACGCAGAACTATCCTCTATGGTCCCTCTGTTGCCCTGTCTTGTCTTCCCTCAGGAAAATTCAGAGAGGCTCCTCCCAGGGTCCCACCTTGAAGTTTCCACTTGTGACCTCAACTGTACAATCCTGCCTCCTAGTGGCCATTGCGTAGTTTCCCCTGACAGTGAAGACAGTGCCTGGGAGTTCCTTAACCAAGCCTGAGCTATGCACTGCGTAGTCTCAATGACCAATCTCCCTTCATGTCAGTTGCAACTGTGCAATGTGTATTTACTCAGCCCTCTTCCTAGCCTATCATCTGTCTTAGGCCTGATTCGTGGAAAACGATGCATCATCATAGAGCACAAGTTTTTGGATTTGATGTTGTTCCATCATAAGTGAATTACAAGAACATGTACATTGATAGATCATGGGGAGATGACAAATGAGATGAATAAGGATCAAACATGCTAGAAATGTCACTTGTAGCTGGATGGATGGAAGAATCTCATTAAAGAACAAGCGAAGGGAACACATGCATGCAACTATGTAACAAGAACAAGATCACTGAAGACCCCGCAACATCAAGCTATGAGGAGGAGAAGAGAAAGTGCATCCACGAAAACATCCATCACTCATCAACAACAACAACTTGACATTGCCACCACAGCCAACTAGTCAATGTCAGTAGTGTCATGTTGAGATGAGTCATGAGTTGTCGAGGCCACATCACTACTATGGGCCATATATGTTGGAACTGAATGTAAGGTAAAGTGAAAGTCCAATGGACACACAATGAAGATGAAGAGTCATGTCAATTTAAAAGTCATAGGAATTTGAATGGTCATGAGGGTAGTCCAAGAGTCACAACGGCCAAGCATCATCCTTGGCTATATATACCCCCTCATTGTATGAGCAAGGGAATTTTCACCTTGCCTCCTCCCACGAAGCATAGATATTTTTTAGTCAGTTCTTTGAGGAGCAAGGAGTGGCTCCAATGTCCCACTACTGGGGCTAGTCATGTATGGTGTACATATGTGTCTTGGAAATTTTGATTAACATAGAAGCTTGTTCAGGCCATCATGTTTTCATTCATGTCTTGTAGATGTTGGTAAGACTATTCTTTCATCATTAGTAATTCATGTTTGTTTCACATGTAGTAAGATAGTTGAACTATTTTGAATGTTTTAGTACTTACCTTGTTGGGAATGTGTTGTATTGGTTATCATTACTATCTCATCCTTGTAGACTACTCCGCAGGATACTAGATAGACCTTCCTTAGTTACTAGTTATAATGACCATCACATCCATTGTGGGCACTCCGCTGGATGGTGGACAAGTCTCCCCTTGTACTTTTGTTTTAACGATTGCCGCATTTGTTGTGGACTATTCAGACGGATGCTGGATAGACCATTTCTTGTTTACGTGTGTCTCTTCCTGGGTGGTACTATTATCTCTCACTTAGATGCTCACTTTTCTCCCCCCTTTGCAGTAAGATAAATTTGACACAGTTACGTTTCACACTCACTAGGCACATTTATCTTGTTGTTCGAGGATAACAACATAACACTCTAATATGATGACAGTTAGAGGCAAGGTAGATCTTTGAGTATTTGGAAACTGGGCCTTGATATTGGATGGGACTCCTACACCAAATGATGTGAGGACTAGTTGGGACGCCATATTGGGGAGATCCCCTTGGTTAACGTATTTCTAGCACATCAAAAAAATGTCTCTAGAAGGAGGTCCAGATGATAGGCTGTGCTCATAGATTTTGGTTTGAATATCTTATTTAAAATGGCTCTTCCTGAAATCATAATCCCATGATGTTTTTCTAAAAAGCCTAATTGTACCATCCCTATGGAAATTATTCATAACCTGTCCAAGTTGAATTTCAATGGTGAGGGTGAACTATATTTTTGTATGCATGTGGTTCAAGTTATGACTCTTTACCATTGTCACCAAATAAAGTCCGACGATGTCTTTTCTATATTACTCACCCTCACATTCGAAGGTTGTGGTGAATGCTGGTGTCATACATTAACTATTTCTTCTATCGATTCATCGTGTCAACTTGCCTAGATGATGATGAAAGCTTTTGATAAGTATAGCCACTGAGATGTCTGTGAAAAAATATGTCGTTTAAGAATGGAGCCTGATGAATCAGTTGAGGACTTTTCTAATAAGTTCCTTCACCTCTGTTGCAAAATTCCTAACAAAATTTTGAACTCAGATTTCTTGAGACAAGAGTTTAGACGCTTGGTTCACATGTCCCGATATGGTGAACCTTTTGATTTCCCTTCTTCCCCAACTCTTGCCGGTCATGAGCCACATCACATTACAAAGGAGGATCCCACTACCTTGTTTGTTCCTTCTCCTCCTCCTTTTCTGGTCCTGATGTAGGTTCCCTCTTGTGGTGATCATGAAGCTGAGAAATCTGCACATCAAGTCCCCAACCCATCTTCTCATCTGTCTCCCACTTCAATGGAGGAAATTCTAGAATGGTTTAGGAAGCCTACAACAAAGACTCACTCCTCCATTCTACAAGAGGATGTCACTATTCATAACTCAAGTCTTGAATCTGATTTGCATCTCTGCCATCCTCTATCATCTACAAGCCATGACACCTTGTACCATGACTCGCTTAATCAGTTTTCTTTTCCAGCCAGTTGTTTGCATTCTCTTGATTCTAAAGTTGTTAGCTCAAATTTCGATTGGGTGTAAGACAGTCACATTACATAGGCAGAGGAGCAAGAAGGTGAGGACACCATCAATCTTCCCTCACTGTTTCAAAATGGTCCACGTCAAAATATTGAGCTTCCATTCTTGAGTGATTTTCAATATGCTAATCTCTGTGGAACATCCTATATAATCAATTCTTTCATTCAACCCCTAGCCTTGGGTGGTAGTCATCCCAATGATGATAAATCCATGTCTGTATGCCGCTATGAATGCCCAAGCACATCATGTTATCATCCGATTTCTCATGAAGATTCTAATACAGATCTAGAATGTGCTACAGTCAAAGAAGGCATCTATATCAAAACTTCCTCTTTACCTCAATTTCCCTTGTGTCCTACCATTTGCAATACATCTACATGCGGTAGAGATACTCCATGCTCTTTTGTTTCTCCACTCCATGAATTATCTCCTCAATTGACACAAGAAATTGAGGTTGTCCATGATAAACTTGAAAATAATCTAATTGCACAGGACTCTTCCCAACCCTCATCATCTCTTATGTTGCATGAAGACAACTTGTCAAATCAGCTTGCTCACTAATTCATTTATCTTTGGATGTACCATTAGAAGAGCCTCTTCAATTGAGCAATCTGATTGTTGTTGAAACCTATGACAAAGATGGCTGCCATCTGAAGAGAAGTTTTTCAATTAGCAGAAACAACCACCTTGATGCCATGTATGATCTGGATCAAGCTTAAAAATGCGATTTTGCAATTCTGGAAAGTTCCGAGACCTACCAAGGAGTCAAGGCTCTTCAACGTGCATTGATGGTTATGACATGACATTGCAACTCTGGTAAGCCACTTGAACCAAATCAGATCTGGTTTCCCACACACAATCCATCTATCTACATGGTTTCACTTCACGTGAATTAATGTGTAAAAAATGTTTGGTATTATGGGTGTGATCTTTCAGATTTTCAAAATTTCACATATGACCGAATTCACGAATTTGTTGAAGTTAATTCATATTCATGAAAATATCTTACATCAAAATTGGGTTAGTGTTACATAGTATTTTGTCACACCTCCTATACTTCCCTATGACATACCTCGAAGTGCTTGAAACATGTCCATTATGCAGTGTACTAATTCATATATGTATCTCATATACTTCCTAAGACATTGATTGGAAAGTGCCTTGAGCTTTTCCTAAAAGAAATAGTTCTAAAACCCTAATTTGAGAATCATCACACTTTTGAGACTAAAAACAATGATGATCACCTATTGCACTAAACTTAACCTACAATGGCATCGCTCTGTTCAATTTTATACCCATGATGATCCCAAAATGGCAATTTTCCCAAAGAGGCTGAGAAGCTTCATGATATAGAAGCTTCCAGAGCGGCGAGCTGGAGGTTGTTTGGCATAGATGAGGTCGAATTTTCCCAACTTGGCCTCTTGTTATTATCCCTATGAGCTACCTACTTGAGATGACGACCTAATCCTATCTTTGGAGATGTCCTAACTATCTTTCCCAACCTATATATTCATCCTCTCCCATTCCAAAATGGTTGGTCTATGTCTATTTGCACCCTTGTTCTAAGATTGTGCCTATATGCTATTCATTTGGCTTGGAGAAGGAGTGCTTGGAGAGCTTAGCTTGGACTTGGATATTCATCAAGGAGAGCCTATCAACATCAAGGATTGGTTGTGTGCTTCCCCTTATTTTTTATTAATATACAACTGTTGTTCCATTTTCCCTAAATGTGTATGCTCATGTATCATTTAGCTTAACATTCCTTGATCAGTTAAGTAGGTTGATTTTGAATACTCTATTTGTATTTTCATGCCTTGTTGTGTGTTGATCTCTTGTGCAGGTGCATAAACACTGAGAGTAGCAGGAATGAGCCCATGACACAAGCGATTCAAGTTCTTCAACAAAGGAGATCATGATAGCATCAGAACGAGGTGGGACATCCTCTTCGTCTCTCTTTTCAATCGTAACTTAGGAAAGTGTCTAGTAGATTGTCACTTCGGTTCCTAGACCCACTCATTGGGCTAGATGGATCATCTCTGTCCACAAAGAGGATTTACTTGGACAAAAAAATGGTGACTCCGCTCGGGACCCTATGATCCTTTCCATTCAATCCTTCACCTTGTTTTTGTGATGAGTTTGACCAACCATCGATTCCCAGACTTGTTTGGTTTTCTGTAACTATTTTCACTTTCTAGTAATTGCTTGAAGGTTCTTAATTTGTGCTGCTCTTAAAGATTTTTTGTTTTTTCTTTATCTTTCTCGACCATCATGGTTTTCTCCCTGATAGTCACAATGACATCACGGATTTGTTAATTACAGTAGTGATGATCATTTCTTTTAATAGGTGAGATGATATGAGAGGTTAAAGAAAATTAGGGTTTGTCTTCTTGTTTTTAGTATTTTTCCTTCTATTAGTGGTTTACCAGTGTGATTTTAGTGTCCTTGTCTTTCTTGACATGTTTTTCTAATTACAATTCCCTCTAGATTTGGTTTAAGTGTGTTTGGAGTTTGATTTTCCTTCTAGGGTTTCTAGGAATTCTAGGTCATCCTTCATTCACTCATTAGTCTTCTCTTCAAAAATTACCTTTGTTCAAAGAGTCTTTTTTTGTTTGGACGTCTTTTGAAAATCACTTTTAGTTCTTAGGTATTAAGTTATTTTCATTAGTGTTGAATTGAGTAGATGATTTGAAAGTCACTTTAGTTCCATTTTCCAAGCAATAGATTACAAAATTGTTTGTTTCGATTGAACTGAAACAAAGTATTTTCTTTGAATATTTTGTTTCAAAAAAAGAAAGTGAAAGCGTTTATCTTTTAAGTAGCTTTCAAAGCATTTGTTGCATTCAAAATCATGAATGTGAATGAGATTTTCATGATTATTGAGTTTTTTGCATTCTCTTTTTCACTTTTGCACTAGATTACATTGATTGTATCAAAGTGAAAAGGAAATCATCATTATATCTTAAGGTAGATCGCTTTAAGATTTTATTTTGGCATTGCATTTTCTTATCAAATGAAGGATTAGATTTCATGATTTGCATTTAGCATTGGAAAATTGTGATTGATGCATTGTTTCTTGTTTGATGCATGATTTGGGTGTTTTTCTTCTCTAAATAGGTGGCCTTCATCGAATGAAAGGATTTCAATTTCATCATTTAGCTACATTTTAGGAACAACTGACATAGTTAAGGCCTTGAAATTGAAACATAATTTCAAGATTAAATTTAAAATCTATCAATGAATATAAGGAGCATTTGAAACATTAATGTTCATACTTAGTGGTCTAGGCTAGAGACATGTTCTGACATCTATAAAACTTAGCAGCTGTCGTTCTCTCTTGCATTAGACAGCGCTAGCACGGACTTGTGCTCTCCATACCGTCAAGTATATAAAGGGAGAATCTCATAGGTTGCAAACCTTTATCTATAGGAAATCGAGTGTGCCACCCTGTAAATGTGATACATCGAACATTGCATTCAGGGAGATTGCCTACACGCACATCAAGTCCTTGGAAAATTTATTTTCTAGGGTATATATTGCAGTTCATAGTTACTTGGTACTCCTTTTTCCTAGAGTTACTTGAGTGGTCATTTTGATATTTTCTGACTCCTTAAATTTGAAAATATCATCGAGCACTTGTGCTTTCAAGTTCGCTAAGCCTATGAAAGCGACTAGAGTCACCTTTTTTGTCCTTTTATCGACTCTTAAAACATGAAAAGGAAAAGTTTTTGTTTCAAATTTTAAAAAAGACTGCCGACAATAATATATTAAACCGATGTAGTTTCTTCTTGGACCAATATTGAGTAATTCACTGTTAATTTCAAGGTTGTTAATAAGCTCTTACCAAATTATCTTTCCTTCTATACTCTTGAGAGGAAGTCATTGTGGCTAAACCATTGAGTTCATCTCATAGTTCCCCTTCATTGTCTGATACTAAAGGGTCCTCCCAAGGAGTTCATCTAGAGCTTCCTTAGTCACTTGAAGATCAAGGTTTTTAAATTGGGATTATTCCAAGTATCCAACCCCTGTATTCACATCCACCACCATCAGATTCCTGGTCACCTCAAGAATCTGATCCTGAGACTCCTGACAATCCTATATAAACCCCAAAGAGTCCACAAAGGCTCATTATTTGATTCTATTGTGATATGTGCTCAACGTCCTTACAATCCTTAACATCAGCCTGGTGTTCCTTTGGATTTATCTCCTCATACATCTCAGATTCCTCCTCGCCAATTGTTTCCACACATAAATTTAGAAGGTGGGATCCCAACCACTTCTCTGGGTCATTGAGAATTTTCCGCTACTCATACTCCTCATGTCAATGATGAACAAGGGTATGAATTTCCTCCAGAAGGATTTCCTGTTTCAGGAAGAGTCCCATCTTCAACACTTCCTAAAACCAGTGGGCCCATGTTTCCGCCTAGTTATACAACCCTAGCCTAGTTAGCTTTAGGAACTCCTAGTGCTTCATCTTTGTATTAGAATCCTATTTGGTCTTCAAATTCCATGCCTACTTTTGGTCCGTTCATTCCAAATGTGACCTGTCAAACTTCTATACAAACTGTTGTCACTTCAGTTCCTATTCAACCTATGATTACATCACAACCTGTATTGTCATTTAAACTAACCCTTCTAGTACAACCGACTATTTTAGGTGAGGTTTCAATTAGTTCTTCCACTCCTCCTTCAAGTGGAAAAAATGTACAACCGCCTGGGGGAAACAATCTAAATATTCCTCTTGTGTCAGGTGAAACCAATGTGAGTGGATTACAAACTCACATGGTTGGAGTTAATCAAATTTATTTTGGTAGTATTCCTAACCTTGTTGGTCCATCTGGGTCAGGTAATCTCCAGTATCAACAGCCTTATATGACTCAGATTACACTCCAATAGGTTTATGTCCCATATGGTTCGCAAGCCTTGGCAATCTTCCTTACACTCGACAAGTAGGAGCTTATATCCAGCCTGGTCAATCCACTATTCCTGGTGGATATGTTCAGATTCAATTCAGAGCAACCATTGCAGCAGCAAGAGCAACCTTTGCAGTAGCAGGGGCAACCTTTGTAGTAGAAAAGTTAGTTTGTTCATCAACCTACTAAACCTTTGTACTCGCAAGGCCAACCTTTGTAGCAACAAGGTCATCCTTTACAATAGCAAAGTCAGCCTTTGTAGCAGCAAGGTCAACCTCTACAGCTACAATCTTCATATGTGTATAGAAAAGGTTAGCGCTTGCAAGCACAAGGTCAACCCCTGCATTAGCGAGGCCAATCTCTTTAGGTCCAGGGTCAACAGGTCCAACAACTTTACAATATATATGCTGCATATAATTCTTATCAATGGCCTATGCTAGGTCAATATCAAACCTACCCTAGACAAAATGCACCTTATGGTAAAGGTAACCCTCAGTGGGGGAAAACTCAAGTCCTGTATGGTCAAAATCCTCCATTATTGGGGTAGAATTCTTACCAGCAAGGTTGGAACCTGCAGTTTGGGCCTCCTAAAAGCTCCCACATGCCATTCAATCCACAATTTCCCTTATTGCCTATGTTGAATTGTTTGATGTTTCATAGCTCACAAATGATCCTATTCTTCATTTGCCTTACTGGCCTCTGCTCCCAACTAAAATTCTAGTTGATTGCCTTAAATTCGAAGGAAAGTCTAAAGAGGACCTGCAAGCCCATGTGATGACATATCACTTATGGTGCTCTTGAAATTCATATGTTCACAATTCTATCCATTTTCGTCTATTTTAGAGAACCTTAACAGGTGCTTCCACAAAATGGTATATCAAGTTGACTTGAGCTACTTATGTTGACTTTAACTCTTTAGTTATGGCCTTCCTCACCCACTTCCAATTTCTGATTTAGTATGAAACTAGAACTCATTTTCTCACATCCCTTAAGAAAGATACCATGACACACATTTCTGATCATATTCATGAATGGAGATGTCAGTGTCCCCTCATCAAATTTGAGATTGTTGATGAGTTGTTGACTAAATGGTTCACAAAATCATTCGTTAACAATATTGCTAAGGATATAGCTATGAGTGGATGTGTTACTGAAGAACAAGCTATTTCCTGTGCTCAGTATCTAGACTTAGTCTATTCACAATCTGGCACATTATATGAGATGTTTCTTGATGCTCCAAGACCATCTTCAGATCCAACAACCTCAAAGTCTCCCAATGTACCACCCGTTGATAGTGTATTTGGTTCAGTGTCTCAAAATTCCACTAAGGCTTCCTCGAAGCATAAATCTGTTTCAAACACTGGTTCTAATAATCCTTTGAAAAAATTCATCAAATCCCGGTAAAACCTCTGAGGTACATGTTGTTTAGTCTACTGCAGCAGATAAGGCCTCAAATGATAAGAAAAAGGGTAAAGGTAAAGCCAAAACTGATACCTCAAAAGAAGATCCACCCAAATCATGTCCTGATGATGCTTCCAAGCGCAAGCCAAAATATCCTTGCCTCATCTATGAGGAAGATCATTATACCAAGGATTGTCCCCAATGTTCTGAAGTTAACCGCTTATTGAAAGGGACTCCAACTATTTTGAAAGAACCTTTTCCATCTTAGCAGATGTAGTTGGTAGACCAACCGCAATCCTCTGCCTCCTCTGGTTCCCAAGTTTTCATGGTGTAAGGTTCATCACCTATCTCGATTGATACTCAAATAAAGGACTATCAAACTCCGCAAAAGTAGAAATTGGAGAAAGAAATCACTGATATACGTTCTACTTCCACTCCATCCTGTTCTGGTATGCTCCATATTGAGTGTCGTAACAATTAGTTTGTAAGCTGACCACCTACCATGGGTGTACTTTGGATGTCATCTTGTAATCCGAATGCTAGAGCTACACAACATTATAATATTTTTGAGGATTTAGCTCAATCACCTTCGACGATGTATTCTTTGGATGTTATCCAAAGATGTCCAATGCCACAAAAATCATTATTGTCTACTATAGGTGCCGTTGATCCTACGATTCGAGTTTAATTACCTTTGATCTTGAAAACCACGTTCCTTGTCTTCCTCATCAGATTTCTTTTCTGATTCAGGTTATCATTAAAGGAAATACGATACATCAGACTATTATTGACGAAGGTGCTTCCACCTGCATCATGTCTATTTCGTGTTGGAAGGCCATTCGCTCTCCTTCTCTTAATTAGTCCCCGAACACTTTGGAGGCCTTTGATGGTAGAGGCTCCCATCCATATGTTATTCTCACAGACTTGATGATCATGTTGGAAGGGATGACCATTGAGCTCGAAGTGGAAGTTGTATATGAAAATTTCAATTACAACCTTCTTCTCAGGTGAAGTTGGACCCACACTATGTTTTTTATGGTTTCTTCTTTCTTTCAGGAGCTTCATTTTCCTCATGAAGGAAAAATTGTCATTGTCGACCAACTGTCCTTTTTCTCTTTTGGTATGTTGAACGACAATGTCCCATGTGTGGGAAATATAGAGATTCCTTATGAGAGTGTGGGGGTAGGTCTTTTCAAGGACTCTGCTTTTATGGGTACTTTTACTCTCCCACCTTCGAATGTCACTTTGATCAATATGATCGCCATTTTGATGGATCCTTGGATTATTCCTACTCTAGATCAAATTGTTTCATTTTGTGTTTTTATGCCATTAAGTCCATTAGAGCAAAATTATCAAGAAATTGTCTTGGCTTCAATGTCCACTTCAGAAAGTCATGTTGTTTTTAGTATGACCCAAGATACTTATGTGCCATCTCCTTGGCTTGTTTCTTGGGATTCCCTAGATCCTTTGAACGAGACATTCCCCATCGATGAGAGTGTCGTTGAGGTTATGTCTTTGGACAAAACTCCTTGGAATAGTCTCCGTCATTGTTCTTCGTTTCTTCCTTGCCTCGGTGAGATGCCTTCGTGTCTTGAAGCATTTGTTTCTCATTGCCCAATGCATCCACTTCAAACACCTGTCTTGGTGCATGAAGTCCTATCTGAGGGTAATATGGGAAACATTACTACAACCATGCCTCTTGACATTTCCATTAAACCTAGAATTGTCGAGAACATTCATATTGGGGTGTCCTGTTCTCCCGATGAGATCAGGGTTTACACTCAAATTTTCAAAGAATTTCGAGATGTCTTTGCATGGTCATATGAGGAAATGCCTGGTATTGATCCAACAATAGTGGTGCATGAAATACCTACCTATCCTGGTGCAAAGCCTATTTGCCAATGGCTTCGCCCTGTGCATCCTCAAAAGGCTACTGCTATTAAAGAAGAAGTGGAAAAGCTTTTAAAAGATGGTTTTATCTATCCCATCCCATTGACCAATTGGGTGTCTAACATTGTCCCTGTTGCCAAAAAGCAGGGCACAATTCGCGTCTGTGTTGATTACCGCGACATTAATCGTGCTTGTCCAAAAAACAATTATCACACTCCATCTATCGATTAGATCATTGACGAGTGTGTTGGAAGTGAGATTTTCTCTTTTATGGATGGTTTTTCTGGCTACAACCATATCAACATTTCACCTACTAATCAACATAAGATGACCTTTATCTGTCCATGGGGAAATTTTGCCTATAAGAAGCTTCCTTTTGGTTTAAAAAATGATGGGCTACCTTCCAAAGTGCAATGTCTTATGCATTTCATGATATTTGACACATTGTTCAGCCTTGCCTTGACGACTTACCAGCCCATTCTGCTAAGTGTCATGACCATTCGGACCACTTAAGGTCCATCTTTCTACAATGTCGACATTATAACATCCATCCCAATTCGCAAAAGTGCATTTTTTGCATTGAATCTGATTGACACTTAGGTTTTGTGGTGTCCCACGAAGGTATCCAAATTGATCCTTTAAAAGTTGAGGCTATTGTCAACTTACCCCCCTACCTCATTGCTGCAATTGCAAAGCCTGCAAGGAAAGGCTAACTTTCTTCATCGATTCATTCCTAACTACACTGAACTCGCCAAGGGTTTTACACACTTTCTTAAGAAGGGGATCCATTTCATTTGGGATTAAGTTTCCCAGAAAGCCTTCGATGTTTTGAAAGACATGCTTGTTAGTGCTCCATATTACATCCCCCTGATCATTGACGCAATTATTTCCTATGCTTGGCTACAATTGATACTACCATTACTACGGTGTTAGTTCAGGACAATGCTGATGGCAATGAACATGTGGTTTATTATTTAAGCCAAAATATTCTTGACATTGAATCTCGA
The DNA here is from genome assembly GCA_031772625.1 of Pinus tabuliformis. Lineage (NCBI taxonomy): Eukaryota > Viridiplantae > Streptophyta > Pinopsida > Pinales > Pinaceae > Pinus > Pinus tabuliformis. The sequence goes on along the minus strand of CM062804.1, from coordinate 823,633,420 downwards.
TATGCCCATGTTGAGAAGCTTGCCTTGGTAGCAATCCATGTTGTTCAAATATTTTTTCATTATATCCTTTTACGAAAAACCACGATGATTTCCAATTACATCCCCATGACCTATATATTGACTTGTCAATTGCTGGGTGGGAAATACTCCAAATGGATTGTTGTCCTATAGGAGTTTGATTTGGAGTTTACTACCACCAAATAAAAGAAATCACTTTTTTTTTTTGAGTTGGCATGTGCCCTTTCATCTGCAAGCACTTCTACTGATTTCACTGAGCAGATTTCTGATGAGACTCTGTTTCTCATCAACACTCTTGACCCGTGGTATGGATATATTATTGTTTATCTTCAAACCCAAACCTTCCAATCTTATTTGTCTCTATTTGACCGATGCCACATCTGGCATCAGTCCCAACCCTATCAGATTCTTGGTGATACATTGTATCGAGTCGGTGTAGACTCTATTCTTCACAAATGTCTCACACTTGAAGAGGCTGAATGGGTCTCGAATGACTTCCACTCTAGTGCTTGTGGTGGTCATATGTCAGGCTACTCTACTGCTTAGAAAATCCTTCATGCTGGTTATTTCTCGCCTTGTATCTTTAAATATTGTATTCTAGCTGTTCAAAAATGCCATGAATGCTAGATTTTTTTCTCCAAGCAGTGCGCCCTTGCCAACACTCTTACACCCAGTAGTTACCATTGGCCCATTCGCTAAATGGGGTATAGACTTCATGACATGTAACCCTTTCTCGGCCGGGGGGCATGGCTATATTATAGTCCCCATTGAATACTTTACTAAATGGGCCAAGGCAATGCCCACATATAATGCTGATGGTATCATTGCTACTCAGTTCCTTTTCAACCACGTCATAGTGCATTTTGGTGTTCCTCAAGCCATTGTAACTGACCATGGATCACACTTGCATCTGTACATGATGACAGAGTTGACTTCTCAGTTGATCCTTCGTCATGATAGCTCAACTCCTTACTATCCACAGGCTAATGGCCAAGTTAAAGCAATTAATAATATTTGATTAGTATGCTTCAATGCACCATTGGGAAGCACAAAAAGGACTAGAATTTGATGCTATTCTCAACTATATGGGCTTATAGAACATCCACAAAGACGACCACTGGATTCACTCTTTTCCAGCTAGTTTATGGTTTGGAGGAAACTCTTCTGATCCAATGCGAAATCCCTTCGCTCAAATTAGCTGTCAAACTTCTTCTTAATACCTCGCCTGAAGAGGAGTGGCTACTCTACCTTGAGAGGCTTCGAGACCTGTCGCATTATTGCAATGGTAATTGAAGCCCAAAAGAAACATGTCAAAGCTCATTTTTGTCAAACTATTTTTCCTTGCACCTTTTCTGAAGGCAACCTGGTCCTCGTTTATGATCAGACTAATGATAATTTAGGCATTGGAAAGTTCGAACCTATGTGGCATGGGCCATATATTATCAAATGTGTTTTGAAAAAAGGCGCCTATGAGTTAGTTGATTATGAAGGAAATACATTGTCACAACCCCAAAATGGGTTTAATTTAAAAACATATTATGCGTGAAATTCATGTAATGACTTTTTGTACATTAGTTTGTGAATTCGTTAGAGTGCGCTTTTTAATTTTTGGTGTGTTTGTTTGCTTTGCAGACATGTGTTTTTCTACTTATCTTGTGTTCCACTTGGTTTGTAGATGTCGTCAAGTCATTATGTTGGTTTTCCTGATGGTGCTTGTCGTAGCACACATAACTTGTCTTCCACGGTGTGGGTAATATATACCCCTGATGGCAAGTTGATTGATTTAAAATGTATTTTCCTCGGACGAACAACTAACAATATTGCTAAATATAGTGTAGTCATTGATCTATTGTTAGAAGTAGTTTCTCTTGGCATTAGGGATTTAGTTTTCAAGTTAGATTCACAACTCGTTGTGTTACAATTAAACAATCATTTTTCATTAAGAAATCCAAAGATATTGCATATGTATCTATGTGTTTGATTACTGGAAAGAAATTTTGATTTTATTACATATCAACACACTCAACGCAATTTGAATACATTAACAGATGCATTAGAAAATTATGTTCTTGATAGACATTTGCGTCATTTATAAAACTGATCATATTCTGGACACATAAGTAGAAAATAAAGCATGCATATATATATATATATATATATATATATATATATATATATATATATATATATATCTATATATATATATATATATATAGATATATATGTACATACATACATATATATATCAAGTGTGTCGAAGTTTTTACATCAAAAACTCAAAAAATAAAGTGTTCTGGGGCACTTGGATTTCAAAGCCAAAAAAATGTGTAAAAATAGCTAGAAATACTATAAGCTTGCATGGTAGCACGAGACTGCTCTGGTCACTCGGCCTAATTACTAACACACTCTTGCGGATGCTCCCATTGTGTGTCTGTACAAGCATAGTGGTACCTCGTCTATAGTAGCATACTTTGGAACTCCCCGAGTAATTGCATCTAGGTTGCACTCCATATCAGTTAAGGGGTCCACCTCTTCCTCATAGTCAGCACCCACTATCTAATGAGAAACCCGCCATGCTATTGGCGACATAACAAGTAGTCTTTCCGGTCCCACATCTGCACATTTATCATAAGTCAAGTCTTAGTTTACACTTTTACAAAAAAATCATAAGACTTGAAAAAATCCAAAAAACAAGTCTTTACCTGTATCAATCCATTATTCTCCTAGTGGAAGAGGTAGATCTGGATCTCATCTAAAATCCATGCCAGCATACGCATAATTGTCCACCATGAGTTATTGGCACTATAGCCATGTAAAAAACTGTGGAGGATAGTGCATCTGCTGACTCGTCCCTCCTCGAGGTATGATTTGACTCCACCTCAATAGCCTCGGGTCTTGGGGGAAAGATTTGGTACCTCTGCCCACTGATACTAGAATAGGGGCACCAACTCTAGGAAGAAAGTCACCAGTATCGAGCAGAACCCAAATTGTCTAAGGTTTCCCTGCTTCCCTTTGGTCAGCTATCTTTTCATATTCTCTAGAAGGCCTCCACACCAATTGAATATGGTGGGGGTTAGACACTCAACTCCATACCGTAATTGGGATTTCAAACTCTCATGTAGGGCTTGCGTCCCAGATATGTGAGCTATGGTGAATAGGATGGTTCATAAAGGAAGGTTGTTGGTGATCATGGCGATCTTCACCTTCCCACCCCTCGTCATCTCTGCACCTGGGCAATGCCTCCTAATCAGAGCACTAGTACTCTCACCACCTGGGCAAGATCTGAAGAGTTGGACTCTCTCTCCTCTTTGGGACAATCCTGTGATGAAATAGATGTATGATTCTTCTATTTCCAGTTCCTGGCCTTTGATTATGAATATCTCTCGATCCACATCCCAAAGACTGATCAAATAGGGCAACAATTCCATCTGAGCCCTCAGTACTGTGGTCCTGAAGAACTTCAGCAACCCACAATCTCTCAAGGAATTGATGCATTATGGATTCTGGGATGCTTGATGGTCTTCGGCCTCATGGATTCTTTATTTCCATTCTAGAACCATGATCTCCTGCAAAACATCATTTAACACCAATTAGAGACTTTTTCATGAATCAAAATCAAGAATTTTTTTTATTTAAAAAGGGTTTTTCCTTCAAAAAAAATCTACCTCGATGCCATTGCGCCTGTTTTGATTAATAGAGCGATATCAACGTGGGCATATTTTAGCTCGATAGCGATTATCACGAGTTCGATGACCAAACCCGTGATGATCACCGATGCTAATTTTTTTTAAAATGCTCCCTTTCAGCACACAAAGTTCCATTCAAAATGCATGAAAATGTGATGAAATGCAAGAGAAAGGAAAAACCTATTACCTGTTGCAGAATATTCGTGAAATGGTGCCTTTAATCTCCCACAATGGTCACATGAAAATTGAGCAAATTAGGTTACAAATGCACTTTCAGAACTTACTATGGTAAAATGGTGAAAAGTAATGTTACTTTTGGTTATTTATAAGTTTTGAAGTCATTTTTTGTCAATATTTTAATAATATTTTATTATTATTTCTCGATATTAGTGATGGGTGCATTTCTTTGTGCAGTTATAGGTGCTTTCGATGGACAGTGATTATTTTTGACTGATTCTCATGAGTTTTTGTTTTATCTCTTTTTCAGACTCATTAAAAATAAACGAAAAAGGAACCCCCCTAGAGTTGTCTTTAAGCCCTTTTCTAACTCTCAAAACTGAAAAGATCAACGAGTACTTGTCATTTTGAACTTGTTGGATTGACGTCACCTCAATATACGTTTACCCCATTTTCGAGTTGAGATTGACTATTTACGAAAAAGATACACCTTGGTCGACATGGTCAAGAGGATCTCTCAGATATTGTTTTCTACCTTTTCGAGTTCGAGAGACAAATTACGAAAAGGGACATGATGGAGTTTTCTTTTTCATCTCTTTTTCAAACTCTCTAAATATGAAAAAGATACCAAGTTATTCTTATGTCAGACTCGTTAAAATTTTATGGAAAAAGACTCGTCATCATGATGAGACCAAGTTTTTCCTTCCTAGGACTCTTAAAACTTACTAGAATGGATTCATTCGAAGAATGAACTTACATGACAAGCATATGCTATCCCCTTCAAGCTTGTGATAAAAATAATTGGGTTACTCACTAGAAATAGTGGGGGAAAATGGAAGATGAAGAATCCTTTGTATAGGTAGCATGCCACTCTTGAACATGACACTCTTCTACTTTCATGTCGGGTTTTGGATATCCTCACTCAGTCACTTGTCCTTCTAGGTTTGGGTGATCCATTTTTGGTTCTCATTCGACTATTCCATTTTGTCATCATGGCCTTTAGTCTTATGATTGAGTCAAATGTTCCCACACTCTGGAGTGATGTCGCGAGTGTTCAAGAGAAGTCCTATCTGTAGTTATTTACATATACATTGTTTGACCCATTGTTACAATATTGGATCTTATTCATTTCATTCCACTTTATTCCTTGTTTCATGTCGATGATGGGGGACTCATCATTACCCTTCTTCGAAGGGTCACTTCCTATCAAATTTATCTCATTATCCAGGAAGATGACTTAGAAACTCCCTTTCCGTACCTTAGAGCTTGAATGCCTTAATGGAAATTTCTTTGAATTTGACAATAGGTCTTCATCATTGGCTTTCGATTGGATGATTCCATGAGTGTTCAACTTTAGGTTCATTATCACATTCATAGATTGTATTGTCGTACCTTGAGAGCCATTGTTATTATTGGTGGTTTCTCTTGTACCTGTTAATAGTCCACATCATTGGCTGGTAATTAGGTGGTTTTCTAGCATGTTTGACTTCAACACATTTATTCACATGTTAGAAATCACAATTGATCAGTTTGGGATGGAGAGAAAGACCCTGAGTCCTATCTAATATGACTCAGGCTACATGGAGTTATATGTTATTCATGATTGTACACATGTTTCTGCTATATGGATGGTTGTGACCATACTGTGGGACTTTACATTTATGGCGATCCTTCTATGTCAGATGGCTACGACCATACCTTGGATCTTAGGTTCACATGTGATCCTTTTCATTTGGATGGTTGCACCCATACCGTGGATTCATGTTTTGATATTATATATGTGTATGTATGTGTGTCCTTGATTTGCAAGTCTCCTGATAGTGATTGTCCTTGTCGTTGCAAAAGCTTGTAAAGAATCTCAACCATCACTCCTCGTTAAGCCTTCATGCTTTAGGGGGCATCTATTACACAATATTTTGTCACACCCCATGCACTTCCTTATGACATACCCAAAAATTCCCAAAACATGACCATTATGTAGTGTACTCATTCATATATTCATCTCAGATCCTTCCTAAGACATTGATTGGAAAATTCCTTAATCTTTCCCTAAAAGAAATAGCTCTAAAACCCTAATTTGAGAATCATTGTGCTTATGAGACTAACGACAATGATGATTTCCTAGTGCATTGAACTTGACCCATGATGGCATCACTCTGTTCACTTGTATACCCATGATGATCCCAAAAAGGCAATATTCCCAAAGAGGATGAGAAGCTTCGTGATGTAGAAGCTTTTAGAGTGGGAGATGGAGGTTGTTTGGAATATATGAGGTCAAATTCTCCCAACTTGGCCTCTTGGTCTTATCCCTATGAGCTACCTCCTTCAGATGATGGCCTAATACTATCTTTGGAGAGATCTTAACTCCCTTTCCCAACCTATATATTCATCCTCTACAATTCCCAAATGGATGGTCTATGTCTATTTGCTCCCTTATGCTAAGATTGTGCCTATATGCTATTCATTTGGCTGGGAGAAGGAGTGCTTGGAGAGCTTATCTTGGACTTGGATATTCATTCAAGAAGAGCCTATCAACATGAAGGCTTGGTTGTATGCTTCCCCTTATTTTCTATTAATATACAACTTCTGGTTCATTTTCCCTAAATGTGTATGCTCATGTATCATTTAGCTTAACATTCCTTAATCAGTTAAGTAGGTTGATTTTGAATATGCTATTTGTATTTTCATGCCTTGTTGTGTCTTGATCTCTTGTGCAGGTTCATAAATGTTGAGAGTAGCAGGAACGAGCCCGTGATGCAAGCGATTCAAGGTATTCAACAAAGGAGATCATGATAGCATCAGAATGAGGTAGGACATCTTCTTTGTCTTCCTTTTTAATCATAACTTAGGAAAGTGTCTAGTAGATTGTCACTTCGATTGCTAGACCCACTTATTGGGCTAGATGGATCATCTTTGTCCACAAAGAGGATTTACCTAGACAAAAGTTGGGGATGTCCATCTCTCATGATATCATGGGATTGTGAAGTTGACCATCTCAAAGACTATCTTTGCCAAGAATCATACTTATCAAATTTTCCCCTTATGGTTATCTCCTCAGTCTTCTTGTGAACATGTACTACAAAACTGTCCTCTCGTCACACCATAAATTTCCCTAGGTGATGATGAACACATAAGATATCACATGAATCAAGTTCCTCTCCATTCGCCATGCCTCAAATGGGTTCACGCATTCATGGTGCTAGTATCCTTTTTAAATTCTTGTGATGACCATGATTCTTTCACAATTGGTCGCCAGTTGTAGGAAGGCATTCTTTCATATATATCTGACAATGAACTTGGTTTGATTGTTCATAGAATTCACAAGATTGTTCAAATGGATTTTTCTGTGTTCATTACAAACTAGGAATCTTATGTTTCAAGCAACCCATCTGACCAATTCTCTATCTTGGGTGACTGTCATTCATCTTATCATTTTCCCATCAACACATCCAGTGAGAGCTGCTTCGCGCTCTTTGATATTCATTCTTTAACATCTCTCTCTTCAGGTTTCCATCAAGTAGGTGAGGTGCTTCAACCTTCTCTGATAGTTATGGTAGGTCCTCACTATCTTGACATGATCTTTGAGGATGATCATATCTATTTTTATTTATAATATTCCCATTGTGATCCTACTTCTCAAATTGAAAATTCATATTTTCAAAGATCATGAGGCTTTCAAGCTAACCATCATGAATTTTATGATCCAATCACTGAATGGCTGGAAAAATCTTACTTGGAAAGCTCTGTTGTAGGCAATAAGTTTCAATCCTTCCTCGTTCTTGCTAAGAATTTCGGTGCATATGAGGATACACTCACAAGAGGCTTTCAAGGTTTGTTGAAAAGTGGTATCCATCAGAGAGGTAAGCATCTGGCTTGGGTAAAAGTAGTGGTTGTGACACGTATTTCTACCCATAGGAAAGGCCTTCCTTCCCGCGTGTAATTTTTTCAGGTTTTTGTATTTTCTCTTGCACATCACTTTTTATTTGTTTTAATTATTCATACCTTTGTGGACGTAGGTCAGGAATGACTTCCATGGCTTCACTGGAAATTTCATTACATGTAACCTGACCGTCTAGACGTTTGGATAGGAGTAGGATTAGTTGCATCTTAGTTTTCCTTTCGTTGCACTCATCTTGCACTTGTTCTCGGTAGTTCATCCTGGTTTTCTTCTTGTGGTTTTAAATCATGTTTTCTTTCAATTTTGGTTTCTTGGTTCTTTGTCTTCTTTCTTTTTACTTTTTTTCCTTCCTTTTTCAACTTTCTAATTGTTTTCACTAGACGAATAAGTGTTTTGCCTGGACCTGTTGTGGCTTCCGAATGTGTATGTGGTTGAGATTCAAAGAGTCTTGTGACAATTCAACATTTGTCCAATCTTGTGTCTAACTTCCTTGTAATTGGTTGTAATTTTTGGCTGATGAAGTCTTGAAGGAAAATATGATCTATACGTAAGGGGAGTTTTCGTCCAACCATAACCTGTGTCTAGACTGAGAACCTCATGCCTAGACTCAGTTTTCTACTTTGGTGTTTTTAAGGCTATCCAACTAGTAGAAATGGAGAAGGGGAAAAATCTGAATGAGAAAACCTAAATCAGAGGTATTTATATGCTTCTCTGAAGGAACAACATCTCTCGCTCTCAATAAATTAGGATTCCTCTACTGACCCAAAAATAAATAAGTGCCTATGCATAGTTCTCTTTAAAAAAAAATAACAAATGTGAAAGAAGAGAAAGGCTTTCTACGAAGAGAGGTGAAGCAAGCAAGTCCACCGGGGTACTATCCAAGCTAGCTAGTAGTGGAGCAATGTTTGTGTTCCTGTGTGACTCTGCCAGGGTACTGTCGAGGCCTGCTAACAGTGGAGCAACACCAGAGATGAAAAACTATACTTTGAAAATCTTAAGCTCGCGAGCTAAAATAACCTTCCTAATTTGAAACACTGTGATCTGTCTGAATCTTATGTTGTGTTCAACTGAGAAGGTACAAAGGGGACCATGCTTTCCCATGGGGCAAGTGGGGAAGCCAAAGTAATCTGCATGATGAATCAATACTCCCTCAATGACCAACCTGCACAGAAACGAACCAAGACAGAGAAGCTGTTATTGAACCAATGTGTTTCCAAGTGTTGTAGTGGCTACAACACCCTCCAAAATTTTGGCCAATACTTAAATTTTGGAGCCTACTGTCAATCTCATGATCATTTGTTCATGAGTCACTTGTGGGTAAGATGATGATCTCAAGCTCCCCTCTTCAATCTTAAGAGTTTCTCATGCTTTTATCTTTATATAGTATGTGTCATCCTTGGGCATGGGGATTATCGCTTGTCATGCAAAGGGAATTTTGTTTTGATTCAAGGGGTAATCTTTGTGATCATGGGTTGTCCTCACCAGATAGACATGTTTCACACTCATCTTACACACTCTTGCACAAGTGTCTCCTTTATCCTCTGAAAGTTTATCATCGGAGACACACTTGTTGTAAGTTGCCACAAAGGTTGTTGCATTAAGCGAAGTATGTTTTTACATGTTTTGGATGGTCTATGTTGTATCACTAAGTGTTGAATTGTGTGATCATAGCCAACTTATATCACTATTCACACCAGTTCCACTAATCCCACACGTAGCCAAATTCTGGAATTTCCCTAGCAACCTAGCCTCATCCAGCTTTCCTGAACCACGCACTTCGCATATGTAACACTAAATATTTTCTCTCAGCTTTTGCAATTTCCAATTGCACAGAAAGCCTAACCTCCATTAGCATCCAAAAATGCACTGTGGTTTCCTAGAGTGTCCTTCCCTCAGCTGGAACCGACTGTCTCGTAACTACGAAATTTTGTCCTCAGCTGCCCAGTTTTCCTTGCATCCTAAAATTGTGCAGATGTGTCCTCCTAGGGCCTCATCCCACAACAGTGCCTCACATCCTAAAATTGTGTAGTTTTGTCTCTAAGCTGCCTAGTATGCCTTGCATCTTGAAACTTCACAGATGTGTCCTGCTAGGGCCTCATCTCACAACAATCACTGCCTGCTAAAATTGTGCAATTGTCTCTCTCAAGGGCCACTAAGAAGGATGAAATTCTAGATGACTCTAAAGGAGCTAAGGAGAAAGATAAGCAAACCGAGGAACCCAAGGTATGATGGAATATTGGGACTGCCTGAAGACTCCATCTGATGCATAATCCTTTGGAGGGTAGATATGGAAAACAAAGCACATCTTTTGAAATACACCTCTTAGTGTAGCTTGAAGGTCTTCTTATCATTTTTATATTATTCCATCTTCAATGAAATGTATGGTTGCAAGCACTAAAAGTCATTCCATGTTTTTCCTTTATGTGTCTTGCTCCCTTTTGCTTGTTGGATCAAGTGTCATCTTTTGACATGTTTTGTTGTTATGTCATGTTTGTGAATCATTTTGGTTACCTTGAAGGTTGGTCTTTGTGTATAAAAGTTTTCCTGACCATCTAAACACCTATCACACTCATAGAAAAAGTTGTAAGCATTGTCGCACAAGCATTGTCATGGTCATCCAAAGGTCTATTCCAAGTGTTGCACTTGTTGCTTTTATCTCTAGATAGTCTAACAGAGGGAAATTATTTGTCTTCTTATCCCAGTGGTCTATGTTGTCATGTTGTTGAAGTATGCTAAGTGTGTGATCACGATTTCAAGTCCTCACAAGTTCACAGGCCTCCCACACTTAGTCATTTTCCTGAAAATCCTTCAGACTAAACAACTCCACTTCGTTGGACCCCAACTGAGCTGTATTGCATAGTCTTAGCCCTCAGTGATGCTTTTATGCTATCTAGAACTGCATGGTTCTTGAGGTTATTCCCCAAGACAATAGAACTATGAAATCCCAGAGGTGACCACTTTACCTTCCTTCCTAGATTTTCGCAGAAACTGCCTCAAAGTTTGACTTGAACTCCACAAAATCAATCATCAAGCCTCCTCCCTGCCTACAAGAACCCAAAAATGCACAAATACATGAGCCTGCTTAACCTCCTAGAAATGCACAAAGATGTCCTCTAAGTGACCTCCCGCAGCGGGGACTCACTTCTCCTAGAAACTGCACAAAACTGTCCTTTCTGGTCGCTCTGCTACCTTGTCTTGTCTTCCCTCGGAAAAATTTGCAGAGGTGCCTCCCAGGGTCCCAGCTTGCAGCTGGCACTGGTGACCTCAACTGCGCATACTACCTCCCAATGGCCACTGCGTAGTTTTCTCTGATAGTGAAGACTGTGCTCCGGAGTTGCTTAACCAAGCCTGAGAAACACACTACGCAGTCTCAGTGACCAGTCTCTCTTCATGTCACCTGGAACTATGCAATTCATAGCTACTGGGCCCTCTTCCTAGCCTGTCATCTATCCTTGGATCGATCCATGGAAACCAATGCATCATCTTAGACCGAGGTTCTTCGATTTGATGTTGTCCCATCATGAGTGAATTGCAAGAATAGGTATATTGATAGATCATGGTGAGATGATGAATGAGATGAAGAAGGAACAAACATGCTAGAATACTCACTTGCAACTGGATGGACAAAAGAATCTCATCAAAGAACAATAAAAGGGAACACATGCATGCAACCATCTTACAAGACCAAGATCATTGAAGACCCCACAACATCAAGCTATGTAGAGGAGAAGAGAAAGTGCATCCAAGAACACATCCATTACTTAGCAACAACAACAGCTTGACATTTCCACCACATCTAGGCAGTCCATGTCAGCAGTGTCATGTCAAGTTGTGCCATGATTTGTCGAGGCCACATCACTACTATGGGCCATATCTATTGTAACCGAATGTAATGTAATGTGAAATTCTAATGGACATACAATGAACATGAAGACTCATGTCAATTGAAAATTGATAGGAAGTTGAACGGTCATGAGGGTAGTCCAAGGGTCACAAGGGTCAAGCATCACCCTTGGATATATATACCCCGTCATTTTATGAGGAAGGGAATTTCCACCTTGGCTCCTCCCACGAAGCATAGAGATTTTTGAGTCAGTTCTTTGAGGAGCAAGGAGTGGCTCCAATGTCCCACTACTGGGGCTAGTGAAGTATGATGTACATATGTGTCTTGGAACTTTTTATTAATATAGAATCTTGTTCAGGCCATCACATTTTCATGCATGTTTCTTTCACATGTACTAAGATAGTTGAACTATTTTAGTTGTTTTAGTACTTACCTTATTGGGAATGTGTTGTATTGGTTATCACTATTGTCTCATCCTTGTGGACTACTCTGCAGGATACTAGACAAACCTTCCTCCCTTACTAGTTATAATGATTGTCACACATCCATTGTGGGCTACTCTGGTGGATGGTGGATAGGTCTCCCCTTGTACTTTGGTTTTAATGACTACCACGTTCGTTGTGGAATATTCCAATGGATGTTGGATAGACCATTCTTGGTTCATGTGTGTCTCTTCCTAGGTGGTACTATTACCTCTAACTTAGAGGCTCACTTTTATCCCCCTTTTGCAGTAAGATAACCTTGACACAATTATGTTACGCACTCATGAGACACACTTACCTTACTATTTGAGGATACCATCGTAAAACTCTCATGTGCTGACATCTAGAGCCAAGGAATATCTTTGAGTATTTGGAAACTGAGCCTTTACACCAGATGGAATCGTACACCAAATGTTGTGATGTCTAGTTGGGACTTCATATATGGGAGATCCCTTTGGTTGATGGATTTCCAACACTGTCAACAAGAATGTTAAGACCAACATCCCAAACTATTTGCGCCTCCTGAGCACTATATATCTAAGGCCTACCACCTTGGTATAATGGAAAATCCTTCTTGTGATGATATTTGTCCCCAATCCAACGCTACAATGGTCCCCTACCATCAACTCTATTCTACTACTCTCTAGGCTATGACCCATGTCCCTTATCAAATACATTAAAATTCTTGTAAGAAGAAACATTTTCTTTCTCACCTGCATTATGAGGGATTCCCCACTTCAGTGGTTAGTTCCCTTTATCTTTCTCATTCCCCTTAAATTCATTTTTAGGCTCAACTTTACGCTTTGCATCCTTAGAATAATGCTTAATTTTCCTAATGGCTTCCTCCAATGATCTAGAATAATCAAACTCAATTTGGTCTCTATATGCTGCTAGTAATCCAATAATGAATCTTTGAATCTTTGATTTCTCATCCTTGAGGTAAGGCACATAACTCAACATCTCCAAGAACTTGCTAGTATACTCATCATCTATCATAGAACCCATCTGCCACTCATAAAACTCATCTCTACCATCGTAATATCTCTCAAATAGCTATTTCTTCTTGAAGGGTCCCTTGAATTCATACCAACTCAAATATTCTTCTCAAATGCCTATGACATTCTTCACATCTTCCCACCAGATGTCTTCTTTCCCTTTAATACTAAAGGTAGTTATTTTGGCTTTCATGTTCTCCGAATAGTTATGTAATTTGAAGAATTTCTTGATCCCGAGAAACCATGTCTTTCCATATTCTGAATTCTTCATCTCTCCATCGAATGTAAGGGGATCGAATTTCTTGAAATCCTCTGGAAAATACTAACTCCTCCTATAATGATGATGGCAGTGATGACCATGATGCCTATTTGAACCAAAACTAGAGTAAAGCCCATGTCCACTACCTCTTCAATCAGACGTAGCAAAGAATCTGCCATCTCTAACCATGTCATCTTTATCTGACCTATGCCCACCATGAGAATTGCTACCATATGCTCCATTAGTACTTTACTCCTGTCCATGACTGATCCTAATCATTCCCTGTCTATGCAAGTCTGACAAACTTTGAAGGATAATTGCGCTAACTCCTTCTTGTTTTTCCTGTGCCCTAGCAATCTCTCTTGTAACTGAATGATTCTATCATTATCTATTTTTCAACTTCTTATCTTTTCCTTCAAACTCCTCAATGTGTTTGCCATATATGAGGAGTACTCATATCCTTGCTTTCAAACTGATCTCTAGGGAGAGTCTCATGAATTGTAATCCACCATTTTTCTAGTCATTTTGATCTTCTCCTTCCTACAAGAATGCCATGTCAGATAAACCAAATAGATACCATAATTAAAATCATACCTCAATGATGTTCAAGGGAGGCTTATCTCATCTGCAAAATCAATCCAAATTAGCACGAGACATGTATAATCATAATCATATCAGCATGTCAACGTCATGCATGAAAATACCAACTACATACCATGATCTCATACATGAAAACCATAAGCATGAAAATGCATGCATAAAAACATGCATCTATTCCATCTAGTCCAAGTATTTGAACCATGATCTGATACCGATTTGTAACATCACCTCCCATATTTAGCCTCTTTCACCAAACTACTAGGGTAAACATTAGGCGAGGGCTACTATGACAAGCCTCAACCTCCTATATCACCTTAAGAAAATAGAGTAGAAAAAAGAGATCTTATTGACCTTCTTCAGGAGCTACAGGACCCCTAGGAGCTAAATAACCACTCCAAGTGCCCAAAACCTAAGACAACTTAATTTTTGTAATGTGCTTCTGTTGACAAGGTTAATCCTCTTTGCGGACATAGACAATCCCTCTAGTCCAATAAGTGGGTCTAGCAACTGAAATGAAAATCAACTAGACATCTTCCTAGATTATAATTGAAAAGTAGAATGAGAGATATGACCTACCTTGCTCTGATGCTATTCCGATTTACTTTTTTGAGATCCTTGAATCGCTTGTGTCACGGAATTGTTCCTACTTCTTTCAGTGCTTATGTACCTACAAAAGTTATCAAGAGACAACAAAGCATGCCAACAACCAATAGAAAATCCAATAATAACCTACTTAACTGATCAAGGAGTGCCAAGCTAATATATACATGAACATATATATTTTGGGAAGATGAACCAACAATTGTATATTATTTAAAGAACAAATGGAAGCTTATAACCATAGCCTTGATGTTGAAAGGCTCTCCTTGAGTGGTAATCCAAGTCCAAGCCAAGAAACTCTCCAAACACTCCTTCTCCAAGTCTTATGAATAGCCTCTCAGAACAAGCTCAACATAGGGGTGAAAATAGACATAGATCAACCATTTGGGAATGGGAGAGGAGGAATTTATAGGATTGGAGAGGGAGTTAGGACTCCTCCAAAGATAGTATTAGGCCCACATATCAAGGAGGTAGCTCATAGGGATGTGACCAAGAGGTAAAATTAGAAGGATTCAACCTCATCTATGCAAAACCACCTCCAGCTCGCCGCTTTGGAAGATTCTAAATCATGAAGCTTCTCATCCTCTTTGCGAAAAAATCATTTTTGAGACCATCGCAGGTATGCAAGGGAACAGAGTGATACCATCATTGGCCTTGGCCTAACACAGTGCAATAGGCAATCAAAGCAGTTTTGAGCTTCATAAGGGTGATGATATTCGTTTAGGGTTTTAAGAGTTGTTTCTTAAAGGAAAGCTCTAGAGATTTTCCAAGAAAAGTTGAAGAAGGGATCTGAACTGTATACATGGATGGGTATACTATATAATGGTCATGTTTTAGGCACTTCAGGGTATGTCACAATGAAGTTTAGGAGGTGTGGAAAAACACTGTGAAATAGATTCCCCCTAAAGCATTAAGGTGGAACGAGGAGTGATGGGTGAGATTCTTTATGAGATTTTGGCAAGGATGAGGACACCCACTATCAAGAGACCTACAAATCAAGGACGCATATACATATACATATCTAAGATCAAGACATGAATCTATGGCATGGACACAACCATTCGAATGATGAAGACTATATGAAAAGATCCATGGTATGGTGTTGTGGGGAAAAATGCCTATGCAGGACGATCCTATCCACCTAAGGTGTGACAGTGCCTTAGCAACAAACAGAGACAGCTATTCTAGTATTCTTCCTTTATGAATTAAGAATGAAGAGAGATGGATGGACTAACCGGTGTCTTCCGTTTGTCCCTCGATCTGGTTTCTCTTCTCTTTGGGAGTTCACAGCTACTTGCCTTCTTGCTCGCCCAGCTTCAACAGGTCTCTGCAAGATCACAAGAGAAGAACACTACACAAAGACATAGATTCATAATCATAACTAGTTCAGGATTAGAAGTAAACTAAACATACTAATGCAATCATACATCAAAGATACATCAGTATATAGGAGAAACCAAGATAGATTTATTGATGAATAACAAGGTTCAGGAAGAGATACAACCCAGAGGGCTCCAATCCAGCATCTCCTTCCCAGCAGAATGGAATTCCTATCTTCACCTCCCTTCAAAGCATTAAGCACCCAATGATTCCAATCTCAAACCAACATCAATTCTTTGCAATAACAAAATTCCAGCCTCCAGATCTCATGGAGGAGAGATCCATATATAGATGTTTGGAGAGAGGATGAGTCAGCTTGAGATCTGACTAGTGTCCTCTCCCTCTATTAGTTCTTGATTCCACTTGGAGGTTCTTGCTTGACTTGGAGATTTTGGAACCTCTTACTCATCATAGTCGAATTCCCTGAGGCAAGTGTCATTTTGGAAGCTTCCTGGGTTTTGACAACTTGTGGAATGAACTTGCCACATGTCCAATCTCGCTCAGCGCAGGTAGCCAGTGTTGGCTTTGACATTCAGTGCAGGTAGCCAGTGTTGGCTTTGACATTCAGCGCAAACAGCTAGTGGAGCCACTGAATTGACCCTGAATTGACTTGTTTTTGAGCAGTTTCTGGTGGAGAACTTCTGTGAATTGCTGTGGTTTGTTAGCCTTGTTCCTCTAGGGGTAGGAACAACATGTTTAGGGACTTTGGATCCCTTAGATTATGGACATTTCATGCTCAATGCTGTAAGGCACAAAAATGTCTATAACAGTTGCCCCCTAAAGTATGAGGCCATTTATCGGGTGAAATGCTTTATCCAGGAGGGTCTGAAGTTCATCCAATGCTGGGAGGAGACCTGTAATAAGATACAATACAATACATTATTTTTCATACTACTTTCATGATCTAGCTGAGGCGGGCATTCCCATGCTCAACTTTATAAATTCATTTTTCTGTACATAGAGTAGACAATCGTCTGATGGTAGACTGATAATTTTGATGAAATTATCATCCTTTGGGTAGGATGGTTATCTGCTGCAATGATGTACATGTCAATGTCTTTATTTTTCGTGAATATATATCGCAGCCCGGATGGATGAAACTAGATCCGGGGTCTTCAAACTCGTTCGATCTTCACTCTAAGTACAAGTCGATCCATGTGAGAAATGTTCTGAATTCGAACATGGAAAGACATCGCTTGATTACCGGTCAATGAGGTAAACCGTTAACAAGCGCGAGAGGAATCACCGATAATGATAATGACCCTCAAGGTACTGCAGTACAATTCACGTGGTGTGAATAAAGGACTTGGCGTCGAACACCACGCAAAATCTTTCGGTCGAAGGTCATTGATGTATACCTGTCGCCGGAAGTGAGAAACTTGCCATTGAGGCATGCAAGCTTCAAAGTACTGAAGGGGTTGTTCCTAGATCAATTTCTTGGATAATGAGCTGATGTCGACAAGAAGCGATCCGTCAAAGGATGGCCTTAATGAATCCCACATCAATGACACGGAACGGAGCTAATGATTTTGATGGAGGTGAAAACGATCTGTGACATATGATTCAGGGTGGCGGTCATGAAAGGATGAAGGATAATGTATGGCAGTGGACGGGACACGGTTGACTTTTCTGAACGACTTCTCTTGAACATATGGCGACACTGATGCGATGGATCGATAGCATTACCCCAATTATGGATGGTATGGCGAGACCATGGTGATGTGACCGGTGAATGAAACAACCCAACCCGATTGTGGTACGGAGGAAAAGTGTCATGTTCAAGAGCGACTTGCTACCATCAAAGTTTTCTTCAGTTTCTCCCAATTCTTCCCCAGTCATTACTGACCAGTACCTCTTTATTTTTGTCGAGCTTGAGGAGGATAACATATGCTTGTTCTATAACCTGCCCTTCGGGCAAGCCCATCGCTATGTTTTAACGAGCCTAGCGATAGTGAAACTCGTTCTCGTCTAAAGACAAGTTTGTCGCTATTTAATGATTTTAACGAGTCTAACGACAAAGACAACTCGGTCCCTTTTCATTTTTAGAGAGTCTGAAAAGGTACGTAAAGATAACTCCAAAAGTCCTTTTTCGTCATCTAATCCCTTAAGTCCGAAAAATTATAAAACAGTACAGAAGGGATGAGTTTTCGATAGTTTTAACGAGCCGAACAAAACAAGCGCTCGATCTTTTTGTGCAATAATCCCTCAGGTCCAAAAAGATTAAAATCTAGAGGAGGGATAGCACTTCCGTTCGCTTTAACGAGCTGGAAGGCCAAAACTTGGCAATCTTTTCATATTTTACGAGTCAGATGAAAAGAGCTTAAAGAAGACTCGTCTTTTGAGGAACGAGTGATAAAAAGGGTTAGCAGTTGATTCCAGGTACAGGTTGGAATTTTCCAATCACGGCAGTGTCACAAGGATGGCTAGTGTAATCACTCTTCGCAGCTGTTCCTCAAAATGGGTAAACAATCAAATGGAGGTGAATGATCGGCCAATGGAAAAGTGGAGGTGATGGTGCAAACACGACCAAGGCTTTAATGGCTGATAATTTACATTCACAGTGGTTATTTACCGGGTAGTTCATTTTTTAACGAGCTTAAACGCGAAAAAACACTGCTCAATCTTATGTTTATTTTTTAACGAGCATGAACTATGTGCTAAAACTGCTCGGATCTTAAGTTTGCATGCCCCCAGCATAATAACGCAAATCGAGGTGCATGCCCCCCAAGCTTCATTGCATTCAACTTGGTGGTTGGAATGAAGGTTTACCTTTGAGATTTGAAAAGGGGATTTGTTTCATTTTTTAACGAGGTTAACACAATAAAAGAACTATCCTCATGACTCCTTGTTTCATTTTTTAACGAGGTTGACCCAAGATAAGAACTGTCCTAGGAAGGTTTCATAGACTCAACAGCAACAATCGAACTGCTTCTGCTCTTCTCAGTTGCAAAGTAGACAGTTGCTGCCTTGATCCAATCACTGGATTTGTCTATGATCTGAACAATGGAATCACAAATGATTTGATGATCCTTTGTGATAGATCTTAGTACCCCCTCAAAGCATCCCTTTGATTGTACCTTGCTTGTGGTTTTGATTTGGCCTGAAACCGTTGATTAATTAGCAATTTGTGACCCAGAACCCAGAGAGAAACGAGAGTTTCTCCTTCAGCACGACCCCTGTGAAGGGATTCTGCATTTCAACGCAGGTCCCATGAAGGCCACCTGCGCTGAATGTCAAAACCGCAGTGTTGAGGTTGCGCTGAACCAGTTTTGCCTTGTGCAGTTGGGGTTCTCTGCTCTCTGTTGCCCTGTTTTGATCTCTGCTTTTTGCAGCCTGTAACCAGCATAGGTACCAGTCTGATGACTCCTTTTCTCTGCTTAGATTCCGCCTCCTTTTGTACAAAAAGACTGTGAGTGTTTTTATGTGTTTGTGGCGTCATTTACAATTTTCCTTTGCATGAGTGAAGTAATCATCCTGTAGCCCTTGATTCAGATCTGTCGATTGTGATCTTAGGAGAGAGTTCATTGGCTGTTTATAGTTGATTATACATTTGCTTTTGCTTATTGGTTTGAGTTTGTCTCTTTTAAGTGTCGAAACAAGTGTTCATTTCGAAATTCGTAAAGTGTTGTAATCTCTTCTACCCTTTCTGATTTCGAAAAAGTAGACTTGTTTGTACTTGTCATTTAAAAGCAAATTCAAAGTTGTACAAAAAGCTTTCTTTGTAGGCATCAATACTAAGAAAGCGGAAAACAAACACCTACATTGTGCATTTGCATTTTGATAGTTTGCATGCTTGATTTAGGAAAAGTGCATTAGAGTGTGCTGATTGCTCTTTGAGAAAAGATGGTGTCTTTCTTTTCCCTTAGTAGCTAGGATTTTCAAAGTTGAAAAGATATAAAGCTTGCTTATCATCTTTAGACTACATTTAGGAATTGTATCATACATCTCGTGGTGATCCAGAAAGGAAAACTTCTAAAAATATCAACTTAAAGGTGTTCCGGCGTCGTAAAGCCTGGTGACTGTCGATCTCGTTGAAGGTGGGTGATTCCTCCTGAGGGACGATAGCGCCAATACGGATTGTGCTCCCACGTACCGTCGCGTATATATTGGGAGACCCCTATAGGCATAAAACCTTTATCCTTAGGAAGCCGTGTCGGCTGCCCTACTGATCACAATGCACTGAACACAACATTCAGGAAGATCGACTACCCGTACCCTAAAAAGTATTCTGCGGTTTTGCGAAAAGTTTGGCACACCCTCTGCCTAGAACTCCAGAGCAGTTCCTTTTGGCCTTTTTTAGACTCTATAACAGAAAAAGTCCATCCGAGCATTTGTCACTTCGAGCTCGTTAAAACATCGAAGGAGACTAGAGTCATCTTTAGCTTTTTCTCGACTCTTTAAAAGTGAAAAAGCAAGTTGTGTCTAAAGCGTCGTTAACAATTTATTTTAAACGGAACAATCACCCTTTATTCCCGCGTTGATCTTTAGGTTGAAAAAATGGAGCACACCAACCAAGGAATTCCCCTTGGTGGAAATCCTAGTCCCTTCTCCTCTTGGGGAGATGTTGGTGCGCCCCACATGGCCACTTTGTCACTTCCAGGATTGACAATTGGCCTGCCGGTCTGGCTCTTTTCAACCAATGTCGTTCAGAACACCACTATTCCTGAACAGTCAAGTCAACAGTTAGACCAGATCAGAGTTTCCCACCAGCCTTCTACTTCATCTTCCTCTCCTCCTTCCTCTTCGCTTGACGGAACTGGTAAAACAAAAACCGAGTTCCTAAGGAGAAGAAGGAGAAAAACAAGAAAGAGAAGAAGAAGAAGGAGCCAAAAGCGACTGGGGGCAAACAAGTGTCGTCTGACAAAAATCCACACACAGCACTGGCAAGGCCTAAATCGCCATGCGTCATATGCAAGGGAGACCACTTCCACAGAGATTGTCCATGTATCCCTCGGATACTAAGGGACTGGTCTCCCTGTTTGCACAATTCGGTAGCATCAACCTCTGATAGCCATGTTGACTGCTCACCGTCAATTAGCGGGAGTGAAGCCCCAGGACAAAGAGGGAAAGCTAAATTTCCCTGTAGACTATGTGAAGGCGACCATGCCATCCACCGTTGTCCCTTCTTAGACGAGGCAAAAAGAGTTTTGGAAGATCGCCCGATTTTACTAGCACAACTTCCTCCTGGATATCAAAAACTCCTGCCAAGTCCTTCGCTAGTTGAGAACCCGGCTGGCCTGCTCAGATGGTCAGCTGAAGCACCTATCATTGAAGATGAACCGTCTAAATCCATACCTGACGAAATTATAAAGGTTGAAACGACAGTTGACCATGTTTTTCCTTCAGAGGCTCTATCTTCGAATGATACCATCACAGAGGAGAGTAAAGACGACACCGTCCAAATTCTCTTCATCAACACTGACTCTGATGATCAAGGGGGCAATGCCCCCATTCCTTTATCGCAGGAAGGAAGTTCGTCAGAGTGATATCCGGCCATCTATTCGGTCCCACCACCAAGCAACCTAGTTGTCTCGTTCGACTGGAACCAACTAGGCAGACCCCGGTTGCCAGCAAGTATACCATTCAGAATTATTGTTCAAATATATAGAATGGTAATGGCTAGCACTATTATTGATGAGGGGGCATCTGTGAGTATCCTTTCCTCTATTGCTTGGAAAGCGCTTGGTTCGCCAACGCTTTTGCCTGAAATGAGAAATCTATCAGGCTTTGATAAAGGAACCAGTCGACCTTTAGGGATCCTCCCCAATGTGCCCATAACATTGAAAGGGAAGATCGTTCAAATGAACGTGATGGTCGTTCAAGGACCCTTGGATTATAACCTACTCCTTGGACGAGACTATATATATTGCATGGGAGCCGTCGTCTCGTCACTCTTTAGAGTAATGTGTTTTCCGCACGAAGGAAGAGTGGTCAAGCTCATGGACCAACTTTCATTTCCCAGATCACGCATCGCAAATAGTCATGTACCATCCCTAAATGGTCTATTCATGCAAGAAGTGTCTCAACCTACGGTCCGTCCTCCTGATGAGCGCGAGTAATCTGGGAGGATATGACTGGAACCCAGGGGGCATGAGTCCTGGTCTGCTTCGGCAGGAAAACTTTGGGTATAGGGTAGGTTTCCGCGGGAGAATATGACTAGTCCGTACCCCGTCCGTCATGGAAGAGGGGTTGTTCTAGAATAAGATTCTTTTGTCAAAGTTATGTGTTTGGCGCTCGTTGTCACTTACCTTTGTCTATTTCGGTAGGCATCGCCGAAGAAGTGTTTTATTCGTGGCCGCGAATGGAGCAATCTTTGGTAACCTGAAAGAGGTAGGCCTTTCCTGCTTAAACAAATGTTTTGGCGGGCAAAGTAAGGGTAACCTTGAAATCATACTTTATATCTGGGGGCATGCAAACCTTTTGGAGTGCGAGCAAGGGGCGGCTATTTATTTTTTAAATTTTTAGGTCCACCCTTTAAACTTGTAGGTGTAACCCTTTAAATTCGTAGGATTAGTCGTTTCCGAACTTGCATAACGAAAGGATCCGGAGCAAAGCTTCGTGAGATGAAGCTCCATAAAAAATAGAATCTCAATGAGGCACTCTTATCATATGACTGGTAAAATTGAGCAGTTTTAGCACAAAGTTCATGCTCGTTAAAAAATAAACGCAAGATCCGAGCAGTTTTAGCGCATAGTTCATGCTTGTTAAAAAATAAACATAAGATTGAGCAGTGTTTTTCCGCGTTCAAGCTTGTTAAAAAATGAACTATCTTCCGGTAAATAACCACTGTGAATGTAACCTTATCTGCCATTAAAGCCTTGGTCGTGTTTGCACCATCACCTCCACTTTTCATTTGGCCGATCGTTCACCTCCATATGATTGTTTACCCATTTTGAGGAACAGCTGCGAAGAGTGATTTCACCTAGCCATCCTTGTGACACTGCCATGATTGGAAAATTCCAACCTGTACCTGGAATCAGCTGCTAACCCTGTTTATCACTCGTTCCTCAAAATACGAGTCTTCTTTAAGCTCTTTTCAACTGACTCGTAAAATATGAAAAGATTGCCGAGTCCTTGGCCTTCCAGCTCGT
The DNA here is from genome assembly GCA_031772625.1 of Pinus tabuliformis. NCBI lineage: Eukaryota > Viridiplantae > Streptophyta > Pinopsida > Pinales > Pinaceae > Pinus > Pinus tabuliformis. Next base: position 823,610,390 of record CM062804.1, on the reverse strand, counting down.
TAAAGGGACATGAAGTGTTATCCCTCCTCTAGATTTTAATCTTTTTGGACCTGAGGGATTATTGCACAAAAAGATCGAGCGCTTGTTTTATTCGGCTTGTTAAAACTATCGAAAACTCATCCCTTTTGTATTGTTTTATACTTTTTCGGACTTAAGGGATTAGATGACGAAAAAGGAACTTTTGGAGTTAACTTTATGTACCTTTTCAGACTCTCTAAAAATGAAAAGGACCGAGTTATCTTTGTCGTTAGACTCGTTAAAATCACTAAATAGCGACAAACTTGTCTTTAGACGTGAACGAATTTCACTATCGCCAGGCTCGTTAAAACATAGCGATGGGCTTGCCCGAAGGGCAGGTTATAGAACAAGCATATGTTATCCTCCTCAAGCTTGACAAAAATAAAGAGGTACTGGTCAGCAATGACTGGGGAAAAATTGGGAGAAACTAAAGAAAACTTTGATGGTAGCAAGTCGCTCTTGAACATGACACTTTTCCTCCGTACCACAATCGGGTTGGGTTGTTTCATTCATCAGTCACATAACCATGGTCTCGCCATACCATCCATAATTGGGGTAATGCTACCGATCCATCGCATCAGTGTCGCCATATGTTCAAGAGAAGTCGTTCAGAAAGAGTCAACCGTGTCCCATCCACTGCCATACATTATCCTTCATCCGTTCATGACCGCCACCCTGAATCATATATCACAGATCGTTTTCACCTCCATCAATATCATTAGCTCCGTTCCGTGTCACTGATGTCGGATTCATTAAGGCCCTCCTTTGACGGATCGCTTCTTGTCGACAGCAGCTCATTATCCAAGAAGTTGATCTAGGAACAACCCCTTCAGTACTTTGAAGCTTGCATGCCTCAATGGAAAGTTTCTCACTTCCGGCGACAGGTATACATCAATGACCTTCGATCGAAAGATTTTTCGTGGTGTTCGACGCCAAGTCCTTTATTCACACCACGTGAATTGTACTACAGTACCTTGAGGGTCATTATCATTATCGGTGATTCCTCTCGCGCTTGTTAATGGTTTACCTCATTAACCGGTAATCAAGCGATGTCTTTCCATGTTCGACTTCAGAACAATTCTCACATGGATCGACTTGTACTTAGAGTGAAGATCAAACGAGTTTGAAGACCCCGGATCTAGTTTCATCCATCCGGGCTGCGATATATATTCAGGAAAGATAAAGACATTTGACATGTACATCATTGCAGCAGATGATCATCCTACTCAAAGGATGATAATTTCACCAAAATTATCAGTCTACCATCAGACGATTGTCTGTTCTATGTACAGAAAAATGAATTTATAAAGCTGAGCATGGGAATGCCTGCCTCAGCTAGATCATGAAAGCAGTATGAAAAATAATGTATTGTATTGTATCTTATTACAGGTCTCCTCCCAGCATTGGATGAACTTCGGACCCTCCTGGATAAAGCATTTCACCCGATAAACGGCCTCATACTTTAGGGGGCAACTGTTATAGACATTTTTCTGCCTTACAGCATTGAGCATGAAATGTCCATAATCTAAGGGATCCAAAGTCCCTAAACATGTTGTTCCTACCCCTAGAGGAACAAGGCTAACAAATCACAGCAATTCATAGAAGTTCTCCACCAGAAACTGCTCAAAACAAGTCAATTCAGGATCATGTCAATGGCTCCAGGGGCTGTCTACGCTGAATGTCAATGGCTACACTGGCTACCTGCGTTGAATGTCAAAGCCAACACTGGTTACTTGCGCTGAGCGAGAGTGGACATGTGGCAAGCTCATTTCTCAAGGTGTCAAAACCCAGAAAGCTTCCAAAATGACACTTGCCTCAGGGAATTCGACTGGTGATGAGTAAGAGGTTCCAAATCTCCAAGTGGAAGCAAGAACCTCCAAGTGGAATCAAGAACTGACAAAGGGACAGGACACTAGTCAGATCTCAAGCTGACTCATCCTCTCTCCAAACATCTATATATGGATCTCTCCTCCATGAGATCTGGGGGCTGGAATTTTGTTATTGCAAAGAATTGCTATTCGTTTGAGACTGGAATCATTGGGTGCTTAATGCTTTGAAGGGAGGTGAAGATAAAAATTCCATTTTGCTGGGAAGGAGATGCTGGATTGGAGCCCTCTGGGTTGTATCTCTTCCTGAACCTTGTTATTCATCAATAAAGCTATCTTGGTTTCTCCTATATACTGGTGTATCTTTGATGTATGATTGCATTAGTATGTTTAGTTTACTTCTAATCCTGAACTAGTTATGAATATGAATCTATGTCTTGTGTAGTGTTCTTCTCTTGTGATCTTGCAGAAACCTGTTGAAGCTGGGCGAGCGAGAAGGCAAGTAGCTGTGAACTCTCCAAGAGAAGAGAAACTGGATCGAGTGACAAACGGAAGACACCGGTTAGTCCATCCATCTCTCTTCATTCTTAATTCATAAAGGAAGAATACTAGAATAGTTGTCTCTGTTTGTTGCTAAGGCACTGTCACACCTTAGGTGGATAGGATCGTCCTGCATAGGCATTTTTCCGCACAAACTCAACAGCCACTCATGTAACCCATTTGCTCATAGCAAAGGAAAACCTCTGTTGACTTATATAAGTCATGGGTTTTGTGAGCTTAGACAGCAATTGTGTCCCCAGCGGAGTCGCCAATTTGTTGTGGGGAAAAATGCCTATGCAGGATGATCCTATCCACCTAAGGTGTGACAGTGCCTTAGCAACAAACAGAGACAGCTATTCTAGTGTTCTTCCTTTATGAATTAAGAATGAAGAGAGACGGATGGACTAACCGGTGTCTTCCGTTTGTCCCTCGATCCAGATCCTCTTCTCTTTGGGAGTTCACAACTAATTGTCTTCTCGCTCGCCCAGCTTCAACAGGTCTCTGCAAGATTACAAGAGAAGAACACTACACCAAGACATAGATTCATAATCATAACTAGTTTAGGATTAGAAGTAAACTAAACATACTAATGCAATCATACATCAAATATACATCAGTATATAGGAGAAACCAAGATAGCTTTATTGATGAATAACAAGGTTCAGGAAGAGATACAACCCAGAGGGCTCCAATCCAGGATCTCCTTCCCAGCAAAATGGAATTCCTATCTTCATCTCCCTTCAAAGCATTAAGTACCCAATGATTCCAGTCTCAAACCAACAACAATTCTTTACAAAATTCTAGCCCCTAGATCTCATGGAGGAGAGATCCATATATAGATGTTTGGAGAGAGGATGAGTCAGCTTGAGATCTGACTAGTGTCCTCTCCCTCTGTCAGTTCTTGATTCCACTTGGAGGTTCTTGCTTCCACTTGGAGATTTGGAACCTCTTACTCATCATAGTCGAATTCCTTGAGGCAAGTGTCATTTTGGAAGCTTCCTGGGTTTTGACACCTTGAGAAATGAGCTTGCCACATGTCCACTCTCGCTCAGCGCAGGTAGCCAGTGTTGGCTTTGACATTCAGCGCAGGTAGCCAGTGTTGGCTTTGACATTCAGCGCAGACAGCCAGTGGAGCCATTGACATGATCCTGAATTGACTTGTTTTGAGCAGTTTCTGGTGGAGAACTTCTGTGAATTGCTGTGGTTTGTTAGCCTTGTTCCTCTAGGGGTAGGAACAACATGTTTAGGGACTTTGGATCCCTTAGATTATGGACATTTCATGCTCAATGCTGTAAGGCACAAAAATGTCTATAACAGTTGCCCCCTAAAGTATGAGGCCGTTTATCGGGTGAAATGCTTTATCCAGGAGGATCCAAAGTTCATCCAATGTTGGGAGGAGACCTGTAATAAGATACAATACAATACATTATTTTTCATACTACTTTCATGATCTAGCTGAGGCGGGCATTCCCATGCTCAGCTTTATAAATTCATTTCTTTGTACATAGAACAGACAATCGTCTGATGGTAGACTGATAATTTTGATGAAATTATCATCCATTGAGTAGGATGATCATCTGCTGCAACGATGTACATGTCAAATGTCTTTATCTTTCCTGAATATATATCGCATCCCGGATGGATGAAACTAGATCCGGGGTCTTCGAACTCGTTCGATCTTCACTCTATGTACAAGTCGATCCATGTGAGAATTGTTCTGAAGTCGAACATGGAAAGACATCGCTTGATTACCAGTCAATGAGGTAAACCGTTAACAAGCACGAGAGGAATCACCGATAATGATAATGGCCCTCAAGGTACTGCAGTACAATTCACGTGGCGTGAATAAAGGACTTGGCGTCGAACACCACGCAAAATCTTTTGGTCGAAGGTCATTGATGTATACCTGTCGCCGGAAGTGAGAAACTTGCCATTGAGGCATGCAAGCTTCAAAGTACTGAAGGGGTTGTTCCTAGATCAACTTCTTGGATAATGAGCTGAAGTCGACAAGAAGCGATCCGTCAAAGGAGGGCCTTAATGAATCCCACATCAATGACACGGAACGGAGCTAATGATTTTGATGGAGGTGAAAACGATCTATGACATATGATTCAGGGTGGCGGTCATGAACGGATGAAGGATAATGTATGGCAGTGGATGGGACACGGTTGACTCTTTCTGAACGAATTCTCTTGAACATGTGGCGACACTGATGCGATGGATCGGTAGCATTACCCCAGATATGGATGGTATGGTGAGATGATGGTGATGTGACCGGTGAATGAAACAACCCAACCCGATTGTGGTACGGAGGAAAAGTGTCATGTTCAAGAGCGACTTGCTACCATCAAAGTTTTCTTTAGTTTCTCCCAATTTTTCCCCAGTCATTGCTGACCAGTACCTCTTTATTTTTGTCAAGCTTGAGGAGGATAACATATGCTTGTTCTATAACCTGCCCTTCGGGCAAGCCCATCGCTATGTTTTAACGAGCCTAGTGATAGTGAAACTCGTTCTCGTCTAAAGACGAGTTTGTCGCTATTTAGTGATTTTAACGAGTCTAACGACAAAGATAACTCGGTCTGTTTCATTTTTAGAGAGTCTGAAAAGGTACATAAAGTTAACTCCGAAAGTCCTTTTTCATCATCTAATCCCTTTAGTCTGAAAAAGTATAAAACAATACAGAAGGGATGATTTTTCGATAGTTTTAACGAGCCGAACAAAACAAGCGCTCGATCTTTTTGTGCAATAATCCCTCAGGTCCAAAAAGATTAAAATCTAGAGGAGGGATAGCACTTCCTGTCGCTTTAATGAGCTTGAAGGCCAAGACTCGGCAATCTTGTCATATTTTACGAGTCAGTTGAAAAGAGCTTAAAGAAGACTCGTCTTTTGAGGAACGAGTGATAAAGAGGGTTAGCAGCTGATTCCAGGTACAGGTTGGAATTTTCCAATCATGGCAGTGTCACAAGGATGGCTAGGTGAAATCACTCTTCGCAGCTGTTCCTCAAAATGGGTAAACAATCATATGGAGGTGAACGATCGGCCAAATGAAAAGTGGAGGTGATGGTGCAAACACGACCAAGGCTTTAATGGCAGATAAGGTTACATTCACAGTGGTTATTTACCGGGTAGTGGTTCATTTTTTATTTTAAAATGAGCTTAAACGCTGGTGGAAACACTTGCTCATTGCTTATGTTTATTTTTTAACGAGCATGAAGTCCGCGTTAAAACTGCTCGGATCTTGCATTTATTTTTTAACGAGCATGAAATTTGTGCTAAAACTGCTCGATTATATGGTCAAATTTTGATTTTTTACCATAACTAGCTTTTCCCTTTTCAAAGATAGTACTGTATCCTCAATTGCTGCATCAAACTAGTTAGAAATGAATAACATTTGTTTTGAAAATGAGATAAAACCCTAATATTTCGCTTTGAACTACGTAAAAGGCAATTAAAAAGTGTTTTTACCTCTCATTTTACCATTTCATTTGAACTTGGTTTGTTGGAGCTTTGGAGGTGCCTCTTCCCCTTTGATTTCCACCAGCTGATTTCGGGAGATTCTGTGGACGATTCTCAGTGCCGTCTGGAACAGGTAGGAGCTAAACCCTAGCTCTTTCTTTTCATGGTTTCCTTTTTCCATTTTGTGCCCGTTTTCCTGCTTCCCTGAGCCCCTGGGGTTTTGTTAGGGCGCTCTTCCATCAGCGCAGCTGGTTCACTCGAAACCTGCGCTGAATGTCAAGCTGTCTGAAGGCAGTTTGACCTTTAACGTAGGTGGAACACTGGCTAGTTGCGCTGGGCATAGAAAATTGGTTTTGTTGCACAGTTTCTGATGAAAATTTTGCCAGTTTCTCTTCAAATCCAGGATCTAACTCCTCTCATGTTTTTTTTTCAGAGATTATTGGAGCAAAATGACCCTTACATGGTGAGAATGAGGACATGAAGAAGAGGACATGATCGCCCTCCATGATCCTGTCACGGTGAACGCGCTGCAGAACTGTGGCCTGCTGAAGTTCTTCCGTATCTCTAGTATGAGAGCACAGATCTCCTTACTGCAGTATATGCTTGATGCTTTGGATCCTATCAACCAAGTATTTCAGATTAGGGGCAAATCCATCCCCTTGACCATAGTAGACATTTACTTCTTGACTGGATTGTCAAGGCGGGGTACCCCCATTTCTTTGTTAGGTTTGGCCCGAGGGAATGACTCCGTGAGAGATTATGTCCGCCAGTATTGCAGGGAAGGATCTCAGCCGAGCAGAGATGGCAAGGTCATTATCCGTGAGATTACTGACAGGTCTCTCAGGTCCATTCTGTATACTATTGGTAGGATGGCCGGTAGCGCATCTCTTCATGTTGCCAACAGATCTTATGTGCAACATGCCTTGGAGTGCCTCCAACCGAAAGTCTTCAACTGGTGTGGTGCAGTACTTATCCAGATGAAAAGTCAGTTGACCAAGGTAAAGGACGGGAAGCTGAAGAACTTTGGATTTGGTTCTATCAATGTTCCTAGATCAGCTTCTTGGACAATGAGCTGATGTCGACAAGAAGCGATCCGTCAAAGGAGCGCCTTAATGAATCCCACATCAATGACACGGAATGGAGCTGATGATTTTGATGGAGGTGAAAACGATCTGTGACATATGATTCAGGGTGGCGGTCATGAACGGATGAAGGATAATGTATGGCAGTGGATGGGACAGGGTTGACTCTTTCTGAACGACTTCTCTTGAACATGTGGCGACACTGATGCGATGGATCGGTAGCATTACCCCAATTATGGATGGTATGGCGAGACCATGGTGATGTGACCGGTGAATGAAACAACCCAACCCGATTGTGGTACGGAGGAAAAGTGTCATGTTCAAGAGCGACTTGCTACCATCAAAGTTTTCTTTAGTTTCTCCCAATTTTTCCCCAGTCATTGCTGACCAGTACCTCTTTATTTTTGTCAAGCTTGAGGAGGATAACATATGCTTGTTCTATAACCTGCCCTTCGGGCAAGCCCATCGTTATGTTTTAACGAGCCTAGCGATAGTGAAACTCGTTCTCGTCTAAAGACAAGTTTGTCGCTATTTAGTGATTTTAATGAGTCTAACGACAAAGATAACTCGGTCCTTTTCATTTTTAGAGAGTCTGAAAAGGTACATAAAGTTAACTCCGAAAGTCCTTTTTCATCATCTAATCCCTTTAGTCCGAAAAAGTATAAAACAATACAGAAGGGATGAGTTTTCAATAGTTTTAACGAGCCGAACAAAACAAGCGCTCGATCTTTTTGTGCAATAATCCCTCAGGTCCAAAAAGATTAAAATCTATAGGAGGGATAGCACTTCCTGTCCCTTTAACGAGCTGGAAGGCCAAGGACTCGGCAATCTTTTCATATTTTACGAGTCAGTTGAAAAGAGCTTAACGAAAACTCGTCTTTTGAGGAATGAGTGATAAACAGGGTTAGCAGCTGATTCCAGGTATAGGTTGGAATTTTCCAATCACGGCAGTGTCACAAGGATGGCTAGGTGAAATCACTCTTCGCAGCTGTTCCTCAAAATGGGTAAACAATCATATGGAGGTGAACGATCGGCCAAATGAAAAGTGGAGGTGATGGTGCAAACACGACCAAGGATTTAACGACAGATAAGGTTATATTCACATTGGTTATTTACCGGGAATTGGTTCATTTTTTATTTTAAAATGAGCTTAAACGCTGGTGGAAACACTTGCTCATTGCTTATGTTTATTTTTTAACGAGCATGAAGTCCGCATTAAAACTGCTTAGATCTTGCGTTTATTTTTTAATGAGCATGAACTGTGTGCTAAAACTGCTCGATTATACCAGTCATATGATAAGAGTGTCTCATTGAGATTCTATTTTTTATGGAGCTTCATCTCACGAAGCTTTGCCCCGGATCCTTTCGTTATGCACGTTCGGAAACGACTAATCCTACGAGTTTAGAGGGTTAGAGGTCCTAAAAATTTAAAAAATAAATAGCTGCCCCTTGCTTGCACTCCAAAAGGTTTGCATGCCCCCAGGCATAAAGTACGATTTCAAGGTTACCTCTACTTCACCTCTGCCAAAACATTTGTCTTGCCGAGAGAGGCCTACCTCTTTCAGGTTACCCAAAAATTGTCTCGTTCGCGGAGCAAACAAGACACTTCTTCAGCGATGTCTACCAATGGTGAGCAACGACGCCCGCCGACTCACATAACTTTGACAAAAGAATCTTATTCTAGAACAACCCCTCTTCCTAGATGGACGGGGTACGGACTAGTCATATTCTCCCGCAGAAACCTACCCTATACCCAAAGTTTCCTTGCCGAAGCAAACCAGGACGCATGCCCCCTGGGTTCTAGTCATATCCTCCCGAATTACTCGCGCTCATCAGGAGGACGGACTGTGGGTTGAGACACTTCTTGCATGAATAGACCATTTAGGGATGGTATATGACTATTTGCGATGCGTGATCCGGGGAATGAAAGTTGGTCCACGAGCTTGACCATTCTTCCTTCATGCGGAAAGCACATTACTCTAAAGAGTGAGGAGACGACGGCTCCCATGCAATATATATAGTCTCGTCCAAGGAGTAGGTTATAATCCAAGGGTCCTTGAACGACCATCACGTTCATTTGAACGGTCTTCCCTTTCAATGTTACGGGCACATTGGGGAGGATCCCTAAAGGTCAACTGGTTCCTTTATCAAAGCCTGATAGATTTCTCATTTCAGGCAAAAGCGCTGGCGAACCAAGCGCTTTCCAAGCAATAGAGGAAAGGATACTCACAGATGCCCCCTCATCAATGATAGTGCCAGCCATTACCATTCTGTATATTTGGATGATAATTCTGAATGGTATGCTAGCTGGTAAGCGGGGTCTGCCTAGTTGGTTCCAGTCGAACGAGACAACTAGGTTGCTTGGCGGTGGGACCGAATAGATGGCCGGATATCGCTCTGACGAACTTCCTTCCTGCGATAAAGGAATGGGGGCATTGCCCCCTTGTTCATCAGAGTCAGTGTTGATGAAGAGAATTTGGACGGTGTCATCTTTATTCTCCTCTATGATGGTATCATTCGAAGATAGAGCCTCTGAAGGCAAAATCGGGTCAACTTTCATTTCAACCTTTAGACTTTCGTCAGGTATGGATTCAGGCGGTTCATCTTCAATGATAGGTGCTTCAGTTGACCATCTGAGCAGGCCAGCCGGGTTCTCAACTAGCGAAGGACTTGGCAAGAGTTTTTGATATCCAGGAGGAAGTTGCACTCGTAAAATCAGGCGATCTTCCAGAACTCTTTTTGCCTCGTCTAAGAAGGGACAACGGTGGATGGCATGGTTGCCTTCACACAGTCTGCAGGGAAATTTAGCTTTCCCTCTTTGTCCTATGGCTTCACTTCCACTAGTTGACGGTGAGCAGTCAACATGGCTATCAGAGGTCGATGCTACCGAATTGTGCAAATGGGGAGACCAGTCCCTTAGTATCCGAGGGATGCAGGGACAATCTTTGTGGAAGTGGTCTCCCTTGCATATGATGCATGGCGATTTAGGCCTTGACAGTGCTGTGTGTGGATTTTTGTCAGACGACACTTGTTTGCCCCCAGTCGCCTTTGGCTCCTTCTTCTTCTTCTCTTTCTTCTTCTTCTCCTTCTTCTCCTTAGGAACTCGGTTTTTTGTTCTACCAGTTCCGTCAAGCGAAGAGGAAGGAGGAGAGGAAGAATTATATGAAGTCGAAGGCTGGTGGGCAATTCTGGTCTGGTCTAACTGTTGACTCGACTGTTCAGGAATAGTGGTGTTCTGAACGACATTGGTTGAAAAGAGCCAGACAGGCAGGCCAATCGTCAATCCTGGAAGCGAAAATGTGGCCATGTGGGGCGCACCAACATCTCCCCAAGAGGAGAAGGGACTAGGATTTCCAACAAGGGGAATTCCTTGGTTGGTGGGCTCCATCTTTTCAACCTAAAGATCAATGCGGGAATAAAGGGTGATTGTTCTGTTTAAAATAAATTGTTAACGACGCTTTAGACACAACTTGCTTTTTCACTTTTAAAGAGTCGAGAAAAAGCTAAAGATGACTCTAGTCTCCTTCGATGTTTTAACGAGCCCGAAGTGACAAATGCTCGGATGGACTTTTTCTGTTATAGAGTCTGAAAAAGGCCAAAAGGAACTGCTCTGGAGTTCTAGGCAGGGGGTGTGCCAAACTTTTCGCAAAACTGTAGAATACTTTTTAGGGTACGGGCGGTCGATCTTCCTGAATGCTGTGTTCAGTGCATTGCGATCAGTAGGGCGGTCGACACGGCTTCCTAAGGATAAAGGTTTTATTCCTATAGGGGTCTCCCAATATATACGCGACGGTACGTGGGAGAACAATCCATACTGGCGCTATCGTCCCTCAGGAGGAATCACCCACCTTCAATGAGATCGACAGTCACCAGGCTTAACGACGCCGGAACACGTCTCTAGCCTAGACCTCTATGTTGTGCGTTATGTTGCAAAGCGTTGTTAAGTTCATTCAGTTTATTTTAAGTTGATCTTTTTAGGAGTTTGCCTTTCTGGATCACCACGAGATGTATGATACAATTCCTAAATGCAGTCTAAAGATGATAAGCAAGCTTTATATCTTTTCAACTTTGAAAATCCTAGCTACTAAGGGAAAAGAAAGACACCATCTTTTCTCAAAGAGCAATCAGCACACTCTAATGCACTTTTCCTAAATCAAACATGCAAACTATCAAGATGCAAATGCACAATGCAGGTGTTTGTTTTCCGCTTTCTTAGTATTGATGCCTACAAAGAAAGCTTTTTGTACAACTTTGAATTTGCTTTTAAATGACAAATACAAACAAGTTTACTTTTTTCGAAATCAGAAAGGGTAGAAGAGAATACAACACTTTGCGACTTTCGGAATGAACACTTGTTTCGACACTTAAAAGAGACAAACTCAAACCACTAAGCAAAAGCGAATGTATAATCAACTGTAAACAGCCAATTGAACTCTCTCCTAAGATCACAATCGACAGATCTGAATCAAGGGCTACAGGATGATTACTTCACTCATGCAAAGGAAAACTGTAAATGACGCCATAAACACATAAAAACACTCACAGTCTTTTTGTACAAAAGGAGGCGGAATTCAAGCAGAGAAAAGGAGTTATCAGACTGGTACCTATGCTGGTTACAGGCTGCAAAAAACAGAGATCAAAACAGGGCAACAGAGAGCAGAGAACCCCAGCTGCACAAGGCAAAAATGGTTCAGCGCAACCTCAACACTGGGGTTTTGACATTCAATGCAGGTGGCCTTCACGGGACCTGCGTTGAAATGTAGAATCCCTTCACAAGGTTCGCGCTGAACAAGAAACGAGAGTTTCTCACTGGGTTCTGGGTCACAGATTGCTAATTAATCAACGGTTTCAGGCCAAATCAAAACCACAAGCAAGGTACAATCAAAGGGATGCTTTGAGGGGGTACTAAGATCTATCACAAAGGATCATCAAATCATTTGTGAGTCCATTGTTCAGATCATAGACAAATGCAGTGATTGGATCAAAGCAGCAACTGTCTACTTTGCATCTGAGAATAGCAGAAGCAGTTCGATTGTTGCTGTTGAGTCTATGAAACAAACAATGATAGAGACACAAATAAAATGACTAAAAAAATCTCCCTAGCAGAGTCGCCAATTTGTTGTGGGGAAAAAATGCCTATGCAGGACGATCCTATCCACCTAAGGTGTGACAGTGCCTTAGCAACAAACAGAGACAACTATTCTAGTATTCTTCCTTTATGAATTAAGAATGAAGAGAGATGGATGGACTAACCGTTGTCTTCCGTTTGTCCCTCGATCCGGCCTCTCTTCTCTTTGGGTGTTCCCACCTACTTGCCTTCTCGTTCGCCCAGCTTCAACAGGTCTCTGCAAGATCACAAGAGAAGAACACTACACAAAGACATAGATTCATAATCATAACTAGTTCAGGATTAGAAGTAAACTAAACATACTAATGCAATCATACATCAAGAATACATCAGTATATAGGAGAAACCAAGATAGCTTTATTGATGAATAACAAGGTTCAGGAAGAGATACAACCCAGAGGGCTCCAATCCAGTATCTCCTTCCCAGCAAAATGGAATTCCTATCTTCACCTCCCTTCAAAGCATTAAGCACCCAATGATTCCAATCTCAAACCAACAACAATTCTTTGCAATCACAAAATTCCAGCCTCTAGATCTCATGGAGGAGAGATCCATATATAGATGTTTGGAGAGAGGATGAGTCAGCTTGAGATCTGACTAGTGTCCTCTCCCTCTGTCAGTTCTTGATTCCACTTGGAGGTTCTTGCTTCCACTTGGAGATTTGGAACCCCTTACTCATCACCAGTCGAATTCTCTGAGGCAAGTGTCATTTTGGAAGCTTCCTGGGTTTTGACACCTTGAGAAATGAGCTTGCCACATGTCCACTCTCGCTCAGCGCAGGTAGCCAGTGTTGGCTTTGACATTCAGCGCAGGTAGCCAGTGTTGGCTTTGACATTCAGCGCAAACAGCCAGTGGAGCCATTGACATGATCCTGAATTGACTTGTTTTTGAGCAGTTTCAGGTGGAGAACTTCTGTGAATTGCTGTGGTTTGTTAGCCTTGTTCCTCTAGGGGTAGGAACAACATGTTTAAGGACTTTGGATCCCTTAGATTATCGACATTTCATGCTCAATGTTGTAAGGCACAAACATAGAACCAAATCAAGATAGAACCATTTGTTTCCAAGAGGCACTAAAAGCAGTTCGATGATCACTTCACTCATGCAAAGGAAAACTATTGTGTCTGGAATTCAAAGAGGATAGTTCTTTTATTGTGTCAACCTCATAAAAAAATGAAACAAATCCCCTTTTCAAATCTCAAAGGTAAACCTTCATTCCAACCACCGAGTTGAATGCAATGAAGCTTGGGAGGCATGCACCTCGATTTGCGTTATTATGCTGGGGGCATGCAAACTTGAGATTCGAGCAATTTTAACACACAGTTCATGCTCGTTAAAAAATAACCGCAAGATTCGAGCAGTTTTAGCGCATAGTTCATGCTCATTAAAAAATAAACATAAGATTGAGCAGTGTTTTTCCGCGTTTAAGCTCGTTAAAAAATGAACTACCCGATAAATAACCACTGCGAATGTAAATTATCAACCATTAAAGCCTTGGTCGTGTTTGCACCATCACCTCCACTTTTCCATTGGCCGATCATTCACCTCCATTTGATTGTTTACCCATTTTGAGGAACAGCTGCGAAGAGTGATTACACTAGCCATCCTTGTGACACTGCCGTGATTGGAAAATTCCAACCTGTACCTGGAATCAGCTGCTAACCCTTTTTATCACTCGTTCCTCAAAAGACGAGTCTTCTTTAAGCTCTTTTCATCTGACTCATAAAATATGAAAAGATTGCCGAGTTTTGGCCTTCCAGCTCGTTAAAGCGACCGGAAGTGCTATCCCTCCTCTAGATTTTAATCTTTTTGGACCCGAGGGATTATTGCACAAAAAGATCGAGTGCTTGTTTTTTTCGGCTTGTTAAAACTATCGAAAACTCATCCCTTTTGTATTGTTTTATACTTTTTCGGACTTAAGGGATTAGATCACTAAAAAGGACTTTTGGAGTTATCTTTATGTACCTTTTCAGACTCTCTAAAAATGAAAAGGGACCGAGTTGTCTTTGTCGTTGGACTCGTTAAAATCATTAAATAGCGACAAACTTGTCCTTAGACAAGAACGAGTTTCACTATCGCTAGGCTCGTTAAAACATAGCGATGGGCTTGCCCGAAGGGCAGGTTATAGAACAGGCATATGTTATCCTCCTCAAGCTTGACAAAAATAAAGAGGTACTGGTCAGCAATGACTGGGGAAAAATTGGGAGAAACTAAAGAAAACTTTGATGGTAGCAAGTCACTCTTGAACATGACACTTTTCCTCCGTACCGCAATCGGGTTGGGTTGTTTCATTCACCGGTCACATCACCATGGTCTCGCCATACCATCCATATCTGGGGTAATGTTATCGATCCATCGCATCAGTGTCACCATATGTTCAAGAGAAGTCATTCAGAAAAGTCAACCGTGTCTCGTCCACTGCCATACATTATCCTTCATCCTTTCATCCTGAGGTTTTGTTCCAAAGTTCTTCTCTTTGGCAGTTCACAGCTACTTGCCTTCTTGCTCGCCTAGCTTTAACAGGTCTCTGCAAGATCACAAGAGAAGAACACTACACAAAGACATAGATTCATAATCATAACTAGTTCAGGATTAGAAGTAAACTAAACATACTAATGCAATCATACATCAAAGATACATCAGTATATAGGAGAAACCAACATAGCTTTATTAATGAATAACAAGGTTCAAGAAGAGATACAACCCAGAGGGCTCCAATCCAGCATCTCCTTCCCAGCAGAATGGAATTCCTATCTTCACCTCCCTTCAAAGAATTAAGCACCCAATGATTCCAATCTCAACCCAACAGCAATTCTTTGCAATAACAAAATTCCAGCCCCTAACTATGTCCTATCCTTTGAGATTTGCATATGCAGGACAAAGGAATTCATTAAGGCCCTCCTTTGATGGATCGTCCTGCATAGGCATTTTTCCCCAGTGGAGTCGCCAATTTGTTGTGGGGAAAAATGCCTATGCAGGACGATCCTATCCACCTAAGGTGTGACAATGCCTTAGCAACAAACAGAGATAGCTATTCTAGTATTCTTCCTTTATGAATTAAGAATGAAGAGAGATGGATGGACTAACCGGTGTCTTCCGTTTGTCCCTCGATCCGGCCTCTCTTCTCTTTGGGTGTTCCCAGCTACTTGCCTTCTCGCTCGCCCAGCTTCAATAGGTTTCTGCAAGATCACAAGAGAAGAACACTACACAAGACATGGATTCGTATTCTTAACTAATTCAGGATTAGAAGTAAACTAAACATACTAATGCAATCATACATCAGAGATACATCAGTATATAGGAGAAACCAAGATAGCTTTATTGATGAATAACAAGGTTCAAGAAGAGATACAACCCAGAGGGCTCCAATCCAGCATCTCCTTCCCAGCAAAATGGAATTCCTATCTTCACCTCCCTTCAAAGCATTAAGCACCCAATGATTCCAATCTCAAACCAACAGCAATTCTTTGCAATCACAAAATTCCAGCCTCTAGATCTCATGGAGGAGAGATCCATATATAGATGTTTGGAGAGAGGATGAGTCAGCTTGAGATCTAACTAGTGTCCTCTCCCTCTGTCAGTTCTCGATTCCACTTGGAGGTTCTTGCTTCCACTTGGAGATTTGGAACCCCTTACTCATCACCAGTCGAATTCTCTGAGGCAAGTGTCATTTTGGAAGCTTCCTGGGTTTTGACACCTTGAGAAATGAGCTTTCCACATGTCCACTCTCGCTCAGCGTAGGTAGCTAGTGTTGGCTTTGACATTCAGCGCAGGTAGCCAGTGTTGGCTTTGACATTCAGCGCAGACAGCCAGTGGAGCCATTGACATGATACTGAATTGACTTGTTTTTGAGCAGTTTCAAGTGGAGAACTTTTGTGAATTGCTGTGGTTTGTTAGCCTTGTTCCTCTAGGGGTAGGAACAACATGTTTAGGGACTTTGGATCCCTTAGATTATGGAAATTTCATGCTCAATGTTGTAAGGCACAAAAATGTCTATAACAATTGCCCCCTAAAGTATGAGGTCGTTTATCGGGTGAAATGCTTTATCCAGGAGGGTCCGAAGTTCATCCAATGCTGGGAGGAGACCTGTAATAAGATACAATACAATACATTATTTTTCATATTGCTTTCATGATCTAGCTGAGGAGGGCATTCCCATGCTCAGCTTTATAAATTCATTTTTCTGTACATAGAACAGACAATCGTCTGATGGTAGACTGATAATTTTGATGAAATTATCATCCTTTGAGTAGGATGATTATCTGCTGCAATGATGTACATGTCAAATGTCTTTATCTTTCCTGAATATATATCGCAGCCCGGATGGATGAAACTAGATCCGGGGTTTTCAAACTTGTTCGATCTTCACTCTAAGTACAAGTCGATCCATGTGAGAATTGTTCTGAAGTCGAACATGGAAAGACATCGCTTGATTACCGGTCAATGAGGTAAACCGTTAACAAGCGCGAGAGGAATCACCGATAATGATAATGACCCTCAAGGTACTGCAGTACAATTCACGTGGTGTGAATAAATGACTTGGCGTCGAACACCACGCAAAATCTTTCGGTCAAAGGTCATTGATGTATACCTGTCGCCGGAAGTGAGAAACTTTCCATTGAGGCATGCAAGCTTCAAAGTACTGAAGGGGTTGTTCCTAGATCAGCTTCTTGGATAATGAGCTGATGTCGACAAGAAGCAATCCGTCAAAGGAGGGCCTTAATGAATCCCACATCAATGACACAGAACGGAGCTAATGATTTTGATGGAGGTGAAAATGATCTGTGACATATGATTCAGGGTGGCGGTCATGAAAGGATGAAGGATAATGTATGGCAGTGGACGGGACACGGTTGACTTTTCTGAACGACTTCTCTTGAACATATGGCGACACTGATGCGATGGATCGGTAGCATTACCCCAGATATGGATGGTATGGCGAGACCATGGTGATGTGACCGGTGAATGAAACAACCCAACCCGATTACAGTACGGAGGAAAAGTGTCATGTTCAAGAGCGACTTGCTACCATCAAAGTTTTCTTTATTTTCTCCCAATTTTTCCCCAGTCATTGCTGACCAGTACCTCTTTATTTTTGTCAAGCTTGAGGAGGATAACATATGCTTGTTCTATAACCTGCCCTTCGGGCAAGCCCATTGCTATGTTTTAACGAGCCTAGTGATAGTGAAACTCGTTCTCGTCTAAAGACAAGTTTGTCGCTATTTAATGATTTTAACGAGTCCAACGACAAAGACAACTCGGTCCCTTTTCATTTTTAGAGAGTCTGAAAAGGTACGTAAAGATAACTCCAAAAGTCCCTTTTCATCATCTAATCCCTTAAGTCTGAAAAAGTATAAAACAATACAGAAGGGATGAGTTTTGGATAGTTTTAACGAGCCGAACAAAACAAGCGCTCGATCTTTTTGTGCAATAATCCCTCAGGTCCAAAAAGATTAAAATCTAGAGGAGGGATAGCACTTCCGGTCGCTTTAACGAGCTGGAAGGCCAAAACTCGGCAATCTTTTCATATTTTACGAGTCAGATGAAAAGAGCTTAAATAAGACTCGTCTTTTGAGGAACGAGTGATAAAAAGGGTTAGCAGCTGATTCCAGGTACAGGTTGGAATTTTCCAATCATGGCAGTGTCACAAGGATGGCTAGTGTAATCACTCTTCGCAGCTGTTCCTCAAAATGGGTAAACAATCAAATGGAGGTGAATGATCGGCCAATGGAAAAGTGGAGGTGATGGTGCAAACATGATCAAGGCTTTAATGGCTGATAATTTACATTCGCAGTGGTTATTTACCAGGTAGTTCATTTTTTAACGAGCTTAAACGCGGAAAAACACTGCTCAATCTTATGTTTATTTTTTAACGAGCATGAACTATGCGCTAAAACTGCTCGGATCTTGCGTTTATTTTTTAACGACCATGAACTGTGTGCTAAAACTGCTCGAATCTTAAGTTTGCATGCCCCCAGCATAATAACGCAAATCGAGGTGCATGCCCCCCAAGCTTCATTGCATTCAACTCGGTGGTTGGAATGAAGGTTTACCTTTGAGATTTGAAAAGGGGATTTGTTTCATTTTTTAACGAGGTTGACACAATAAAAGAACTATCCTCATGACTCCTTGTTTCATTTTTTAACGAGGTTGACACAATATAAGAACTGTCCTCGGAACCCACTGTATTTACAGTATTTGATAGAAAATCGAAAACTGAAGGATGATAAAGGTCATCTTGAGTATCTTCTCCACAATCCGGGAGAAGGGAACAATGGTGGGAATCATTCCATGGTGCCCCGTCAATTATCATTGATTGGACAATTCCTTTGTCGGTTCCATGCACTCGCGACCAAGGATCTGAAGGGGTACCATATTCTCTAGACCTATCTATCCAAACGCTTGATGAGCGTTGATTTGGGTTTGCCCTCCAAGCCAAGAAAATTGATTGCTACAATATTTCTATTATGGCGATGATCCATGCTGACAAAATGTTTAGGAATCTTCCGAATCCATTAGATATAGAAGATTTCATATTGTAGGTTTCCACTGTGGCCACTTCCGCCAGATTACTTGGAGGCGGTAGGGCAAAAGTACCCATTAAGGCAAGGTCCTTCAGTAGGCCTACTCCGATATTTTGAAGTGAATGGTTGCTTCCATGGATCATGGGAATGCTTCCTGTAACTTGTGAACCATTAGGGAGGAAGTTTTGTTGGTCGACGATCGTAATCCCTCCTTGAAAAGGGAATGCGATCTTTCTAAAATAGGTCGACACTACAGCCGCCATGGCATACATCCATGGTATTCCCAGTAGGATGTTGTAATCAAGATTCCCATCGATGACTTCAACATCTATTTCTACGGTTTTTCCCTCTAGTTCAACCTTCAAGTTATTTAGGATACCGCACGGGGTATATGTCCTTCCGTCGAATGCTTTTAATGTCGTCGAAGATCGCGACAAGGTTGGAGATCCTAAAGTTTTCCAGCAACTCATCGACATAATACATGTTGATTCCCCCTCATCAATAATTGTTCGGTGAACAGTTTTGTTGAGGGCTTTCACTTGAATAAGGAAAGCTAGTTGAGCTGGTAACTGAGGATCGTATCCTTTGTGGTCGAAGGATACAAGATTGGAATCCTTAGGATCAACCCCACCAACAGCCGATAACAAAGCCTGCCTTTGGGATGGACAATTTTGTAGTACTTCAAGAGTCGACATAGCGGATGGCGATTGGGCCAAATCTTCCACTATGTTATAATGCTGCGCCGCTCTGGCACGAGGATTAAATGTCGACTTGTGTACTACTCCCTTTGGCGGTTTTATTGTTAATTCAGGAATGATGGGTGGTACAACTTCTGTCGAAGTTGTTGTCGAACTACTTGGTTGATCTTTATCTTTGTCGTTTGACAGCTGTGGATTCCCGTAATCTTTGTTCCTTGTCGAAATCAAAGCATCATTTTGTTGCTTGGAGATCGACAACATTAGCACTTGCGACGGGGAAGCATTTCCACTATCAACCAGATTTTGACCTGGATTGGGAAACGGATCAGTTAACACAGCTGAGGTTTGCGAACTTTTGAAGAATCTTTTAAGCTCAGCTTTGTATGGACAATCGGCTGTCCAATGATCCTCGTCACATATCATGCATGGACTTTTTGGTTTCCCTTTCCGAGGAGGGTTTGAAGAAGTTTTTCCAGGAGATGACTCACCTTGTTTCTTCTTATTCCCTTTGTTTTGTTTCTTCTTGCTTCCTGGTTGATTGGTTTCTTTGCCTTTATCTACTGATATGGCATTTACTTCTGAAGCAAGAATTTCTTCTTTTGCATTTTGATCTGAAGTCTTACAGGCTTTCTTAGATGAAGCCTTTGTCTATTTCGCGTTTGTCATGCCAATCACACCCTCGCCGGCATGAGAGTCACTATTTGATTTAGGAGGAGGAGGAATTGAGAATTCCGGTCTAGGGGCGTCAGGTATTTTGTCGTAGAGCGTGCCAGGCTGAGTGTAAACTAAGTCTAGATATTGTGCATGAGCAATAACTTGCTCCTCCGTTACGACTCCCCCCTTGGCCACATCTTCTGTGATGGCAGGAAGCAATGACTTTATAAACCATTCAGCTAATAACTGATCGAGAACGTAAGTCTTCACCATCCTACGACGACGACGCCACTCATGTATATGATCGGATATATGAGTGGCCGTTGTCTGCTTGAAGTTGGTGAAGATTTCCGTTCCCGTTTCATACCTTATCGGTAATTGAAAATGGGTCAAGAAAGTCGTGGCTAGGGAGCTGAAATTGTCGAACGAGGCTCTAGGTAATTCAATATACCATTTAGCCGCTGGACCCGTTAACGTCCTCTAAAAAAGGCGAAGCCTTATTGAATCATCGTTTAGGGTGTTTGATGAACACCACAGATGAAATGTCATCATGTGATTCGATGGGTCTTCGCCTGGATTTCCATTAAATTTAGGAATGTCCGATGGAAGTTTGTGAGGAATCGCTGGCCACCAAGGGGCGTAAGCAATTGGATCATTCGTTAACCGGTGTAAATCGGGTAACTCTAAAGTTGCCACGAATGGTAACTGCTGATTCAGGTTAGGCGAAGCATACCCAGGATACGATGGAATCACCTGAACAGTTGGTCTTTGCATACCAGCATAATGTAATTGATGTTGGTATGACTGATACGGTTGGTGGACTTAACCACTGTAAAGCGGTTGGTTTTGACCATTTTGAATGTACGGTTGTCCACTGTTCGCAAAGATCTGCTCCTCAGAACCTTGGTACACTTGCTAGAACTTTGGTTGTTGGTATTGCACCAGCCACGGTTGTGAAGCCATGTTCTGCTGTGCTATACTATCCGGCGGACCAAGATGTGGGGTAATTGTACCCGTTTGGACCTGTGTCGCCCCACTAGTTGGCGATTGTGGTTGAGTCACAAGGTCAAGGGGCTGTTGCATAACAACCTGAGAAATTTGAGGTTGACATACAACAGGCATCGTTTGAACTTGTGACACTGTTACAATAGCTGGCCTTGTCGGGATGTTCGACATAGGTACACATTGTTGCATAGAATACACAACTCTTGGTTGCTGGGGTAGTATAGGTACCCAGCCACTTGTCGTAACTCAAGTATAACCTGAATACTGTTGAGAACTCCCGTATGGATATCCTCCCGGAGGGGGAAATGAAAGGGCATACTGCCCCCCATATGGTGGTAATCCGGAACACAAGGGGATTGATTGCCCTTGGGGACTGGATGGCCCAAATTGACCTCCATAGGGATCAATTTGTCGAGTCTCAATATAAGAGTTGCCGGATATTATTCCGGAGGAACAAACTGGAACAGACCACACTGTCGAAATAGTCCCTGGGTGGACTCCTTCTAGCGGTTGTGAGCTAGTTGGGACAGATGGTACGCAGGCAAACATCGTCGGAGTGACCGCAGGGAGCTCTGCTGTCGCCGTGTCGTTCGACATAGTCCTAGATGTTGACGGTTGTTCAAACATTTTGAGTCTATCCAATAGATTGCCTAGCGATTCTATAGGAACTTCCACTGGTGATAGACTAACTTCTGATGTAGAAGGAAATAGAGTGACCCCTACTCCAAAATGTGTTGTGGGGAAAAATGCCTATGCAGGACGATCCTATCCACCTAAGGTGTGACAGTGCCTTAGCAACAAATAGAGACAACTATTCTAGTATTCTTCCTTTATGAATTAAGAATGAAGAGAAATGGATGGACTAACCGATGTCTTCCGTGTGTCCCTTGATCCGGTTTCTCTTCTCTTTGGGAGTTCACAGCTACTTGCCTTCTTGCTCGCCCAACTTCAATAGGTCTCTGCAAGATCACAAGAGAAGAACACTACACAAAGACATAGATTCATAATCATAACTAGTTCAGGATTAGAAGTAAACTAAACATACTAATGCAATCATACATCAAAGATACATCAATATATAGGAGAAACCAAGATAGCTTTATTGATGAATAACAAGGTTCAGGAAGAGATACAACCCAGAGGGCTCCAATCCAGCATCTCCTTCCCAGCAGAATGGAATTCCTATCTTCACCTCCCTTCAAAGCATTAAGCACCCAATGATTCCAATCTCAAACCAACAGCAATTCTTTGCAATAACAAAATTCCAGCCTCTAGATCTCATGGAGGAGAGATCCATATATAGATGTTTGGAGGGAGGATGAGTCAGCTTGAGATCTGACTAGTGTCCTCTCCCTCTGTCAGTTCTTGATTCCACTTGGAGATTCTTTCTTCCACTTGGAGATTTGGAACCTCTTACTCATCACCAGTCGAGTTCCCTGAGGCAAGTGTCATTTTGGAAGCTTTCTGGGTTTTGACACCTTGAGAAATGAGCTTGCCACATGTCCACTCTCGCTCAGCGCAGGTAGCCAGTGTTGGCTTTGACATTCAGCACAGGTAGCCAGTGTAGCCATTGACATTCAGCGCAGACAGCCAGTGGAGCCATTGACATGATCCTAAATTGACTTGTTTTGAGCAGTTTCTGGTGGAGAACTTCTGTGAATTGTTGTGGATTGTTAGCCTTGTTCCTCTAGGGGTAGGAACAACATGTTTAGGGACTTTGGATCCCTTATATTATGGACATTTTATGCTCAATGCTGTAAGGCACAAAAATGTCTATAACAGTTGCCCCCTAAAGTATGAGGCCATTTATCGGGTGAAATGCTTTATCCAGGAGGGTCCAAAGTTCATCCAATGCTGGGAGGAGACCTGTAATAAGATACAATACAATACATTATTTTTCATACTGCTTTCATGATCTAGCTAAGGCGGGCATTCCCATGCTCAGCGTTATAAATTCATTTTTCTGTACATAGAACAGACAATCGTCTGATGGGAGACTGATAATTTTGGTGAAATTATCATCCTTTGAGTAGGATGATCATCTGCTGCAATGATGTACATGTCAAATGTCTTTATCTTTCCTAAATATATATCGCAGCCTGGATGGATGAAACTAGATCCGGGGTCTTCAAACTCGTTCGATCTTCACTCTAAGTACAAGTCAATCCATGTGAGAATTGTTCTGAAGTCGAACATGGAAAGACATCGCTTGATTACCGGTCAATGAGGTAAACCATTAACAAGCGCGAGAGGAATCACCGATAATGATAATGACCCTCAAGGTACTGCAGTACAATTCACGTGGTGTGAATAAAGGACTTGGCGTCGAACACCACGCAAAATCTTTCGGTCGAAGGTCATTGATGTATACCTATCGCCGGAAGTGAGAAACTTGTCATTGAGGCATGCAAGCTTCAAAGTACTGAAGGGGTTGTTCCTAGATCAACTTCTTGGATAATGAGCTGAAGTCGACAAGAAGCGATCCGTCAAAGGAGGGCCTTAATGAATCCCACATCAATGACATAGAACGGAGCTAATGATTTTGATGGAGGTGAAAACGATCTGTGACATATGATTCAGGGTGGCAGTCATGAATGGATGAAGGATAATGTATGGCAGTGGATGGGACACGGTTGACTCTTTCTAAACGACTTCTCTTGAACATGTGGCGACACTGATGCGATGGATCGGTAGCATTACCCCAAATATGGATGCTATGGCGAGACCATGGTGATGTGACCGGTGAATGAAACAACCCAACCCGATTGTGGTACGGAGGAAAAGTGTCATGTTCAAGAGCGACTTGCTACCATCAAAGTTTTCTTTAGTTTCTCCCAATTTTTCCCCAGTCATTGCTGACCAGTACCTCTTTATTTTCGTCAAGCTTGAGGAGGATAACATATGCTTGTTCTATAACCTGCCCTTCGGGCAAGCCCATCGCTATGTTTTAACGAGCCTAGCGATAGTGAAACTCGCTCTCGTCTTAAAGACAAGTTTGTCGCTATTTAGTGATTTAGACGAGTCTAACGACAAAGATAACTCGGTCCTTTTCATTTTTAGAGAGTCTGAAAAGGTACATAAAGTTAACTCCGAAAGTCCTTTTTCGTCATCTAATCCCTTTAGTCCGAAAAAGTATAAAACAATATAGAAGCGATGAGTTTTCGATAGTTTTAACGAGCCGAACAAAACAAGCGCTTGATCTTTTTGTGCAATAATCCCTCAGGTCCAAAAAGATTAAAATCTAGAGGAGCGATAGCACTTCCTGTTGCTTTAACGAGCTGGAAGGCCAAGACTCGGCAATCTTTTCATATTTTATGAGTCAGTTGAAAAGACCTTAAAGAAGACTCGTCTTTTGAGGAACGAGTGATAAACAGGGTTAGCAGCTGATTCCAGGTAGAGGTTGGAATTTTCCAATCACGGCAGTGTCGCAAGGATGGCTAGGTGAAATCACTCTTCGCAGCTGTTCCTCAAAATGGGTAAACAATCATATGGAAGTGAACGATCGGACAAATGAAAAGTGGAGGTGATGGTGCAAACACGACCAAGGCTTTAATGGCAGATAAGGCTACATTCACAGTGGTTATTTACCGGAAAATAGTTCGTTTTTTAACGAGCTTGAACGCGGAAAAACACTGCTCAATCTTATGTTTATTTTTTAACGAGCATGAACTATGCGCTAAAACTGCTCGGATCTTGCGTTTATTTTTTAACGAGCATGAACTGTGTGCTAAAACTGCTCGTTTATATGGTCAAATTTTGATTTTTTACCATAACTAGCTTTGCCCTTTTCGAAGATAGTACTGCATTCTCAATTGCTGCATCAAACTTAGTTAGAAATTAATAACATTTGTTTGAAAATGAGAGTAAAACCCTAATATTTCGCTTTGAACTACGTAAAAAGCAATTAAAAAGTGTTTTTACCTCTCATTTTACCATTTCATTTGAACTTGGTTTGTTGGAGCTTTGGAGGTGCCTCTTACCCCTTGATTTTCACTAGCTGATTTCGGGAGATTCTGTGGACGATTCTCGGCGCAGTCTGGACCAGGTAGGAGCTAAACTCTAGCTCTTTCTTTTCATGGTTTCATTTTTCCATTCTGTGCCTGTTTTCCTGTCTCCCTGAGCACCTGGGGTTTTGTTAGGGCACTCATCCATCAGCGCAGCTGGTTCACTCGAAACCTGTGCTGAATGTCAAGCTGCCTTAAGGCAGTTTGACCTTCAACGTAGGTGGAACACTGGCTAATTGCGTTGGGCACAGAAAACTAGTTTTGTTGCACAGTTTTTGATGAAAATTTTGCCAGTTTCTCATCAAATCCAGGATCTTACTCTTTCCCTTGTTTGTTTTGCAGGGACCTTTGAGAAAAATGACCCTTACATGGCGAGAACGAGAACATGAAGAAGAGGACATGATTTCCCTTCATGATCCTGTCACAGTGAACGCGCTGCGGAACTGTGGCCTGCTGAAGTTCTTTCGTATCTCTAGTATGAGAGCACAGATCTCCTTACTGCAGTATATGCTTGATACTTGGGATCCTATCAACCAAGTATTTCAGATTAGTGGCAAATCTATCCCCCTGACCATAGTAGACATTTACTTCTTGACTGGCTTGTCGAGGCGGGGTGCTCCCATTTCTTTGTCAGGTTCGGCCCGAGGGAATGACTCCGTGAGAGATTATGTCCGCCAGTATTGCAGGGAAGGATCTCAGCTGAGCAGAGACGACAAGGTCGTTATCCGTGAGATTACTGACAGGTCTCTCAGGTCCATTCAGTATACTATTAGTAGGATGGCCGGTAGTGCATCCCTTCATGTTTCTAACAGATCCTATGTGCAGCACGCCTTGGAGTGTCTCCAACCGAAAGTATTCAACTGGTGTGATGCAGTACTTCTTCAGATGAAAAGTCAGTTGACCAAGGTAAAGGACGGGAAGCTGAAGAACTTTGGATTTGGTTCTATCTTGACTGCCTTTGCCTTGGAGAAGATACCACTGATACAGCCTCAGTATATTGCGCTCGACTTGCCTTCTCCTATCGAGCCACGCATGCAGAGATGGGTTGATCACATGTCTAGGCATGCTGGTCAATCTCAGATTTCTTTCACTGATATCTTCTTCAGGTGGTTCGAGCGTCAGGAGATGGTCTATTCCGAGTATCCATATGTTGGCATGGATTTCCGAGGCGATCCGGATTTGGTACTACCGGATGGCGAACAGTGGGGTGCTATTGGTAAAATCTTTGACCATATCACTGTTTACTGTTTTTATTCATAATGTTTCTGTGCTTTACTCTGTCAAGACTTTAATCAAACTCTTGTGTGCATGCAGATGTTGGTCCTGTTCATCCAGCAGTTCACCCGAGAGTGCCAGTCGCTGCCCCAGCAGGGGAGCCTGCTGGGAGGGTTATTCTTCGTGACCTTGACGTGGCTGAGACCCTTACAGCTATGCAGGAGCAGGTTGAGAGCCTTACTCTTGGTATTCTGGATGTACGGATCGACGAGTTACCTTTACAGTTGCAGCGGCATACTAATGGTGTGCCTATACGATGGACTCGTCTCTTGCGCATGATTGCACAAGCCGTGACGTGCTATCATGAGCATCACTAGGCTAGGGTGCCCCCTAGCATTTTTGAGTTCTTGGGTCATGCGACCAATTTTTGTCTTGGTTACAGAACATTATGTGTAAACGATAAACAACTTTTATATATATATTTTGATTTTCGGGGTTTATTCCGGTTGAGTTATATGATCCACTTGCACAACATTGATGATGCATTTCTTTTTATAAATGTCGCAAATGTCTATCTAACACATAGTTTGCTAATGAGTCGGTTAATGTGTTTAAGTTCCTGGAAATATGTTGGTATTGAATTAACTCAAACTGTCTTTCCAAAATCTTAACCCTTAGAAACATACGATAAATAGCTGGATTACGGACGGAATATATACCATTGAGTTGTAGTATCATGAGTTGTGAGTCTAGCCTAACGATTAGTCGGTGTATACCATGGGTGATGGCATCATAGAGTAGTTCTATCAATGCGCTATACTCAGCGATATTATTCGTTGATTGCCCAATACACACACCTCTGAAACATACTAACTCGCCACTTGGATCAAAAATGGCCCAGGCCGCGGAGGACAGGTTCCGCGAACTACGACTCGCTCCATCAGCATATCCCACACATGTCTCAGAAAGGTTCGACATCTGCGATAAATGTAAAAAGGTGGATTACTCGACCAAAACAAACACTTTAGCGAAAACAAAATACAACAAAAGCACACAGGTTACTATTTAAGAATAGTAACGCTTGAGGTACAACCCATTGCGGGGTTGCGCCAGTGGAATTCCGTCATAATCAATTAACTCGTAGGATCCTTTTTCTAACACTCGTTTAACAATATAGGGGCCCATCCATAAAGAATTCAATTTTCCTGCTCCCAATTTGTCGGATTCTTGGTCGTAAAGCAAGACCAAGTCACCTTCTGAGAAGACACGGGGTTTGACATTCTTGTCGAACTGCGCCTTGAATCGTTTCTTATGGGCTTCGTTAGCCAAAGCGGCGTCATGACGGGTTTCATCCAATTGGATTAATTCCAAGAAACGGGCTTCTTCTTCTGAAGTTCCAGGGAGGAGGTCGATTGCGAGTTTAAGAGACGAAATTTCACACTAGACTGGTAAGACTGCCTCCAGGCCATACACCAGTTGGAAAGTTGTGAACCCGATCGCATTTCTTACTGACGTTCGGTAAGCCCACAAGGCTGAGTACAGGATTAGGTGCCACCTTCTTTTGTGAACTCCGATCATCCTTTGCAACATACGCTTCAGGACCTTGTTGATTGCTTCAACTTGTCCGTTGGCTTGCAGATAATACGGGGTAGAGCTGTCGTGAGATAGCCCTAGCTTGGCAGCTAATTCAACCATCATGTGATTGCGAAAATGCGATCCATGATCTGTAACTATAGCCTGTGGTACGCTGAACCTGGTGACTACATGATTGAAAAAGAAAAGGGCAGCTGTTTCACCAGTGTTATCTAATGTAGGCATCGCCTCGGCCCATTTGGTAAAATATTCAACGGCGACTATAATATACCCATGCCCCCTGGTCGAGGTGGGGTTACATTGCATGAAATCGATGCCCCATTTGGCGAAAGGCCCAACAACAGCTATTGGCTGCAAAGGTGCGGGTGGTCTTCTAGTTTTGCTATCAAAAATTTGACAAGCATGGCAACTTCTGACTGTGATTATGCAATATTTGAACATGGTTGGCCAGAAGTATCTTGCTCGTAAGATTTTTTGTGCTGTTGCATATCCAGATTGATGCCCCCTACACGCGCCTGAATGACACTCATTCAGGGCTTTTTCGGCCTCCTCATGGGTAAGGCACCTCCTCAGAACTGTATCGATACCACGACGGTAAAGTGTATCACCGACGATCATGTAGTCTTTCGCTTGGTATTGTATACGTTTCTGTTCAGAGTGAGAGGTGTTAGGCCTAAACTTTTGGGTTTGGAGATAAATTATTATATCTCCATACCACTCATTGCTTGTAGATATCATAAACAAATTCTCGTCCCCGATTGATTCTGCGGATGTTTCATCGTTGGACGACGATGGGAGATCGCACAATAATTCTGTGAAAACTAGAGCTTTCTTTGATTTGGATTTTACAAATTCCAGATCAAACTCTTGAAGGATCGCTATCCATTTTGAATATTTTCCCCCCAGCAACTGTCGCGACAGTATATAAGTCATGGGGTTGCAATCTGATAAAATGGTAGTTTTCCGAAAGAGGACATAATGTCGAAATCTTTGAATCGCTTGAACAACTGCAAGCGCTAGTTTTTCAACATAAGAATATTTGCTTTCTGTATCATTCAAGTTTTTACTTAAATAATATATAGGATGTTCAATTCCATCGACCTCTTGAACTAAAACCATCGCAATGGTCGTATCTGCTGCAGCCAGATACAGGTTAAAATCTCTTTGATAGTCTGGGGCATACATTAATGATGCTTTTACTAGAGAATCTTTCAGAGCATCAAAGGAAGCTTGCGCCACCTGATCCCAGACAAAAGGTACATCCTTTTTCAAAAGACGAGTATAACCTTTAGCAAGTTCTGCGTAATTTGGAATGAACCTCCTCAGAAAGTTTGCTTTCCCTTGGAGTTTCTGAATCTGAAGCAAATTTGAAGGTGGAGGCAAATTAATGATTGCCTGAACCTTGCAAGGGTCGAGATGAATCCCATCCTTAGAGACTACAAAGCCAAGTAAACGACCAGAACTGATGCAAAACACACATTTGTGTGGATTGAGTCTTATCTTGTAGTGTCGGCAACGTAGAAATATCGCTCTTAAATGCTGCGGATGATCAGTCCGCTTTCGCGAATGAGATGGAAGGTCGTCAAGATATGGTTGAACGATGTTCTTGATGTCATGGAAGGCATAACTCATTGCCCTCTGAAACGTCGCCCCTGCGTTCTTTAAACCAAAGGGTAAAATGCCTATGCAACAAAATTAACACATCTGAGGTTTTGTCTATGCTATGAAGAGATCTATATATGGATCTCTCCTCCATGAGATCTAGAGGCTGGAATTTTGTTATTGCAAAGAATTGTTGTTGGTTTGAGACTGGAATCATTGGGTTTGAGACTAGAATCTTCCACTATGTTATAATGCTGCGCTGCTCTGGCGCGAGGATTAAAAGTCGACTTGTGTACTACTCCCTTTGGCAGTTTTATTGTTAATTCAGGAATGATGGGCGGTACAACTTCTGTCGAAGTTGTTGTCGAACTACTTGGTTGATCTTTATCTTTGTTGTTCGACAGCTGCGGATTCCCGTAATCTTTGTTCCTTGTCGAAATCAAAGCATCATTTTGTTGCTTGGAGATCGACAACATTAGCACTTGCGACGGGGAAGCATTTCTACTGTCAACCAGATTTTGACCTGGATTGGGAAACGGATCAGTTAACACAGCTGAGGTTTGTGAACTTTTGAAGAATCTTTTAAGCTCAGCTTTGTATGGACAATCGGCTGTCCAATGATCCTCGTCACATATCATGCATGGACTTTTTGGTTTCCCTTTCCGAGGAGGGTTTGAAAAAGTTTTTCCAGGAGATGATTCACCTTGTTTCTTCTTATTCCCTTTGTTTTGTTTCTTCTTGCTTCCTGGTTGATTGGTTTCTTTGCCTTTATCTGCTGATACGACATTTACTTCCGAAGCAAGAATTTCTTCTTTTGCATTTTGATCTAAATTCTTACGGGCTTTCTTAGACGAAGCCTTTGTCGATTTCACGTTTGCAGTGCTAATCACACCATCGCCGGCATGAGAGTCACTATTTGATTTAGGAGGAGGAGGAATTGAGAATTCCGGTCTAGGGGCGTCAGGTATTTTGTCGTAGAACGTGCTAGACTGAGTGTAAACTAAGTCTAGATATTGTGCACGAGTAATAACTTGCTCCTCCGTTACGACTCCCCCCTTGGCCAGATCTTCTGTTATGGCAGGAAGCAATGACTTTATAAACCATTCAACTAATAACTGATCGGGAACGTAAGTCTTCACCATCCTACGACGACGACGCCACTCATGTATATGATCGGATATATGAGTGGCCGTTGTCTGCTTGAAGTTGGTTAAGATTTCCGTTCCCGTTTCATACCTTATCGGTAATTGAAAATGGGTCAAGAAAGTCGTGGCTAGGGAGCTGAAATTGTCGAACGAGGCTCTAGGTAATTCAATATACCATTTAGCTGCTGGACCCGTTAACGTCCTCTGAAAAAGGCGAAGCCTTATTGAATCATCGTTTAGGGTGTTTGATGAACACCACAGATGAAATGTCATCACGTGATTCGATGGGTCTTCGCCTAGATTTCCATTAAATTTAGGAATGTCTGATGGAAGTTTGTGAGGAATCGCTGGCCACCAAGGGGCATAAGCAATTGGATCATTCGTTAACTGGTGTAAATCGGGTAACTCTAAAGTTGCCACGAATGGTAACTGCTGATTCAGGTTAGGCGAAGCATACCCAGGATACGATGGAATCGCCTGAACAGTTGGTCTTTGCATACCAGCATAATGTAATTGATGTTGGTATGACTGATACGGTTGGTGGACTTGACCACTGTAAAGCGGTTGGTTTTGACCGTTTTGAATGTACGGTATTCCACTGTTCGCAAAGATCTGCTGCTCAGAACCTTGGTACACTTGCTGGAACTGTGGTTGTTGGTATTGCACCAGCCACGGTTGTGAAGCCATGTTCTGCTGTGCTATACTAACCGGTGGACCAAGATGTGGGGTAATTGTACCTGTTTGGACCTGTGTCACCCCACTAGTTGGCGATTGTGGTTGAGTCACAAGGTCAAGGGGCTGTTGCATTACAACCTGAGAAATCTGAGGTTGACATACAACAGGCATCGTTTGAACTTGTGACACTGTTACAATAGCTGGCGTTGTCGGGATGTTCGACATAGGTACACATTGTTGCATAGAATACACAACTCTTGGTTGCTGGGGTAGTATAGGTACCCAACCACTTGTCGTAACTCCAGTATAACCTGAATACTGTTGAGAACTCCCGTATGGATATCCTCCCGGAGGGGGGAATGAAAGGGCATACTGCCCCCCATACGGTGGTAATCCGGAACACAAGGGGATTGATTGCCCTTGGGGACTGGATGGCCCAAATTGACCTGCATAGGGATCAATTTTCCGAGTCTCAATATAAGAGTTGCCGGATATTATTCTGGAGGAACAAACTGGAACAGACCACACTGTCGAAATAGTCCCTGGGTGGACTCCTTCTAGCGGTTGTGAGCTAGTTGGGACACATGGTACGCCGGCAAACATCGTTGGAGTGACGGCAGGGAGCTCTGCTGTCGCCGTGTCGTTCGACACAGTCCTAGATGTTGACGATTGTTCAAACATTTTGAGTCTATCCAATAGATTGCCTAGCGATTCTATAGGAACTTCCACTAGTGATAGACTAACTTCTGATGTAGAAGGAAATAGAGTGACCCCTACTCCAAAATGTGTTGGTGTACTTGCTTGCGGGTCTTCTACAATTTCCTCTATTGCAATCAAACTAGGTGGAAGAGGAAGACCATCAGGTCCGTAAAATATTTCTGGTGCCGAAGAAGGGGTTGATTCGACAGCGACAGTTGTTTGAGGAGCAAGACTCTCTGAACTAGTCACAGATGGAACTGGTTCAGTAATGCAAGTATTTGCTCTCAGACTAGGATCAGTGTCACTGTCCCTCTGTGGCTGTTGAACTTCTTCAGTAGAGGCAAGGTTTCCAAAAATGTTTGGAGTAACCGGAATCTCAGATGTTGTTGGAACACTTGTTCTAACTTTGATAGGAGATTTTGAACCGGTTAAACGAGTTCGCTTTGTCCGTACTGTTTTTGATTCAGGAGACAAAGACGATTGACTCGTAAGCCTCCGCGAACGACGGGGTTTCAATTGACTTTCTTCCACGATTGTGGATTACTTGATCAACCAAAATACAAAAAAGGGAAAGTGTGTTTCCAAATTGAATGACGTATCAGCAGATAAAGGCAAAGAAACCAATCAACCAGGAAGCAAGAAGAAACAAAACAAAGGGAATAAGAAGAAACAAGGTGAGTCATCTCCTGGAAAAACTTCTTCAAACCCTCCTCGGAAAGGGAAACCAAAAATTCCATGCATGATATGTGACGAGGATCATTGGACAGCCGATTGTCCATACAAAGCTGAGCTTAAAAGATTCTTCAAAAGTTCGCAAACCTCAGCTGTGTTAACTGATCCGTTTCCCAATCCAGGTCAAAATCTGGTTGATAGTGGAAATGCTTCCCCGTCGCAAGTGCTAATGTTGTCGATCTCCAAGCAACAAAATGATGCTTTGATTTCGACAAGGAACAAAGATTACGGGAATCCGCAACTATCGAACGACAAAGATAAAGATCAAACAAGTAGTTCTACAACAACTTCGACAGAAGTTGTACCGCCCATCATTCCTGAATTAACAATAAAACCGCCAAAGGGAGTAGTACACAAGTCGACATTTAATCCTCACGCCAGAGCGGCGCAACATTATAACATAGTGGAAGATTTGGCCCAATCGCCATCCGCTATGTCGACTCTTGAAGTACTACAAAATTGTCCATCCCAAAGGCAAGCTTTGTTATCGGCTATTGGTGGGGTTGATCCTAAGGATTCCAATCTTGTATCCTTCGACCACAAAGGATACGATCCTCAGTTAGCAGCTCAACTAGCTTTCCTTATTCAAGTGAAAGCCCTTAACAAAACTGTTCACCAAACAATTATTGATGAGGGGGCATCAACATGTATTATGTCGATGAGTTGCTGGAAAACTTTAGGATCTCCAACCTTGTCGCGATCTTCGACGACATTAAAAGCATTCGACGGAAGGACATATACCCCTTGCGGTATCCTAAATAACTTGAAGGTTGAACTAGAGGGAAAAACCATAGAAATAGATGTTGAAGTCATCGATGGGAATCTTGATTACAACATCCTACTAGGAAGACCATGGATATATGCCATGGCGGCTGTAGTGTCGACCTATTTTAGAAAGATCGCATTCCCTTTTCAAGGAGGGATTACGATCGTCGACCAACAAAACTTCCTCCCTAATGGTTCACAAGTTACAGGAAGCATTCCCATGATCCATGGAAGCAACCATTCGCTTCAAAATATCGGAGTAGGCCTACTGAAGGACCCTGCCTTAATGGGTACTTTTGCCCTACCGCCTCCAAGTAATATGGCAGAAGTGGCCACAGTGGAAACCTACAATATGAAATCTTCTATATCTAATGGATTCGGAATATTCCTAAACATTTTGTCAGCATGGATCATCGCCATAATAGAAATATTGTAGCAATCAATTTTCTTGGCTTGGAGGGCAAACCCAAATCAACGCTCATCAAGCGTTTGGATAGATAGGTCTAGAGAATATGGTACCCCTTCAGATCCTTGGTCGCGAGTGCATGGAACCGACAAAGGAATTGTCCAATCAATGATAATTGACGGGGCACCATGGAATGATTCCCACCATCGTTCCCTTCTCCTGGATTGTGGAGAAGATACTCAAGATGACCTTTATCATCCTTCAGTTTTTGATTTTCTATCAAATACTGTAAATACAATGGGTTCCAAGGATAGTTCTTATCTTGTGTCGACCTCATTAAAAAATGAAACAAGGAGTCATGAGGATAGTTATTTTATTGTGTCAACCTCGTTAAAAAATGAAACAAATCCCCTTTTCAAATCTCAAAGGTAAACCTTCATTCCAACCACCGAGTTGAATGCAATGAAGCTTGGGGGGCATGCACCTCGATTTGCGTTATTATGCTGGGGGCATGCAAACTTAAGATTCGAGCAGTTTTAGCACACAGTTCATGCTCGTTAAAAAATAAACGCAAGATCGAGCAGTTTTAGCACAAAGTTCATGCTCGTTAAAAAATAAACGCAAGATCCGAGCAGTTTTAACGCGGACTTCATGCTCGTTAAAAAATAAACATAAGCAATGAGCAAGTGTTTCCACCAGCGTTTAAGCTCATTTTAAAATAAAAAATGAACCACTACCCGGTAAATAACCACTGTGAATGTAACCTTATCAGCCATTAAAGCCTTGGTCGTGTTTGCACCGTCACCTCCACTTTTCATTTGGTTGATCGTTCACCTTCATATGATTGTTTAACCATTTTGAGGAACAGCTGCGAAGAGTGATTTCACCTAGCCATCCTTGTGACACTACCGTGATTGGAAAATTCCAACCTGTACCTGGAATCAGCTGCTAACCCTGTTTATCACTCGCTCCTCAAAAGACGAGTCTTCTTTAAGCTCTTTTCAACTGACTCGTAAAATATGAAAAGATTGCCGAGTTTTGTCCTTCCAGCTCGTTAAAGCGACCGGAAGTGCTATCCCTCCTCTAGATTTTAATCTTTTTGGACCCGAGGGATTATTGCACAAAAAGATCGAGCGCTTGTTTTGTTCGGCTCGTTAAAACTATCGAAAACTCATCCCTTTTGTATTGTTTTATACTTTTTTGGACTTAAGGGATTAGATGATGAAAAAGGAACTTCTGGAGTTGAATTTATGTACCTTTTCAGACTCTCTAAAAATGAAAAGGACCGAGTTATCTTTGTCGTTAGACTCGTTAAAGTCACTAAATAGCGACAAACTTGTCTTTAGACGAGAACAAGTTTCACTATCGCTAGGCTCGTTAAAACATAGCGATGGGCTTGCCCGAAGGGCAGGTTATAGAACAAGCATATGTTATCCTCCTCAAGCTTGACAAAAATAAAGAGGTACTGATCAGCAATGACTGGGGAAAAATTGGGAGAAACTAAAGAAAACTTTGATGGTAGCAAGTCGCTCTTGAACATGACACTTTTCCTCCGTACCGCAATCGGGTTGGGTTGTTTCATTCACCGGTCACATCACCATGGTCTCGCCATACCATCCATATCTGGGGTAATGCTACCGATCCATCGCATCAGTGTTGCCATATGTTCAAGAGAAGTCGTTTAGAAAAGTCAACCGTGTCCCATCCACTGCCATACATTATCCTTCATCCTTTCATGACCGCCACCCTGAATCATATGTCACAGATCATTTTCACCTCCATCAAAATCATTAGCTCCGTTCTGTGTCACTGATGTGGGATTCATTAAGGCCCTCCTTTGACGGATCGCTTCTTGTCGACATCAGCTCATTATCCAAGAAGTTGATCTAGGAACAACCCCTTCAGTACTTTGAAGCTCGCATGCCTCAATGGCAAGTTTCTCACTTCTGGCGACAGGTATACATCAATGACCTTCGACCGAAATATTTTGTGTGGTGTTCGACACCAAGTCCTTTATTCACACCACGTTAATTGTAATGTAGTACCTTGAGGGTCATTATCATTATCGGTGATTCCTCTCGCGCTTGTTAACGGTTTACCTCATTGACCGGTAATCAAGCGATGTCTTTCCATGTTCGACTTCAGAACATTTCTCACATGGATCGACTTGTACATGAAGATAGAACGAGTTTGAAGACCCCGGATCTAGTTTCATCCATCCGGGCTGCGATATATATTCAGGAAAAATAAAGACATTGACATGTACATCATTGCAGCAGATAACCATCCTACCCAAAGGATGATAATTTCATCAAAATTATCAGTCTACCATCAGACGATTGTCTACTCTATGTACAGAAAAATGAATTTATAAAGCTGAGCATGGGAATGCCTGCCTCAGGTAGATCATGAAAGCAGTATGAAAAATAATGTATTGTATTGTATCTTATTACAGGTCTCCTCCCAGCATTAGATGAACTTCGGACCCTCCTGGATAAAGCATTTCACCCGATAAACGGCCTCATACTTTAGGGGGCAACTGTTATAGACATTTTTGTGCCTTACAGCATTGAGCATGAAATGTCCATAATCTAAGGGATCCAAAGTCCCTAAACATGTTGTTCCTACCCCTAGAGGAACAAGGCTAACAAACCACAGCAATTCACAGAAGTTCTCCACCAGAAACTGCTCAAAAACAAGTCAATTCAGGGTTAATTCAGTGGCTCCACTAGCTGTTTGCGCTGAATGTCAAAGCCAACACTGGCTACCTGCGCTGACTTTCCTACATCTATATATGGATCTCTCCTCCATGAGATCTAAAGGCTGCGATCCATGTGAGAATTTTTCTGAAGTCGAACATGGAAAGACATCGCTTGATTACCAGTCAATGAGGTAAACCGTTAACAAGCGCGAGAGGAATCACCGATAATGATAATGACCCTCAAGGTACTGTAGTACAATTCACGTGGTGTGAATAAAGGACTTGGCATCGAACACCACGCAAAATCTTTCGGTCGAAGGTCATTGATGTATACCTGTCGCCAAAAGTTCGAAGGTTCTTCAAAAGTTCGCAAACCTCAGCCGTGTTAACCGATCCTTTTCCAAATCCAGGTCAAAATCTGGTTGATAGTGGAAATGCTTCCCCGTCGCAAGTGCTAATGTTGTCGATCTCCAAGCAACAAAATGATGCTTTGATTTCGACAAGGAACAAAGATTACGGGAATCCGCAGCTGTCGAATGACAAAGATAAAGATCAACCAAGTAGTTCGACAACAAATTCGACAGAAGTTGTACCGCCCATAATTCCTGAATTAACAATAAAACCGCCAAAGGGAGTAGTACACAAGTCGACATTTAATCCTCGTGCCAGAGCGGCGTAGCATTATAACATAGTGGAAGATTCCAGTCTCAAACCCAATGATTCCAGTCTCAAACCAACAACAATTCTTTGCAATAACAAAATTCAAGCCTTTAGATCTCATGGAGGAGAGATCCATATATAGATGTTTGGAGAGAGGATGAGTCAGCTTGAGATCTGACTAGTGTCTTCTCCCTCTGTTAGTTATTGATTCCACTTGGAGGTTCTTGCTTCCACTTGGAAGTTTTCAAAAAAGATAACGACAAGAATTATCCTTGCTGAATTAAGAATATCTATATAGGAGATCTACCGGATGAGAGTTATCCGATAAACAAGGATAATGTATGGCAGTGGACGGGACACGGTTGACTTTTCTGAACGACTTCTCTTGAACATATGGTGACACTGATGCGATGGATCAGTAGCATTACCCCAGATATGGATGGTATGGCGAGACCATGGTGATGTGACCGGTGAATGAAACAACCCAACCCGATTGCGGTACGGAGGAAAAGTGTCATGTTCAAGAGCGACTTGCTACCATCAAAGTTTTCTTTAGTTTCTCCCAATTTTTCCCCAGTCATTGCTGATCAGTAGCTCTTTATTTTTGTCAAGCTTGAGGAGGATAACATATGCTTGTTCTATAACCTGCCCTTCGGGCAAGCCCATCGCTATGTTTTAACGAGCCTAGCGATAGTGAAATTCGTTCTCGTCTAAAGACCTGACCACAACTCCATAGGGTCATCCTGCATAGGCATTTTCTCCATAGGATCGTCCTGCATAGGCATTTATCTTTGTCGAACGACAAAGATAAAGATCAACCAAGTAGTTCGACAACAACTTCGACAGAAGTTGTACCACCCATCATTCCTGAATTAACAATAAAACCGCCAAAGGGAGTAGTACACAAGTCGACATTTAATCCTCGAGCCAGGGCAGCGCAGCATTATAACATAGTGGAAGATTTGGCCCAATCGCCATCCACTATGTCGACTCTTGAAGTACTACAAAATTGTCCGTCCCAAAGGCAGGCTTTGTTATCGGCTATTGGTGGGGTTGATCCTAAGGATTCCAATCTTGTATCCTTCGACCACAAAGGATACGATCCTCAGTTACCAGCTCAACTATCTTTCCTTATTCAAGTGAAAGCCCTCAACAAAACTGTTCATTGAACAATTATTGATGAGGGGGCATCAACATGTATTATGTCGATGAGTTGCTGGAAAACTTTAGGTTCTCCAACCTTGTCGCGATCTTCGACGACATTAAAAGCATTCGACGGAAGGACATATACCCCGTGCGGTATCCTAAATAACTTGAAGGTTGAACTAGAGGGAAAAACCGTAGAAATAGATGTTGAAGTCATCGATGGGAATCTTGATTACAACATCCTACTGGGAAGACCATGGATATATGCCATGGCAGCTGTAGTGTCGACCTATTTTAGAAAGATCGCATTCCCTTTTCAAGGAGGGATTACGATCGTTGACCAACAAAACTTCCTCCCTAATGGTTCACAAGTTACAGGAAGCATTCCCATGATCCATGGAAGCAACAATTCGCTTCAAAATATCGGAGTAGGCCTACTGAAGGACCCTGCCTTAATGGGTACTTTTGCCCTACGGCCTCCAAGTAATCTGGCGGAAGTGGCCACAGTGGAAACCTACAATATGAAATCTTTTATATCTAATGGATTCGGAAGATTCCTAAACATTTTGTCAGCATGGATCATCGCCATAATAGAAATATTGTAGCAATCAATTTTCTTGGCTTGGAGGGCAAACCCAAATCAACGCTCATCAAGCGTTTGGATAGATAGGTCTAGAGAATATGGTACCCCTTCAGATCCTTGGTCGCGAGTGCATGGAACCGACAAAGGAATTGTCCAATCAATGATAATTGACAGGGCACCATGGAATGATTCCCACCATCGTTCCCTTCTCCCGGATTGTGGAGAAGATACTCAAGATGACCTTTATCATCCTTCAGTTTTTGATTTTCTATCAAATACTGTAAATACAGTGGGTTCCGAGGACAGTTCTTATCTTGTGTCGACCTCGTTAAAAAATGAAACAAGGAGTCATGAGGATAGTTCTTTTATTGTGTCAACCTCGTTAAAAAATGAAACAAATCCCCTTTTCAAATCTCAAAGGTAAACCTTCATTCCAACCACCGAGTTGAATGCAATGAAGCTTGGGGGGCATGCACCTCGATTTGCGTTATTATGCTGGGGGCATGCAAACTTAAGATTCGAGTAGTTTTAGCACACAGTTCATGCTCGTTAGAAAATAAATGCAAGATTCGAGCAGTTTTAGTGCATAGTTCATGCTCGTTAAAAAATAAACATAAGATTGAGCAGTGTTTTTCCACGTTTAAGCTCGTTAAAAAATGAACTACCCGGTAAATAACCACTGCGAATGTAAATTATCAGCCATTAAAGCCTTGGTCGTGTTTGCACCATCACCTCCACTTTTCCATTGGCCGATCATTCACCTCCATTTGATTGTTTACCCATTTTGAGGAACAACTGCGAAGAGTGATTACACTAGCCATCCTTGTGACACTGCCATGATTGGAAAATTCCAACCTGTACCTGGAATCAGCTGCTAACCCTTTTTACCACTCGTTCCTAAAAAGACGAGTCTTCTTTAAGCTCTTTTCATCTGACTCGTAAAATATGAAAAGATTGTCGAGTTTTGGCCTTCCAGCTCGTTAAAGCGACCGGAAGTGCTATCCCTCCTCTAGATTTTAATCTTTTTGGACCTGAGGGATTATTGCACAAAAAGATCGAGCGCTTGTTTTGTTCTGCTCGTTAAAACTATCGAAAACTCATCCCTTCTGTATTGTTTTATACTTTTTCGGACTTAAGGGATTAGATGACGAAAAAGGACTTTTGGAGTTATCTTTACGTACCTTTTCAGACTCTCTAAAAATGAAAAGGGATCGAGTTGTCTTTGTCGTTAGACTCGTTAAAATCATTAAATAGCGACAAACTTGTCTTTAGACGAGAACGAGTTTCACTATCGCTAGGCTCGTTAAAACATAGCGATGGGCTTGCCCGAAGGGCAGGTTATAGAACAAGCATATGTTATCCTCCTCAAGCTTAACAAAAATAAAGAGGTACTGGTCAGCAATGACTGGGGAAAAATTGGGAGAAACTAAAGAAAACTTTGATGGTAGCAAGTCGCTCTTGAACATGACACTTTTCCTCCGTACCGCAATCGGGTTGGGTTGTTTCATTCACTGGTCACATCACCATGGTCTCGCCATACCATCCATATCTGGGGTAATGCTACCAATCCATCGCATCAGTGTCGCCATATGTTCAAGAGAAGTCGTTCAGAAAAGTCAACCGTGTCCCGTCCACTGCCATACATTATCCTTCATCCTTTCATGACCGCCACCCTGAATCATATGTCACAGATCGTTTTCACCTCCATCAAAATCATTAGCTCCGTTCCGTGTCACTGATGTGGGATTCATTAAGGCCCTCCTTTGACGGATCGCTTCTTGTCGACATCAGCTCATTATCCAAGAAGTTGATCTAGGAATAACCCCTTCAGTACTTTGAAGCTTGCATGCCTCAATGGCAAGTTTCTCACTTCCGGCGACAGGTATACATCAATCCTTCGACCGAAAGATTTTGCGTGGTGTTCGACGCCAAGTCCTTTATTCACACCACGTGAATTGTACTGCAGTACCTTGAGGGTCATTATCATTATCGGTGATTCCTCTCGCGCTTGTTAATGGTTTACCTCATTGACCGGTAATCAAGCGATGTCTTTCCATGTTCGACTTCAGAACAATTCTCACATGGATCGACTTGTACTTAGAGTGAAGATCGAATGAGTTCGAAGACCCCGGATCTAGTTTCATCCATCTGGGCTGCGATATATATTCAGGAAAGATAAAGACATTTTACATGTACATCATTGCAGCAGATGATCATCCTACTCAAAGGATGATAATTTCATCAAAATTATCATTCTACCATCAGACGATTGTCTATTCTATGTACAAAGAAATGAATTTATAAAGCTAAGCATGGGAATGCCCGCCTCAGGTAGATCATGAAAGCAGTATGAAAAATAATGTATTGTATTGTATCTTATTACAGCTCTCCTCCCAGCATTGGATGAACTTCGGATCCTCCTGGATAAAGCATTTCACCCGATAAACGGCCTCATACTTTAGGGGGCAACTGTTATAGACATTTTTGTGCCTTACAGCATTGAGCATGAAATGTCCATAATCTAAGGGATCCAAAGTCCCTAAACATGTTGTTCCTACCCCTAGAGGAACAAGGCTAACAAACCACAGCAATTCACAGAAGTTCTCCACCAGAAACTGCTCAAAACAAGTCAATTCAGGGTCATTTCAATGGC
Source organism: Pinus tabuliformis (assembly GCA_031772625.1). Lineage (NCBI taxonomy): Eukaryota > Viridiplantae > Streptophyta > Pinopsida > Pinales > Pinaceae > Pinus > Pinus tabuliformis. Next base: position 823,568,883 of record CM062804.1, on the reverse strand, counting down.
TCCACTGGCTGACTACGCTGAATGTCAAAGCCAACACTGGCCACCTGCGCTGAGCGAGAGTGGACATGTGGCAAGCTCATTTCTCAAGGTGTCAAAACCCAGGAAGCTTCCAAAATGACACTTGCCTCAGGGAATTCGACTATGATGAGTAAGAGGTTCCAAGTCTCCAAGTGGAAGCAAGAACCTCCAAGTGGAATCAAGAACTGACAGAGGGAGAGGACACTAGTCAGATCTCAAGCTGACTCATCCTCTCTCCAAACATCTATATATGGATCTCTCCTCCATGAGATATAGAGGCTGGAATTTTGTGATTGCAAAGAATTGTTGTTGGTTTGAGATTGGAATCATTGGGTGCTTAATGCTTTGAAGGGAGGTGAAGATAGGAATTCAATTCTGCTGGGAAGGAGATGCTGGATTGGAGCCCTCTGGGTTGTATCTCTTCCTGAACCTTGTTATTCATCAATAAAGCTATCTTGATTTCTCCTATATACTGATGTATCTTTGATGTATGATTGCATTAGTATGTTTAGTTTACTTCTAATCCTGAACTAGTTATGAATATGAATCTATGTCTTGTGTAGCGTTCTTCTCTTGTGATCTTGCAGAGACCTGTTGAAGCTGGACGAGCGAGAAGGCAAGTAGCTGGGAACTCTCCAAGAGAAGAGAAACCGGATCGAGAGACAAATGGAAGACACCGGTTAGTCCATCCATCTCTCTTCATTCTTAATTCATAAAGGAAGAATACTAGAATAGCTGTCTTTGTTTGTTGCTAAGGCACTGTCACACCTTAGGTGGATAGGATCGTCCTGCATAGGCATTTACTGTCTCATTGGCTAGTGATGGCGATGTATATAGAAGCTTGGAGGTTCTTGCTTCCATTTGTTGTGGGGAAAAATGCCTATGCAGGACGATCCTATCCACCTAAGGTGTGACAGTGCCTTAGCAACAAACAGAGACAGCTATTCTAGTATTCTTCCTTTATGAATTAAGAATGAAGAGAGATGGATGGACTAACCGGTGTCTTCCGTTTGTCCCTTGATCCGGTTTCTCTTCTCTTGGAGAGTTCCCAGCTACTTGCCTTCTCGCTCGCCCAGCTTCAACAGGTCTCTGCAAGATCACAAGAGAAGAACGCTACACAAGACATAGATTCATATACATAACTAGCTCAGGATTAGAAGTAAACTAAACATACTAATGCAATCATACATCAAAGATACATCAGTATATAGGAGAAACCAAGATAGCTTTATTGATGAATAACAAGGTTCAGGAAGAGATACAACCCAAAGGGCTCCAATCCAGCATCTCCTTCCCAGCAGAATGGAATTCCTATCTTCACCTCCCTTCAAAGCATTAAGCACCCAATGATTCCAATCTAAAACGAACAGCAATTCTTTGCAATAACAAAATTCCAGCCTCTCATTTTAGGGAGCTTAGATCTTACAAAGCTTCGACCTTCAAGTTATTTAGGATATCGTACGGGGTGTACGTCCATCCGTCGAATGCTTTTAATGTCGTCGAAGATCGCGACAAGGTTGGAGATCCTAGAGTTTTCTAGCAACTCATCGACATGATACATGTAGATGCCCCCTCATCAATAATTGTTCGGTGAACAGTTTTGTTGAGGGCTTTCACTTGAATAAGGAAAGCTAGTTGAGTGGGTAACTGAGGATCGTATCCTTTGTGGTCGAAGGATACAAGATTGGAATCCTTAGGATCAACCCCACCAATAGCCGATAACAATGCCTGCCTTTGGGATGGGGAATTTTGTAGTACTTCAAGAGTCGACATAGCGGATGGCAATTGGGCCAAATCTTCCACTATATTATAATGTTGCGCCGCTCTGGCGCGAGGATTAAATGTCGACTTGTGTACTACTCCCTTTGGTGGTTTTATTGTTATTTCAGGAATGATGGGAGGTACAAATTCTGTCGAAGTTGTTGTCGAACTACTTGGTTGATCTTTACCTTTGTCGTTCGACAGCTGCGGATTCCCGTAATCTTTGTTCCTTGTCGAAATCAAAGCATCATTCTATTGCTTGGAGATCGAAAACATTAGCACTTGCGATGGGGAAGCATTTCCACTATCAACCAGATTTTGACCTGGATTGGGAAAAGGATCAGTTAACACGACTGAGGTTTGTGAACTTTTGAAGAACCTTTTTAGCTCAGCTTTGTATGGACAATTTCCTGTCCAATGATCCTCGTCACATATCATGCATGGACTTTTTGGTTTCCCTTTCCTAGGAGGGTTTGAAAAAGTTTTCTTAGGGGATGACTCACCCTGTTTCTTCTTCTTCCCCTTGTTTTGTTTCTTCTTGCTTCCTGGTTGATTGGTTTCTTTGCCTTTATCTGCTGATACGACATTTACTTCCGAAGCAAGAATTTCTTCTTTTTCATTTTGATCTGAAGTCTTACGAGCTTTCTTAGACGAAGCCTTTGTCGATTTTGCGTTTGCCGTGCCAATCACACCATTGCCGGCATGAGAGTCACTCTTCGATTTAGGAGGAGGAGGAATTGAGAATTCCGGTCTAGGGGCGTCAGGTATTTTGTCGTAGAGCGTGCCAGACTGAGTGTAGACTAAGTCTAGATATTGTGCACGAGCAATAACTTGCTCCTCCGTTACGACTCCTCCCTTGGCCACATCTTCCGTTATGGCAGGAAGCAATGACTTTATAAACCATTCAGCTAATAGCTGATCGGGAACGTAAGTCTTCACCATTCTATGATGACGACGCCACTCATGTATATGATCGGATATATGAGTGGCCGTTGTCTGCTTGAAGTTGGTTAAGATTTCCATTCCCTTATCGGTAATTGAAAATGGGTTAAGAAAGTCGTGGCTAGGGAGCTGAAATTGTCGAAACAGGCTCTAGGTAATTCAATATACCATTTTGCCGCTGGACCCGTTAACGTCCTCTAAAAAAGGCGAAGCCTTATCGAATCATCGTTCAGGGTGTTCGATGAACACCACAGATGAAAAGTCATTACGTGATTCGATGGGTCTTCGCCTGGATTTCCATTGAATTTAGGAATGTCCGAGGGAAGTTTGTGAGGAATCGCTGGCCACCAAGGGGCGTAAGCAATTGGATCATTTGTTAACCGGTGCAAATCGAGTAACTCTAGAGTTTCCACGAATGGTAACTGTTGATTCAGGTTAGGTGAAGCATACCCAGGATACGATGGAATCGCTTGAACAGTTGGTCTTTGCATACCAGCATAATGTAATTGATGTTGGTATGACTGATACGGTTGGTGGACTTGACCACTGTAAAGCAGTTGGTTTTGACTGTTTTGAATGTACGGTTGTCCACTGTTCGCAAAGATCTGCTACTCAGAACCTTGGTACACTTGCTGGAACTGTGGTTGTTGGTATTGCACCAGCCACGGTTGTGAAGCCATGTTCTGTTGTGCTATACTAACCGGCGGACCAAGATGTGGGGTGATTGTAACCGTTTGGACCTGTGTCGCCCCACCAGTTGGCGATTGTGGTTGAGTCACAGGGTCAAGGGGCTGTTGCATTACAACCTGAGAAATCTGAGGTTGACATACAGTAGGCATCGTTTGAACTTGTGACACTGTTACAATAGCTGGCGTTGTCGGGATGTTCGACATAGGTACACATTGTTGCATAGAATACACAACTCTTGGTTGCTGGGGTAGCATAGGTACCCAACCACTTGTCGTAACTCCAGTATAACCTGAATACTATTGAGAACTCCCGTATGGATATCCTCTCGGAGGGGGTAATGAAAGGGCATACTGCCCCCCATACGGCGGTAATCTGGAACACAAGGGGATTGATTGCCGTTGGGGACTGGATGGCCCAAATTGACCTCCATAAGGATCAATTTGTCGAGTCTCAACATAAGAGTTTCCGGATATTATTCCAGAGGAACAAACTGGAACAGACCACACTGTCGAAATAGTCCCTGGGTGGACTCCTTCTAGTGGTTGCGAGCTAGTTGGGACAGATGGCACGCCGCCAAACATCGTGGGAGTGACGGCAGGGAGTTATGTTGTTGCTGTATCATTCGACACAGTCCTGGATGTTGACGGTTGTTCAGACATTTTGAGTCTATCCAATAGATTGCCTAGTGACTCTACAGGAACTTCCACTGGTGATAGACTAACTTTCGACGTAGAAGGAAATAGAGTGACCCCTACTCCAAAATGGGTTGGAGTACTTGCTTGCGGATCTTCTACAATTTCCTCTATCGCAATCAAACCAGGTGGAAGAGGAAGACCGTCAGGTTCGTAAAATATTTCTGGTGCCGAAGAAGGGGTTTAATCGACAGATACAGTTGTTTGAGGAGCAAGACTCTCTGAACCAGTCACAGATGGAACTGGTTCAGTAACGCAAGTATTTGCTCTCATACTAGGATCAGTGTTACTATCCCTCTATGGCTGTTGAACTTCTTCAATAGAGGCTGGGTTTCCATAAATGTTTGGAGTAACCGGAATCTCAGATGTTGTTGGAACACTTGTTCTAACTTTGATAGGAGATTTCGAACCGGTTAAACGAGTTCGCTTTGTCCGTACTGTTTTTGATTCCGGAGACAAGGACGGTTGACTCGTAAGCCTCTGCGAATGACGGGGTTTCAATTGACTTTCTTCCACGATTGGGGATTACTCGATCAACCAAAATACAAAAGGGGAAAATGTGTTTCTGAATTGAATGAATTTTTTAGATGCTTTAGACACAACTTGCTTTTTCACTTTTAAAGAGTCGAGAAAAAGCTAAAGATGACTCTAGTCTCCTTCGATGTTTTAACGAGCCCAAAGTGACAAATGCTTGGATGGACTTTTTCTGTTATAGAGTCTGAAGAAGGCCAAAAGAAACTGCTCTGGAGTTCTAGGTAGAGGGTGTGCCAAACTTTTCGCAAAACCGCAGAATACTTTTTAAGGTACGGGCGGTTGATCTTCCTGAATGCTGTGTTCAGTGCATTGCGATCAGTAGGGCGGCCGACACGACTTCCTAAGGATAAAGGTTGTATTCCTATAGGGGTCTCCCAATATATACGCGAAGGTACGTGGGAGCACAATCCATACTGGCGCTATCGTCTCTCAGGAGGAACCACCCACCTTCAACGAGATCGACAGTCACCAGGCTTTACGACGCCGGAACACGTCTCTAGCCTAGACCTCTATGTTGTGCGTTATGTTGCAAAGCGTTGTTAAGTTCATTCAGTTTATTTTAAGTTGATCTTTTTAGAAGTTTGCCTTTCTGGATCACCACGAGATGTATGATACAATTCCTAAATGCAGTCTAAAGATGATAAGCAAGCTTTCTATCTTTTCAACTTTGAAAATCCTAGCTACTAAGGGAAAAGAAAGACACCATCTTTTCTCAAAGAGCAATCAGCACACTCTAATGCACTTTTCCTAAATCAAGCATGCAAACTATCAAAATGCAAATGCACAATGCAGGTGTTTGTTTTCCGCTTTCTTAGTATTGATGCCTACAAAGAAAGCTTTTTTGTACAACTTTGAATTTGCTTTTAAATGACAAGTACAAAATAATGTATTGTATTGTATCTTATTACAGGTCTCCTCCCAGCATTGGATGAACTTCGGACGCTCCTGGATAAAGCATTTCACTCAATAAACGGCCTCATACTTTAGGGGGCAACTGTTATAGACATTTTTGTGCCTTACAGCATTGAGCATGAAATGTCCATAATCTAAGGGATCCAAAGTCCCTAAACATGTTGTTCCTACCCCTAGAGGAACAAGGCTAACAAACCACAGCAATTCATAGAAGTTCTCCACCTGAAACTGCTCAAAAACAAGTCAATTCAGGATCATGTCAATGGCTCCACTGGCTGTCTGTGCTGAATGTCAAAGCCAACACTGGCTACCTGCGCTGAATGTCAAAGCCAACACTGGCTACCTGCGCTGAGCGAGTGTGGACATGTGGCAAGCTCATTTCTCAAGGTGTAAAAACCCAGGAAGCTTCCAAAATGACACTTGCCTCAGGGAATTCGACTGGTGATGAGTAAGGGGTTCCAAATCTCCAAGTGGAAGCAAGAACCTCCAAGTGGAATCAAGAACTGACAGAGGGAGAGGACACTAGTCAGATCTCAAGCTGACTCATCCTCTCTCCAAACATCTATATATGGATCTGTCCTCCATGAGATCTAGAGGCTGGAATTTTGTTATTGCAAAGAATTGTTGTTGGTTTGAGATTGGAATCATTGGGTGCTTAATGCTTTGAAGGGAGGTGAAGATAGGAATTCCATTCTGCTGGGAAGGAGATGCTGGATTGGAGCCCTCTGGGTTGTATCTCTTCCTGAACCTTGTTATTCATCAATAAAGCTATCTTGGTTTCTCCTATATACTGATGTATCTTTGATGTATGATTTCATTAGTATGTTTAGTTTACTTCTAATCCTGAACTAGTTATGAATATGAATCTATGTCTTGTGTAGCGTTCTTCTCTTGTGATCTTGCAGAGACCTGTTGAAGCTGGCGAGCGAGAAGGCAAGTAGCTTGGAACTCTCCAAGAGAAGAGAAACTGGATCGAGGGACAAATGGAAGACACCGGTTAGTCCATCCATCTCTCTTCATTCTTAATTCATAAAGGAAGAATACTAGAATAGCTGTCTCGGTTTGTTGCTAAGGCACTGTCACACCTTAGATGGATAGGATCGTCCTGCATAGGCATTTTTCCCCACAACAAATTGGCAACTCCGCTGGGGAGATCTGTTTAGTCATTTTATTTGTGTCTCTATCATTGTTTGTTTCATAGACTCAACAGCAACAATCGAACTGCATCTGCTCTTCTCAGTTGCAAAGTAGACAGTTGTTGCCTTGATCCAATCACTGGATTTGTCTATGATCTGAACAATGGACTCACAAATGATTTGATGATCCTTTGTGATAGATCTTAGTACCCCCTCAAAGCATCCCTTTGATTGTACCTTGCTTCTGGTTTTGATTTGGCCTGAAACCGTTGATTAATCAGCAATCTGTGACCCAGAACCCAGTAAGAAACTCTCGTTTCTCGTTCAGCGCGAACCCTGTGAAGGCATTCTGCATTTCAACGCAGGTCCTGTGAAGGCCACCTGCGCTGAATGTCAAAACCTCTGTGTTGAGGTTGCACTGATCCAGTTTTGCCTTGTGCAGTTGGGGTTCTCTGCTCTCTGTTGCCTTGTTTTGATCTCTGATTTTTGCAGCCTGTAACCAGCATAGGTACCAGTCTGATAACTCCTTTTCTCTGATTAAATTCCGCCTCCTTTTGTACAAAAAGACTGTGAGTGTTTTTATGTGTTTGTGGCGTCATTTACAGTTTTCCTTTGCATGAGTGAAGTAATCATCCTGTAGCCCTTGATTCAGATCTGTCGATTGTGATCTTAGGAGAGAGTTCATTGGTTGTTTACAGTTGATTATACATTCGCTTTTTCTTAGTGGTTTGAGTTTGTCTCTTTTAAGTGTCGAAACAAGTGTTCATTTCGAAAGTTGTAAAGTGTTTTAAACTCTTCTACCCTTTCTGATTTCGAAAAAGTAAACTTGTTTGTACTTGTCATTTAAAAGCAAATTCAAAGTTGTACAAAAAGCTTTCTTTGTAGGCATCAATACTAAGAAAGCAGAAAACAAACACCTGCATTGTGCATTTGCATTTTGATAATTTGCATGCTTGATTTAGGAAAAAGTGCATTAGAGTGTGCTGATTGCTCTTTGAGAAAAGATGGTGTCTTTCTTTTCCCTTAGTAGCTAGGATTTTCAAAGTTGAAAAGATATAAAGCTTGCTTATCATCTTTAGACTGCATCTAGGAATTGTATCATACATCTCGTGGTGATCCAGAAAGGCAAACTTCTAAAAAGATCAACTTAAAATAAACTGAATGAACTTAACAACGCTTTGCAACATAACGCACAACATAGAGGTCTAGGCTAGAGACGTGTTTCGGCGTCGTTAAGCCTGGTGACTGTCGATCTCGTTGAAGGTGGGTGATTCCTCCTGAGGGACGATAGTGCCAGTACGGATTGTGCTCCCACGTACCGTCGCGTATATATTGGGAGACCCCTATAGGCATAAAACCTTTATCCTTAGGAAGCCATGTCGGCTGCCCTACTGATCGCAATGCACTGAACACAACATTCAGGAAGATCGACCGCCCGTACCCTAAAAGGTATTCTGCGGTTTTGCGAAAAGTTTGGCACACCCTCTGCCTAGAACTCCAGAGCAGTTCCTTTTGGCCTTTTTCATACTCTATAACAGAAAAAGTCCATCCGAACATTTGTCACTTCAGGCTCGTTAAAACATTGAAGGAGACTAGAGTCATCTTTAGCTTTTTCTCGACTCTTTAAAAGTGAAAAAGCAAGTTGTGTCTAAAGCGTCGTTAACAATTTACTTTAAACGGAACAATCACCCTTTATTCCCGCATTGATCTTTAGGTTGAAAAGATGGAGCCCACCAACCAAGGAATTTCCCTTGTTGGAAATCCTAGTCCCTTCTCCTCTTGGGGAGATGTTGGTGCGCCCCACATGGCCACATTGTCGCTTCCAGGACTGACGATTGGTCTGCCTGTCTCTCTCTTTTCAACCAATGTTGTTCAAAACACCACTATTCCTGAACAGTCGAGTCAACAGTTAGACCAGACCAGAATTGCCCACCAGCCTTCGACTTCATATAATTCTTCCTCTCCTCCTTCCTCTTCGCTTGACGGAACTGGTAGAACAAAAAACCGAGTTCCTAAGGAGAAGAAGGAGAAGAAGAGGAAAGAGAAGAAGAAGAAGGAGCCAAAGGCGACTGGGGGCAAATAAGTGTCGTCTGACAAAAATCCACACACAGAACTGGCAAGGCCTAAATCGCCATGTGTCATATGCAAAGGAGACCACTTCCACAGAGATTTTCCCTGCATCCCTCGGATACTAAGGGACTGGTCTCCTCGTTTGCACAATTCGGTAGCATCGACCTCTGATAGGCATGTTGACTGCTCACCGTCAACTAGTGGAAGTGAAGCCACAGGACAAAGAGGGAAAGCTAAATTTCCCTGCAGACTGTATGAAGGCGACCATGCCATCCGCCGTTGTCCCTTCTTAGATGAGGGAAAAAGCGTTCTGGAAGATCGCCTGATTTTACGAGCGCAACTTCCTCCTGGATATCAAAGACTCCTGCCAAGTCCTTCGCTAGTTGAGAACCCAGCTGGCCCACTAAGGTGGTCAGCCGAAGCACCGGTCATTGAAGATGAACCATTTGAATCCATACCTGACGAAAGTCTAAAGGTTGAAACGGCAATTGACCCAGTTTTGCCTTCAGAGGCTCTATCTTCGAATGATACCATCACAAAGGAGAATAAAGACGACACCGTCCAAATTCTCTTCATCAACACTGACTCTGATGAACAAGGGGGCAATGCCCCCATTCCTTTATCGCAGGAAGGAAGTTCGTCATAGCGATATCCGGCCGTCTATTCAGTCCCACCGCCAAGCAACCTAGTTGTCTCATTCGACTGGAACCAACTAGGCAGACCCCGCTTGCCAGCTAGCATACCATTCAGAATTATCGTCCAAATATACAGAATGGTAATGGCTGGCACTATCATTAATGAGGGGGCATCTGTGAGTATCCTTTCCTCTATTGCTTGGAAAGTGCTTGGTTCGCCAGCGCTTTTGCCTGAAATGAGAAATCTATCAGGCTTTGATAAAGGAACCAGTCGACCTTTAGGGATCCTCCCCAATGTGCCCGTAACATTGAAAGGGAAGACCATTCAAATGAACGTGATGGTCGTTCAAGGACCCTTGGATTATAACCTACTCCTTGGACGAGACTATATATATTGCATGGGAGCCGTCGTCTCCTCACTCTTTAGAGTAATGTGTTTTCCGCATGAAGGAAGAATGGTCAAGCTCGTGGACCAACTTTCATTCCCTGGATCACGCATCGCAAATAGTCATATACCATCCCTAAATGGTCTATTCATGCAAGAAGTGTCTCAACCCACGGTCCGTCCTCCTGATGAGCGCAAGTAATCCGGGAGGATATGACTAGAACGTAGGGGGCATGTGTCCTGGTCTGCTTCGGCAGGGAAACTTTGGGTATAGGGTAGGTTTCCGCGGGAGAATATGACTAGTCCGTACCCCGTCTGTCTAGGAAGAGGGGTTGTTCTAGAATAAGATTCTTTTGTCAAAGTTATGTGAGTCGGCGGGCGTCGTCGCTCACCGTTGGTAGACATCGCTGAAGAAGTGTCTTGTTTGCTCCGCGAACAAGACAATCTTTGGGTAACCTGAAAGAGGTAGGCCTCTCTCAGCAAGACAAATGTTTTGGCAGAGGTGAAGTAGAGGTAACCTTGAAATCGTACTTTATGCCTGGGGGCATGCAAACCTTTTGGAGTGCAAGCAAGGGGCGGCTATTTATTTTTTAAATTTTTAGGACCTCTAACCCTCTAAACTCGTAGGATTAGTCGTTTCCGAACTTGCATAACGAAAGGATCCAGGGCAAAGCTTCGTGAGATGAAGCTCCATAAAAAATAGAATCTCAATGAGACACTCTTATCATATGACTGGTATAATCGAGCAGTTTTAGCACAAAGTTCATGCTCGTTAAAAAATAAACGCAAGATCCGAGCAGTTTTAACGTGGACTTCATGCTCGTTAAAAAATAAACATAAGCAATGAGCAAGTGTTTCCACCAGCGTTTAAGCTCATTTTAAAATAAAAAATGAACCACTGCCCGGTAAATAACCACTGTGAATGTAACCTTATCAGCCATTAAAGCCTTGGTCGTGTTTGCACCATCACCTCCACTTTTCACTTGGCCGATCGTTCACCTCCATATGATTGTTTACCCATTTTGAGGAACAGCTGCGAAGAGTGCTTTCACCCAGCCATCCTTGTGACACTGCTGTGATTGGAAAATTCCAACCTGTACCTGGAATCAGCTGCTAACCCTGTTTATCACTCGTTCCTCAAAAGACGAGTCTTCTTTAAGCTCTTTTCGACTAACTCGTAAAATATGAAAAGATTGCCGAGTTTTGTCCTTCCAGCTCGTTAAAGGGACAGGAAGTGCTATCCCTCCTCTAGATTTTAATCTTTTTGGACCTGAGGGATTATTGCACAAAAAGATCGAGCGCTTGTTTTGTTCGGCTCGTTAAAACTATCGAAAAATCATCCCTTTTGTATTGTTTTATACTTTTTCGGACTAAAGGGATTAGATGACGAAAAAGGACTTTCGGAGTTAACTTTATGTACCTTTTCAGACTCTCTAGAAATGAAAAGGACTGAGTTATCTTTGTCGTTAGACTCGTTAAAATCACTAAATAGCGACAAACTTGTCTTTAGATGAGAACGAGTTTCACTATCGCTAGGCTCGTTAAAAAATAGCGATGGGCTTGCCCGTAGGGCAGGTTATAGAACAAGCATATGTTATCCTCCTCAAGCTTGACAAAAATAAAGAGGTACTGGTCAGCAATGACTGGGGAAAAATTGGGAGAAACTAAAGAAAACTTTGATGGTAGCAAGTCGCTCTTGAACATGACACTTTTCCTCCATACCACAATCGGGTTGGGTTGTTTCATTCACCGATCACATCACCATGGTCTCGCCATACCATCCATAATTGGGGTAATGCTATCGATCCATCGCATCAGTGTCACCATATGTTCAAGATAAGTCATTCAAAAAGAGTCAACCATGTCCCATCCACTGCCATACATTATCCTTCATCCATTTATGACCGCCACCCTGAATCATATGTCACAGATCATTTTCACCTCCATCAAAATCATTAGCTCCGTTCCGTGTCATTGATGAGGGATTCATTAAGGCCCTCCTTTGACGAATCGCTTCTTGTCGACATCAGCTCATTATCCAAGAAGTTGATCTAGGAACAACCCCTTCAGTACTTTGAAGCTTGCATGCCTCAATGGCAAGTTTCTCACTTCCGGCGATAGGTATACATCAATGACTTTCGACCGAAATATTTTGCGTGGTGTTCGACGCCAAGTCCTTTATTCACACCATGTGAATTGTACTGCAGTACCTTGAGGGTCATTATCATTATTGGTGATTCCTCTCACGCTTGTTAACGGTTTACCTCATTGACCGGTAATCAAGCGATGTCTTTCCATGTTCGACTTCAGAACAATTCTCACATGGATCGACTTGTACTTAGAGTGAAGATCGAACGAGTTTGAAGACCCCGGATCTAGTTTCATCCATCCGGGCTGCGATATATATTCAGGAAAGATAAAGACAATTGACATGTACATCATTGCAGCAGATAATCATCCTACTCAAAGGATGATAATTTCATCAAAATTATCAGTCTACCATCAGACGATTGTCTGTTCTATGTACAGAAAAATGAATTTATAAAGCTGAGCATGGGAATTCCCGCCTCAGCTAGATCATGAAAGCAGTATGAAAAATAATGTATTGTATTGTATCTTATTACAGGTCTCCTCCCAGCATTGGATGAACTTCGGACCCTCCTGAATAAAGCATTTCACCCGATAAACGACCTCATACTTTAGGGGGCAACTGTTATAGACATTTTTGTGCCTTACAGCATTGAGCATGAAATGTCCATAATATAAGGGATCCAAAGTCCCTAAACATGTTGTTCCTACCCCTAGAGGAACAAGGCTAACAAACCACAACAATTCACAGAAGTTCTCCACCTGAAACTGCTCAAAAACAAGTCAATTCAAGATCATGTCAATGGCTCCACTGGCTGTCTGCACTGAATGTCAAAGCCAACACTGGCTACCTGCGCTGAATGTTAAAGCCAACACTGGCTACCTGCGCTGAGCGAGAGTGGACATGTGCCAAGCTCATTTCTCAAGGTGTCAAAACCCAGGAAGCTTCCAAAATGACACTTGCCTCAGGGAATTCGACTGGTGATGAGTAAGGGGTTCCAAATCTCCAAGTGGAAGCAAGAACCTCCAAGTGGAATCAAGAACTGACAGAGGGAGAGGACACTAGTCAGATCTCAAGCTGACTCATCCTCTCTCCAAACATTTATATATGGATCTCTCCGCCATGAGATCTAGAGGCTAGAATTTTGTTATTGCAAAGAATTGCTATTGGTTTGATATTGGAATCATTGGGTGCTTAATGCTTTGAAGGGAGGTGAAGATAGGAATTCCATTTTGCTGGGAAGGAGATGCTGGATTGGAGCCCTCTAGGTTGTATCTCTTCCTGAACCTTGTTATTCATCAATAAAGCTATCTTGGTTTCTCCTATATACTGATGTATCTTTGATGTATGATTGCATTAGTATGTTTAGTTTACTTCTAATCCTGAACTAGTTATGAATATGAATCTATGTCTTGTGTAGCGTTCTTCTCTTGTGATCTTGCAGAGACCTGTTGAAGCTCGGCGAGCGAGAAGGCAAGTAGCTGGGAACTCTCCAAGAGAAGAGAAACTGGATTGAGGGACAAACGGAAGACACTGATTAGTCCATCCATCTCTCTTCATTCGTAATTCATAAAGGAAGAATACTAGAATAGCTGTCTCTGTTTGTTGCTAAGGCATTGTCACACCTTAGGTGGATAGGATCGTCCTGCATAGGCATTTTTCCCCACAAAAATAGGTGCTTCGGAAAAATGCCTATGCAGGACGATCCTATCCACCTAAGGTGTGATAGTGCCTTAGCAACAAACAGAGATAGCTATTCTAGTATTCTTCCTTTATGAATTAAGAATGAAGAGAGATGGATGGACTAACCGGTGTCTTCCGTTTGTCCCTCGATCTGGCCTCTCTTCTCTTTGGGTGTTCCCAGCTACTTGCCTTCTCGCCCGCCCAGCTTCAATAGGTTTCTACAAGATCACAAGAGAAGAACACTACACAAGACATGGATTCATATTCATAACTAATTCAGGATTAGAAGTAAACTAAACATACTAATGTAATCATACATGAAAGATACATCAGTATATAGGAGAAACTAAGATAGCTTTATTGATGAATAACAAGGTTCAGGAAGAGATACAACCCAGAGGGCTCCAATCCAGCATCTCCTTCCCAGCAAAATGGAATTCCTATCTTCACCTCCCTTCAAAGCATTAAGCACCCAATGATTCCAATCTCAAACCAACAGCAATTCTTTGCAATCACAAAATTCCAGCCTCTAGATCTCATGGAGGAGAGATCCATATATAGATGTTTGGAGAGAGGATGAGTCAGCTTGAGATCTGACTAGTGTCCTCTCCCTCTGTCAGTTCTTGATTCCACTTGGAGGTTCTTGCTTCCACTTGGAGATTTGGAACCTCTTACTCATCACCATTCGAATTCCCTGTACGTGTCAAATGTCTTTAACTTTCCTGAATATATATCGCAGCCCGGATGGATGAAACTAGATCTGGGGTCTTCGAACTCGTTCGATCTTCACTCTAAGTACAAGTCGATCCATGTGAGAATTGTTCTGAATTCGAACATGGAAAGACATCGCTTGATTACCGGTCAATGAGGTAAATCGTTAACAAGCACGAGAGGAATCACCGATAATGATAATGACCCTCAAGGTACTGCAGTACAATTCACGTGGTGTGAATAAAGGACTTGGCGTCGAACACCACGCAAAATATTTCGGTCGAAGGTCATTGATGTATACCTGTCACCGGAAGTGAGAAACTTGCCATTGAGGCATGCAAGCTTCAAAGTACTGAAGGGGTTGTTCCTAGATCAACTTCTTGGATAATGAGCTGAAGTCGACAAGAAGTGATTCGTCAAGGGAGGGCCTTAATGAATCCCACATCAATGACATGGAACGGAGCTAATGATTTTGATGGAGGTGAAAACGATCTGTGACATATGATTCAGGGTGGCGGTCATGAACGGATGAAGGATAATGTATGGTAGTGGATGGGACACGGTTGACTCTTTCTGAATGACTTCTCTTGAACATGTGGCGACATTGATGCGATGGATCGGTAGCATTACCCCAAATATGGATGGTATGGTGAGACCATGGTTATGTGACCGGTGAATGAAACAACCCAACCCGATTGTGGTACGGAGGAAAAGTGTCATGTTCAAGAGCGACTTGCTACCATCAAAGTTTTCTTTAGTTTCTCCCAATTTTTCCCCAGTCATTGCTGACCAGTACCTCTTTATTTTTGTCAAGCTTGAGGAGGATAACATATGCTTGTTCTATAACCTGCCCTTCGGGCAAGCCCATCGCTATGTTTTAACGAGCCTAGCGATAGTGAAACTCGTTCTCGTCTAAAGACGAGTTTGTCGCTATTTAGTGATTTTAACGAGTCTAACGACAAAGATAACTCGGTCCTTTTCATTTTTAGAGAGTCTGAAAAGGTACATAAAGTTAACTCCGAAAGTCCTTTTTCGTCATCTAATCCCTTTAGTCCGAAAAAGTATAAAACAATACAGAAGGGATGAGTTTTCGATAGTTTTAACGAGCCGAACAAAACAAGCGCTCGATCTTTTTGTGCAATAATCCCTCAGGTCCAAAAAGATTAAAATCTAGAGTAGGGATAGCACTTCCTGTCGCTTTAACGAGTTGGAAGGCCAAGACTCGGCAATCTTTTCATATTTTACAAGTCAGTTGAAAAGAGCTTAAAGAAGACTCGTCTTTTGAGGAACGAGTGATAAACAGGGTTAGCAGCTGATTCCAGGTACAGGTTGGAATTTTCCAATCATGGCAGTGTCACAAGGATGGCTAGGTGAAATCACTCTTTGCAGCTATTCCTCAAAATGGGTAAACAATCATATGGAGGTGAACGATCGGCCAAATGAAAAGTGGAGGTGATGGTGCAAACACGACCAAGGCTTTAATGGCAGATAAGGCTACATTCACAGTGGTTATTTACCGGAAGATAGTTCGTTTTTTAACGAGCTTGAACGCGGAAAAACATTGCTCAATCTTATGTTTATTTTTTAACGAGCATGAAATATGCGCTAAAACTACTCGAATCTTGCGTTTATTTTTTAACGAGCATGAACTGTGTGCTAAAACTGCTCGTTTATATGGTCAAATTTTGATTTTTTACCATAACTAGCTTTGCCCTTTTCAAAGATAGTACTGCATTCTCAATTGCTGCATCAAACTTAGTTAGAAATGAATAACATTTGTTTGAAAATGAGATTAAAACCCTAATATTTCGCTTTGAACTACGTAAAAAGCAATTAAAAAGTGTTTTTACCTCTCATTTTACCATTTCATTTGAACTTGGTTTGTTGGAGCTTTGGAGGTGCCTCTTCCCCCTTGATTTTCACCAGCTGATTTCGGGAGATTCTGTGGACGATTCTCGGCACCGTCTGGACCAGGTAGGAGCTAAACTCTAGCTCTTTCTTTTCATGGTTTCATTTTTCCATTCTGTGCCTGTTTTCCTGTCTCCCTGAGCACTTGGGGTTTTGTTAGGGCGCTCTGCCATCAGCGCAGCTGGTTCACTCGAAACCTGCACTGAATGTCAAGCTGCCTTAAGGTAGTTTGACCTTCAATGCAGGTGGAACACTGGCTAACTACGTTGGGCACATAAAACTGGTTTTGTTGCGCAGTTTTTGATGAAAATTTTGCCAGTTTCTCATCAAATGCAGGATCTTACTCTTTCCCTTGTTTGTTTTGCAGGGACCTTTCAGCAAAATGACCCTTACATGGTGAGAACGAGAACATGAAGAAGAGGACATGATTTCCCTCCATGATCCCGTCACGGTGAACGTGCTGCGGAACTGTGGCCTGCTGAAGTTCTTCCGTATCTCTAGTATGAGAGCACAGATCTCCTTACTGCAGTATATGCTTGATGCTTGGGATCCTATCAACCAAGTATTCCAGATTAGGGGCAAATCCATCCCCTTGACCATAGTAGACATTTACTTCTTGACTGGATTGTCAAGGTGGGGTGCCCCCATTTCTTTGTCAGGTTCGGCCCGAGGGAATGACTCCGTGAGAGATTATGTCCGCCAGTATTGCAGGGAAGGATCTCAGCCGAGCAGAGACGGCAAGGTCGTTATCCGTGAGATTACTGACAGGTCTCTCAGGTCCATTCTGTATACTATTGGTAGGATGGCCGGTAGCACATCTCTTCATGTTGCCAACAGATCTTATGTGCAGCACGCCTTGGAGTGTCTCCAACCGAAAGTCTTCAACTAGTGTGATGCAGTACTTATCTAGATGAAAAGTCAGTTGACCAAGGTAAAGGACGGGAAGCTGAAGAACTTTGGATTTGGTTCTATCTTGACTGCCTTTGCCTTGGAGAAGATACCACTGATACAGCCTCAGTATATTGCGCTCGACTTGCCTTCTCCTACCGAGCCACGCATGCAGAGATGGGTTGATCACATGTCTAGGCATGCTGGTCAATCTCAGATTTCTTTCACTGATATCTTCTTCAGGTGGTTCGAGCGTCAGGAGATGGTCTATTCCGAGTATCCATATGTTGGCATGGATTTCCGAGGCGATCCGGATTTGGTACTACCGGATGGCGAACAGTGGGGTGCTATTGGTAAAATCTTCGACCATATCACTGTTTACTGTTTTTATTCATAATGTTTTTGTGCTTTACTCTGTCAAGACTTTAATCAAACTCTTGTGTGCATGCAGATGTTGGTCCTGTTCATCCAGCAGTTCGCCCGAGAGTGCCAGTCGCTGCCCCAGCAGGGGAGCCTGCTGGGAGGGTTATTCTTCGCGACCTTGACGTGGCTGAGACCCTTACAGCTGTGTAGGAGTAGGTTGAGAGCCTTACTCTTGGTATTCCGGATGTACGGATCGACGAGTTACCTTTACAGTTGCAGCAACATACTACTGGTGTGCCTAGACGATGGACTCATCTCTTGCGCATGATTGCACAGGCCGTGACATGCTATCATGAGCATCACTAGGCTAGGGTGCCCCCTAGCATTTTTGAGTTCTTGGGTCATGCGACCAATTTTTGTCTTGGTTACAGAACATTATGTGTAAACGATAAACAACTTTTATATATATATTTTGATTTTCGGGGTTTATTCCGGTTGAGTTATATGATCCACTTGCACAACATTGATGATGCATTTCTTTTTATAAATGTCGTAAATGTCTATCTAACACATAGTTTGCTAATGAGTCGGTTAATGTGTTTAAGTTCCTGGAAATATGTTGGTATTGAATTAACTCAAACTGTCTTTCCAAAATCTTAACCCTTAGAAACATACGATAAATAGCTGGATTGCGGACGGAATATATACCATTGAGTTGTAGTATACCATGGGTGATGGCATCAGAGAGTAGTTCTATCAACGCGCTATACTCAGCGATATTATTCGTTGATTGCCCAATACACACACCTCTGAAACTTACTAACTCGCCGCTTGGATCAAAAATGGCCCAGGCCACGGAGGACAGGTTCCGCGAACTACGACTCGCTCCGTCAGCATATCCCACACATGTGTCAGAAAGGTTTGACATCTACGATAAACGTAAAAAGGTGGATTACTTGACCAAAACAAACACTTTAGCGAAAACAAAATACAACAAAAGCACACAGGTTACTATTTAAGCATAGTAATGCTTGAGGTACAACCCATTGCGGGGTTGCGCCAGTGGAATTCCGTCATAATCCATTAACTCGTAGGCTCCTTTTGCTAACACTCGTTTAACAATATAGGGGCCCATCCATAAAGAATTAAATTTTCCTGCTCCCAATTTTTCGGATTCTTGGTCGTAAAGCAAGACCAAGTCACCTTCTGAGAAGACACGGGGTTTGACATTCTTGTCGAACTGCGCCTTGACTCATTTCTTATGGGCTTCGTTAGCCAAAGCGGAGTCACGACGGGTTTCATCCAATTGGATTAATTCCAAGAAACGGGCTTCTTCTTCTGAAGTTCCAGGGAGGAGGTCGATTGCGAGTTTAAGAGACGAAATTTCACACTAGACTGGTAAGACTGCCTCCAGGCCATACACCAGTTGGAAAGGTGTGAACCCGGTCGCATTTCTTACTGACGTTCGGTAAGCCCACAAGGCTGAGTACAGGATTAGGTGCCACCTTCTTTTGTGAACTCCGATCATCCTTTGCAACATATGCTTCAGGACCTTGTTGATTGCTTCAACTTGTCCGTTGGCTTGCGGATAATATGGGGTAGAGCTGTCGTGAGATAGCCCTAGCTTGGCAGCTAATTCAACCATCATGTGATTGCGAAAATGTGATCCATGATCTGTAACTATAGCCTGTGGTACGCCGAACCTGGCGACTACATGATTGAAAAAGAAAAGGGCAGTTGTTTCACCAGTGTTATCTAATGTAGGCATCGCGTCGGCCCATTTGGTAAAATAGTCAACGACGACTATAATATACCCATGCCCCTCGGTCGAGGTGGGGTTACATTGCATGAAATCGATGCCCCATTTGGCGAAAGGCCCAACAGCAACTATTGGCTGCAAAGGTGCGGGTGGTCTTCTGGTTTTGCTATCAAAAATTTGACAAGCATGGCAACTTCTGATTGCGATTATGCAATCTTTGAACATGGTTGGCCAGAAGTATCCTGCTCGTAATATTTTTTGTGTTGTTGCATATCCAAATTGATGCCCCCCACACGCGCCTGAATGACACTCATTCAGGGCTTTTTCGGCTTCCTCATGGATAAGGCACCTCGTCAGAACTGTATCGATACCACGACGGTAAAGTGTATCACCGACGGTCAAAGAAAAATGCGAGATTGGACATGTGGAAATTTCATTCCACAAGGTGTCAAAACCCAGGAAGCTTCCAAAATGACACTTGCCTCAGGGAATTCGACTATGATGAGTAAGAGGTTCCAAAATCTCCAAGTGGAAGCAAGAACCTCCAAGTTGAATCAAGAACTAACAGAGGGAGAGGACACTAGTCAGATCTCAAGCTGACTCATCCTCTCTCCAAACATCTATTTATGGATCTCTTCTCCATGAGATCTAGAGGCTGGAATTTTGTTATTGCAAAGAATTGCTGTTGGTTTGAGACTGGAATCATTGGGTTTGAGACTGGAATCTTCCACTATGTTATAATGCTGCGCCGCTCTAGCGCGAGGATTAAATGTCGACTTGTGTACTACTCCCTTTGGCGGTTTTATTATTAATTCAGGAATGATGGGTGGTACAACTTCTGTCGAAGTTGTTGTTGAACTACTTGGTTGATCTTTATCTTTGTTGTTCGACAACTGCGGATTCTCATAATCTTTGTTCCTTGTCGAAATCAAAGCATCATTTTGTTGCTTGGAGATCGACAACATTAGCACTTGCGACGGGGAAGCATTTCCACTATCAACCAGATTTTGACCTGGATTGGGAAACGAATCAGTTAACACAGCTGAGGTTTGCGAACTTTTGAAGAATCTTTTAAGCTCAGCTTTGTATGGACAATCAGCTGTCCAATGATCCTCGTCACATATCATGCATGGACTTTTTGGTTTCCCTTTCCGAGGAGGGTTTGAAGAATTTTTTCCAGGAGATGACTCACCTTGTTTCTTCTTATTCCCTTTGTTTTGTTTCTTCTTGCTTCCTGGTTGATTGGTTTCTTTGCGTTTATCTGCTGATACGGCATTTACTTCCGAAGCAAGAATTTCTCAACATCAACGAGAATTTTGTTATTGCAAAGAATTTCTCAACATCAACGAGAATTTTGTGATTTTATCTTTCTTTTGAGGAACGAGTGATAAACAGGGTTAGCAGCTGATTCCAGGTACAGGTTGGAATTTTCCAATCACGGCAGTGTCACAAGGATGGCTAGGTGAAATCACTCTTCGCAGCTGTTCCTCAAAATGGGTAAACAATCATATGGAGGTGAACGATCGGCCAAATGAAAAGTGGAGGTGATGGTGCAAACATGACCAAGGCTTTAATGGCAGATAAGGCTACATTCACAGTGGTTATTTACCGGAAGATAGTTCGTTTTTTAACGAGCTTGAACGCGGAAAAACACTGCTCAATCTTATGTTTATTTTTTAACGAGCATGAACTATGCGCTAAAACTGCTCGGATCTTGCGTTTATTTTTTAACGAGCATGAACTGTGTGCTAAAACTGCTCGTTTATATGGTCAAATTTTGATTTTTTACCATAACTAGCTTTGCCCTTTTCAAAGATAGTACTGCATTCTCAATTGCTGCATCAAACTTAGTTAGAAATGAATAACATTTGTTTGAAAATGAGATTAAAACCCTAATATTTCACTTTGAACTACGTAAAAATCAATTAAAAAGTGTTTTTACGTCTCATTTTACCATTTCATTTAAACTTGGTTTGTTGGAGCTTTGGAGGTGCCTCTTCCCCCTTGATTTTCACCAGCTGATTTTGGGAGATTCTGTGGACGATTCTCGGCGCCGTCTGGACCAGGTAGGAGCTAGAAACACTTGCTGGGCTCATCATCAAGTGTTTCCCGTTAGGAAAAATGCCTATGAGGGAAAAATGTGGACCAGGTAGGAGCTAGAAACACTTGCTGGGCTCATCATCAAGTGTTTATCCTATGCTGGGCTCATGATCCTTTGTGACTTGAGCAATAACAAAATTCCAGCCTCTAGATCTCATGGAGGAGAGATCCATATATAGATGTTTGGAGAGAGGATGAGTCAGCTTGAGATCTGACTAGTGTCCTCTCCCTCTGTTAGTTCTTGATTCCACTTGGAGGTTCTTGCTTCCACTTGGAGATTTTGGAACCTCTTACTCATCATAGTCGAATTCCCTGAGGCAAGTGTCATTTTGGAAGCTTCCTGGGTTTTGACACCTTGTGGAATGAACTTGCCACATGTCCAATCTCGCTCAGCGTAGGTAGCCAGTGTTGGCTTTGACATTCAGCGCAGGTAGCCAGTGTTGGCTTTGACATTCAGCGCAAACAGCTAGTGGAGCCACTGAATTGACCCTGAATTGACTTGTTTTTGAGCAGTTTCTGGTGGAGAACTTCTGTGAATTGATGTGGTTTGTTAGCCTTGTTCCTCTAGGGGTAGGAACAACATGTTTAGGGACTTTGGATCCCTTAGATTATGGACATTTCATGCTCAATGCTGTAAGGCACAAAAATGTCTATAACAGTTGCCCCCTAAAGTATGAGGCCGTTTATCGGGTGAAATGCTTTATCCAGGAGGGTCCGAAGTTCATCCAATGCTGGGAGGAGACCTGTAATAAGATACAATACAATAAATTATTTTTCATATGCTTTCATGATCTAGCTGAGGCGGGCATTCCCATGCTCAGCTTTATAAATTCATTTTTCTGTACATAGAACAGACAATTGTCTGATGGTAGACTGATAATTTTGGTGAAATTATCATCCTTTGAGTAGGATGATCATCTGCTGCAATGATGTACATGTCAAATGTCTTTATCTTTCCTGAATATATATCGCAACCCAGATGGATGAAACTAGATCCAGGGTCTTCAAACTCGTTCGATCTTCACTCTAAGTACAAGTCGATCCATGTGAGAATTTTTCTGAAGTCGAACATGGAAAGACATTGCTTGATTACCGGTCAATGAGGTAAACCGTTAACAAGCGCGAGAGGAATCACCGATAATGATAATGACCCTCAAGGTACTGTAGTACAATTCACGTGGTGTGAATAAAGGACTTGGCATCGAACACCACGCAAAATCTTTTGGTCGAAGGTCATTGATGTATACCTGTCGCCGGAAGTGAGAAACTTGCCATTGAGGCATGCAAGCTTCAAAGTACTGAAGGGGTTGTTCCTAGATCAACTTCTTGGATAATGAGCTGAAGTCGACAAGAAGCGATCCGTCAAAGGAGGGCCTTAATGAATCCCACATCAATGACACGGAACGGAGCTAATGATTTTGATGGAGGTGAAAACAATCCGTGACATATGATTCAGGGTGGCGGTCATGAATGAATGAAGGATAATGTATGGCAGTGGATGGGACACGGTTGACTCTTTCTGAACGACTTCTCTTGAACATGTGGCGACACTGATGCGATGGATCAGTAGCATTACCCCAAATATGGATGGTATGGTGAGACCATGGTGATGTGACCGGTGAATGAAACAACCCAACCCGATTGTGGTACGAAGGAAAAGTGTCATGTTCAAGAGCGACTTGCTACCATCAAAGTTTTCTTTAGTTTCTCCCAATTTTTCCCCAGTCATTGCTGACCAATACCTCTTTATTTTTGTCAAGCTTGAGGAGGATAACATATGCTTGTTCTATAACCTGCCCTTCGGGCAAGCCCATCGCTATGTTTTAACGAGCCTAGAGATAGTGAAATTCGCTCTCGTCTTAAAGACAAGTTTGTCGCTATTTAGTGATTTTAACGAGTCTAACGACAAAGATAACTCGGTCGTTTTCATTTTTAGAGAGTCTGAAAAGGTACATAAAGTTAACTCCGAAAGTCCTTTTTCGTCATCTAATCCCTTTAGTCCGAAAAAGTATAGAACAATACAGAAGGGATGAGTTTTCGATAGTTTTAACGAGCCGAACAAAACAAGCGCTCGATCTTTTTGTGCAATAATCCCTCAGGTCCAAAAAGATTAAAATCTAGAGGAGGGATAGCACTTCCTGTCACTTTAACGAGCTGGAAGGCCAAGACTCGGCAATCTTTTCATATTTTACGAGTCAGTTGAAAAGAGCTTAAAGAAGACTCATCTTTTGAGGAACAAGTGATAAACAAGGTTAGCAGTTGATTCCAGGTACAGGTTGGAATTTTCCAATCACAGCAGTGTCACAAGGATGGCTAGGTGAAATCACTCTTCGCAGCTGTTCCTCAAAATGGGTAAACAATCATATGGAGGTGAACGATCGGCCAAATGAAAAGTGGAGGTGATGGTGCAAACACGACCAAGGCTTTAATGGCAGATAAGGCTACATTCACAGTGGTTATTTACCTGAAGATAGTTTGTTTTTTGACGAGCTTGAACGCGGAAAAACACTGCTCAATCTTATGTTTATTTTTTAACGAGCATGAACTATGCGCTAAAACTGCTCGGATCTTGCGTTTATTTTTTAACGAGCATGAACTGTGTGCTAAAACTGCTCGTTTATATGGTCAAATTTTGATTTTTTACCATAACTAGCTTTGCCCTTTTCAAAGATAGTACTGCATTCTCAATTGCTGCATCAAACTTAGTTAGAAATGAATAACATTTGTTTGAAAATGAGATTAAAACCGTAATATTTCGCTTTGAACTACGTAACAAGCAATTAAAAAGTGTTTTTACCTCTCATTTTACCATTTCATTTGAACTTGGTTTGTTGGATTGGGAAACGGATCAGTTAACACAGCTGAGGTTTGCGAACTTTTGAAGAATCTTTTAAGCTCAGCTTTGTATGGACAATCGGCTGTCCAATGATCCTCGTCACATATCATGCATGGAATTTTTGGTTTCCCTTTCCGAGGAGGGTTTGAAGAAGTTTTTCCAGGAGATGACTCACCTTGTTTCTTCTTATTCCCTTTGTTTTGTTTCTTCTTGCTTCCTGGTTGATTGGTTTCTTTGCCTTTATCTGCTGATACGACATTTACTTCCGAAGCAAGAATTTCTCAACATCAACAAGAATTTTGTTATTGCAAAGAATTTCTCAACATCAACGAGAATTTTGTGATTTTATCTTTCTTTTGAGGAACAAGTGATAAACAGGGTTAGCAGCTGATTCCAGGTACAGGTTGGAATTTTCCTATCACGGCAGTGTCACAAGGATGGCTAGGTGAAATCACTCTTCGCAGCTGTTCCTCAAAATGGGTAAACAATCATATGGAGGTGAACGATCGGCCAAATGAAAAGTGGAGGTGATGGTGCAAACACGAACAAGGCTTTAATGGCAGATAAGGATCTAGAAACACTTGATGATGAGCCCACTCGTCATCAATAAAGGATCTCGACGGTTGATCCTTCTCGTATAATATATCTCCACTCATTACTTGCTAGGATATGAGATATAACCCAGCGGAGTCAAGTCATTATATATTATACAAGGGAAACAAATGAGGCAAGTGTCATTTTGGAAGCTTCCTGGGTTTTGACACCTTGAGAAAATAGTGGATGTTGACGGTTGTTCAGACATTTTGAGTCTGGACTAGGTAGGAGCTAAACCCTAGCTCTTTCTTTTCATGGTTTCCTTTTTCCATTCTGTTCCCATTTTCCTGATTCCCTGAGCCCCTGGGGTTTTGTTAGGGCGCTCTGCAATCAGCGCAGCTGGTTCACTCGAAACCTGCACTGAATGTCAAGCTGCCTGAAGGAAGTTTGGCCTTTAACATAGGTGGAACACTGGCTAGTTGCGCTGGGCATAGAAAATTGGTTTTGTTGCACAGTTTCTGATGAAAATTTTGCCAGTTTCTCATCAAATCCAGGATTTAACTCCTCTCATGTTTGTTTTTCAGAGATTATTGGAGAAAAATGACCCTTACATGGCGGGAACAAGAACATGAAGAAGAGGACATGATCGCCCTCCATGATCCTGTCATGGTGAACGCGCTGCGGAACTGTGGCCTGCTGAAGTTCTTCCGTATCTCTAGTATGAGAGCACAGATCTCCTTACTGCAGTATATGCTTGTTGCTTGGGATCCTATCAACCAAGTATTTCAGATTAGGGGCAAATCCATCCCGTTGACCATAGTAGACATTTACTTCTTGACTGGATTGTCAAGGCGGGGTGCCCCCATTTCTTTGTCAGGTTTGGCCCGAGGGAATGACTCCGTGAGAGATTATGTCCGCCAGTATTGCAGGGAAGGATCTCAGCCGAGCAGAGACGGCAAGGTCGTTATCCATGAGATTACTGACAGGTTTCTCAAGTCCATTTTGTATACTATTGGTAGGATGGCCGGTAGCACATCTCTTCATGTTGCCAACAGATCTTATGTGCAGCACGCCTTGGAGAAAACATCCGAAGAATCAATTGTGGACGAGAATTTGTTTCTGATATCTACAAGAAATGAGTGGTATGGAGATATAATAATTCATCTCCAAACCCAAAAGTTCAGGCCTAACACCTCTCAGTCTGAACAGAAACGTATACGATACCAAGCGAAAGACTACATGATCGTCGGTGATACACTTTACCGTCGTGGTATCGATACAGTTCTGAGGAGGTGCCTTACCCATGAGGAGGCCGAAAAAGCCCTGAATGAGTGTCATTCAGGCGCGTGTGGGGGGCATCAATCTAGATATGCAATAGCACAAAAAATCTTACGAGCAGGATACTTCTGGCCAACCATGTTCAAAGATTGCATAATCGCAGTCAGAAGTTGCCATGCTTGTCAAATTTTTGATAACAAAACCAGAAGACCACCCGCACCTTTGCAGCTAATAGTTGCTGTTGGGCCTTTTGCCAAATGGGGCATCAATTTCATGCAATGTAACCCCACCTCGACCGGGGGGCATGGGTATATTATAGTCGCCGTTGGCTATTTTACCAAATGGGCTGAGGCGATGCCTACATTAGATAACATTGGTGAAATAGCTGCCCTTTTCTTTTTCAATCATGTAGTCGCCAGGTTCGGTGTACCACAGGCTATAGTTACAGATCATGGATCGCTTTTTTGCAATCACATGATGGTTGAATTAGCTGCCAAGCTAGGGCTATCTCATGACAGCTCTACCCCGTATTATCCGCAAGCCACCGGACAAGTTGAAGCAATCAACAAGGTCCTGAAGCGTATGTTGCAAAGGATGATCGGAGTTCACAAAAGAAGGTGGCACCTAATCCTGTACTCAGCCTTGTGGGCTTACCAAACGTCAGTAAGAAATGCGACCGGGTTCACACCTTTCCAACTGGTGTATGGCCTGGAGGCAGTCTTACCAGTCCAGTGTGAAATTTCGTCTCTTAAACTCGCAATCGACCTCCTCCCCGGAACTTCAGAAGAAGAAGCCCGTTTCTTGGAATTAATCCAATTGGATGAAACCCGTCGTGATGCCGCTTTGGCTAACGAAGCCCATAAGAAACGAGTCAAGGCGCAGTTCGACAAGAATGTCAAACCCCGTGTCTTCTCAGAAGGTGACTTGGTCTTGCTTTACGACCAAGAATCCGACAAATTGGGAGCAGGAAAATTTAATTCTTTATGGATGGGCCCCTATATTGTTAAACGAGTGTTACCAAAAGGAGCCTATGAGTTAATGGATTATGATGGAATTCCACTGGCGCAACCCCGCAATGGGTTGTACCTCAAACGTTACTATGCTTAAATAGTAACCTGTGTGCTTTTGTTGTATTTTGTTTTCGCTAAAGTGTTTGTTTTGGTCGAGTAATCCACCTTTTTACATTTATTGCAGATGTCGAACCTTTCTGAGACATGTGTGGGATATGCTGACGGAGCAAGTCATAGTTCGCGGAACCTGTCCTCCGCGGCCTGGGCCATTTTTGATCCAAGTGGCGAGTTAGTAAGTTTCAGAGGTGTGTGTATTGGGCAATCAACGAATAATATCACTGAGTATAGCACGTTGATAGAACTACTCTCTGATGCCATCACCCATGGTATACGCCGACTAATCGTCAGGCTAGACTCACAACTCGTGATACTACAACTCAATGGTATATATTCCGTCCGCAATCCAGCTATTTATCGTATGTTTCTAAGGGTTAAGATTTTGGAAAGACAGTTTGAGTTAATTCAATACCAACATATTTCCAGGAACTTAAACACATTAACCGACTCATTAGAAAACTATGTGTTAGATAGACATTTGCGACATTTATAAAAAGAAATGCATCATCAATGTTGTGCAAGTGGATCATATAACTCAACCGGAATAAACCCCGAAAATCAAAATATATATATAAAAGTTGTTTAACGTTTACACATAATGTTCTGTAACCAAGACAAAAATTGGTCACATGACCCAAGAACTCAAAAATTCTAGGGGGCACCCTAGCCTAGTGATGCTCATGATAGCACGTCACGGCCTGTGCAATCATGCGCAAGAGACGAGTCCATCGTCTAGGCACACCAGTAGTATGCCGCTGCAACTGTAAAGGTAACTCGTCGATCCGTACATCCGGAATACCAAGAGTAAGGCTCTCAACCTGCTCCTACATAGCTGTAAGGGTCTCGGCCACGTCAGGGTCACGAAGAATAACCCTCCCAGCAGGCTCCCCTGCTGGGGCAGCGATTGGCGCTCTCGGGCGAACTGTTGGACGAGCAGGACCAACATCTGCATGCACACGACAGTTTGATTAAAGTCTTGACAGAGTAAAGCACAGAAACATTATGAATAAAAACATTTAAGAGTGATATGGTCGAAGATTTTACCAATAGCTCCCCAATGGAGTCGCCAATTTGTTGTGGGGAAAAATGCCTATGCAGGACGATCCTATCCACCTAAGGTGTGACAGTGCCTTAGCAACAAACGAAGATAGCTATTCTAGTATTCTTCCTTTATGAATTAAGAATGAAGAGAGATGGATGGACTAACCGGTGTCTTCCGTTTGTCCCTCGATCCAGTTTCTCTTCTCTTGGAGAGTTCCCAACTACTTGCCTTCTCGCTCACCCCGCTTCAATAGGTCTCTACAAGATCACAAGAGAAGAACACTACACAATATATAGATTCATATTCATAACTAGTTCAGGATTAGAAGTAAACTAAACATACTAATGCAATCATACATCAAAGATACATCAGTATATAGGTGAAACTAAGATAGCTTTATTGATGAATAACAAGGTTCAGGAAGAGATACAACCAAGAGGGCTCCAATCCAGCATCTCCTTCCCAGCAGAATGGAATTCCTATCTTCACCTCCCTTCAAAGCATTAAGCACCCAATGATTCCAATCTCAAACCAACAACAGTTCTTTGCAATAACAAAATTCCATACTCTAGATCTCATGGGGGAGAGATCCATATATAGATGTTTGGAGAGAGGATGAGTCAGCTTGAGATCTGACTGGTGTCCTCTCCCTCTGTCAGTTCTTGATTCCACTTGGAGGTTCTTGCTTCCACTTGGAGATTTGGAACCTCTTACTCATCACCAGTCGAATTCCATGAGGCAAGTGTCATTTTGGAAGCTTTCTGGGTTTTGACACCTTGAGAAATGAGCTTGCCACATGTCCACTCTCGCTCAACGCAGGTAGCGAGTGTTGGCTTTGACATTCAGCGCAGGTAGCCAGTGTAGCCATTGACATTCAGCGCAGACAGCTAGTGGAGCCATTGACATGATACTGAATTGACTTGTTTTGAGCAGTTTTTGGTGGAGAACTTCTGTGAATTGCTGTGGTTTGTTAGCCTTGTTCCTCTAGGGGTAGGAACAACATGTTTAGGGACTTTGGATCCCTTAGATTATGAACATTTCATGCTCAATGCTGTAAGGCACAAAAATGTCTATAACAGTTTGCTTTCCCTATGCAGGACGATCCTATCCACTTAAGGTGTGACAGTGCCTTAGCAACAAACAGAGACAGCTATTCTAGTATTCTTCCTTTATGAATTAAGAATGAAGAGAGATGGATGGACTAACCGGTGTCTTCCGTTTGTCCCTCGATCCGGTTTCTCTTCTCTTGGAGAGTTCCCAGCTACTTGCCTTCTCGCTCGCCCAGCTTCAACAGGTCTCTGCAAGATCACAAGAGAAGAATGCTACACAAGACATAGATTCATATTCATAACTAGTTCAGGATTACAAGTAAACTAAAAATACTAATGCAATCATACATCAAAGACACGTCAGTATATAGGAGAAACCAAGATAGCTTTATTGATGAATAACTGGCCACTCATTTCTTCTCGAACATAGTGGATGAGAACGAGTTTCACTCTATATATGGATCTCTCCTCCATGAGATCTAGAGGCTGGAATTTTGTTATTGCAAAGAATTGCTGTTGGTTTGAGACTGGAATCATTGGGTTTGAGACTGGAATCTTCCACTATGTTATAATGCTGCGCCACTCTGGCGCGAGGATTAAATGTTGACTTGTGTACTACTCCCTTTGGCGGTTTTATTGTTAATTCAGGAATGATGGGCGGTACAACTTCTGTCGAAGTTGTTGTCGAACTACTTGGTTGATCTTTATCTTTGTCGTTCGACAGCTACGGATTCCCATAATCTTTGTTCCTTGTTGAAATCAAAGCATCATTTTTTTGCTTGGAGATCGACAACATTAGCACTTGCGAAGGGGAAGCATTTCCACTATCAACCAGATTTTGACCTGGATTGGGAAACGGATCAGTTAACACAGCTGAGGTTTGCGAACTTTTGAAGAATCTTTTAAGCTCAGCTTTGTATGGACAATCGGCTGTCCAATGATCCTCGTCAGATATCATGCATGGACTTTTTCGTTTCCCTTTCCGAGGAGGGTTTGAAGAAGTTTTTCCAGGAGATGACTCACCTTGTTTCTTCTTATTCCCTTTGTTTTGTTTCTTCTTGCTTCCTGGTTGATTGGTTTCTTTGCCTTTATCTGCTGATACGGAATTTACTTCCGAAGCAAGAATTTCTTCTTTTGCATTTTTCCCACATTTTTCCCATCCACCGTTGTCCCTTCTTAGACGAGGCAAAAAGAGTTCTGGAAGATCGCCCGATTTTACGAGCGCAACTTCCTCCTGGATATCAAAGACTCCTGCCAAGTCCTTCGCTAGTTGAGAACCCGGCTGGCCTGCTCAGGTGGTCAGCCGAAGCGCCGGTCATTGAAAATGAACCGTCTGAATCCATACCTGACGAAAGTCTAAAGGTTGAAACGGCAGTTGACCCAGTTTTGCCTTCAGAGGCTCTATCTTCGAATGATACCATCAGAGTAGACATGAGTAGTTCGATATATATTTTGTCAACCATATATATCTTCTAAGTATTTTTACGAGTCAGTTGAAAAGAGCTTAAAGAAGACTCGTCTTTTGAGGAACGAGTGATAAACAGGGTTAGCAGCTGATTCCAGGTACAGGTTGGAATTTTCCAATCACGACAGTGTCACAAGGATGGCTAGGTGAAATCACTCTTCGCATCTGTTCCTCAAAATGGGTAAACAATCATATGGAGGTGAACGATCGGCCAAATGAAAAGTGGAGGTGATGGTGCAAACATGGCCAAGGATTTAATGGCAGATAAGGTTACATTCACAGTGGTTATTTACCGGAAGATAGTTCATTTTTTAAGCGAGCTTGAACGCGGAAAAACACTGCTCAATCTTATGTTTATTTTTTAACGAGCATGAACTATATGCTAAAACTGCTCGGATCTTGCGTTTGTTTTTTAATGAGCATGAACTATGTGCTAAAACTGCTCGTTTAACCCAGTCATATGATAAGAATGTCTCATTGAAGATGCTATTTTTTAGGGAGCTTAGATCTTACAAAGCTTTGCTCTGAATCCTTTCGTTATGCAAGTTCAGAAACGACTAATCCTACGAGTTTAAAGGGTTAGACCTACAGGTTTAAAGGGAGGACCTAAAAATTTAAAAAATAAATAGCCGCCCCTTGCTCGCACTCCAAAAGGTTTGCATGCCCCCAGATATAAAGTATGATTTCAAGGTTACCCTTACTTTGTCCGCCAAAACATTTGTTTAAGCAGGAAAGGCCTACCTCTTTCAGGTTACCAAAGATTGCTCCATTCGCGGCCACGAATAAAACACTTCTTCGGCGATGCCTACCGAAATAGACAAAGGTGAGTGACAACGAGCGCCAAACACATAACTTTGACAAAAGAATCTTATTCTAGAACAACCCCTCTTCCATGACGGACGGGGTACAGACTAGTCATATTCTCCCACGGAAACCTACCCTATACCCAAAGTTTTCCTGCCGAAGCAGACCAGGACGCAT
This sequence comes from Pinus tabuliformis, assembly GCA_031772625.1. Lineage (NCBI taxonomy): Eukaryota > Viridiplantae > Streptophyta > Pinopsida > Pinales > Pinaceae > Pinus > Pinus tabuliformis. Next base: position 823,537,295 of record CM062804.1, on the reverse strand, counting down.
GCCCCCTGGGTTCCAGTCATATCCTCCCGGATTACTCGCGCTCATCAGGAGGACGGACCGTAGGTTGAGACACTTATTGCGTGAATAGACCATTTAGGGATGGTACAACACTATTTGCGATGCGTGATCTGGGAAATGAAAGTTGGTCCACGAGCTTGACCACTCTTCCTTCGTGCGGAAAACACATTACTCTAAAGAGTGAGGAGACGATGGCTCCCATGCAATATATATAGTCTCGTCCAAGGAGTAGGTTATAATCCAAGGGTCCTTGAACGACCATCATGTTCATTTGAACGGTCTTCCCTTTCAATGTTATGGGCACATTGGGGAGGACCCTTAAAGGTCGACTGGTTCCTTTATCAAAGCCTGATAGATTTCTCATTTCAGGCAAAAGCGTTGGCGAACCAAGTGCTTTCCAAGCAATAGAGGAAAGGATACTCACAGATGCCCCCTCATCAAAAATAGTGCCAGCCATTACCATTCTATATATTTGAACGATAATTCTGAATGGTATACTTGCTGGCAACTGGGGTCTGCCTAGTTGGTTCCAGTCGAATGAGACAACTAGGTTGCTTGGTGGTGGGACCGAATAGACGGCCAGATATCGCTCTGATGAACTTCCTTCCTGCGATAAAGGAATGGGGGCATTGCCCCCTTGATCATCAGAGTCAGTGTTGATGAAGAGAATTTGGACGGTGTCGTCTTTACTCTCCTCTGTGATGGTATCATTCGAAGATAGAGCCTCTGAAGGCAAAACCGGGTCAACTGCCGTTTCAACCTTTAGAATTTCGTCAGGTATGGATTCAGACGGTTCATCTTCAATGATAGGTGCTTTGGCTGACCATCTGAGCAGGCCAGCCGGGTTCTCAACTAGCGAAGGACTTGGCAGGAGTTTTTGATATCCAGGAGGAAGTTGCACTCGTAAAATCGGGCGATCTTCCAAAACTCTTTTTGCCTTGTCCAAGAAAGGACAACGGTGGATGGCATGGTTGCCTTCACACATTCTGCAGGGAAATTTAGCTTTCCCTCTCTGTCCTGGGGCTTCACTCCCGCTAATTGACGGTGAGCAGTCAACATGGCTATCAGAGGTTGATGCTACCAAATTGTGCAAACGGGGAGACCAGTCCCTTAGTATCCGAGGGATGTAGGGACAATCTCTGTGGAAGTGGTCTCCCTTACATATGACGCATGGCGATTTAGGCCTTGCCAGTGCTGTGTGTGGATTTTTGTCAGACGACACTTGTTTTCCCCCAGTCGTTTTTGGCTCCTTCTTCTTCTTCTCTTTCTTCTTTTTCTCCTTCTTCTCCTTAGGAACTCGTTTTTTTGTTTTACCATTTCCGTCAAGCGAAGAGGAAGGAGGAGAGGAAGATGAAGTAGAAGGTTGGTGGGAAACTCTGATATGGTCTAACTGTTGACTTGACTGTTCAAGAATAGTGGTGTTCTAAACGACATTGGTTGAAAAGAGCCAGACCGGCAGGCCAATTGTCAATCCTGGAAGTGACAAAGTGGCCATGTGGGGCGCACCAACATCTCCCCAAGAGGATAAGGGACTAGGATTTCCACCAAGGGGAATTCCTTGGTTGGTGTGCTCCATTTTTTCAACCTAAAGATCAACGTGGGAATAAAGGGTGATTGTTCCGTTTAAAATAAATTGTTAACGATGCTTTAGACATAACTTGCTTTTTCACTTTTAAAGAGTCGAGAAAAAGCTAAAGATGACTCTAGTCTCCTTCGATGTTTTAACGAGCCCGAAGTGACAAATGCTCGGATGGACTTTTTCTGTTATAGAGTCTGAAAAAGGCCAAAAGAAACTGCTCTGGAGTTCTAGGCAGAGGGTGTGCCAAACTTTTCGCAAAACCGCAGAATACTTTTTAGGGTACGGGCGGTTGATCTTCCTGAATGCTGTGTTCAGTGCATTGCGATCAGTAGGGCGGCCGACACGGCTTCCTAAGGATAAAGGTTTTATGCCTATAGGGGTCTCCCAATATATACGCGACGGTACGTGGGAGCACAATCCGTATTGGCGCTATCGTCCCTCAGGAGGAATCACCCACCTTCAACGAGATCGACAGTCACCAGGCTTTACGACGCCGGAACACGTCTCTAGCCTAGACCTCTATGTTGTGCGTTATGTTGCAAAGCGTTGTTAAGTTCATTCAGTTTATTTTAAGTTGATCTTTTTAGAAGTTTGCCTTTCTGGATCACCACGAGATGTATGATACAATTCCTAAATGCAGTCTAAAGATGATAAGCAAGCTTTATATCTTTTCAACTTTGAAAATCCTAGCTACTAAGGGAAAAGAAAGACACCATCTTTCCTCAAAGAGAAATCAGCGCACTCTAATGCACTTTTCCTAAATCAAGCATGCAAACTATCAAAATGCAAATGCACAATGCAGGTGTTTGTTTTCCTCTTTCTTAGTATTGATGCCTACAAAGAAAGCTTTTTGTACAACTTTGAATTTGCTTTTAAATGACAAATACAAACAAGTTTACTTTTTCGAAATCAAAAAGGGTAGAAGAGATTACAACACTTTACGAATTTCGAAATGAACACTTGTTTCGACACTTAAAAGAGACAAACTCAAACCAATAAGCAAAAGAAAATGTATAATCAACTGTAAACATCCAATGAACTCTCTTCTAAGATCACAACCGACAGATCTGAATCAAGGGCTACAGGATGATTATTTCACACATACAAAGGAAAATTGTAAATGACGCCAAAAACAGATAAAAACACTCACAGTCTTTTTGTACAAAACGAGACGGAATTCAAGCAGAGAAAAGGAGTTATCAGACTGGTACCTATGTTGGTTACAGGCTGCAAAAATCAGAGATCAAAACAGGGCAACAGAGAGCAAAGAACCCCAGCTGCACAAGGCAAAACTGGATCAGCGCAACCTCAACACAGAGGTTTTGACATTCAGCACAGGTGGCCTTCATGGGACCTGCGTTGAAATGCAGAATGCCTTCACAGGGTTCGCGCTGAACGAGAAACGAGAGTTTCTCACTGGGTTCTGGGTCACAGATTGCTAATTAATCAACGGTTTCAGGCCAAATCAAAACCACAAGCAAGGTACAATCAAAGGGATACTTTGAGGGGATACTAAGATCTATCACAAAGGATCATCAAATCATTTGTGAGTCCATTGTTCAGATCATAGACAAATCCAGTGATTGGATCAAGGCAGTAACTGTCTACTTTGCAACTGAGAAGAGCAGAAGCAGTTCGATTGTTGTTGTTAAGTCTATGAAACAAACAATGATAGAGACACAAATAAAATGACTAAAACAAATCTCCCCAGTGGAGTCGCCAATTTGTTGTGGGGAAAAATGCCTATGCAGGACGATCCTATCCACCTAAGGTGTGACAGTGCCTTAGCAACAAACAGAGACAACTATTCTAGTATTCTTCCTTTATGAATTAAGAATGAAGAGAGACGGATGGACTAACCGATGTCTTCCGTTTGTCCCTCGATCCAGATCCTCTTCTCTTTGGGAGTTCACAACTACTTGTATTCTCGCTCGCCCAGTTTCAATAGGTCTCTGCAAGATTACAAGAGAAGAACACTACACCAAGACATAGATTCATAATCATAACTAGTTTAGGATTAGAAGTAAACTAAACATACTAATGCAATCATACATCAAAGATACATCAGTATATAGGAGAAACCAAGATAGCTTTATTGATGAATAACAAGGTTCAGGAAGAGATACAACCCAGAGGGCTCCAATCCAGCATCATCTTCCCAGCAAAATGGAATTCCTATCTTCACCTCCCTTCAAAGCATTAAGCACCCAATGATTCCAGTCTCAAACCAACAACAATTCTTTACAAAATTCCAGCCCCTAGATCTCATGGAGGAGAGATCCATATATAGATGTTTGGAGAGAGGATGAGTCAGCTTGATATCTGACTAGTGTCCTCTCCCTCTGTCAGTTCTTGATTCCACTTGGAGGTTCTTGCTTCCACTTGGAGATTTGGAACCTCTTACTCATCACCAGTCAAATTCCCTGAGGCAAGTGTCATTTTGGAAGCTTTTTGGGTTTTGACACCTTGAGAAATGAGCTTGCCACATGTCCACTCTCGCTCAGCGCAGGTAGCTAGTGTTGGCTTTGACATTCAGTGCAGGTAGCCAGTGTAGCCATTGACATTCAGCGCATACAGCTAGTGGAGCCATTGACATGATCTTGAATTGACTTGTTTTGAGCAGTTTCTGGCGAAGAACTTCTGTGAATTGCTGTGGTTTGTTAGCCTTGTTCCTCTAGGGGTAGGAACAACATGTTTAGGGACTTTGGATCCCTTAGATTACGGACATTTCCTGCTCAATGCTGTAAGGCACAAAAATGTCTATAACAGTTTCCCCCTAAAGTATGAGGCCGTTTATTGGGTGAAATGCTTTATCCAGGAGGGTCCGAAGTTCATCCAATGCTGGGAGGAGACCTGTAATAAGATACAATACAATACATTATTTTTCATACTGCTTTTGATGATCTAGCTGAGGCGGGCATTCCCATGCTCAGATTTATAAATTCATTTTTCTATACATAGAACAGACAATCGTCTGATGGTAGACTGATAATTTTGGTGAAATTATCATCCTTTTAGTAGGATGATTATCTGCTGCAATGATGTACGTGTCAAATGTCTTTATCTTTCCTGAATATATATCGCAGCCCGGATGGATGAAACTAGATCCGGGGTCTTCGAACTCGTTCGATCTTTACTCTAAGTACAAGTCAATCCATGTGAGAATTGTTCTGAAGTCGAACATGGAAAGAAATCGCTTGATTACCGGTAAATGAGGTAAACCGTTAACAAGCGCGAGAGTAATCACCAATAATGATAATGACCCTCAAGGTACTGCAGTATAATTCACGTGGTGTGAATAAAGGACTTGCAGCCTGTAACCAGCATAGGTACCAGTCTGATAACTCCTTTTCTCTGCTTAAATTCCGCCTCCTTTTGTACAAAAAGACTGTGAGTGTTTTTATGTGTTTGTGGTGTCATTTACAGTTTTCCTTTGCATGAGTGAAATAATCATCCTGTAGCCCTTGATTCAGATCTGTCAATTGTGATCTTAGGAGAGAGCTCATTGGCTGTTTACAGTTGATTATACATTTGCTTTTGCTTATTGGTTTGAGTTTGTCTCTTTTAAGTGTCAAAACAAGTGTTCATTTCGAAAGTCGTAAAGTGTTGTATTCTCTTCTAACCTTTATGATTTCGAAAAAGTAAACTTGTTTGTATTTGTCATTTAAAAGCAAATTCAAAGTTGTACAAAAAGCTTTCTTTGTAGGCATCAATACTAAGAAAGCGGAAAACAAACACCTGCATTGTGCATTTGCATCTTGATAGTTTGCATGCTTGATTTAGGAAAAGTGCATTAGAGTGTGCTGATTGCTCTTTGACAAAAGATGGTGTCTTTCTTTTCCCTTAGTAGCTAGGATTTTCAAAGTTGAAAAGATATAAAGCTTGCTTATCATCTTTAGACTGCATTTAGGAATTGTATCATACATCTCGTGGTGATCCAGAAAGGCAAACTTCTAAAAAGATCAACTTAAAATAAACTGAATGAACTTAACAACGCTTTGCAACATAACGCACAACATAGAGGTCTAGGCTAGAGACGTGTTCCGGCGTCGTAAAGCCTGGTGACTGTCGATCTCGTTGAAGGTGGGTGATTCCTCCTGAGGGACGATAGCGCCAGTACGGATTGTGCTTCCACATACCGTCGCGTATATATTGGGAGACCCCTATAGGAATAAAACTCAAATCATTTGTGAGTCCAGAAGAAAATTCAAATCATTTGTGAGTCCATTGTTCAGATCATAGACAAATCCAGTGATTGGATCAAGGCAGCAACTGTCTACTTTGCAACTGAGAATAGCAGAAGAAGTTCGATTGTTGCTGTTGAGTCTATGAAATGGGGAAGCTGTATCGGCCGCCCTACTAATCACAATGAAAGTTGGTCCATTTGCAAGTATTTCATTTGCCGTTCTCGGCACCGTTGGAGCTTGAGTACCATTTGTACCTCTTTATTTTTGACGCAATTCACCATCCTTGTTAGCCAGTGTTGGCTTTGACATTCAGCGCAGGTAGCCAGTGTTGGCTTTGACATTCAGCGCAGACAGCCAGTGGAGCCATTGACATGATCCCGTCACGATGAATGCGCTACGGAAACACTTGCATGTGTACATAGTTCCCAGGATGATCCGGTTTAGCTCCTACCAACTTCTTGGATAATGAGTTGGCTCAGGATAGTGAAACTCGTTGTCATCTAAAGACAAGTTTGTCGCTATTTAATGATTTTAACGAGTCCAACGACAAAGACAACTCGGTCCCTTTTCATTTTTAGCGAGTCTGAAAAGGTACGTAAAGATAACTCCAAAAGTCCTTTTTCGTCATCTAATCCCTTAAGTCTGAAAAAGTATAAAACAATACAGAAGGGATGAGTTTTCGATAGTTTTAACGAGCCGAACAAAACAAGCGCTCGATCTTTTTGTGCAATAATCCCTCAGGTCCAAAAAGATTAAAATCTAGAGGAGGGATAGCACTTCCGGTCGCTTTAACGAGCTGGAAGGCCAAAACTTGGCAATCTTTTCATATTTTACGAGTCAGATGAAAAGAGCTTAAAGAAGACTCATCTTTTGAGGAACGAGTGATAAAAAGGGTTAGCAGATGATTCTAGGTGCAGGTTGGAATTTTCCAATCACGGCAGTGTCACAAGGATGGCTAGTGTAATCACTCTTCGCAGCTGTTCCTCAAAATGGGTAAACAAGCAAATGGAGGTGAATGATCCGCCAATGGAAAAGTGGAGGTGATGGTGCAAACATGACCAAGGGTTTAATGGCTGATAATTTACATTCACAGTGGTTATTTACCAGGTAGTTCATTTTTTAACGAGTTTAAACGCGGAAAAACACTGCTCAATCTTATGTTTATTTTTTAACGAGCATGAACTATGCGCTAAAACTGCTCGGATCTTGCGTTTATTTTTTAACGAGCATGAACTGTGTGCTAAAACTGCTCGAATCTTAAGTTTGCATGCCCCCAGCATAATAACGCAAATCGAGGTGCATGCCCCCCAAGCTTCATTGCATTCAAGTCGATGGTTGGAATGAAGGTTTATCTTTGAGATTTGAAAAGGGGATTTGTTTCATTTTTTAACGAGGTTGACACAATAAAAGAACTATCCTCATGACTCCTTGTTTCATTTTTTAACGAGGTCGACACAAGATAAGAACTGTCCTCGGAACCCACTGTATTTACAGTATTTGATAGAAAATCAAAAACTGAAGGATGATAAAGGTCATCTTGAGTATCTTCTCCACAATCCGAGAGAAGGGAACGATGGTGGGAATTTTTCCATGGTGCCCCGTCAATTATCATTGATTGGACAATTCCTTTGTCGGTTCCATGCACTCGCGACCAAGGATCTGAAGGGGTACCATATTCTCTAGAACTATCTATCCAAACGCTTGATGAGCGTTGATTTGGGTTTGCCCTCCAAGCCAAGAAAATTGATTGCTACAATATTTCTATTATGGCGATGATCCATGCTGACAAAATGTTTAGGAATCTTCCGAATCCATTAGATATAGAAGATTTCATATTGTAGGTTTCCACTGTGGCCACTTCCGCCAGATTACTTGGAGGCGGTAGGGCAAAAGTACCCATTAAGGCAGGGTCCTTCAGTAGGCCTACTCCGATATTTTGAAGCGAATGGTTGCTTCCATGGATCATGGGAATGCTTCCTGTAACTTGTGAACCATTAGGGAGGAAGTTTTGTTGGTCGACGATCGTAATCCCTCCTTGAAAAGGGAATGCGATCTTTCTAAAATAGGTCGACACTACAGTCGCCATGGCATATATCCATGGTCTTCCCAGTAGGATGTTGTAATCAAGATTCCCATCGATGACTTCAACATCTATTTCTATGGTTTTTCCCTCTAGTTCAACCTTCAAGTTATTTAGGATACCGCACAGGGTATATGTCCTTCCGTCGAATGCTTTTAATGTCGTCGAAGATCGCGACAAGGTTGGAGATCCTAAAGTTTTCCAGCAACTCATCGACATAATACATGTTGATGCCCCCTCATCAATAATTGTTCGGTGAATAGTTTTGTTGAGGGCTTTCACTTGAATAAGGAAAGCTAGTTGAGCTGGTAACTGAGGATCGTATCCTTTGTGGTCGAAGGATACAAGATTGGAATCCTTAGGATCAACCCCACCAATAGCCAACAACAAAGCCTGCCTTTGGGATGGACAATTTTGTCGTACTTCAAGAGTCGACATAGCGGATGGCGATTGGGCCAAATCTTCCACTATGTTATAATGCTGAGCCGCTCTGGCGCGAGGATTAAATGTCGACTTGTGTACTACTCCCTTTGGTGGTTTTATTGTTAATTCAGGAATGATGGGCGGTACAACTTCTGTCGAAGTTGTTGTCGAACTACTTGGTTGATATTTATCTTTGTCATTCGACAGCTGCGGATTCCCATAATCTTTGTTCCTTGTCGAAATCAAAGCATCATTTTGTTGCTTGGAGATCGACAAGATTAGCACTTGCGACGGGGAAGCATTTCCACTATCAACCAGATTTTGACCTGGATTGGGAAACGGATCAGTTAACACAGCTGAGGTTTGCGAACTTTTGAAGAATCTTTTAAGCTCAGCTTTGTATGGACAATCAGCTGTCCAATGATCCTCGTCATATATCATGCATGGACTTTTTGGTTTCCCTTTCCGAGGAGGGTTTGAAGAAGTATTTCCAGGAGATGACTCACCTTGTTTCTTCTTATTCCCTTTGTTTTGTTTCTTCTTGCTTCCTAGTTGATTGGTTAATTTGCCTTTATCTGCTGATACGGCATTTACTTCCGAAGCAAGAATTTCTTTTTTTGCATTTTGATCTGAAGTCTTACGGGCTTTCTTAGACGAAGCCTTTGTCGATTTCGTGTTTGCCGTGACAATCACACCATCGCCGGCATGAGAGTCACTATTTGATTTAGGAGGAGGAGGAATTGAGAATTCCGGTCTAGGGGCGTCAGGTATTTTGTCGTAGAGCATGCCAGACTGAGTGTAAACTAAGTCTAGATATTGTGCACGAGCAATAACTTGCTCCTCCATTACGACTCCCCCCTTGGACACATCTTCTGTTATGGCAGGAAGCAATGACTTTATAAACCATTCAGCTAATAACTGATCGGGAACGTAAGTCTTCACCATCCTACGACGACGACGCCACTCATGTATATGATCGGATATATGAGTGGCCGTTGTCTGCTTGAAGTTGGTTAAGATTTCCGTTCTCGTTTCATACCTTATCGGTAATTGAAAATGGGTCAAGAAAGTCGTGGCTAGGGAGCTGAAATTGTCGAACGAGGCTCTAGATAATTCAATATACCATTTAGCCGCTGGACCCGTTAACATCCTCTGAAAAAGGCGAAGCCTTATCGAATCATCGTTTAGGGTGTTTGATGAACACCACAGATGAAATGTCATCACGTGATTCGATGGGTCTTCGCCTGGATTTCCATTAAATTTAGGAATGTCCGATGGAAGTTTGTGAGGAATCGCTGGCCACCAAGGGGCGTAAGCAATTGGATCATTCGTTAACCAGTGTAAATCGGGTAACTCTAAAGTTGCCACGAATGGTAACTGCTGATTCAGGTTAGGCGAAGCATACCCAGGATACGATGGAATCGCCTGAACAGTTGGTCTTTGCATACCAGCATAATGTAATTGATGTTGGTATGACTGATACGGTTGGTGGACTTGACCACTGTAAAGCGGTTGGTTTTGACCGTTTTGAATGTACGGTTGTCCACTGTTCGCAAAGATCTGCTGCTCAGAACCTTGGTACACTTGCTGGAACTGTGGTTGTTGGTATTGCACCACCCACGGTTGTGAAGCCATCTTCTAAATGCACAACATAGAGGTCTAGGCTAGAGACATGTTCCGGCGTCGTAAAGCCTGGTGACTGTCGATCTCGTTGAAGGTGGGTGATTCCTCCTGAGGGACGATAGCGCCAGTACGGATTGTGCTCCCACGTATCGTCACGTATATATTGGGAGACCCCTATAGGAATTTAACCTTTATCCTTAGGAAGCCGTGTTGGCTGCCCTACTGATCGCAATGCACTGAACACAGCATTCAGGAAGATCGACTGCCCGTACCTTAAAAAGTATTCTGCGGTTTTGCGAAAAGTTTGGCACACCCCCTGCCTAGAACTCCAGAGCAGTTTCTTTTGGCCTTTTTCAGACTCTATAACAGAAAAAGTCCATCCGAGCATTTGTCACTTCGGGCTCGTTAAAACAGTTTCGCAGGGATCATGGAAGGCAATCATGTCCTCTTCTTCATGTTCTCGTTCTCGCCATGTAAGGGTCATTTTGCTCAAAGGTCCCTGCAAAACAAACAAGGGAAAGAGTAAGATCCTGGATTTGATGAGAAACTGGCAAAATTTTCATCAAAAACTGTGCAACAAAACCAATTTTCTGTGCCCAACGTAGTTAGCCAGTGTTCCACCTGCGTTGAAGGTCAAACTGCCTTAAGGCAGCTTGACATTCAGCGCAGGTTTCGAGTGAACCAGCTGCGCTGATGGCAGAGCGCCCTAACAAAACCCTAGGTGCTCAGGGAGACAGGAAAACAGGCACATAATGGAAAAATGAAACCATGAAAAGAAAGAGCTAGAGTTTAGCTCCTACCTGGTCCAGACGGCACTGAGAATAGTCCACAGAATCTCCCGAAATCAGCTGGTGAAAATCAAGGGGGAAGAGGCACCTCTAAAGCTCCAACAAACCAAGTTCAAATGAAATGGTAAAATGAGAGGTAAAAACACTTTTTAATTGCTTTTTACGTAGTTCAAAGCAAAATATTAGGGTTTTAATCTCATTTTCAAACAAATGTTATTCATTTCTAACTAAGTTTGATGCAGCAATTGAGAATGCAGTACTATCTTTGAAAAGGGCAAAGCTAGTTATGGTAAAAAAATCAAAATTTGACCATATAAACGAGCAGTTTTAGCACACAGTTCATGCTCGTTAAAAAATAAACGCAAGATCCGAGCAGTTTTAGCGCATAGTTCATGCTCGTTAAAAAATAAACATAAGATTGAGCAGTGTTTTTCCGCGTTCAAGCTCGTTAAAAAACGAACTATCTTCCGGTAAATAACCACTGTGAATGTAGCCTTATCTGCCATTAAAGCCTTGGTCGTGTTTGCACCATCACCTCCACTTTTCATTTGGCCGATCATTCACCTCCATATGATTGTTTACCCATTTTGAGGAACAGCTGCGAAGAGTGATTTCACCTAGCCATCCTTGTGACACTGCCGTGATTGGAAAATTCCAACCTGTACCTGGAATCAGCTGCTAACCCTGTTTATCACTCGTTCCTCAAAAGACGAGTCTTCTTTAAGCTCTTTTCAACTGACTCGTAAAATATGAAAAGATTGCCGAGTCTTGGCATTCCAGCTCGTTAAAGCGACAAGAAGTGCTATCCCTCCTCTATATTTTAATCTTTTTGGACCTAAGGGATTATTGCACAAAAAGATCGAGCGCTTGTTTTGTTCGGCTCGTTAAAACTATCGAAAACTCATCCCTTCTGTATTGTTTTATACTTTTTCGGACTAAAGGGATTAGATGACAAAAAAGGACTTTCGGAGTTAACTTTATGTACCTTTTCAAACTCTCTAAAAATGAAAAGGACCGAGTTATCTTTGTCGTTAGACTCGTTAAAATCACTAAATAGCGACAAACTCGTCTTTAGACAAGAACGAGTTTCACTATCGCTAGGCTCGTTAAAACATAGCGATGGGCTTTCCCGAAGGGCAGGTTATAGAACAAGCATATGTTATCCTCCTCAAGCTTGACAAAACTAAAGAGGTACTGGTCAGCAATGACTGGGGAAAAATTGGGAGAAACTAAAGAAAACTTTGATGGTAGCAAGTCGCTCTTGAACATGACACTTTTCCTCCGTACCACAATCGGGTTGGGTTGTTTCATTCACCGGTCACATCACCATGGTCTCGCCATACCATCCATATTTGGGGTAATGCTACCGATCCATCGCATCAGTGTCGCCACATGTTCAAGAGAAGTCATTCAGAAAGAGTCAACCGTGTCCCATCCACTACCATACATTATCCTTCATCCGTTCATGACTGCCACCCTGAATCATATGTCACAGATCGTTTTCACCTCCATCAAAATCATTAGCTTCGTTCCGTGTCATTGATGTGGGATTCACTAAGGCCCTCCTTTGATGGATCGCTTCTTGTCGACTTCAGCTCATTATCCAAGAAGTTGATCTAGGAACAACCCCTTCAGTACTTTGAAGCTTGCATGCCTCAATGGCAAGTTTCTCACTTCCGGCGATAGGTATACATCAATGGCCTTCGACCGGAAGATTTTGCGTGGTGTTCGACGCCAAGTCCTTTATTCACACCACATGAATTGTACTGCAGTACCTTGAGGGTCATTATCATTATCGGTGATTCCTCTCGCGCTTGTTAACGATTTACCTCATTGACCGGTAATCAAGCGATGTCTTTCCATGTTCGACTTCAAAACAATTCTCACATGGATCAACTTGTACTTAGAGTGAAGATCGAACGAGTTCGAAGACCCCGGATCTAGTTTCATCCATCCGGGCTGCGATATATATTCAGGAAAGATAAAGACATTTGACATGTACATCATTGCAGTAGATTATCATCCTACTCAAAGGATGATAATTTCATCAAAATTATCAGTCTACCATCAGACGATTGTCTGTTCTATGTACAAAGAAATGAATTTATAAAGCTGAGCATGGGAATGCCCGCCTCAGCTAGATCATGAAAGTAGTATGAAAAATAATGTATTGTATTGTATCTTATTACAGGTCTCCTCCCAGCATTGGATGAACTTTGGATCCTCCTGGATAAAGCATTTCACCCGATAAATGGCCTCATACTTTAGGGGGCAACTGTTATAGACATTTTTGTGCCTTACAGCATTGAGCATGAAATGTCCATAATCTAAGGGATCCAAAGTCCCTAAACATGTTGTTCCTACCCCTAGAAAAACAAGGCTAACAAACCACAGCAATTCACAGAAGTTCTCCACCAGAAACTGCTCAAAACAAGTCAATTCAAGATCATGTCAATGGCTCCACTGGCTGTCTGTGCTGAATGTCAAAGCCAACACTGGCTACCTACGCTGAATGTCAAAGCCAACACTGGCTATCTGCGCTGAGCGAGAGTGGACATGTGGCAAGCTCATTTCTCAAGGTGTCAAAACCCACGAAGCTTCCAAAATGACACTTGCCTCAGGGAATTCGACTATGATGAGTAAGAGGTTCCAAATCTCCAAGTGGAAGCAAGAACCTCCAAGTGGAATCAAGAACTGATAGAGGGAGAGGACACTAGTCAAATCTCAAGCTGACTCATCCTCTCTCCAAACATCTATATATGGATCTCTCCTCCATGAGATCTAGAGGCTGGAATTTTGTTATTGCAAAGAATTGTTGTTGGTTTGAGATTGGAATCATTGGGTGCTTAATGCTTTGAAGGGAGGTGAAGATAGGAATTCCATTTTGCTGGGAAGGAGATGCTGGATTGGAGCCCTCTGGGTTGTATCTCTTCCTGAACCTTGTTATTCATCAATAAAGCTATCTTGGTTTCTCCTATATACTGATGTATCTTTGATGTATGATTGCATTAGTATGTTTAGTTTACTTCTAATCCTAAACTAGTTATGATTATGAATCTATGTCTTGGTGTAGTGTTCTTCTCTTGTAATCTTGCAGAGACCTGTTGAAGCTGGGCGAGCGAGAAGACAAGTAGCTGTGAACTCCCAAAGAGAAGAGGATCTGGATCGAGGGACAAACGGAAGACACCGGTTAGTCCATCCGTCTCTCTTCATTCTTAATTCATAAAGGAAGAATACTAGAATAGCTGTCTCTGTTTGTTGCTAAGGCACTGTCACACCTTAGGTGGATAGGATCGTCCTGCATAGGAATTTTCCCCACAACAAATTGGCGACTCTGCTGGGGACATGAGTAGATCGATATATATTTTTTTAAAATAGTAGTTCTATTTGAACTTGGTTTGTTGGAGCTTTGGAGGTTCCTCTTCCCCTTTGATTTTCACCAGCTGATTTCAGGAGATTCTGTGGACGATTCTCAGTGCCGTCTGGACCAGGTAGGAGCTAAACCCTAGCTCTTTCTTTTCATGGTTTCCTTTTTCCATTCTGTGCCCATTTTCCTGCTTCCCTAAGCCCCTGGGGTTTTGTTAGGGCGCTCTGCCATCAACACAGCTGGTTCACTCGAAACCTGCGCTGAATGTCAAGCTGTCTGAAGGGCATTCCATTATCCAGTAATAAGAAGCGAATAACTAGAGTTTGCTAATGAGTCGGTTAATGTGTTTAAGTTCCTGGAAATATGTTGGTATTGAATTAGGGTGCCCCCATTTCTTTAGTCCATCACTAGTGGAAGTTCCTGTAGAATCACTAGGCAATCTATTGGATAGACTCAAAATGTTTGAGCAACCGTCGACATCAGCGGAGTCAAGTCATTATATATTATACCTAATATATAATATATTGGACTCCCTCCATATAGGATTTGTTGTGGTGAAAAATGCCTATGCAGGACGATCCTATCCACCTAAGGTGTGACAGTGCCTTAGCAACAAACAGAGACAGCTATTCTAGTATTCTTCCTTTATGAATTAAGAATGAAGAGAGACGGATGGACTAACCGGTGTCTTCCGTTTGTCCCTCGATCCAGATCCTCTTCTCTTTGGGAGTTCACAGCTACTTGTCTTCTCGCTCGCCCAGCTTCAACAGGTCTCTGCAAGATTACAAGAGAAGAACACTACACCAAGACATAGATTCATAATCATAACTAGTTTAGGATTAGAAGTAAACTAAACATACTAATGCAATCATACATCAAAGATACATCAGTATATAGGAGAAACCAAGATAGCTTTATTGATGAATAACAAGGTTCAGGAAGAGATACAACCCAGAGGGCTCCAATCCAGCATCTCCTTCCCAGCAAAATGGAATTCCTATCTTCACCTCCCTTCAAAGCATTAAGCACCCAATGATTCCAGTCTCAAACCAACAACAATTCTTTACAAAATTCGAGCCCCTAGATCTCATGGAGGAGAGATCCATATATAGATGTTTGGAGAGAGGATGAGTCAGCCTGAGATCTGACTAGTGTCCTCTCCCTCTGTCAGTTCTTGATTCCACTTGGAGGTTCTTGCTTCCACTTGGAGATTTGGAACCTCTTACTCATCACCAGTCGAATTCCCTGAGGCAAGTGTCATTTTGGAAGATTTTTGGGTTTTGACACCTTGAGAAATGAGCTTGCCACATGTCCACTCTCACTCAGCGCAGGTAGCCAGTGTTGGCTTCGACATTCAGCGCAGGTAGCTAGTGTAGCCATTGACATTCAGCACAGACAGCCAGTGGAGCCATTGACATGATCCTGAATTGACTTGTTTTGAGCAGTTTCTGGTGGAGAACTTCTGTGAATTGCTGTGGTTTGTTAGCCTTGTTCCTCTAGGGGTAGGAACAACATGTTTAGGGACTTTGGATCCCTTAGATTACGGGTATTTCATGCTCAATGCTGTAAGGCACAAAAATGTCTATAACAGTTGCCCCCTAAAGTATGAGGCCGTTTATCGGGTGAAATGCTTTATCCAGGAGGGTCCGAAGTTCATCCAATGCTGGGAGGAGACCTGTAATAAGATACAATACAATACATTATTTTTCATACTGCTTTCATGATCTAGCTGAGGCGGGCATTCCCATGCTCAGCTTTATAAATTCATTTTTCTGTACATAGAATAGACAATCGTCTGATGGTAGACTGATAATTTTGGTGAAATTATCATCCTTTGAGTAGGATGATTATCTGCTGCAATGATGTACGTGTCAAATGTCTTTATCTTTCCTGAATATATATCACAGCCCAGATGGATGAAACTAGATCCGGGGTCTTCGAACCCGTTCGATCTTCACTCTAAGTACAAGTCGATCCATGTGAGAATTGTTCTGAAGTCGTACATGGAAAGACATCGCTTGATTACCGGTCAATGAGGTAAACTGTTAACAAGCGCGAGAGGAATCACCGATAATGATAATGACCCTCAAGGTACTGCAGTACAATTCACGTGGTGTGAATAAAGGACTTGGCGTCGAACACCACGCAAAATCTTTCGGTCGAAGGTCATTGATGTATACCTGTCGCCGGAAGTGAGAAACTTGCCATTGAGGCATGCAAGCTTCAAAGTACTGAAGGGGTTGTTCCTAGATCAACTTCTTGGATAATGAGCTGAAGTCGACAAGAAGCGATCAGTCAAAGGAGGGGCTTAATGAATCCCACATCAATGACACGGAACGGAGCTAATGATTTTGATGGAGGTGAAAACGATCTGTGACATATGATTCAGGGTGGCGGTCATGAACGGATGAAGGATAATGTATGGCAGTGGATGGGACACGGTTGACTCTTTCTGAACGACTTCTCTTGAACATGTGGTGACACTGATGTGATGGATTGGTAGCATTACCCCAAATATGGATGGTATGGCGAGACCATGCTGATGTGACCGGTGAATGAAACAACCCAACCCGATTGTGGTATGGAGGAAAAGTGTCATGTTCAAGAGCGACTTGCTACCATCAAAGTTTTCTTTAGTTTCTCCCAATTTTTCCCCAATCATTGCTGACCAGTACCTCTTTATTTTTGTCAAGCTTGAGGAGGATAACATATGCTTGTTCTATAACCTGCCCTTCGGGCAAGCCCATCGCTATGTTTTAACGAGCCTAGAGATAGTGAAACTCGTTCTCGTCTAAAGACAAGTTTGTCGCTATTTAGTGATTTTAACGAGTCTAACGACAAAGCTAACTCGGTCCTTTTCATTTTTAGAGAGTCTGAAAAGGTACATAAAGTTAACTCCGAAAGTCCTTTTTCGTCATCTAATCCCTTAAGTCCGAAAAATTATAAAACAATACAGAAGGGATGAGTTTTCGATAGTTTTAACGAGCCGAACAAAACAAGCGCTCGATCTTTTTGTGCAATAATCCCTCAGGTCCAAAAAGATTAAAATCTAGAGGAGGGATAGCACTTCCTGTCCCTTTAACGAGTTGGAAGGCCAAGACTCGGCAATCTTTTCATATTTTACGAGTCAGTTGAAAAGAGCTTAAAGAAGACTCATCTTTTGAGGAACGAGTGATAAACAGGGTTAGCAGCTGATTCCAGGTACAGGTTGGAATTTTCCAATCACGGCAGTGTCACAAGGATGGCTAGGTGAAATCACTCTTCGCAGCTATTCCTCAAAATGGGTAAACAATCATATGGAGGTGAACGATCGGCCAAATGAAAAGTGGAGGTGATGGTGCAAACACGACCAAGGCTTTAATGGCAGATAAGGTTACATTCACAGTGGTTATTTACCGGAAGATAGTTCATTTTTTAAACGAGCTTGAACGTGGAAAAACACTGCTCAATCTTATGTTTATTTTTTAATGAGCATGAACTATGCGCTAAAACTGCTCGGATCTTGCGTTTATTTTTTAACGAGCATGAACTGTGTGCTAAAACTGCTCGTTTATATGGTCAAATTTTGATTTTTTACCATAACTAGCTTTGCCCTTTTCAAAGATAGTACTACATTCTCAATTGCTGCATCAAACTTAGTTAGAAATGAATAACATTTGTTTGAAAATGAGATTAAAACCCTAATATTTTGCTTTGAACTACGTAAAAATCAATTAAAAAGTGTTTTTACCTCTCATTTTACCATTTCATTTGAACTTGGTTTGTTGGAGATTTGGAGGTGCCTCTTCCCCCTTGATTTTCACCAGCTGATTTCGGGAGATTCTGTGGACGATTCTCGGCACCGTCTGGACCAGGTAGGAGCTAAACTCTAGCTCTTTCTTTTCATGGTTTCATTTTTCCATTCTGTGCCTGTTTTCCTGTCTCCCTGAGCACCTGGGGTTTTGTTAGGGCGCTCTGACATCAGCGCAACTAGTTCACTCGAAACCTGCGTTGAATGTCAAGCTGCCTTAAGGTAGTTTGACCTTCAACGCAGGTGGAACACTGGCTAACTGCGTTGGGCACAGAAAACTGGTTTTGTTGCACAGTTTTTGATGAAAATTTTGCCAGTTTCTCATCAAATCCAAGATCTTACTCTTTCTCTTGTTTGTTTTGCAGGGACCTTTGAGCAAAATGACCCTTACATGGCGAGAAAGAGAACATGAAGAAGAGGACATGATTGCCCTCCATGATCCCGTCACGGTGAACGCGCTGCGGAACTGTGGCCTGCTGAAGTTCTTCTGTATCTCTAGTATGAGAGAACAGATCTCCTTACTGCAGTATATGCTTGATGCTTGGGATCCTATCAACCAAGTATTCCAGATTAGGGGAAAATCCATCCCCTTGACCATAGTAGACATTTACTTCTTGACTGGATTGTCAAGGCGGGGTGCCCAAATTTTTTTGTCAGGTTCGGCCCGAGGGAATGACTCCGTGAGAGATTATGTCCGCCAGTATTGCAGGGAAGGATCTCAGCCAAGCAGAGACGGCAAGGTCGTTATCCATGAGATTACTGACAGGTCTCTCAGGTCCATTCTCTATACTATTGGTAGGATGGCTGGTAGCGCATCTCTTCATGTTGCCAACAGATCTTATGTGCAGCACGCCTTGGAGTGTCTCCAACCGAAAGTCTTCAACTGGTGTGATGCAGTACTTATCCAAATGAAAAGTCAGTTGACCAAGGTAAAGGACGGGAAGCTGAAGAACTTTGGATTGTTGGAAATAATACTGAGAGGGGGGGTGAATCAGTATTATCAGAAAAACTTTTTCATTTTATGCTCAGAAACATACACGCTACTTCAGTTAAGTAAAACAGCGTGTACACGCTGCTGTGTCTAAAGAATCCAGCGTATAACAAGAAAAATTATGATTCAGTATTTTATCTTCAGTAAATGCATCAGGACATTATTAACCATGATAGTAAAACATGTGCAGTATAACAGAACAGATCATCACATAAAAACCACACACATGAACACCATGATATAAGGTGGAAACCCAATGTGGGTGAAAACCACCTGCTGCAAGTTGTCTCTATCTTTCTTTAAAATGAAACTTCAGTTTACAATATTTTGTACTGGTGCAGCCTTATACCAGTACGCAGGCTACAACCTGTAGAAGGCTACAACCTTCTCTCGTTCTCCAAACTTCCTTGGAAGGGAGCTCCAACCCCCTCTGCTCTTGTACTAGCTAAGATACTAGTACGTAGGTGCTGGCCTACAATCTTCTTTCTTTCTGGTACCACCTTTCATACATTTTCAGACTGGATATTCCTGAAGCACAACATTACAATTTGAAGACGACAATTCATTCAACTTTCACAATAGATCACTGAAGCACAAAACAACCAATACTAGCATCATTAATCTTTGAAACACTGAACCACTGAAACCCTGTCAACATCAGTCACAGAACCACAGAGCAGACTACAGAACTCTGCAATAGCAGTCAAACTCAACTGCAACCCCAAAAATCAAACTTCAAAAGATGTACGCTACTTCAATGAGAGAAACCCGCGTATACACGCGCTTTTACCGAAGACAACCTGCGTACAGATCTAAAAATAAATTCTCTCAACTTGCAGCTGTACCAGACATCAGTTAGACCCAGAACATAACATTGCGTCAGTATACAGATCTAGAAATACGCATAATCAACCATATCATAATAGTGCATTTCAAACCATTAGATCCCGATCTATCCTTAGATCTAGTCTTCCATCAACCGATGTGATCTCTCCTTAGCTTAGATTAAGCAACCCAGAACCTGCATACCAGATCTCTTCCTTTTTCAGATATTCAAGCCTCTTCAAAAGATGATTTGCCTAATGATCTTCTTCTCCTTATATAGCCTTAGGCCTTGCTCAATACCAAGAGCCAAAACCATAGAAATCCAATACCATCAACTTAAAAACTAGGGATCAACACGTCTGTCGAGATACTTTGGTCTAAAGACATAGGCTCAAGTATCAAGGACTAACTACCACGGACCAAAGGGAAGCTTCCCGACATATACGCCCTTTTCTGTTCATGCATCTGCGTGTATACGCGCCTTCTTATATAGCTCACCTGCGTATACGCGACTTAGTATGCATATCACCAGCGTGTATACACAACTTGGACTTAATTAACCTGCGTATATGAGATTTATCTTCATTCTGTAGTCTGAATGGAGATCTGTCATCAAAGAGAGTTTCCATCAAGGACAACACCTGTATCATAGCGCTACACCTGTGCCAAAATGCCAACAATCTCCCCCTTTGGACTTGATGGCAACCTCAAGATCCTGATGTCAACCTCAAGATCCTTAGAATCATTCTCCCCCTTTGTCATCAAGGGCAAAGGGTTGTGTTCCCCCTGAGTACATGCTGATACCTCTGCTTGGCTGTGCTGAATCATGCTCCCCCTGACTGTAGGCAAGATATGCAAACGATGTTCTTCAAAGAGAACCAATGCTTATACACCATAAGGGACCTTCCTATCACCAAAAGACTCAATACATACATCTATACTCCCTACCAAGAGGGGACACATCAAAATAATCAATTAAATTACATCATTCATCCCAGGAATAGTGGGGGAACCAAGAAATGCCGTTACATGACCTTGACACCATAAAAGAGATATCACACAAGAGATACATGACATAGAGACAACAAATCTAGACCAAGACTTAGGAAAGTCACAAGCAGCATCCGATAAACATCTTTTAGATCAGCAACCAAGATCTCCTTTTGAGCTCCTTCTCCTGAAACCAACAATCAAAACATCTAAATGCCAACAATGCTTTATGAGACTTTAAGCTGCTCCCCCTGAACCTGTGCCTGCTACACCCACTAAAACTGTGCCTGAAGAATTCTGGCATACCCTTCTCAGACCTTTTCAAACGAGAGTCTGCCCTTGCTGTTCAGAACTCCATATACGCGAGTTCTCCTGCATAAACCTACGTATGTACGTGGATATACTTTCTGCAACATGCGTACATCATACACGCGACTTTCCCGCATAAATCGGCGTGTGTACGCGGATATCCCTTACGTAACTTGCGTATACCAACTTTTCTGTAGAACAGACAAGCTTCAACAGCAGGATGAAGCACCAACTACTCCTAGCTTTTGTCTGAGATATTCAAAAGTTTCCCTGGGCAGTGGTTTTGTGAGAATATCGGCAACTTGTTCCTTAGAAGGAACATACTCCAACTTGACCTTCTGCTCAAGCACTTGTTCCCGAAGAAAATGGTACTTGATTGGTATGTGCTTGGTCTTTGAGTGCATGACTGGATTCTTTGAAATGCTGATTGCACTTGTATTATCACATAAGATAGAGACTGGTGAAGTGCAAGCGATTTGAAAGTCCTACAAGGTCTGCATCATCCAAAGAAGTTGTGTGCAACAAGATGTCGCAGCCACATATTCTGCTTCAGCTGTAGATAAGGCAATCGAACTTTGTTTCTTGTTGAACCAAGATACTAATCTGGATCCCATAAAGAAAGCACCACCACTTGTGCTCTTCCTGTCATCCATGCTTCCGGCCCAATCTGCATCTGTATAAGCATGAAGTGTGAGATCTGTATCTCTAGGATACCATAAGCCATAATTTTGTGTCCCTTGAAGATATTTGAAAATTCTCTTCACTGCCTGAAGATGAGTCTCCTTTGGATTTGCCTGAAATCTTCCAACTATTCCAACTGCATGCATGATGTCTGGTCGGGTACCTGTCAAATAAAGCAAACTCCCAATTATGGATCTATAAGTTGGTTGATGAACTGCTGCTGATTCATCATTTGCACTGAGGCTGCATCCTGTAACCATGGGTGTACATACTGGCTTTGAGTCTTCCATGCCATACTTCTTCAAGATCTGCTTGAGGTACTTGGTTTGAGACAAGAAGATACCTCCTTCATTTTGTTGGATTTGCAACCCAAGAAAGTATGTCAATTCTCCAAGTAGTGACATTTCGAATTCTTTCTGCATAACCAAGGCAAAGTTTTGACTCATAGTCTCTTCATTGCTGCCAAAGATAATATCATCTACATAGACAACAAGTATTAGCAATTTGTTATTTTCAACTTTTATATAGAGATTGCTATCTGCTGATCCTTTTGAAAAGCCTTGTTGGTGAAGATATTTGTCCAACCGATAGTACCAAGCCCTTGGAGCTTGTTTGAGTCCATAGAGAGCCTTTTTCAATCTGCATACAAGGTTTGGATCATTCCCAAGAATGAAACCATCTGGCTGCTCAATATATACTTCTTCTTCTAAGTCTCCATTCAGAAAGGCTGATTTCACGTCCATTTGAAATACCTTGAAGTTTTGAAAGCTTGAGAGAGCAAGGAACATTCGGATGGCCTCAAGTCTTGCCACAGGAGCAAAGGTCTCTTCAAAATCTATTCCTTCTTGCTGTGCATACCCTTTACAAACAAGTCTGGCCTTGTTTCTAATTACTTCTCCATTTTCATTCAATTTATTCTTGAAGACCCATTTTGTTCCTATTACATTCTTATCTTTTGGTCTAGGAACTAATTCCCAAGTGTTGTTCTTTTTTATCTGCTCAAGTTCTTCATCCATTGCTTTGACCCAACATTCATCTTTGCATGCCTCTTTCACATTTTTTGGTTCAGTGGAGGAGAGTAATGCCAAATAGCTTGAAGCTTCTGCAAGTGTCCTTCTTGTTTGTACTCCTGCTTCTTTCTGCCCCACAATCTGAGATTCTGGATGATTCTTTTGAACATATCTGGATGGAGTCTTCTCTTCTATTCTTGTCTGCTCCTCTGGTTCTTCTTGAGGTTCTTCTTCTTCATCATTCCGCCTTTGAGGGTAGCCTTCATCTTCTTCAATGTCTTCATGATGAACTTCCCTAGGAATATATCCCTTCTCATCAACCACTACATCAATGCTGTCAACAATTCTGCCAAGTCTTTTATTGTAGCACTTGTATGCTTTGCTATGTGGAGAATAACCAAGAAGAATGCCCTCATCTGCTCTTGGTTCAAGCTTGCAAAGTTGCTCATCAGTATTCTTAATATACCATTTGCTCCCAAAGATTTTGAAGTGCTTCACCGAAGGAGTCTCACCACTCCAGAGCTCATGAGGTGTTTGAGTGCTGTTTATCGGACATTTGTTTTGTTAAGAATAATAACCGCCGCATGTGCAGCTTCACCCCAGAAGGTTGCAGGAGTACCTGATTCATCAAGCATAGCACGAGCCATTTGTTGGATTGTTCTGTTCATTCTTTCCACAACCCCATTTTGCTGAGGAGTTCTAGCTGTAGAGAATTCTCTTCTTATCCCATGTTCTTCACAGAAATCGAAAAATTCGTTTGAGGTAAACTCCCCACCTCTGTCAGATCTGAGGCACTTAATTTTGTGTCCTGATTCATTTTCAACCAAGGCTTTGAAGGATTTGAATTTTTCGAATGCTTCATCTTTGTGCTTCATGAGCCCTAACCAAACAAATCTGGAGAAATCATCAATGAATAATATCATATATTCTTCTCCTCGAGGTGTCCTCTTCCTAAATGGACCACATACATCTGTATGGACTAGCTCGAGAGGCATGCTAGCTGATCCTTCCTTCTCTGGAAAGTTAGTTCTGGTTTGGTTTCCAAACTGACAAGATTTGCATATGGTGTTGTCTGGAATTTTGATATCTGGAAGACCACGAACTGCCTGATATTTGCATGCTTTCCTTATTTGTGAAAAGCTTAGATGCCCCAACCTCCGATGCCATAGCCAATGTTCATCATCCTTGCTTAAGTAGCATTGTTGTCTTTCCTCAAAGATATATAGATTATTTGGAGTCCTTCTTCCTTTGATCACTGTTTCACCTGTATCAAGATCGCGAACACAACATCCATTTGATCTAAATATTACCTCGGTTCCTTGATCGCACATCTGACTGACACTCAGAAGATTATGCTTCAATCCATCAACATATAAAACATTTCCTGCTTTGACATTCTCTTTCAACGGAGCAACACCTTTTCCTTTTATGGCTGTAGAGATATCGTTCCCAAAAGAAACTTTCTTCCCCTTTTCTAATGCGGTATATGACTCAAGATTTTCTATGTCCCCTGTCATATGCTTCGAACATCCGCTGTCAATGTGCCATAGACTTTCTTGACCTTCTGCATAAAAGGCTATCCCACATCTTTCTGGTTGTGATTCTTTTATTCTCCATGTTCTAACATTTGAGGTTTGTTCCTTCTGAGTTGTCTTCCGGAACCTGCTCCTGCATTCAGAGTCTTCATGACCAAAGTTATTACAAATAGAGCATTCAACCTCATTTTCAAGAACCGAAAAATTGTTATAAGTCCTTTTCATGGTTCCAGTCATTCTCCCTTGCTTTTGAGCTTCTCTAGTCATGATTGTTTTGTAGGCAACACATTGAGCTGCTTTGTGACCGAAGTTATGGCATGAAAAGCATTGGCCATTAAAGAATCTTCTGCGATAATCAGATCTATCATCCAACCGATTGTAGCTTCTATTCATTCCTGGAGCAAATTGGGAAGATTTTACCTGTGGCTGATTGTAGCTTCTGTTTGTCCTTAAGGCAGTTTGTCCCCGAATTTCTTGATGGTGTTTATTTGTTCTTGAGGTAAACTGTCCCTGATTCACCTGATGACTTTTATTTGGCCTTTGCTCGCTTCTCCTTGCTGCATCAAGATAACTTTTAGAGGTAGAGGCTTGAGATTTTTCTCCATTATATCCAAGACCTGTCTTGATCAGAGGAGATCGCTGCACATTGATAATCTCATCCAAGGTTTCAGATCCTTTAACAAACTTAAGATTAATTGCTTTGGTTTTCTCAATCTCCTTTCTAAGACAAACAATCTCACATTCCAATTTTTCAAGATGTTTTTCCTTTTTAGCTAGTTGACATTGTAGAGAATCAATAATAGCACTCTTCTCTTCTAAACAAACTTTGAGATCTTTCATTTCTTCATAAAAGCCTTCTACATCTATAGCATCCATGTAGCCATCATCTTCAAAAGCCATTAAAAGTTTATATCTATTACCTTGTTCATCTTCATCACTATTTGAAAGTCCATCACTATCTTCATGAGTGTAATAGCTTTTCTTATTTTCATATTGTTTCTTGTTCCATTTAACAGGTTCCTTTCTCTTGTCATTCTTATCTTTGTGAGGACATTTGGCAGCATAATGACCTACTCTTCCACAAGCAAAGCATTTAAAAGGTAACTTACCTCTGAACCTTCCAGAACACCTTTGAAGATTTCTGACAAAATTTGATTCCTCTTCTTCGTCTTCTGGCAGGTGACTTGCTTCATAATAATCTTCTTTGCCTGAAGCCTTGAAGGCAGCTTCTCTTCTGTCTGATGGACCTCCCTTTCTCATTTCATAAGCGGTTAGAATTCCGTGAAGCTGAGACATAGTAAGAATTTGCAAATTTTCCTTTTCTTCTATGGCAGACACTTTAGATTCAAACTTGGGGGACAAAGATCTTAGAACCTTTTCAACCACAATAGCCTCTTTTATT
The DNA here is from genome assembly GCA_031772625.1 of Pinus tabuliformis. NCBI lineage: Eukaryota > Viridiplantae > Streptophyta > Pinopsida > Pinales > Pinaceae > Pinus > Pinus tabuliformis. The sequence goes on along the minus strand of CM062804.1, from coordinate 823,511,697 downwards.
TCTTCACCCAAGTTTTGCATGCAATTGACAATCTCATCTACCCTAAGGAAGTAGTTAGCCACACTTTCATCATTATACATTCTGAGAGTCTCATACTTAATCCTGAGAGTTTGAAGTTTAGCACGCTTTACCTGATCGTCTCCTTCATAGCTCGTGACCATTTTATCCCATATTTCTTTTGCAGATTTATAGTGCATTACCTTCATGAATTCTGATTGAGAGATGCATCCCAATAGAGTATTGACTGCTTTCGCATTTGTTTCATATTTCTTTTTCTCGGCTGCATCTGTAGGAGTAGCTGAAGGAAAAGTGTAGCCTGTTTCTACGATGTTCAAAACTTCTGTACCAAGAGATTGAAGATAGGCAGTAACTCTTACCTTCCAATAATTGAAGTTTGTCCCATCAAAAACCGGTGGCCTGATTGATGCTTCTTTCTCGTAGTTGCTCATGATGAACGATCTACCTTCAAGCGGTCAAGCTTCTCTGAAGGACCGGCTCTGATACCAATTGTTGGAAATAATACTGAGAGGGGGGGTGAATCAGTATTATCAGAAAAACTTTTTCATTTTATGCTCAGAAACATACACGCTACTTCAGTTAAGTAAAACAGCGTGTACACGCTGCTGTGTCTAAAGAATCCAGCGTATAACAAGAAAATTTATGATTCAGTATTTTATCTTCAGTAAATGCATCAGGACATTATTAACCATGATAGTAAAACATGTGCAGTATAACAGAACAGATCATCACATAAAAACCACACACATGAACACCATGATATAAGGTGGAAACCCAATGTGGGTGAAAACCACCTGCTGCAAGTTGTCTCTATCTTTCTTTAAAATGAAACTTCAGTTTACAATATTTTGTACTGGTGCAGCCTTATACCAGTACGCAGGCTACAACCTGCAGAAGGCTACAACCTTCTCTCGTTCTCCAAACTTCCTTGGAAGGGAGCTCCAACCCCCTCTGCTCTTGTACTAGCTAAGATACTAGTACGTAGGTGCTGGCCTACAATCTTCTTTCTTTCAGGTACCACCTTTCATACATTTTCAGACTGGATATTCCTGAAGCACAACATTACAATTTGAAGACCACAATTCATTCAACTTTCACAATAGATCACTGAAGCACAAAACAACCAATACTAGCATCATCAATCTTTGAAACACTGAACCATTGAAACCCTGTCAACATCAGTCACAGAACCACAGAGCAGACTACAGAACTCTGCAATAGCAGTCAAACTCAACTGCAACCCCAAAAATCAAACTTCAAAAGATATACGCTACTTCAATGAGAGAAACCCGCGTATACACGCGCTTTTACCAAAGACAACCTGCGTACAGATCTAAAAATAAATTCTCTCAACTTGCAGCTGTACCAGACATCAGTTAGACCCAGAACATAACATTGCGTCAGTATGCAGATCTAGAAATACGCATAATCAACCATATCATAATAGTGCATTTCAAACCATTAGATCCCGATCTATCCTTAGATCTAGTCTTCCATCAACCGATGTGATCTCTCCTTATCTTAGATTAAGCAACCCAGAACCTGCATACCAGATCTCTTCCTTTTTCAGATATTCAAGCCTCTTCAAAAGATGATTTGCCTAATGATCTTCTTCTCCTTATATAGCCTTAGGCCTTGCTCAATACCAAGAGCCAAAACCATAGAAATCCAATACCATCAACTTAAAAACTAGGGATCAACACGTCTATCGAGATACTTTGGTCTAAGGACATAGGCTCAAGTATCGAGGACTAACTACCACAGACCAAAGGGAAGCTTCCCGACATATACGCCCTTTTCTGTTCATGCATCTGCGTGTATACGCGCCTTCTTATATAGCTCACCTGCGTATACGCGACTTAGTATGCATATCACCAGCGTGTATACGCAACTTGGACTTAATTAACCTGCGTATATGAGATTTCTCTTCATTCTGTAGTCTGAACGGAGATCTGTCATCAAAGAGAGTTGCCATCAAGGACAACACCTGTATCATAGCGCTACACCTGTGCCAAAATGCCAACATGGATTTGGGTCTATCTTGACTGCCTTTGCATTGGAGAAGATACCACTGATACAGCCTCAGTATATTGTGCTCGACTTGCCTTCTCCTACCGAGCCACGCATGCAGAGATGGGTTGATCACATGTCTAGGCATGCTGGTCAATCTCAGATTTCTTTCACTGATATCTTCTTCAGGTGGTTCGAGCGTCAGGAGATGGTCTATTCCGAGTATCCATATGTTGGCATGGATTTCCGAGGCGATCTGGATTTAGTACTACCGGATGGCGAACAGTGGGGTGCTATTGGTAAAATCTTCGACCATATCACTGTTTACTGTTTTTATTCATAATGTTTCTGTGCTTTACTCTGTCAAGACTTTAATCAAACCCTTGTGTGCATGCAGATGTTGGTCCTGTTCGTCCAGCAGTTCACCCGAGAGTGCCAGTCGCTGCCCCAGCAAGGGAGCTTGCTGGGAGGGTTATTCTTCGCGACCTTGACGTGGCCGAGACCCTTACAAATGTGCAGGAGTAGGTTGAGAGCCTTACTCTTGGTATTCCGGATGTACGGATCGACGAGTTACCTTTATAGTTGCAGTGGCATACTACTGGTGTGCCTAGACGATGCAATCGCCTCTTGCGCATGATTGCATAGGCCGTGACGTGCTATCATGAGCATCACTAGGCTAGGGTGCCCCCTAGCATTTTTGAGTTCTTGGGTCATGCGACCAATTTTTGTCTTGGTTACAGAACATTATGTGTAAACGATAAACAACTTATATATATATATATTTTGATTTTCGGGGTTTATTCCAATTGAGTTATATGATCCACTTGCACAACATTGATGATGCATTTATTTTTATAAATGTCGCAAATGTCTATCTAACACATAGTTTGCTAATGAGTCGGTTAATGTGTTTAAGTTCCTGGAAATATGTTGGTATTGAATTAACTCAAACTGTCTTTCCAAAATCTTAACCCTTAGAAACATACGATAAATAGCTGGATTGCGGACGGAATATATACCATTGAGTTGTAGTATCACGAGTTGTGAGTCTAGCCTGACGATTAGTCAGCGTATACCATGGGTGATGGCATTAGAGAGTAGTTCTATCAACGCGCTATACTCAGCAATATTATTCATTGATTGCCCAATACACACACCTCTGAAACTTACTAACTCGCCGCTTGGATCAAAAATGGCCCAGGCCGCGGAGGACAGGTTACGCGAACTACGACTCGCTCTGTCAGCATATCCCACACATGTCTCAGAAAGGTTCGACATCTGCAATAAATGTAAAAAGGTGGATTACTCGACCAAAACAAACACTTTAGCGAAAACAAAATACAACAAAAGCACACAGGTTACTATTTAAGCATAGTAACGCTTGAGGTACAACCCATTGCGGGGTTGCGCCAGTGGAATTCCGTCATAATCCATTAACTCATAGGCTCCTTTTGCTAACACTCGTTTAACAATATAGGGGCCCATCCATAAAGAATTAAATTTTCCTGCTCCCAATTGGTCGGATTCTTGGTCGTAAAGCAAGACCAAGTCACCTTTTGAGAAGACACGGGGTTTGACATTCTTGTCGAACTGTGCCTTGACTTGTTTCTTATGGGCTACGTTAGCCAAAGCGGTGTCACGACGGGTTTCATCCAATTGGATTAATTCCAAGAAACGGGCTTCTTCTTCTGAAGCTTCCCTGTCCAATATATAATGGAAGAAGGGTTTCCTATTGAGTGTACGAGCTTGACACTCAAAGACCCCTACTCCAAAATGTTTCGCATCATCAATAACTAGGGTTTCCTAATATATCTTAGATATTAAATCATACATCAAATCCTATTGAAACCGGTTGCATCTAGCTCATTCTCGTCCACTTGTTTGTGGGGAAAAATGACTATGCAGGACGATCCTATCCACCTAAGGTGTGACAGTGCCTTAGCAACAAACAGAGACAGCTATTCTAGTATTCTTCCTTTATGAATTAAGAATGAAGAGAGACGGATGGACTAACCGGTGTCTTCCGTTTGTCCCTCGATCCAGATCCTCTTCTCTTTGGGAGTTCACAGCTACTTGTCTTCTCACTCGCCCAGCTTCAACAGGTCTCTGCAAGATTACAAGAGAAGAACACTACACAAAGACATAGATTCATAATCATAACTAGTTGAGGATTAGAAGTAAACTAAACATACTAATGCAATCATACATCAAAGATACATCAATATATAGGAGAAACCAAGATAGCTTTATTGATGAATAACAAGGTTCAGGAGGAGATACAACCCAGAGGGCTCCAACCCTTTGGAGAGAGGATGAGTCAGCTTGCGATCTGACTAGTGTCCTCTCCCTCTGTCAGTTCTTGATTCCACTTGGAGGTTCTTGCTTCCACTTGGAGATTTGGAACCTCTTACTCATCATAGTCGAATTCCCTGAGGCAAGTGTCATTTTGGAAGCTTCCTGGGTTTTGACACCTTGAGAAATGAGCTTGCCACATGTCCACTCTCGCTCAGCGCAGGTAGCCAGTGTTGGCTTTGACATTCAGCGCAGGTAGCTAGTCTTGGCTTTGACATTCAGCGTAGACAGCCAGTGGAGCCATTGACATGATCCTGAATTGACTTGTTTTGAGCAGTTTCTGGTGGAGAACTTCTGTGAATTGTTGTGGTTTGTTAGCCTTGTTCCTCTAGGGGTAGGAACAACATGTTTAGGGACTTTGGATCCCTTAGTTTATGGACATTTCATGCTCAATGCTGTAAAGCACAAAAATGTCTATAACAGTTGCCCCCTAAAGTATGAGGCCGTTTATCGGGTGAAATGCTTTATCCAGGAGGATCCGAAGATCATCCAATGCTAGGAGGAGACCTGTAATAAGATAGAATACAATGCATTATTTTTCATACTGCTTTCATGATCTAGCTGAGGCGGGCATTCCCATGCTCAGCTTTATAAATTCATTTCTTTGTACATAGAAGAGACAATCGTCTGATGGTAGACTGATAATTTTGATGAAATTATCATCCTTTGAGTAGGATGATCATCTGCTGCAATGATGTACATGTCAAATGTCTTTATCTTTCCTGAATATATATCGCAGCACGGATGGATGAAACTAGATCCGGGGTCTTCGAACTTGTTTGATCTTCACTCTAAGTACAAGTTGATCCATATGAGAATTGTTCTGAAGTCGAACATGGAAAGACATCGCTTGATTACCGGTCAATGAGGTAAACCGTTAACAAGCGCGAGAGGAATCACCGATAATGATAATGACCCTCAAGGTACTGCAGTACAATTCACGTGGTGTGAATAAAGGACTTGGCGTCGAACACCACGCAAAATCTTTTGGTCGAAGGTCATTGATGTATACCTATCGCCGGAAGTGAGAAACTTGCCATTGAGGCATGCAAGCTTCAAAGTACTGAAGGGGTTGTTCCTAGATCAACTTCTTGGATAATGAGCTGAAGTCGACAAGAAGAGATCCGTCAAAGGAGGGCCTTAATGAATCCCACATCAATGACATGGAACAGAGCTAATGATTTTGATGGAGGTGAAAATGATCTGTGACATATGATTCAGGGTGGCGGTCATGAATGGATGAAGGATAATGTATGGTAGTGGATGGGACACGGTTGACTCTTTCTGAACGACTTCTCTTGAACATGTGGCGACACTGATGCGATGGATCGGTAGCATTACCCCAAATATGGATGGTATGAAGAGACCATGGTGATGTGACCGGTGAATGAAACAACCCAACCCGATTGTGGTACGGAGGAAAAGTGTCATGTTCAAGAGCGACTTGCTACCATCAAAGTTTTCTTTAGTTTCTCCCAATTTTTCCCCAGTCATTGCTGACCAGTACCTCTTTATTTTTGTCAAGCTTGAGGAGGATAACATATGCTTGTTCTATAACCTGCCCTTCGGGCAAGCCCATCGCTATGTTTTAACGAGCCTAGCGATAGTGAAACTCGTTCTCGTCTAAAGACGATTTTGCCGCTATTTAGTGATTTTAACGAGTCTAACGACAAAGATAACTTGGTCCTTTTCATTTTTAGAGAGTCTGAAAAGGTACATAAAGTTAACTCCGAAAGTCCTTTTTCGTCATCTAATCCCTTTAGTCCGAAAAAGTATAAAACAATACAGAAGGGATGAGTTTTCGATAGTTTTAACGAGCCGAACAAAACAAGCGCTCGATCGTTTTGTGCAATAATCCCTCAAGTCCAAAAAGATTAAAATCAAGAGGAGGGATAGCACTTCCTGTCGCTTTAACGAGCTGGAAGGCCAAGACTCGGCAATCTTTTCATATTTTACGAGTCAGTTGAAAAGAGCTTAAAGAAGACTCGTCTTTTGAGGAACGAGTGATAAACAGGGTTAGCAGCTGATTCCAGGTACAGGCTGGAATTTTGTTACTGCAAAGAATTGTTGTTGGTTTGAGATTGGAATCATTGGGTGCTTAATGCTTTGAAGGGAGGTGAAGATAGGAATTCCATTCTGCTGGGAAGGAGATGCTGGATTGGAGCCCTCTGGGTTGTATCTCTTCCTGAACCTTGTTATTCATCAATAAAGCTATCTTGGTTTCTCCTATATACTGATGTATCTTTGATGTATGATTGCATTAGTATGTTTAGTTTACTTCTAATCCTGAACTAGTTATGAATATGAATCTGTCTTTTGTAGCGTTCTTCTCTTGTGATCTTGCAGAGACCTGTTGAAGTTGGGCGAGCGAGAAGGCAAGTAGCTGGGAACTCTCCAAGAGAAGAGAAACCAGATCGAAACACTTTTGATCGTCCTGCATAGGATACTTTTGTCGTTAGTCTCATTTGCAAGTGTTTCATGGCAGTACATAGTTTTTGCTGGTTCACTTCCATGTCCACTCTCGCTCAGCGCAGGTAGCCAGTGTTGGCTTTGACATTCAGCACAGGTAGCCAGTGTAAGCATTGACATTCAGCGCAGACCTTGACGTGGTCGAGACCCTTACAGATGTGCAGGAGCAGGTTGAGAGCCTTACTCTTGGTATTCCGGATGTACGGATCGACGAGTTACCTTTACAGTTGCAGTGGCATACTACTGGTGTGCCTAGACGATGCAATCGTCTCTTGCGCATGATTGCACAGGCCGTGACGTGCTATCATGAGCATCACTAGGCTAGGGTGCCCCCTAGAATTTTTGAGTTCTTGGGTCATGCGACCAATTTTTGTCTTGGTTACAGAACATTATGTGTAAACGATAAACAACTTATATATATATATATATATTTTTTGATTTTCGGGGTTTATTCCAATTGAGTTATATGATCCACTTGCACAACATTGATGATGCATTTATTTTTATAAATGTCGCAAATGTCTATCTAACACATAGTTTGCTAATGAGTCGGTTAATGTGTTTAAGTTCCTGGAAATATGTTGGTATTGAATTAACTCAAACTGTCTTTCCAAAATCTTAACCCTTAGAAACATACGATAAATAGCTGGATTGCGGACGGAATATATACCATTGAGTTGTAGTATCACGAGTTGTGAGTCTAGCCTGACGATTAGTCGGTGTATACCATGGGTGATGGTATTAGAGAGTAGTTCTATCAACGCGCTATACTCAGCAATATTATTCATTGATTGCCCAATACACACACCTCTGAAACTTACTAACTCGCCGCTTGGATCAAAAATGGCCCAGGCCGCGGAGGACAGGTTCCGCGAACTACGACTCGCTCCGTCAGCATATCCCACACATGTCTCAGAAAGGTTCAACATCTGCAATAAATGTAAAAAGGTGGATTACTCGACCAAAACAAACACTTTAGCGAAAACAAAATACAACAAAAGCACACAGGTTACTATTTAAGCATAGTAACGCTTGAGGTACAACCCATTGCGGGGTTGCGCCAGTGGAATTCCGTCATAATCCATTAACTCGTAGGCTCCTTTTGCTAACACTCGTTTAACAATATAGGGGCCCATCCATAAAGAATTAAATTTTCCTGCTCCCAATTGGTCGGATTCTTGGTCGTAAAGCAAGACCAAGTCACCTTCTGAGAAGACACAGGGTTTGACATTCTTGTCGAACTGCGCCTTGACTTGTTTTTTATGGGCTACGTTAGCCAAAGCGGCGTCACGACGGGTTTCATCTAATTGGATTAACTCCAAGAAACGGGCTTCTTCTTCTGAAGCTTCCCTGTCCAATATATAATGGAAGAAGGGTTTCCTATTGAGTGTACGAGCTTGACACTCAAAGACCCCTACTCCAAAATGTTTCGCATCATCAATAACTAGGGTTTCCTAATATATCTCAGATATTAAATCATACATCAAATCCTATTGAAACCGGTTGCATCTAGCTCGTTCTCGTCCACTTGTTTGTGGGGAAAAATGCCTATGCAGGACGATCCTATCCACCTAAGGTGTGACAGTGCCTTAGCAACAAACAGAGACAGCTATTCTAGTATTCTTCCTTTATGAATTAAGAATGAAGAGAGACGGATGGACTAACCGGTGTCTTCCGTTTGTCCCTCGATCCAGATCCTCTTCTCTTTGGGAGTTCACAGCTACTTGTCTTCTCACTCGCCCAGCTTCAACAGGTCTCTGCAAGATTACAAGAGAAGAACACTACACAAAGACATAGATTCATAATCATAACTAGTTTAGGATTAGAAGTAAACTAAACATACTAATGCAATCATACATCAAAGATACATCAGTATATAGGAGAAACCAAGATAGCTTTATTGATGAATAACAAGGTTCAGGAGGAGATACAACCCAGAGGGCTCCAACCCTTTGGAGAGAGGATGAGTTAGCTTGAGATCTGACTAGTGTCCTCTCCCTCTGTCAGTTCTTGATTCCACTTGGAGGTTCTTGCTTCCACTTGGAGATTTGGAACCTCTTACTCATCATAGTCAAATTCCCTGAGGCAAGTGTCATTTTGGAAGCTTCCTGGGTTTTGACACCTTGAGAAATGAGCTTGCCACATGTCCACTCTCGCTCAGCGCAGGTAGCCAGTGTTGGCTTTGACATTCAGCGCAGACAGCCAGTGGAGCCATTGACATGATCCTGAATTGACTTGTTTTGAGCAGTTTCTGGTGGAGAACTTCTGTGAATTGTTGTGGTTTGTTAGCCTTGTTCCTCTAGGGGTAGGAACAACATATTTAGGGACTTTGGATCCCTTAGTTTATGGACATTTCATGCTCAATGCTGTAAAGCACAAAAATGTCTATAACAGTTGCCCCCTAAAGTATGAGGCCGTTTATTGGGTGAAATGCTTTATCCAGGAGGATCCGAAGATCATCCAATGCTGGGAGGAGACCTGTAATAAGATACAATACAATGCATTATTTTTCATACTGCTTTCATGATCTAGCTGAGGCGGGCATTCCCATGCTCAGCTTTTTTAAATTCATTTCTTTGTACATAGAACAGATAATCGTCTGATGGTAGACTGATAATTTTGATGAAATTATCATCCTTTGAGTAGGATGATCATCTGCTGCAATGATGTACATGTCAAATGTCTTTATCTTTCCTGAATATATATCGCAGCACGGATGGATGAAACTAGATCCGGGGTCTTCGAACTCGTTCGATCTTCACTCTAAGTACAAGTTGATCCATATGAGAATTGTTCTGGAGTCGAACATGGAAAGACATCGCTTGATTACCGGTCAATGAGGTAAACCGATAACAAGCGCTAGAGGAATCATCGATAATGATAATGACCCTCAAGGTACTGCAGTACAATTCACGTGGTGTGAATAAAGGACTTGGCGTCGAACACCACGCAAAATCTTTTGGTCGAAGGTCATTGATGTATACCTATCGCCGGAAGTGAGAAACTTGCCATTGAGGCATGCAAGCTTCAAAGTACTGAAGGGGTTGTTCCTAGATCAACTTCTTGGATAATGAGCTGAAGTCGACAAGAAGAGATCCGTCAAAGGAGGGCCTTAATGAATCCCACATCAATGACACGGAACAGAGCTAATGATTTTGATGGAGGTGAAAATGATCTGTGACATATGATTCAGGGTGGCGGTCATGAATGGATGAAGGATAATGTATGGTAGTGGATGGGACACGGTTGACTCTTTCTGAACGACTTCTCTTGAACATGTGGCGACACTGATGCGATGGATCGGTAGCATTACCCCAAATATGGATGGTATGGAGAGACCATGGTGATGTGACCGGTGAATGAAACAACCCAACCCGATTGTGGTACGGAGGAAAAGTGTCATGTTCAAGAGCGACTTGCTACCATCAAAGTTTTCTTTAGTTTCTCCCAATTTTTCCCCAGTCATTGCTGACCAGTACCTCTTTATTTTTGTCAAGCTTGAGGAGGATAACATATGCTTGTTCTATAACCTGCCCTTCGGGCAAGCCCATCGCTATGTTTTAACGAGCCTAGCGATAGTGAAACTCGTTCTCGTCTAAAGACGAGTTTGTCGCTATTTAGTGATTTTAACGAGAACAATGACAAAGATAACTCGGTCCTTTTCATTTTTAGAGAGTCTGAAAAGGTACATAAAGTTAACTCTGAAAGTCCTTTTTCGTCATCTCATCCCTTTAGTCCGAAAAAGTATAAAACAATACAGAAGGGATGAGTTTTCTATAGTTTTAACGAGCCGAACAAAACAAGCGCTCGATCGTTTTGTGCAATAATCCCTCAGGTCCAAAAAGATTAAAATCTAGAGGAGGGATAGCACTTCCTGTCGCTTTAACGAGCTGGAAGGCTAAGACTCAGCAATCTTTTCATATTTTACGAGTCAGTTGAAAAGAGCTTAAAGAAGACTCGTCTTTTGAGGAACGAGTGATAAACAGGGTTAGCAGCTGATTCCAGGTACAGGCTGGAATTTTGTTACTGCAAAGAATTGCTGTTGGTTTGAGATTGGAATCATTGGGTGCTTAATGCTTTGAAGGGAGGTGAAGATAGGAATTCCATTCTGCTGGGAAGGAGATGCTGGATTGGAGCCCTCTGGGTTGTATCTCTTCCTGAACCTTGTTATTCATCAATAAAGCTATCTTGCTTTCTCCTATATACTGATGTATCTTTGATGTATGATTGCATTAGTATGTTTAGTTTACTTCTAATCCTGAACTAGTTATGAATATGAATCTGTCTTTTGTAGCGTTCTTCTCTTGTGATCTTGCAGAGACCTGTTGAAGCTGGGCGAGCGAGAAGGCAAGTAGCTGGGAACTCTCCAAGAGAAGAGAAACCGGATCGAAACACTTTTGATCGTCCTGCATAGGATACTTTTGTCGTTAGTCTCATTTGCAAGTGTTTCATGGTAGTACATAGTTTTTGCTGGTTCACTTCCATGTCCACTCTCGCTCAGCGCAGGTAGCCAGTGTTGGCTTTGACATTCAGCATAGGTAGCCAGTGTAGCCATTGACATTCAGCGCAGACAGCCAGTGGAGCCATTGACATGATCCTGAATTGACTTGTTCTGAGCAGTTTCTGGTGGAGAACTTCTGTGAATTGCTGTGGTTTGTTAGCCTTGTTCCTCTAGCGGTAGGAACAACATGTTTAGGGACTTTGGATCCCTTAGATTGTGGACATTTCATGCTCAATGCTGTAAGGCACAAAAATGTCTATAACAGTTGACCCCTAAAGTATGAGGCCGTTTATCGGGTGAAATGCTTTATCCAGGAGGGTCCAAAGTTCATCCAATGCTGGGAGGAGACCTATAATAAGATACAATACAATACATTATTTTTCATACTGCTTTCATGATCTAGCTGAGGCGAGCATTCCCATACTCAGCTTTATAAATTCATTTTTCTGTACATAGAACAGACAATCATCTGATGGTAGACTGATAATTTTGGTGAAATTATCATCCTTTGAGTAGGATGATTATCTGCTGCAATGATGTATGTGTCAAATGTCTTTATCTTTCCCGAATATATATCATAGCCCGGATGGATGAAACTAGATCCGGGGTCTTCGAACTTGTTCAATCTTCACTCTAAGTACAAGTTGATCCATGTGAGAATTGTTCTGAAGTCGAACATGGAAAGACATCGCTTGATTACCGGTCAATGAGGTAAACCGTTAACAAGCGCGAGAGGAATCACCGATAATGATAATGACCCTCAAGGTACTGCAGTACAATTCATGTGGTGTGAATAAAGGACTTGGCGTCGAACACCACACAAAATCTTTCGGTCGAAGGTCATTGATGTATACCTATCGCCAGAAGTGAGAAACTTGCCATTGAGGCATGCAAGCTTCAAAGTACTGAAGGGGTTGTTCCTAGATCAACTTCTTGGATAATGAGCTGAAGTCGACAAGAAGAGATCCGTCAAAGGAGGGCCTTAATGAATCCCACATCAATGACACAGAACAGAGCTAATGATTTTGATGGAGGTGAAAATGATCTGTGACATATGATTCAGGGTGGCGGTCATGAATGGATGAAGGATAATGTATGGTAGTGGATGGGACACGGTTGACTCTTTCTGAACGACTTCTCTTGAACATGTGGCGACACTGATGCGATGGATCGGTAGCATTACCCCAAATATGGATGGTATGGAGAGACCATGGTGATGTGACCGGTGAATGAAACAACCCAACCCGATTGTGGTACGGAGGAAAAGTGTCATGTTCAAGAGCGACTTGCTACCATCAAAGTTTTCTTTAGTTTCTCCCAATTTTTCCCCAGTCATTGCTGACCAGTACCTCTTTATTTTTGTCAAGCTTGAGGAGGATAACATATGCTTGTTCTATAACCTGCCCTTCGGGCAAGCCCATCGCTATGTTTTAACGAGCCTAGCGATAGTGAAACTCGTTCTCGTCTAAAGACGAGTTTGTCACTATTTAGTGATTTTAACGAGTCCAACGACAAAGATAACTCGGTCCTTTTCATTTTTAGAGAGTCTGAAAAGGTACATAAAGTTAACTCTGAAAGTCCTTTTTCGTCATCTCATCCCTTTAGTCCGAAAAAGTATAAAACAATACAGAAGGGATGAGTTTTCTATAGTTTTAACGAGCCGAACAAAACAAGCGCTCGATCGTTTTGTGCAATAATCCCTCAGGTCCAAAAAGATTAAAATCTAGAGGAGGGATAGCACTTCCTGTCGCTTTAATGAGCTGGAAGGCTAAGACTCAGCAATCTTTTCATATTTTACGAGTCAGTTGAAAAGAGCTTAAAGAAGACTCGTCTTTTGAGGAACGAGTGATAAACAGGGTTAGCAGCTGATTCCAGGTACAGGCTGGAATTTTGTTACTGCAAAGAATTGCTGTTGGTTTGAGATTGGAATCATTGGGTGCTTAATGCTTTGAAGGGAGGTGAAGATAGGAATTCCATTCTGCTGGGAAGGAGATGCTGGATTGGAGCCCTCTGGGTTGTATCTCTTCCTGAACCTTGTTATTCATCAATAAAGCTATCTTGGTTTCTCCTATATACTGATGTATCTTTGATGTATGATTGCATTAGTATGTTTAGTTTACTTCTAATCCTGAACTAGTTATGAATATGAATCTGTCTTTTGTAGCGTTCTTCTCTTGTGATCTTGCAGAGACCTATTGAAGCTGGGCGAGCGAGAAGGCAAGTAGCTGGGAACTCTCCAAGAGAAGAGAAACCGGATCGAAACACTTTTGATCGTCCTGCATAGGATACTTTTGTCGTTAGTCTCATTTGCAAGTGTTTCATGGTAGTACATAGTTTTTGCTGGTTCACTTCCATGTCCACTCTCGCTCAGCGCAGGTAGCCAGTGTTGGCTTTGACATTCAGCACAGGTAGCCAGTGTAGCCATTGACATTCAGCACAGACAGCCAGTGGAGCCATTGACATGATCCTGAATTGACTTGTTCTGAGCAGTTTCTGGTGGAGAACTTCTGTGAATTGCTGTGGTTTGTTAGCCTTGTTCCTCTAGCGGTAGGAACAACATGTTTAGGGACTTTGGATCCCTTAGATTGTGGACATTTCATGCTCAATGCTGTAAGGCACAAAAATGTCTATAACAGTTGACCCCTAAAGTATGAGGCCGTTTATCGGGTGAAATGATTTATCCAGGAGGGTCCAAAGTTCATCCAATGCTGGGAGGAGACCTATAATAAGATACAATACAATACATTATTTTTCATACTGCTTTCATGATCTAGCTGAGGCGAGCATTCCCATACTCAGCTTTATAAATTCATTTTTCTGTACATAGAACAGACAATCATCTGATGGTAGACTGATAATTTTGGTGAAATTATCATCCTTTGAGTAGGATGATTATCTGCTGCAATGATGTACGTGTCAAATGTCTTTATCTTTCCCGAATATATATCGCAGCCCGGATGGATGAAACTAGATCCGGGGTCTTCGAACTCGTTCAATCTTCACTCTAAGTACAAGTTGATCCATGTGAGAATTGTTCTGAAGTCGAACATGGAAAGACATCGCTTGATTACCGGTCAATGAGGTAAACCGTTAACAAGCGCGAGAGGAATCACCGATAATGATAATGACCCTCAAGGTACTGCAGTACAATTCATGTGGTGTGAATAAAGGACTTGGCGTCGAACACCACACAAAATCTTTCGGTCGAAGGACATTGATGTATACTTGTCACCAGAAGTGAGAAACTTGCCATTGAGGCATGCAAGCTTCAAAGTACTGAAGGGGTTGTTCCTAGATCAACTTCTTGGATAATGAGCTGAAGTCGACAAGAAGCGATCCGTCAAAGGAGGGCCTTAATGAATCCCACATCTATGACATGGAACGGAGCTAATGATTTTGATGGAGGTGAAAACGATCTGTGACATATGATTCAGGGTGGCGGTCATGAACGGATGAAGGATAATGTATGGTAGTGGATGGGACACAGTTGACTCTTTCTGAACGACTTCTCTTGAACATGTGGCAACACTGATGCGATGGATCGGTAGCATTACCCCAAATATGGATGGTATGGCGAGACCATGGTGATGTGACCGGTGAATGAAACAACCCAACCCGATTGTGGTACGGAGGAAAATTGTCATGTTCAAGAGCGACTTGCTACCATCAAAGTTTTCTTTAGTTTCTCCCAATTTTTCCCCAGTCATTGCTGACCAGTACCTCTTTATTTTTGTCAAGCTTGAGGAGGATAACATATGCTTGTTCTATAACCTACCCTTCGGGCAAGCCCATCGTTATGTTTTAACGAGCCTAGCGACAGTGAAACTCGTTCTCGTCTAAAGAAAAGTTTGTCGCTATTTAGTGATTTTAACGAGTCTAACGACAAAGATAACTCGGTCCTTTTCATTTTTAGAGAGTCTGAAAAGGTACATAAAGTTAACTCCGAAAGTCCTTTTTCGTCATCTAATCCCTTAAGTCCGAAAAAGTATAAAACAATACAGAAGGGATGAGTTTTCGATAGTTTTAACGAGCCGAACAAAACAAGCGCTAGATCATTTTGTGCAATAATCCCTCAGGTCCAAAAAGATTAAAATCTAGAGGAGGGATAACACTTCCTGTCCCTTTAACGAGCTGGAAGGCCAAGACTCGGCAATCTTTTGATATTTTACGAGTCAGTTGAAAAGAGCTTAAAGAAGACTCATCTTTTGAGGAATGAGTGATAAACAGGGTTAGCAGCTGATTCCAGGTACAGGTTGGAATTTTCCAATCATGGCAGTGTCACAAGGATGGCTAGGTGAAATCACTCTTCGCAGCTGTTCCTCCAAATGGGTAAACAATCATATGGAGGTGAACGATCGGCCAAATGAAAATTTGAGGTGATGGTGCAAACACGACCAAGGCTTTAATGGCAGATAAGGTTACATTCACAGTGGTTATTTACCGGAAGATAGTTCATTTTTTAAACGAGCTTGAACGCGGAAAAACACTGCTCAATCTTATGTTTATTTTTTAATAAGCATGAACTATGCGCTAAAACTGCTCGGATCTTGCGTTTATTTTTTAACGAGCATGAACTGTGTGCTAAAACTGCTCGTTTATATGGTCAAATTTTGATTTTTTACCATAACTAGCTTTGCCCTTTTCAAAGATAGTACTGCATTCTCAATTGCTGCATCAAACTTAGTTAGAAATGAATAACATTTGTTTGAAAATGAGATTAAAACCCTAATATTTCGCTTTGAACTACGTAAAAAGAAATTAAAAATTGTTTTTACCTCTCATTTTACCATTTCATTTGAACTTGGTTTGTTGGAGCTTTGGAGGTGCCTCTTCCCCCTTGATTTTCACCAGCTGATTTCGGGAGATTTTGTGGACGATTCTCAGCGCCGTCTGGACCAGGTAGGAGCTAAACTCTTAGCTCTTTCTTTTCATGGTTTCATTTTTCCATTCTGTGCCTGTTTTCCTGTCTCCTTGAGCACCTGGGGTTTTGTTAGGGCGCTTTGCCATCAGAGCAGCTAGTTCACTCGAAACCTGTGTTGAATGTCAAGCTGCCTTAAGGCAGTTTGACCTTCAACGCAGGTGGAACACTGGCTAACTGCGTTGGGCACAGAAAACTAGTTTTGTTGCATAGCTTTTGATGAAAATTTTGCCAGTTTCTCATCAAATCCAGGATCTTACTCTTTCTCTTGTTTGTTTTGCAGGGACCTTTGAGCAAAATGACCCTTACATGGCGAGAACGAGAACATGAAGAAGAGGACATGATTGCCCTCCATGATCCTGTCACGGTGAACGCGCTGCGGAACTGTGGCCTGCTGAAGTTCTTCCGTATCTCTAGTATGAGAGCACAGATCTCCTTACTGCAGTATATGCTTGATGCTTGGGATCCTATCAACCAAGTATTCCAGATTAGGGGCAAATCCATCCCCTTGACCATAGTAGACATTTACTTCTTGACTGGATTGTCAAAGCGGGGTGCCCCCATTTCTTTGTCAGGTTCGGCCCGAGGGAATGACTCCGTGAGAGATTATGTCCACCAGTATTGCAGGGAAGGATCTCAGCCGAGCAGAGACGGCAAGGTCGTTATCTATGAGATTACTGACAGGCCTCTCAGGTCCATTCTGTATACTATTGGTAGGATGGCCGGTAGCGCATCTCTTCATGTTGCCAACAGATCTTATGTGCAGCACGCCTTGGAGTGTCTCCAACCGAAAGTCTTCAACTGGTGTGATGCAGTACTTATCCAGATGAAAAGTCAGTTGACCAAGGTAAAGGACGGGAAGCTGAAGAACTTTGGATTTGGTTCTATCTTGACTGCCTTTACCTTGGAGAAGATACCACTGATACAGCCTCAGTATATTGCGCTCGACTTGCCTTCTCCTACCGAGCCACACATGCAGAGATGGGTTGATCACATGTCTAGGCATGTTGGTCAATCTCATATTTCTTTCACTGATATCTTCTTCAGGTGGTTCGAGCGTCAGGAAATGGTCTATTCCGAGTATCCATATGTTGGCATGGATTTCCGAGGCGATCCGGATTTGGTACTACCAGATGGCGAACAGTGGGGTGCTATTGGTAAAATCTTCGACCATATCACTGTTTACTATTTTTATTCATAATGTTTCTGTGCTTTACTCTGTCAAGACTTTAATCAAACTCTTGTGTGCATGCAGATGTTGGTCCTGTTCGTCCAGCAGTTCACCCGAGAGTGCCAGTCGCTTCCCCAGTAGGGGAGCCTGCTGGGAGGGTTATTCTTCGCGACCTTGACGTGGCCGAGACCCTTACAGCTGTGCAGGAGCAGGTTGAGAGCCTTACTCTTGGTATTCCGGATGTACGGATCGATGAGTTACCTTTAGAGTTGCACCGGCATACTATTGGTGTGCCTAGACGATGGACTCGTCTCTTGCGCATGATTGCACAGGCCGTGACGTGCTATCATGTGCATCACTAGGCTAGGGTGCCCCCTAGCATTTTTGAGTTCTTGGATCATGCGACCAATTTTTGTCTTGGTTACAGAACATTATGTGTAAACGATAAACAGCTTTTATATATATATTTTGATTTTCGGGGTTTATTCCGGTTGAGTTATATGATCCACTTGCACAACATTGATGATGCATTTCTTTTTATAAATGTCGCAAATGTCTATCTAACACATAGTTTGCTAATGAGTCGGTTAATGTGTTTAAGTTCCTAGAAATATGTTGGTATTGAATTAACTCAAACTGTCTTTCCAAAATCTTAACCCTTAGAAACATACGATAAATAGCTGGATTGCGGACGGAATATATACCATTGAGTTGTAGTATCACGAGTTGTGAGTCTAGCCTGACGATTAGTCGGCGTATACCATGGGTGATGGCATCAGAGAGTAGTTCTATCAACGCACTATACTCAGCGATATTATTCATTGATTGCCCAATACACACACCTCTAAAACTTACTAACTCGCCGCTTGGATAAAAAATGGCCCAGGCCGCGGAGGATAGGTTCCGCGAACTACGACTCGCTCCATCAGGATATCCCACACATGTCTCAGAAAGGTTCGACATCTGCAATAAATGTAAAAAGGTGGATTACTCGACCAAAACAAACACTTTAGCGAAAACAAAATACAACAAAAGCACACAGGTTACTATTTAAGCATAGTAATGCTTGAGGTACAACCCATTGCGGGGTTGCGCCAGTGGAATTCCGTCATAATCCATTAACGCGTAGGCTCCTTTTGCTAACACTCGTTTAATAATATAGGGGCCCATCCATAAAGAATTAAATTTTCCTGCTCCCAATTTGTCGGATTCTTTGTCGTAAAGCAAGACCAAGTCACCTTCTGAGAAGACACGGGGTTTGACATTCTTGTCGAATTGCGCCTTGACTCATTTCTTATGGGCTTCGTTAGCCAAAGAGGCGTCACGATGGGTTTCATCCAATTGGATTAATTCCAAGAAACGGGCTTCTTCTTCTGAAGTTCCGGGGAGGAGGTCGATTGCGAGTTTAAGAGACGAAATTTCGCACTGGACTGGTAAGACTGCCTCCAGGCCATACACCAGTTGGAAAGGTGTGAACCCGGTCGCATTTCTTACTGACGTTCGGTAAGCCCACAAGGCTGAGTACAGGATTGGGTGCCACCTTCTTTTGTGAACTCCGATCATCCTTTGCAACATACGCTTCAGGACCTTGTTGATTGCTTCAACTTGTCCGTTGGCTTGCGGATAATACGGGGTAGAGCTGTCGTGAGATAACCCTTGCTTGGCAGCTAATTCAATCATCATGTGATTGCGAAAATGCGATCAATGATCTGCAACTATAGCTTGTGGTACGCCGAACCTGGCGACTACATGATTGAAAAAGAAAAAGGGCAGTTGTTTCACCAGTGTTATCTAATGTAGGCATTGCCTCGGTCCATTTGGTAAAATAGTCAACGGCGACTATGATATACCCATGCCCCCTGGTCGATGTGGGGTTACATGTCATGAAATCGATGCCCCATTTGGCGAAAGGCCCAACAGCAACTATTGGCTGTAAAGGTGTGGGTGGTCTTCTGGTTTTGCTATCAAAAATTTGACAAGCAGGGCGACTTCTGACTGCGGTTATGCAATCTTTGAACATGATTGGCCAGTAGTATCCTGCTCGTAAGATTTTTTGTGCTGTTGCATATCCAGATTGATGCCCCCCACACGCGCCCGAATGACACTCATTCAGGGCTCTTTCGGCCTCCTCATGGGTGAGGCACCTCCTCAGAACTGTATCGATACCACGACGGTAAAGCGTATCACCGACGATCATGTAGTCCTTTGCTTGGTATTGTATACGTTTCTGTTCAGAGTGAGAGGTGTTAGGCCTGAACTTTTGGGTTTGGAGATAAATTATTATATCTCCATACCACTCATTGCTTGTAGATATCCGAAACAAATTCTCGTCCACGATTTATTCTTCGGATGTTTCATCGTCGAACGACGATGGGAGATCGCACAATAATTCTGCGAAAACTAGAGCTTTCTTTGATTTGGATTTTACAAATTCCAGATCAAACTCTTGAAGGATCGCTATCCATTTTGAATATTTGCTCCCCAGCAACTGTCGCGACAGTATATAAGTCATGGGGTTGCAATCTGATAAAATGGTAGTTTTCCGAAAGAGGACATAATGTCGAAATCTTTGAATCGCTTGAACAGCTGCAAGTGCTAGTTTTTCAACATAAGAATATTTCTTTCTGTATCATTCAAGATTTTACTTAAATAATATATAGGATGTTTGATTCCATCGACTTCTTGAACTAAAACCATCACAATGGTCGTATCCGCTGCAGCCAGATACAGGTTAAAATCTCTTTGATAGTCCGGGGCATACATTAATGATGCTTTTACGAGAGAATCTTTCAGAGCGTCAAAGGAAGCTTGCGCCACTTGATCCCAGACAAAAGGTACATCCTTTTTCAAAAGATGAGTATAACCTTTAGCAAGTTCTGCGTAATTTGGAATGAACCTCCTCAGAAAGTTTGCTTTCCCTTAGAGTTTCTGAATCTGAAGCAAATTTGAAGGTGGAGGCAAATTAATGATTGCCTGAACCTTGCAAGGGTCGAGACGAATTCCATCCTTAGAGACTACAAAGCCAAGTAAACGACCAGAACTGACGCAAAACACACATTTGTGTGGATTGAGTCTTATCTTGTAGTGTCAACAACGTAGAAATATCACTCTTAAATGCTGCGGATGATCAGTCCGCTTTCGCGAATGAGCCGAAAGGTCGTCGATATATGGTTGAACGATGTTCTTGATGTCATGGAAGGCATAATTCATTGCCCTTTGAAACGTTGCCCCTGCGTTCTTTAAACCAAAGGGTAATTTTCGATAAGCGAATGTGCCCCACAGACAAATGAATGCAGTCTTTGACTGGTCCTGTGGGCAGATATTTATTTGATTATACCCGGAAAATCCATCCATGAATGAAAAGATTTCACATCTGGCGCATTCGTCAATTATCTGGTCGATGAAGGGTGTAGGGTAGTTGTCTTTCGGACAAGCTTGGTTTACATCCCTATAATCGACGCACACTCTAATTGTCCCTTGTTTCTTCATAACAGGGACAATATTCGATACCCAATCGGTTAGAGGAACCGGGTAGATGAAACTAGCATGGAGAAGTTTTTCAACTTCTACCTTAATGGTAGCGGCTTTCTTGGGGTGCACCTGCCGAAGCCGTTGTCTTACTGGTTTGACATCTGGATACATCTTAATTTCATGTTCAACGATACTCGAGTCAATGCCTGGCATTTCATCATATGACCAAGCAAAGACATCTCTGAATTCGCGAAAAAGAGCGTTATATATTTCCAGTTCTGAAGGAGAACATCGTTTGCCGACATAAATATTCTCTACAACATTTGTTTTAGTCGAGATATTTATGGCTATAGTCTCTTCAATATTGGATAAGTTTCGCTCGGAGTCCAGATATTATTGAGTCCAGATATTAACGATATTATTGAGTTTTCTTCTTCTTCCCTTTGTTTTGCTTCTTCTTGCTTCCTGGTTGATTGGTTTCTTTGCCTTTATCTGCTGATACGGCATTTACTTCCGAAGCAAGAATTTCCTCTTTTGCATTTTGATCTGAAGTCTTACGGGCTTTCTTAGACGAAGCCTTTGTCGATTTCGCGTTTTTCGTGCCAATCACACCATCGCCAGCATGAGAGTCACTATTCGATTTAGGAGGAGGAGGAATTGAGAATTCCGATCTAGGGGCATCAGGTATTTTGTCGTAGAGCATGCCAGACTGAGTGTAAACTAAGTCTAGATATTGTGCACGAGCAATAACTTGCTCCTCCGTTACGACTCCCCCCTTGGCCACATCTTTCGTTATGGTAGGAAGTAACGACTTTATAAACCATTCAGCTAATAGCTGATCGGGAACGTATGTTTTCACCATCCTACGACGATGACGCCACTCATGTATATGATCGGATATATGAGTGGCCGTTGTCTGCTTGAAGTTGGTTAAGATTTCCGTTCCCATTTCATACCTTATCGATAATTGCAAATGGGTTAAGAAAGTCGTGGCTAGGGAGCTGAAATTGTCGAACGAGGCTCTAGGTAATTCAATATACCATTTAGCCACTGGACCCATTAACGTTCTCTGAAAAAGGCGAAGCCTTATCGAATCATCATTCAAGGTGTTTGATGAACACCATAGATGAAAAGTCATCACGTGATTCGATGTGTCTTCGCCTGGATTTCCATTGAATTTAGGAATGTCCGATGGAAGTTTGTGAGGAATCGCCGGCCACCAAGGGGTGTAAGCAATTGGATCGTTTGTTAACCGGTGTAAATCGGGTAACTCTAGAGTTGCCACGAATGGTAACAGTTGATTCAGGTTAGGTGAAGCATACCCAGGATACGATGGAATCACCTGAACAGTTGGTCTTTGCATACTAGCATAATGTAATTGATGTTGGTATGACTAATACGTTTTTTTCGTTGGGTACCTATACTACCCCAGCAACCAAGAGTTGTGTATTCTATGCAACAATGTGTACCTATGTCGAACATCCCAACAACGCCAGCTATTGTAACAGTGTCACAAGTTCAAACGATGCCTGTTGTATGTCAACCTCAGATTTCTCAGGAGATGGTCTATTCCCAGTAGCCATATGTTGGCATGGATTTCCGAGGCGATCCGGATTTGGTACTACCGGATGGCGAACAGTGGGGAGCTATTGGTAAAATCTTCGAACATATCACTGTTTACTGTTTTTATTCATAATGTTTCTGTGCTTTACTCTGTCAAGACTTTAATCATCTCCTGATTGCATTGTTTACTAATACAATCATACATCAAAGATACATCAGTATATAGGAGAAAACAACATAGCTTTATTGATGAATAACAAGGTTCAGGAAGAGATACAACCCAGAGGGCTCCAATCCAGCATCTCCTTCCCAGCAAAATGGAATTCCTATCTTCACCTCCCTTCAAAGCATTAAGAATTTCTGTGGTTTGTTAGCCTTGTTCCTCTAGGGGTAGGAACAACATGTTTAGAGACTTTGGATCCCTTAGATTATGGACATTTCATGCTCAATGCTATAAGGCACAAAAATGTCTATAACAGTTGCCCCCTAAAGTATGAGGCCGTTTATCGGGTGAAATGCTTTATCCAGGAGGGTCCGAAGTTCATCCAATGCTGGGAGGAGACCTGTAATAAGATACAATACAATACATTATTTTTCATACTGCTTTCATGATCTAGCTGAGGCGGGCATTCCCATGCTCAGCTTTGTAAATTCATTTTTCTGTACATAGAACAGACAATCGTCTGATGGTAGACTGATAATTTTGATGAAATTATCATCCTTTGAGTAGGATGATCATCTGCTGCAATGATGTACATGTCAAATGTCTTTATCTTTCTTGAATATATATCGCAGCCCGGATGGATGAAACTAGATCCGGGGTCTTCAAACTCGTTCGATCTTCACTCTAAGTACAAGTCGATCCATGTGAGAATTGTTCTGAAGTCAAACATGGAAAGACATCACTTGATTACCGGTCAATGAGGTAAACCGTTAACAAGCGCGAGAGGAATCACCGATAATGATAATGACCCTCAAGGTACTGCAGTACAATTCACGTGGTGTGAATAAAGGACTTGGCGTCGAACACCACGCAAAATCTTTCGGTTGAAGGTCATTGATGTATACCTGTCGCCGGAAGTGAGAAACTTGCCATTGAGGCATGCAAGCTTCAAAGTACTGAAGGGGTTGTTCCTAGATCAACTTCTTGGATAATGAGCTGAAGTCAACAAGAAGCGATCCGTCAAAGGAGGGCCTTAATGAATCCCACATCAATGACATGGAACAGAGCTAATGATTTTGATGGAGGTGAAAATGATCTATGACATATGATTCAGGGTGGCAGTCATGAATGGATGAAGGATAATGTATGGTAGTGGATGGGAGACGGTTGACTCTTTCTGAACGAATTCTCTTGAACATGTGGCGACACTGATGCGATGGATCGGTAGCATTACCCCAAATATGGATGGTATGGAGAGACCATGGTGATGTGACCGGTGAATGAAACAACCCAACCTGATTGTGGTACAAAGGAAAAGTGTCATGTTCAAGAGCGACTTGCTACCATCAAAGTTTTCTTTAGTTTCTCCCAATTTTTCCCCAGTCATTGCTGACCACTACCTCTTTATTTTTGTCAAGCTTGAGGAGGATAACATATGCTTGTTCTATAACCTGCCCTTCGGGCAAGCCCATCGCTATGTTTTAATGAGCCTAGCGATAGTGAAACTCGCTCTTGTCTTAAAGACAAGTTTGTCGCTATTTAGTGATTTTAACGAGTCTAACGACAAAGATAACTCGGTCCTTTTCATTTTTAGAGAGTCTGAAAAGGTACATAAAGTTAACTCCGAAAGTCCTTTTTCGTCATCTAATCCCTTTAGTCCGAAAAAGTATAAAACAATACAGAAGGGATGAGTTTTCGATAGTTTTAACGAGCTGAACAAAACAAGCGCTCAATATTTTTGTGCAATAATCCCTCAGGTCCAAAAAGATTAAAATCTAGAGGAGGGATAGCACTTCCTGTCGCTTTAACGAGCTGGAAGGCCAAGACTCGGCAATCTTTTCATATTTTACAAGTCAGTTGAAAAGAGCTTAAAGAAGACTCGTCTTTTGAGGAACGAGTGATAAATAGGGTTAGCAGCTAATTCCGAGTACAGGTTGGAATTTTCCAATCACGGCAGTGTCACAAGGATGGCTAGGTGAAATCACTCCTCGCAGCTGTTCCTCAAAATGGGTAAACAATCATATGGAGGTGAACGATCGGCCAAATGAAAAGTGGAGGTGATGGTGCAAACACGACCAAGGCTTTAATGGCAGATAAGGCTACATTCACAGTGGTTATTTACCAGAAGATAGTTCATTTTTTAGCGAGCTTGAACGCGGAAAAACACTGCTCAATCTTATGTTTATTCTTTAACGAGAATGAACTATGCGCTAAAACTGCTCGGATCTTGCGTTTATTTTTTAACGAGCATGAACTGTGTGCTAAAACTGCTCGTTTAACCCAGTCATATGATAAGAATGTCTCATTGAAGATGCTATTTTTTAGGGAGCTTAGATCTTACAAAGCTTTGCTCCGGATCCTTTCGTTATGCAAGTTCGGAAATGACTAATCCTACGAGTTTAAAGGGTTAGACCTACAGGTTTAAAGGGAGGACCTAAAAATTTAAAAAATAAATAGCCGCCCCTTGCTCGCACTCCAAAAGGTTTGCATGCCCCCAGATATAAAGTATGATTTCAAGGTTACCCTTACTTTGTCCGCCAAAACATTTGTTTAAGCAGGAAAGGCCTACCTCTTTCAGGTTACCAAAGATTGCTCCATTCGCGGCCACGAATAAAACACTTCTTCGGCGATGCCTACCGAAATAGACAAAGGTGAGAGACAACGAGCGCCAAACACATAACTTTGACAAAAGAATCTTATTCTAGAACAACCCCTCTTCCATGACGGACGGGGTACGGACTAGTCATATTCTCCCACGGAAACCTACCCTATAACCAAAGTTTTCCTGCCGAAGCAGACCAGGACGCATGCCCCCTGGGTTCCAGTCATATCCTCGCGGATTACTCGCGCTCATTAGGAGGACGGACCGTAAGTTGAGACACTTCTTGTGTGAATAGACCATTTAGGGATGGTACATGACTATTTGCGATGCGTGATCCGGGAAATGAAAGTTGGTCCACGAGCTTGACCACTCTTCCTTCGTGTGGAAAACACATTACTCTAAAGAGTGAGGAGACGATGGCTCCCATGCAATATATATAGTCTCGTCCAAGGAGTAGTTTATAATCCAAGGGTCCTTGAACGACCATCACGTTCATTTGAACGGTCTTCCCTTTCAATGTTATGGGCACATTGGGGAGGATCCCTAAAGGTCGACTGGTTCCTTTATCAAAGCCTGATAGATTTCTCATTTCAGGCAAAAGCGTTGGCGAACCAAGCGCTTTCCAAACAATAGAGGAAAGGATACTCAGAGATGCCCCCTCATCAATAATAGTGCCATCCATTACCATTCTATATATTTGAACAATAATTCTGAATGGTATACTTGCTGGCAACCGGGGTCTACCTAGTTGGTTCCAGTCGAATGAGACAACTAGGTTGCTTGGTGGTGGGACCGAATAGACGGCCGGATATCGCTCTGACGAACTTCCTTCCTGCGATAAAGGAATGGGGGCATTGCCCCCTTGATCATCAGAGTCAGTGTTGATGAAGAGAATTTGGACGGTGTCGTCTTTACTCTCCTCTGTGATGGTATCATTCGAAGATAGTTCCTCTAAAGGCAAAACCGGGTCAACTTCCATTTCAACCTTTAGACTTTCGTCAGGTATGGATTCAGATGGTTCATCTTCAATGATAGGTGCTTCGGCTGACCATCTGAGCGGGCCAGCCGGGTTCTCAACTAGCGAAGGACTTGGCAGGAGTTTTTGATATCCAGGAGGAAGTTGCGCTCGTAAAATCGGGCGATCTTCCAAAACTCTTTTTGCCTCGTCTAAGAAGGGACAATGGTGGATGGCATGGTCACCTTCACACAGTCTGTAGGGAAATTTAGCTTTCCCTCTCTGTCCTGGGACTTCACTCCCGCTAGTTGACGGTGAGCAGTCAACATGGCTATCAGAGTTTGATGCTACCGAATTGTGCAAACGGGGAGACCAGTCCCTTAGTATCCGAGGGATATAGGGACAATCTCTGTGGAAGTGGTCTCCCTTGCATATGATGCATGGCGATTTAGGCCTTGCTAGTGCGGTGTGTGGATTGTTGTCAGACGACACTTGTTTGCCCCCAGTCGCTTTTGGCTCCTTCTTCTTCTTCTCTTTCTTCTTCTTCTCCTTCTTCTCCTTAAGAACTTGGTTTTTTGTTTTACCAGTTCCGTCAAGCGAAGAGGAAGGAGGAGAGGAAGATGAAGTAGAAGGCTGGTGGGAAACTCTGGTCTGGTCTAACTGTTGACTTGACTGTTCAGGAATAGTGGTGTTCTGAACGATATTGGTTGAAAAGAGCTAGACCGGCAGGCCAATTGTCAATCCTGGAAGTGACAAAGTGGCCATGTGGGGCGCACCAACATCTCCCCAAGAGGAGAAGGGACTAGGATTTCCACCAAGGGGAATTCCTTGGTTGGTGTGCCCCATTTTTTCAACCTAAAGATCAACACGGGAATAAAGGGTGATTGTTCCATTTAAAATAAATTGTTAACGACGCTTTAGACACAACTTGCTTTTTCACTTTTAAAGAGTCGAGAAAAAGCTAAAGATGACTCTAGTCTCCTTCGATGTTTTAACGAGCCCGAAGTGACAAATGCACGGATGGACTTTTTCTGTTATAGAGTCTGAAAAAGGCCAAAAGAAACTGCTCTGGAGTTCTAGGCAGAGGGTGTGCCAAACTTTTCGCAAAACCGCAGAATACTTTTTAAGGTACGGGCGGTCGATCTTCCTGAATGTTGTGTTCAGTGCATTGCGATCAGTAGGGCAGCCGACACGGCTTCCTAAGGATAAAGGTTAAATTCCTATAGGGGTATCCCAATATATACACGATGGTACGTGGGAGCACAATCCGTATTGGCGCTATCGTCCCTCAGGAGGAATCACCCACCTTCAACGAGATCGACAGTCACCAGGCTTTACGACGCCGGAACACGTCTCTAGCCTAGACCTCTATGTTGTACGTTATGTTGCAAAGCGTTGTTAAGTTCATTCAGTTTTTTTTAAGTTGATCTTTTTTAGAAGTTTTCCTTTCTAGATCACCACGAGATGTATAATCAACTGTAAACAACCAATGAACTCTCTCCTAAGATCACAATCAACAGATCTGAATCAAGGGCTACAGCATGATCACTTCACTCATGCAAAGGAAAACTGTAAATGACACCACAAACACATAAAAACACTCACAGTCTTTTTGTACAAAAGGAGGCAGAATCTAAGCAGAGAAAAGGAGTTATCAGACTGGTACCTATGCTGGTTACAGGTTGCAAAAAACAGAGATCAAAACAGGGCAACAGAGAGCAGAGAACCCCAGCTGCACAAGGCAAAACTGGTTCAACGCAACCTCAACACTGGGGTTTTGACATTCAGCGCAGGTGGCCTTCACGGGACCTGCGTTGAAATGCAGAATGCCTTCATAGGGTTCACGCTGAACGAGAAATGAGAGTTTCACACTGGGTTCTGGGTCACAGATTGCTAATTAATCAACGGTTTCAGGCCAAATCAAAACCACAAGCAAGGTACAATCAAAGGGATGCTTTGAGGGGGTACTAAGATCTATCACAAAGGATCATCAAATCATTTGTGAGTCCATTGTTCAGATCATAGACAAATCCAGTGATTGGATCAAGGCAGCAACTGTCTACTTTGCAACTGAGAAGAGCAGATGCAGTTCGATTGTTGTTGTTGAGTCTATGAAACCAACAATGATAGAGACAAATAAAATGACTAAACAGATCTCCCTAGTAGAGTCGCCAATTTGTTGTGGGGAAAAATGCCTATGCAGGACGATCCTATCCACCTAAGGTGTGACAGTGCCTTAGCAACAAACAGAGACAGCTATTCTAGTATTCTTCCTTTATGAATTAAGAATGAAGAGAGATGGATGGACTAACTGGTGTCTTCCGTTTGTCCCTCGATCCGGTTTCTCTTCTCTTTGGGAGTTCACAGCTACTTGCCTTCTTGCTCGCCCAGCTTCAACAGGTCTCTGCAAGATCACAAGAGAAGAACACTACACAAAGACATAGATTCATAATCATAACTAGTTCAGGATTAGAAGTAAACTAAACATACTAATGCAATCATACATCAAAGATACATCAGTATATAGGAGAAACCAAGATAGCTTTATTGATGAATAACAAGGTTCAGGAAGAGATACAACCCAGAGGGCTCCAATCCAGCATCTCCTTCCCAGCAGAATGGAATTCCTATCTTCACCTCCCTTCAAAGCATTAAGCACCCAACGATTCCAATCTCAAACCAACAGCAATTCTTTGCAATAACAAAATTCCAGCCTCTAGATCTCATGGAGGAGAGATCCATATATAGATGTTTGGAGAGAGGATGAGTCAGCTTGAGATTTGACTAGTGTCCTCTCCCTCTGTTAGTTCTTGATTCCACTTGGAGGTTCTTGCTTCCACTCGGAGATTTTGGAACCTCTTACTCATCATAGTCGAATTCCCTGAGGCAAGTGTCATTTTGGAAGCTTCCTGGGTTTTGACACCTTGTGGAATGAAGTTGCCACATGTCCAATCTCGCTCAGCGCAGGTAGCCAGTGTTGGCTTTGACATTCAGTGCAGGTAGCCAGTGTTGGCTTTGACATTCAGCGCAAAAAGCTGGTGGAGCCACTGAATTGACCCTGAATTGACTCATTTTCTAAATTGGTGTTGATAGAACTACTCTCTGATGCCATCACCCATGGTATACACCGACTAATCGTCAGGCTAGACTCACAACTCGTGATACTACAACTCAATGGTATATATTCCGTCCGCAATCCAGCTATTTATCGTATGTTTCTAAGGGTTAAGATTTTGGAAAGACAGTTTGAGTTAATTCAATACCAACATATTTCCAGGAACTTAAACACATTAACCGACTCATTAGCAAACTATGTGTTAGATAGACATTTGCGACATTTATAAAAAGAAATGCATCATCAATGTTGTGCAAGTGGATCATATAACTCAACCGGAATAAACCCCGAAAATCAAAATATATATATAAAAGTTGTTTATCATTTACACATAATGTTCTGTAACCAAGACAAAAATTGGTCGCATGACCCAAGAACTCAAAAATGCTAAGGGGCACCCTAGCCTAGTGATGCTCATGATAGCACATCACGGCCTGTGCAATCATGTGCAAGAGATGAGTCCATCGTCTAGGCACACCAGTAGTATGCCGCTGCAACTGTAAAGATAACTCGTCGATCCGTACATCCGGAATACCAAGAGTAAGGCTCTCAACCTGCTCCTGCATAGCTATAAGGGTCTCGGCCACGTCAAGGTCGCAAAGAATAACCCTCCTAGCAGGCTCCCCTGCTGGGGCAGCGACTGGCACTCTCGGGCGAACTACTGGATGAACAAGACCAACATCTACATGTACACAAGAGTTTGATTAAAGTCTTGACAGAGTAAAGCACAGAAACATTATGAATAAAAATAGTAAACAGTGATATGGTCAAAGATTTTACCAATAGCACCCCACTGTTCACCATCCGGTAGTACCAAATCCGGATCGCCTCGGAAATCCATGCCAACATATGGATACTCGGAATAGACCATCTCCTGACGCATTATAGGATAAACCAAGGGGTCTGTTACTTTAAGCTTGCATTTTTTGAGGCATGCAAGCTTCAAAGTACTGAAGGGGTTGTTCCTAGATCAACTTCTTGGATAATGAGCTGATGTCGACAAGAAGCGATCCGTCAAAGGAGGGCCTTAATGAATCCCACATCAGTGACACAGAACGGAGCTAATGATTTTGATGGAGGTGAAAACGATCTGTGACATATGATTCAGGGTGGCAGTCATGAAAGGATGAAGGATAATGTATGGCAGTGGACGGGACACGGTTGACTTTTCTCACAATTAACATTATGGGACGATCAACCTCACAGATCATAATTAGTATGAGAATATTGAGTGTGAGGAAAGGATACTCACAGATGCCCCCTCATCAATGATAGTGCCAGCCATTACCATTCTGTATATTTGGACGATAATTTTGAATGGTATGCTAGCTGGCAAGCGGGGTCTGCCTAGTTGGTTCCAGTCGAACGAGACAACTAGGTTGCTTGGCGGTGGGACCGAATAGACGGCCGGATATATATAACGCTCAATCAAGGGAAGAACTGGAAATATATAACGCTCTTTTTCGCGAGTTCAAAGATGTCTTTGCTTGGTCATATGATGAAATGCCAGGCATTGACTCGAGTATCGTTGAACACGAGATTAAGATATATCCTGATGTCAAACCATTAAGACAACAGCTTCGGCAGGTGCACCCCAAGAAAGCCGCTGCCATCAAAGCAGAAGTTGAGAAGCTTCTCCATGCTAGTTTCATCTACTCGGTTCCTCTAACCGATTGGGTATCAAATATTGTCCCTGTTATGAAGAAACAAGGGACAATTAGTGTGTGTGTCGACTATAGGGATGTAAACCAAGCTTGTCCGAAAGACAACTACCCTACACCCTTCATCGACTAGATAATTGATGAGTGCGCTGCATGTGAAATCTTTTCATTTATGGATGGATTTTCCAGGTATAATCAAATAAATATCCGCCCACAGGACCAGTCAAAGACTGTATTCATTTGTCCATGGGGCACATTCGCTTATCGAAAATTACCCTTTGGTTTAAAGAACGCAGGGGCGACGTTTCAGAGGGCAATGAATTATGCCTTCCATGACATCAATAACATCGTTCAACCATATCTCGACGACCTTCCGGCTCATTCGTGAAAGCGGACTGATCATTCGCAGCATTTAAGAGCGATATTTCTACGTTGCCGACACTACAAGATAAGACTCAATCCACACAAATGTGTGTTTTGCATCAGTTCTGGTCATTTACTTGGCTTTGTAGTCTCTAAGGATGGGATTCATCTCGACCCTTGCAAGGTTCAGGCGATCATTAATTTGCCTCCACCTTCAAATTTGCTTCAGATTCAGAAACTCGAAGGGAAAGCAAACATTCTGAGGAGGTTCATTCCAAATTACACAGAACTTGCTAAAGGTTATACTCGTCTTTTGAAAAAGGATGTACCTTTTGTCTGGGATCAGGTGGCGCAAGCTTCCTTTGATGCTCTGAAAGATTCTCTAGTAAAAGCATCATTAATGTATGCCCCAGACTATCAAAGAGATTTTAACCTGTATCTAGCTGCAGCAGATATGACCATTGCGATGGTTTTAGTTCAAGAGGTCGATGGAATTGAACATCCTATATATTATTTAAGTAAAAACTTGAATGATACAGAAAGTAAATATTCTTATGTTGAAAAACTAGCGCTTGCAGTTGTTCAAGCGATTCAAAGATTTCGACATTATGTCCTCTTTCGGAAAACTACCATTTTATCAGATTGCAACCCCATGACTTATATACTGTCGTGACAGTTGCTGGGGGTCAGATATTCAAAATGGATAGCGATCCTTCAAGAGTTTGATCTGGAATTTGTAAAATCCAAATCAAAGAAAGCTCTAGTTTTCGCAGAATTATTGTGCGATCTCCCATCGTCGTCCAACGATGAAACATCCGAAGAATCAATCGTGGACGAGAATTTGTTTTTGATATCTACAAGCAATGAGTGGTATGGAGATATAATAATTTATCTCCAAACCCAAAAGTTCAGGCCTAACACCTCTCACTCTGAACAGAAACGTATACGATACCAAGCGAAAGACTACATGATCGTCGGTGATACACTTTACCGTCGTGGTATCGATACAGTTCTGAGGAGGTGCCTTACTCATGAGGAGGCCGAAAAAGCCCTGAATGAGTGTCATTTAGGCACGTGTGGGTTGCATCAATCTGGATATGCAACAACACAAAAAATCTTACGAGCAGGATACTTCTGGCCAACCATGTTCAAAGATTGCATAATCGCAGTCAGAAGTTGCCATGCTTGTCAAATTTTTGATAGCAAAACCAGAAGACCACCCGCACCTTTGCAGCCAATAGTTGCTGTTGGGCCTTTCGCCAAATGGGGCATCGATTTCATGCAATGTAACCCCACCTCGACCAGGGGGCATGGGTATATTATAGTCGCCGTTGACTATTTTACCAAATGGGTCGAGGCGATGCCTACATTAGATAACACTGGTGAAACAGCTGCCCTTTTCTTTTTCAATCATGTAGTCGCCAGGTTCGGTGTACCACAGGCTATAGTTACAGATCATGGATCACATTTTCACAATCACATGATGGTTGAATTAGCTGCCAAGCTAGGGCTATCTCACGACAGCTCTACCCCGTATTATCCGCAAGCCAATGGACAAGTTGAAGCAATCAACAAGGTCCTGAAGCGTATGTTGCAAAGGATGATCGGAGTTCACAAAAGAAGGTGGCACCTAATCCTATACTCAGCCTTGTGGGCTTACCAAACGTCAGTAAGAAATGCGACCGGGTTCACACCTTTCCAACTGGTGTATTGCCTGGAGGCAGTCTTACCAGTCCAGTGCGAAATTTTGTCTCTTAAAATTGCAATCGACCTCCTCCCCGGAACTTCAGAAGAAGAAGCCCGTTTCTTGGAATTAATCCAATTGGATGAAACTCGTCGTGACGCCGCTTTGGCTACCGAAGCCCATAAGAAACGAGTCAAGGCGAAGTTCGACAAGAATGTCAAACCCCGTGTCTTCTCAGAAGGTGACTTGGTCTTGCTTTACGACCAAGAATCCGACAAATTGGGAGCAGGAAAATTTAATTCTTTATGGATGGGCCCCTATATTGTTAAATGAGTGTTAGCAAAAGGAGCCTACGAGTTAATGGATTATGACGGAATTCCACTGGCGCAACCCCGCAATGGGTTGTACCTCAAGCGTTACTATGCTTAAATAGTAACCTATGTGCTTTTTTTGTATTTTGTTTTCGCTAAAGTGTTTGTTTTGGTCGAGTAATCCACCTTTTTACATTTATTGCAGATGTCAAACCTTTCTGAGACATGTGTGGGATATGCTGACGGAGCGACTCGTAGTTCGCAGAACCTTTCCTCTACGGCCTGGGCCATTTTTGATCCAAGCGGCGAGTTAGTAAGTTTCAGAGGTGTGTGTATTGGGCAATCAACGAATAATATCGCTGAGTATAGCGCGTTGATAGAACTACTCTTTGATGCCATCACCCATGGTATACGCCGACTAATCGTCAGGCTAGACTCACAACTCATGATACTACAACTCAATGGTATATATTCCGTCCGCAATCCAGCTATTTATCATATGTTTCTAAGGGTTAAGATTTTGGAAAGACAGTTTGAGTTAATTCAATACCAACATATTTCCAGGAACTTAAACACATTAACCGACTCATTAGCAAACTATGTGTTAGATAGACATTTGCGACATTTATAAAAAGAAATTCATCATCAATGTTGTGCAAGTGGATCATATAACTCAACCAGAATAAACCCCGAAAATCAAAATATATATATAAAAGTTGTTTATCGTTTACACATAATATTCTGTAACCAAGACAAAAATTGGTCGCATGACCCAAGAACTCAAAAATGCTAGGGGGCACCCTAGCCTAGTGATGCTCATGATAGCACATCACGGCCTGTGCAATCATGCGCAAGAGACGAGTCCATCGTCTAGGCACATCAGTAGTATGCCGCTGCAACTGTAAAGGTAACTTGTCGATTCGTACATCCGGAATACCAAGAGTAAGGCTCTCAACCTGCTCCTGCACAGCTGTAAGGGTCTCGGCCACGTCAAGGTCACGAAGAATAACCCTCCCAGCAGGCTCCCCTGCTGGGGCAGCGACTGGCACTCTCGGGCGAACTGCTGGACGAACAGGACCAACATCTACATGCACACAAGAGTTTGATTAAAGTCTTGACAGAGTAAAGCACAGAAACATTATGAATAAAAATAGTAAATAGTGATATGGTCGAAGATTTTACCAATAGCACCCCACTGTTCGCCATCCGGTAGTACCAAATCTGGATCGCCTCGGAAATCCATGCCAACATATGGATACTCGGAATAGACCATCTCCTGACGCTCGAACCACCTGAAGAAGATATTAGTGAAAGAAATCTGAGATTGACCAGCATGCCTAGACATGTGATCAACCCATCTCTGCATGCGTGGCTCGGTAGGAGAAGGCAAGTCGAGCGCAATATACTGAGGCTGTATCAGTGGTATCTTCTCCAAGGCAAAGGCAGTCAAGATAGAACCAAATCCAAAGTTCTTCAGCTTCCCGTCCTTTACCTTGGTCAACTGACTTTCCATCTGGATAAGTACTGCATCACACTAGTTGAAGACTTTCGGTTGGAGACACTCCAAGGCGTTCTGCACATAAGATCTGTTGGCAACATGAAGAGATGCACTACCGGCCATCCTACCAATAGTATATAGAATGGACCTGAGAGACCTATCAGTAATCTCACGGATAACAACCTTGCCGTCTCTACTCGGCTGAGATCCTTCCCTGCAATACTGGCGGACATAATCTCTCACGGAGTCATTCCCTCGGGCCGAACCTGACAAAGAAATGGGGGCACCACGCCTTGACAATCCAGTCAAGAAGTAAATGTCTACTATGGTCAAGGGGATGGATTTGCCCCTAATCTGGAATACTTGGTTGATAGGATCCCAAGCATCAAGCATATACTGCAGTGGAGATCTGTGCTCTCATACTAGAGATACGGAAGAACTTCAGCAGGCCACAGTTCCGCAGCGCGTTCACCGTGACGGGATCATAGAGGGCAATCATGTCCTCTTCTTCATGTTCTCGTTCTCGCCATGTAAGGGTCATTTTGCTCAAAGGTCCCTGCAAAACAAACAAGGGAAAGATTAAGATCCTGGATTTGATGAGAAACTGGCAAAATTTTCATCAAAAACTGTGCAACAAAACCAGTTTTCTGTGCCCAACGCAGTTAGCCAGTGTTCCACCTGCATTGAAGGTCAAACTGCCTTAAGGCAGCTTGACATTCAGTGCAGGTTTCGAGTGAACCAGCTGCACTGATGGCAGAGCGCCCTAACAAAACTCCAGGTGCTCAGGGAGACAGGAAAACAGGCACAGAATGGAAAAATGAAACCATGAAAAGAAAGAGCTAGAGTTTAGCTCCTACCTGGTCTAGACGGTGCCGAGAATCGTCCACAGAATCTCCCGAAATCAGCTGGTGAAAATCAAGGGGGAAGAGGCACCTCCAAAGCTCCAACAAACCAAGTTCAAATGAAATGGTAAAATGAGAGGTAAAAACACTTTTTAATTGCTTTTTACGTAGTTCAAAGCGAAATATTAGGGTTTTAATCTCATTTTCAAACAAATGTTATTCATTTCTAACTAAGTTTGATGCAGCAATTGAGAATGCAGTACTATCTTTGAAAAGGGCAAATCTAGTTATGGTAAAAAATCAAAATTTGACCATATAAACGAGCAGTTTTAGCACACAGTTCATGCTCGTTAAAAAATAAACGCAAGATCCGAGCAGTTTTAGCGCATAGTTCATGCTCGTTAAAAAATAAACATAAGATTGAGCAGTGTTTTTCCGCGTTCAAGCTCGTTAAAAAACGAACTATCTTCCGGTAAATAACCACTGTGAATGTAGCGTTATCTGCCATTAAATCATTGGTCGTGTTTGCACCATCACCTCCACTTTTGATTTGGCTGATCGTTCACCTCCATATGATTGTTTACCCATTTTGAGGAACAACTGCGAAGAGTGATTTCACCTAGCCATCCTTGTGACACTGCCATGATTGGAAAATTCCAACCTGTACCTGGAATCAGCTGCTAACCCTGTTTATCACTCGTTCCTCAAAAGACGAGTCTTCTTTAAGATCTTTTCAACTAACTCGTAAAATATGAAAAGATTGTCGAGTCTTGGCCTTCCAGCTCGTTAAAGCGACAGGAAGTGCTATCCCTCCTCTAGATTTTAATCTTTTTGGACCTGAGGGATTATTGCACAAAAAGATCGAGTGCTTGTTTTGTTCGGCTCGTTAAAACTATCGAAAACTCATCCCTTTTGTATTGTTTTATACTTTTTTGGACTAAAGGGATTAGATGACGAAAAAGGACTTTCGGAGTTAACTTTATGTACCTTTTCAGACTCTCTAAAAATGAAAAGGACCGAGTTATCTTTGTCGTTAGACTCGTTAAAATCACTAAATAGCGACAAACTCGTCTTTAGACGAGAACGAGTTTCACTATCGCTAGGCTCGTTAAAACATAGCGATGGGCTTGCCCGAAGGGCAGGTTATAGAACAAGCATATGTTATCCTCGTCAAGCTTGACAAAAATAAAGAGGTACTGGTCAGCAATGACTAGGGAAAAATTGGGAGAAACTAAAGAAAACTTTGATGGTAGCAAGTCGCTCTTGAACATGACACTTTTCCTCCGTACCACAATCGGGTTGGGTTGTTTCATTCACCAGTCACATCACCATGGTCTCACCATACCATCCATATTTGGGGTAATGCTACCGATCCATCGCATTAGTGTCACCACATGTTGAAGAGAAGTCGTTCAGAAAGAGTCAACCGTGTCCCATCCACTGCCATACATTATCCTTCATCCGTTCATGACCGCCACCCTGAATCATATGTCACAGATCGTTTTCACCTCCATCAAAATCATTAGCTCCTTTCCGTGTCATTGATGTGGGATTCATTAAGGCCCTCCTTTGACGGATCGCTTCTTGTCGACTTCAGCTCATTATCCAAGAAGTTGATCTAGGAACAACCCCTTCAGTACTTTGAAGCTTGCATGCCTCATTGGCAAGTTTCTCACTTCCGGCGACAGGTATACATCAATGACCTTCGACCGAAAGATTTTGCGTGGTGTTCTATGCCAAGTCCTTTATTCACACCACGTGAATTGTACTGCAGTACCTTGAGGGTCATTATCATTATCGGTGATTCCTCTCGCGCTTGTTAATGGTTTACCTCATTGACCGGTAATCAAGCGATGTCTTTCCATGTTCGACTTCAGAACAATTCTCACATGGATCGACTTGTACTTAGAGTGAAGATCGAATGAGTTCGAAGACCCCGGATCTAGTTTCATCCATCCGGGCTGCGATATATATTCAGGAAAGATAAAGACATTTGACATGTACATCATTGCAGCAGATGATCATCCTACTCAAAGGATGATAATTTCATCAAAATTATCAGTCTACCATCAGACGATTGTCTGTTCTATGTACAAAGAAATGAATTTATAAAGTTGAGCATGGGAATGCCCGCCTCAGCTAGATCATGAAAGCAGTATGAAAAATAATGTATTGTATTGTATCTTATTACAGGTCTCCTCCCAGCATTGGATGAACTTCTGATCCTCCTGGATAAAGCATTTCACCCGATAAATGGCCTCATACTTTAGGGGGCAACTGTTATAGAAATTTTTGTGCCTTACAGCATTGAGCATGAAATGTCCATAATCTAAGGGATCCAAAGTCCCTAAACATGTTGTTCCTACCCCTAGAGGAACAAGGCTAACAAACCACAGCAATTCACAGAAGTTCTCCACCAGAAACTGCTCAAAGCAAGTCAATTCAGGATCATGTCAATGGCTCCACTGGCTGTCTGCGCTGAATGTCAAAGCCAACACTGGCTACCTGCACTGAATGTCAAAGCCAACACTGGCTACCTGCGCTGAGCGAGAGTGGACATGTGGCAAGCTCATTTCTCAAGGTGTCAAAACCCAGGAAGCTTCCAAAATGACACTTGCCTCAGCGAATTCGACTATGATGAGTAAGAGGTTCCAAATCTCCAAGTGGAAGCAAGAACCTCCAAGTGGAATCAAGAACTGACAGAGGGAGAGGACACTAGTCAGATCTCAAGCTGACTCATCCTCTCTCCAAATATCTATATATGGATCTCTCCTCCATGAGATCTAGAGGCTGGAATTTTGTTATTGCAAAGAATTGCTGTTGGTTTGAGATTGGAATCATTGGGTGCTTAACGCTTTGAAGGGAGGTGAAGATAGGAATTCCATTCTGCTGGGAAGGAGATGCTGGATTGGAGCCCTCTGGGTTATATCTCTTCCTGAACCTTGTTATTGATCAATAAAGCTATCTTGGTTTCTCCTATATACTGATGTATCTTTGATGTATGATTGCATTAGAATGTTTAGTTTACTTCTAATCCTGAACTGGTTATGAATATGAATCTATGTCTTGCGTAGCGTTCTTCTCTTGTGATCTTGCAGAGACCTGTTGAAGCTGGGCGAGCGAGAAGGCAAGTAGCTGGGAACTCTCCAAGAGAAGAGAAACCGGATCGAG
This sequence comes from Pinus tabuliformis, assembly GCA_031772625.1. Taxonomy (NCBI): domain Eukaryota; kingdom Viridiplantae; phylum Streptophyta; class Pinopsida; order Pinales; family Pinaceae; genus Pinus; species Pinus tabuliformis. Next base: position 823,472,859 of record CM062804.1, on the reverse strand, counting down.
GGACAAACGGAAGACACCGGTTAGTCCATCCATCTCTCTTCATTCTTAATTCATAAAGGAAGAATACTAGAATAGCTGTCTCTGAGAATAATAATAGAATCCTTTCTATTCTAGTATTCTTCCTTTATGAATTAAGAATGAAGAGAGATGGATGGACTAACCGGTGTCTTCCGTTTGTCCCTCGATCCGGTTTCTCTTCTCTTTGGGAGTTCACAGCTACTTGCCTTCTTGCTCGCCCAGCTTCAACAGGTCTCTGCAAGATCACAAGAGAAGAACACTACACAAAGACATAGATTCATAATCATAACTAGTTCAGGATTAGAAGTAAACTAAACATACTAATGCAATCATACATCAAAGATACATCAGTATATACGAGAAACCAAGATAGCTTTATTGATGAATAACAAGGTTCAGGAAGAGATACAACCCAGAGGGCTCCAATCCAGCATCTCCTTCCCAGCAGAATGGAATTCCTATCTTCACCTCCCTTCAAAGCATTAAGCACCCAATGATTCCAATCTCAAACCAACAGCAATTATTTGCAATAACAAAATTCCAGCCTCTAGATCTCATGGAGGAGAGATCCATATATAGATGTTTGGAGAGAGGATGAGTCAGCTTGAGATCTGACTAGTGTCCTCTCCCTCTGTCAATTCTTGATTCCACTTGGAGGTTCTTACTTCCACATGGAGATTTGGAACCTCTTACTCATCACAATCAATAGATATGAATTATTCCATATCTAGATGTTTGGAGAGAGGATGAGTCAGCTTGAGATCTGACTAGTGTCCTCTCCCTCTGTTAGTTCTTGATTCCACTTGGAGGTTCTTGCTTCCACTTGGAGATTTTGGAACCTCTTACTCATCATAGTCGAATTCCCTGAGGCAAGTGTCATTTTGTAAGCTTCCTGGGTTTTGACACCTTGTGGAATGAACTTGCCACATGTCCAATCTCGCTCAGCGCAGGTAGCCAGTGTTGGCTTTGACATTCAGCGCAGGTAGCCAGTGTTGGCTTTGACATTCAGCGCAAACAGCTAGTGGAGCCACTGAATTGACCCTGAATTGACTTGTTTTTGAGCAGTTTCTGGTGGAGAACTTCTGTGAATTGCTATGGTTTGTTAGCCTTGTTCCTCTAGGGGTAGGAACAACATGTTTAGGGACTTTGGATCCCTTAGATTATGGACATTTCATGCTCAATGCTGTAAGGCACAAAAATGTCTATAATAGTGACACGGAATGGAGCTAATGATTTTTGATGGAGGTGATAACGATCTGTGACATATGATTCAGGGTGGCGGTCATGAAAGGATAAAGGATAATGTATGGCAGTGGACGGGACACGGTTGACTTTTCTACCTATACTACCCCAGCAACCGATTGAGTGTCACAAGTTCAAATGATGCCTGTTGATTTGTTTTCGCTTCCCATGCCCGAAACATTGATTGCTACAATATTTCTATGGGGCTTGGGGGCAAAGCCATTGCATGATCCATGTCTTCATCTTCTTCCACGACCTTCGTAGAAGAAATCATGTTGCAGGCTGCTACCAAGGCTATTTCTCCTCAATGCTCACAATTAACAGATCTGATCACAATCAACAGATCTGAATCATAATGCCTATGCTGATCAATGCTCAATGCTCACAATTAATAGTATGGGATGATCAACCTCACAGATCATAATTAGTATGAGAATATTGAGTGTGAGGAAAGGATACTCACAGATGCCCCGTCATCAATGATAGTGCCAGCCATTATGGTACTATCGTTGGGTACCTATACTACCCCAGCAACCAAGAGTTGTGTATTCTATGCAACAATGTGTACCTATGTTGAACATCTTGACAATGCCAGCTATTGTAACAGTGTCACAAGTTCAAACATGAGAGGAGTTAGATCCTGGATTTGATGAGAAACTGGCAAAATTTTCATCAGAAACTGTGCAACAAAACCAATTTTCTATGCCCAGCGCAACTAGCCAGTGTTCCACCTACGTTAAAGGTCAAATTGCCTTCAGGTAGCTTGACATTCAACGCAGGTTTCGAGTGAACCAGCTGCGCTGATGGCAGAGCACCCTAACAAAACCCCAAGGGCTCAGGGAAGCAGGAAAACGGGCACAGAATGGGAAAAGGAAACCATGAAAAGAAAGAGCTAGGGTTTAGCTCCTACCTTGTCCAGACGGCACTGAGAATCGTCCACGGAATCTCCCAAAATCAGCTGGTGAAAATCAAAGGGGAAGAGGCACCTCCAAAGCTCCAACAAACCAAGTTCAAATGAAACGGTAAAATGAGAGGTAAAAACACTTTTTAATTGCTTTTTACGTAGTTCAAAGCGAAATATTAGGGTTTTATCTCATTTTCAAAACAATTGTTATTCATTTCTAACTAGTTTGATGCAGCAATTGAGGATACAGTACTATCTTTGAAAAGGGAAAAGCTAGTTATGGTAAAAAATCAAAATTTGACCATATAATCGAGCAGTTTTAGCACAAAGTTCATGCTCATTAAAAAATAAACGCAAGATCCGAGCAGTTTTAACGCGGACTTCATGCTCGTTAAAAAATAAACATAAGCAATGAGCAAGTGTTTCCAAGTTTTTCAAACACTTCCCGGTTGCAAAGTAGCCCCCTCATTTGCCGTTGGAGCTTGAGTACCATTTGTACCTCTTTATTTTTGACGCAATTCACCATCCTTGTTAGCCAGTGTTGGCTTTGACATTCAACGCAGGTAGCCAGTGTTAGCTTTGACATTCAGCGCAGACAACTAGGGGAGCCATTGACATGATCCCGTCATGGTGAACGCGCTGCGGAACTGTGGCCTGCTGAAGTTCTTCCGTATCTCTAGTATGAGAGCACAGATCTCCTTACTGTAGTATATGCATGATGCTTGGGATCCTATCAACCAAGTATTCCAGATTAGGGGCAAATCCATCCCCTTGACCATAGTAGACATTTACTTCTTGACTGGATTGTCAAGGCGGGGTGCCCCCATTTCTTTGTCAGGTTCGGCCCGAGGGAATGACTCCGTGAGAGATTATGTCCGCCAGTATTGCAGGGAAGGATCTCAGCCAAGCAGAGACGGCAAGGTCGTTATCCGTGAGATTACTTACAGGTCTCTCAGGTCCATTCTGTATACTATTGGTAGGATGGCCAGTAGCGCATCTCTTCATGTTGCCAACAGATCATATGTGCAGCACGCCTTGGAGTGTCTCCAACCGAAAGTCTTCAACTAGTGTGATGCAGTACTTATCCAGATGAAAAGTCAGTTGACCAAGGTAAAGGATGGGAAGCTGAAGAACTTTGGATTTGGTTCTATCTTGACTGCCTTTGCCTTGGAGAAGATACCACTGATACAGCCTCAGTATATTGCGCTCGACTTTCCTTCTAATACCGAGCCACGCATGCAGAGATGGGTTGATCACATGTCTAGGCATGCTGGTCAATCTCAAATTTCTTTCACTGATATCTTCTTCAGGTGGTTCGAGCGTCAGGAGATGGTCTATTCCCAGTATCCATATGTTGGCATGGATTTCCGAGGCGATCCGGATTTGGTACTACCGGATGGCGAACAGTGGGGTGCTATTGGTAAAATCTTCGACCATATCACTGTTTACTGTTTTTATTCATAATGTTTCTGTGCTTTACTCTGTCAAGACTTTAATCAAACTCTTGTCTGCATGCAGATGTTGGTCCTGTTCATCCAGCAGTTCACCCGAGAGTGCCAGTCGCTGCCCCAGCAGGGGAGCCTGCTGGGAGGGTTATTCTTCGCGACCTTGACGTGGCCGAGACCCTTACAGCTGTGCAGGAGCAGGTTGAGAGCCTTACTCTTGGTATTTCGGATGTACGGATCGATGAGTTACCTTTACAGTTGCAGCGGCATACTACTGGTGTGCCTAGACGATGGACTCGTCTCTTGCACATGATTGCACAGGCCTTGACGTGCTATCATGAGCATCACTAGGCTAGGGTGCCCACTAGCATTTTTGAGTTCTTGGGTCATGCGACCAATTTTTGTCTTGGTTACAGAACATTATGTGTAAACGATAAACAGCTTTTATATATATATTTTGATTTTCGGGGTTTATTCCAGTTGAGTTATATGATCCACTTGCACAACATTGATGATGCATTTCTTTTTATAAATGTTGCAAATGTCTATCTAACACATAGTTTGCTAATGAGTCAGTTAATGTGTTTAAGTTCCTGGAAATATGTTGGTATTGAATTAACTCAAATTGTCTTTCCAAAATTTTAACCCTTAGAAACATACGATAAATAGCTAGATTGCGGACGGAATATATACCATTGAGTTGTAGTATCATGAGTTGTGAGTCTAGCTTGACGATTAGTCGACGTATACCATGGGTGATGGCATCAGAGAGTAGTTCTATCAATGCACTATACTCAACGATATTATTCGTTGATTGCCCAATACACACACCTCTGAAACTTACTAACTCGCCGCTTGGATCAAAAATGGCTTGTTTTGTTTGGCTCGTTAAAACTATCGAAAACTCATCCCTTCTGTATTGTTTTATACTTTTTCGGACTAAAGGGATTAGATGACGAAAAAGGACTTTCGGAGTTAACTTTATGTACCTTTTCAGACTCTCTAAAAATGAAAAGGACCGAGTTATCTTTGTCGTTAGACTTGTTAAAATCACTAAATAGTGACAAACTCGTCTTTAGACGAGAACGAGTTTCACTATCGCTAGGCTCGTTAAAACATAGCGATGGGCTTGCCCGAAGGGCAGGTTATAGAACAAGCATATGTTATCCTCCTCAAGCTTGACAAAAATAAAGAGGTACTGGTCAGCAATGACTAGGGAAAAATTGGGAGAAACTAAAGAAAACTTTGATGGTAGCAAGTCGCTCTTGAACATGACACTTTTCCTCCGTACCACAATCAGGTTGGGTTGTTTCATTCACCGGTCACATCACCATGGTCTCGCCATACCATCTATATTTGGGGTAATGCTACCGATCCATCGCATTAGTGTCGCCACATGTTCAAGAGAAGTCATTCAGAAAGAGTCAACCGTGTCCCATCCACTGCCATACATTATCCTTCATCCGTTCATGACCGCCACCCTGAATCATATGTCACAGATCATTTTCACCTCCATCAAAATCATTAGCTCCGTTCCGTGTCATTGATGTGGGATTCATTAAGGCCCTCCTTTGACGGATCGCTTCTTGTCGACTTCAGCTCATTATCCAAGAAGTTGATCTAGGAACAACCCCTTCAGTACTTTGAAGCTTGCATGCCTCAATGGCAAGTTTCTCACTTCCGGCGACAGGTATACATCAATGACCTTCGACCGAAAGATTTTGCGTGGTGTTCGATGCCAAGTCCTTTATTCACACCACGTGAATTGTACTGCAGTACCTTGAGGGTCATTATCATTATTGGTGATTCCTCTCGCGCTTGTTAACGGTTTACCTCATTGACCGGTAATCAAGCGATGTCTTTCCATGTTCGACTTCAGAACAATTCTCACATGGATCGACTTGTACTTAGAGTGAAGATCGAACGAGTTCGAAGACCCCGGATCTAGTTTCATCCATCCGGGCTGCGATATATGTTCAGGAAAGATAAATACATTTGACATGTACATCATTGCAGCAGATGATCATCCTACTCAAAGGATGATAATTTCATCAAAATTATCATTCTAGCAATGATGTAATGGAAATTTGCAAGTGTTTCATTTGTCGTTCTCGGCGCCGTTGGAGCTTGAGTACCGTTTGTACCTCTTTATTTTTGACGCAATTCACCATCCTTGTTAGCTAGTGTTGGCTTTGACATTCAGCACAGGTAGCTAGTGTTGGCTTTGACATTCAGCGCAGACAGCCAGTGGAGCCATTGACATGATCCTGAATTGACTTGTTTTGAGCAGTTTCTGGTGGAGAACTTCTGTGAATTGCTGTGGTTTGTTAGCCTTGTTCCTCCAAGTTTCTTGGTTTCTTTGCCTTTATCTACTGATATGGCATTTACTTCCGAAGCAGGAATTTCTCAACATCAACGAGAATTTTGTTATTGCAAAGAATTTCTCAACATCAACGAGAATTTTGTGGTTTTATCTTTCTTTTGAGGAACGAGTGATAAACAGGGTTAGCAGCTGATTCCAGGTACAGTTTGGAATTTTCCAATCACGGCAGTGTCACAAGGATGGCTAGGTGAAATCACTCTTCGCAGCTGTTCCTCAAAATGGGTAAACAATCATATGGAGGTGAACGATTGGCCAAATGAAAAGTGGAGGTGATGGTGCAAACACGACCAAGGCTTAAATGGCAGATAAGGCTACATTCACAGTGGTTATTTACCGGAAGATAGTTTGTTTTTTAACGAGCTTGAACGCGGAAAAACACTGCTCAATCTTATGTTTATTTTTTAACGAGCATGAACTATGTGCTAAAACTGCTCAGATCTTGCATTTATTTTTTAACGAGCATGAACTGTGTGCTAAAACTGCTTGTTTATATGGTCAAATTTTGATTTTTTACCATAACTAGCTTTGACATTTTCAAAGATAGTACTGCATTCTCAATTGCTGCATCAAACTTAGTTAGAAATGAATAACATTTGTTTGAAAATGAGATTAAAACCCTAATATTTCGCTTTGAACTACGTAAAAAGCAATTAAAAAGTGTTTTTACCTCTCATTTTACCATTTCATTTGAACTTGGTTTGTTGGAGCTTTGGAGGTGCCTCTTCCCCCTTGATTTTCACCAGCTGATTTCGGGAGATTCTGTGGACAATTCTCGGCACCGTCTGGACCAGGTAGGATCTAAACTCTAGCTCTTTCTTTTCATGGTTTCATTTTTCCATTCTGTGCCTGTTTTCCTGTCTCCCTGAGCACCTGGGGTTTTGTTAGGGCGCTCTGCCATCAGCACAGCTGGTTCACTCGAAACATGCGTTGAATGTCAAGCTGCCTTAAGGCAGTTTGACCTTCAACGCAGGTGGAACATTGGCTAATTGCGTTGGGCACAGAAAACTGGTTTTGTTGCACAGTTTTTGATGAAAATTTTGCCAGTTTCTCATCAAATCCATGATCTTACTCTTTCCCTTGTTTGTTTTGCAGGGAATTTTGAGAAAAATGACCGTTACATGGCGAGAACGAGAACATGAAGAAGAGGACATGATTTCCCTCCATGATCCCGTCACAGTGAACGTGCTGTGGAACTGTGGCCTGCTGAAGTTCTTCTGTATCTCTAGTATGAGAGCACAGATCTCCTTACTGCAGTATATGCTTGATGCTTGGGATCCTATCAACCAAGTATTCTAGATTAGGGGCAAATCCATCCCCTTGACCATAGTAGACATTTACTTCTTGGCTGGATTGTCAAGGCGGGGTGCCCCCATTTCTTTGTCAGGTTCGGCCCGAGGGAATGACTCCGTGAGAGATTATGTCCGCCAGTATTGCAGGGAAGGATCTCAGCCGAGCAGAGACGGTAAGGTCGTTATCCGTGAGATTACTGACAGGTCTCTCAGATCCATTCTATATGCTATTGGTAGGATGGCCGGTAGCGCATCTCTTCATGTTGCCAACAGATCTTACGTGCAGCATGCCTTGGAGTGTCTCCAACAGAAAGTCTTCAACTGGTGTGATGCAGTACTTATCCAGATGAAAAGTCAGTTGACCAAGGTAAAGGACGGGAAGTTGAAGAACTTTGGATTTGGTTCTATCTTGACTGCCTTTGCCTTGGAGAAGATACCACTGATACAGCCTCAATATCTTGCGCTCGACTTGCCTTCTCCTACCGAGCCATGCATGCAGAGATGGGTTGATCACATGTCTAGGCATGCTGGTCAATCTCAGATTTCTTTCACTGATATCTTCTTCAGGTGATTCGAGCGTCAGGAGATGGTCTATTCCGAGTATCCATATGTTGGCATGGATTTCCGAGGTGATCCGGATTTGGTACTACCGGATGGCAAACAGTGGGGTGCTATTGGTAAAATCTTCGACCATATCACTGTTTACTGTTTTTATTCATAATGTTTATGTGCTTTACTCTGTCAAGACTTTAATCAAACTCTTGTGTGCATGCAGATGTTGGTCCTGTTCGTCCAGCAGTTCGCCCGAGAGTGCCAGTCGCTGCCCCAGCAGGGGAGCCTGCTGGGAGGGTTATTCTTCGCGACCTTGACGTGGCCGAGATCCTTACAGCTGTGCAAGAGCAGGTTGAGAGCCTTACTCTTGGTATTCCGGATGTACGGATCGACGAGTTACCTTTACAGTTGCAGCAGCATACTACTGGTGTGCCTAGACGATGGACTCGTCTCTTGCGCATGATTGCACAGCCCGTGACGTGCTATCATGAGCATCACTAGGCTAGGGTGCCCCCTAGCATTTTTGAGTTCTTGGGTCATGTGACCAATTTTTGTCTTGGTTACAGAACATTATGTGTAAACGATAAACAGCTTTTATATATATATTTTGATTTTCGGGGTTTATTCCAGTTGAGTTATATGATCCACTTGCACAACATTGATGATGCATTTCTTTTTATAAATGTCGCAAATGTCTATCTAACACATAGTTTGCTAATGAGTCGGTTAATGTGTTTAAGTTCCTGGAAATATGTTGGTATTGAATTAACTCAAACTGTCTTTCCAAAATCTTAACCCTTAGAAACATACGATAAATAGCTAGATTGCGGACGGAATATATACCATTGAATTGTAGTATCACAAGTTGTGAGTCTAGCTTGACGATTAGTCGGCGTATACCATGGGTTATGGCATCAGAGAGTAGTTATATCAACGCGCTATACTCAGCGATATTATTCGTTGATTGCCCAATACACACACCTCTGAAACTTACTAACTCGCCGCTTGGATAAAAAATGGCCCAGGCCGCGGAGGACAGGTCCCGCGAACTACGACTCACTCTGTCAGCATATCCCACACATGTCTCAGAAAGGTTCGACATCTGCAATAAATGTAAAAAGGTGGATTACTCGACCAAAACAAATACTTTAGCGAAAACAAAATACAACAAAAGAACACAGGTTACTATTTAAGCATAGTAACGCTTGAGGTGCAACCCATTGCGGGGTTGCGCCAGTGGAATTCTCTCATAATCCATTAACTCGTAGGCTCCTTTTGCTAACACTCGTTTAACAATATAGGGGCCCATCCATAAAGAATTAAATTTTCCTGCTCCCAATTTGTCGGATTCTTGGTCGTAAAACAAGACCAAGTCACGACGGGCCTTGACTCATTTCTTATGGGCTTCGTTAGCCAAAGCGGCGTCACGACGGGTTTCATCCAATTGGATTAATTCCAAGAAACAGGCTTCTTCTTCTGAAATTTCAGGGAGGAGGTCGATTGCGAGTTTAAGAGATGAAATTTCGCACTGGACTGGTAAGACTGCCTCCAGGCCATACACCAGTTGGAAAGGTGTGAACCCGGTCGCATTTCTTACTAACGTTCGGTAAGCCCACAAGGCTGAGTACAGGATTAGGTGCCACCTTCTTTTGTGAACTCCGATCATCCTTTGCAACATACGCTTCAGGACCTTGTTGATTTCTTCAACTTGTCCGTTGGCTTGCGGATAATACGGGGTAGAGCTGTCGTGAGATAGCCCTAGCTTGGCAACTAATTCAACCATCATGTGATTGCGAAAATGCGATCCATGATCTGTAACTATAGCCTATGGTACGCCGAACTTGGCGACTACATGATTGAAAAAGAAAAGGGCAGCTGTTTCACCAGTGTTATCTAATGTAGGCATCGCCTCGGCCCATTTGGTAAAATAGTCAACGGCGACTATAATATACCCATGCCCCCCGGTCGAGGTGGGGTTACATTGCATGAAATCGATGCCCCATTTGGTGAAAGGCCCAACAACAACTATTGGCTGCAAAGGTGCGGGTGGTCTTCTAGTTTTGCTATCAAAAATTTGACAAGCATGGCAACTTCTGACTGCGATTATGCAATCTTTGAACATGGTTGGCCAGAAGTATCCTGCTCATAAGATTTTTTGTGTTGTTGCATATCCAGATTGATGCCCCCCACACGCGCCTGAATGACACTCATTCAGGGCTTTTTCGGCCTCCTCATGGGTAAGGCACCTCCTCAGAACTGTATCGATACCACGACGGTAAAGTGTATCACCGACGATCATGTAGTCTTTCGCTTGGTATCGTATACGTTTCTGTTCAGAGTGAGAGGTGTTAGGCCTGAACTTTTGGGTTTGGAGATAAATTATTATATCTCCATACCACTCATTGCTTGTAGATATCAGAAACAAATTCTCGTCCACGATTGATTCTTCGGATGTTTCATCATTGGACGACGATGGGAGATCGCACAATAATTCTGTGAAAACTAGAGATTTCTTTGATTTGGATTTTACAAATTCCAGATCAAACTCTTGAAGGATCACTATCCATTTTGAATATTTGCCCCCCAGCAACTGACGCGACAGTATATAAGTCATGGGGTTGCAATCTGATAAAATGGTAGTTTTCTGAAAGAGGACATAATGTCGAAATCTTTGAATCGCTTGAACAGCTGCAAGCGCTAGTTTTTCAACATAAGAATATTTGCTTTCTGTATCATTCAAGTTTTTACTTAAATAATATATAGGATGTTCAATTCCATCGACCTCTTGAACTAAAACCATCGCAATGGTCGTATCTGCTGCAGCCAGATACAGGTTAAAATCTCTTTGATAGTCTGGGGCATACATTAATGATGCTTTTACTAGAGAATCTTTCAGAGCATCAAAGGAAGCTTGCGCCACCTGATCCCAGACAAAAGGTACATCCTTTTTCAAAAGACGAGTATAACCTTTAGCAAGTTCTGCGTAATTTGGAATGAACCTCCTCAGAAAGTTTGCTTTCCCTTGGAGTTTCTGAATCTGAAGCAAATTTGAAGGTGGAGGCAAATTAATGATTGCCTGAACCTTGCAAGGGTCGAGACGAATCCCATCCTTAGAGACTACAAAGCCAAGTAAACGACCAGAACTGACACAAAACACACATTTGTGTGGATTGAGTCTTATCTTGTAGTGTCGGCAACGTAGAAATATCGCTCTTAAATGCTGCGAATGATCAGTCCGCTTTCGCGAATGAGCCGGAAGGTCGTTGAGATATGGTTGAACGATGTTCTTGATGTCATGGAAGGCATAATTCATTGCCCTCTGAAATGTCGCCCCTGCGTTCTTTAAACCAAAGGGTAATTTTCGATAAGCGAATGTGCCCCATGGACAAATGAATGCAATCTTTGACTGGTCCTGTGGGCGGATATTTATTTGATTATACCCGGAAAATCCATCCATAAATGAAAAGATTTCACATCCGGCGCACTCATCAATTATCTGGTCGATGAAGGGTGTAGGGTAGTTGTCTTTCGGACAAGCTTGGTTTACATCCCTATAGTCGACACACACTCTAATTGTCCCTTGTTTCTTCATAACAGGGACAATATTTGATACCCAATCGGTTAGAAACCCGGGTAGATGAAACTAGCATGGAGAAGCTTCTCAACTTCTGCCTTGATGGCAGCGGCTTTCTTGGGGTGCACCTGCCGAAGCCGTTGTCTTACTGGTTTGACATCAGGATATATCTTAATCTTGTGTTCAACGATACTCGAGTCAATGCCTGGCATTTCATCATATGACCAAGCAAAGACATCTCTGAACTCGTGAAAAAGAGCGTTATATATTTCCAGTTCTGAAGGAGAACAACCTTTGCCGACATAAATATTCTCTACAACATTTGTTTTAGTCGAGATATTTATGGCTATAGTCTCTTCAATATTGGATAAGTTTCGCTCAGAATCCACCGTATTTACAGTATTTGATAGGAATTGAAAAACTGAAGGGTGATAAAGGTCATGTTGAGTATCTTCTTCATAATCTGGAAGAAGGGAATGATGGTGGCAATCATCCCATGGTGTCCCCTCAATCAACATTGATTGTAGGATTCCTTCGTCAGTTCCATGCACTTTCGACCAAGGATCTAATGGGGTACCATATTCTCTGGACCTATCTACCCAAACACTTGATGAGTGTTGATTTGGGTTCGCCTCCCATGCCCGAAACATTGATTGCTACAATATTTCTATGGGGCTTGGGGGCAAAGCCATTGCATGATCCATGTCTTCATCTTCTTCCGCGACCTTCGTAGAAGATATCATGTTGGAGGCTGCTGCCAAGGCTATTTCGTCTATATAGATGGGTGGTGGAAGCGCGAAAGTTCCCATTAATGTGGGGTCTTTCAGTAGGCCTACTCCGATATCTTGAAGCGAATGGTTGCTTCCATGGATCATGGGAATGCTTCCTGTAACTTGTGAACCATTAGGGAGGAAGTTTTGTTGGTCGACGATCGTAATCCCTCCTTGAAAAGGGAATGCGATCTTCCTAAAATAAGTCGACACTACAGCTGCCATGGCATATATCCATGGTCTTCCTAGTAGGATGTTGTAGTCAAGATTCCCATCGATGACTTCAACATCTATTTCTACTGTTTTTCCCCCCAGTTCAACCTTCAAGTTATTTAGGATACCGTACGGGGTATATGTCCTACTGTCGAATGCTTTCAATGTCATCGAAGATCGCGACAAGGTTGGAGACCCTAAAGTTTTCCAGCAACTCATCGACATGATACATGTAGATGCCCCCTCATCAATGATTGTTCGGTGAACAGTCTTGTTGAGGGCTTTCACTTGAATAAGGAAAGCTAGTTGAGCCGGTAACTGAGGATCGTATCCTTTGTGGTCGAAGGATACAAGATTGGAATCCTTAGGATCGACCCCACCAATAGCCGATAACAAAGCCTCCCTTTGGGATGGGCAATTTTGTAGTACTTCAAGAGTCGACATAGCGGATGGCGATTGGGCCAAATCTTCCACTATGTTATAATGCTGCGCCGCTCTGGCGCGAGGATTAAATGTCAACTTGTGTACTACTCCCTTTGGCGGTTTTATTGTTAATTCAAGAATGATGGGAGGTACAACTTCTGTCGGAGTTGTTGTCGAACTACTTGGTTGATCTTTACCTTTGTCGTTCGACAACTGCGGATTCCCGTAATCTTTGTTCCTTGTCAAAATCAAAGCATCATTCTGTTGCTTGGAGATCGACAACATTAGCACTTGCGACGGGGAAGCATTTCCACTATCAACCAGATTTTGACCTGGATTGGGAAAAGGATCAGTTAACACAGCTGAGGTTTGCGAACTTTTGAAGAACCTTTTTAGCTCAGCTTTGTATGGACAATTGCCTGTCCAATGATCCTCATCACATATCATGCATGGACTTTTTGGTTTCCCTTTCCTTGGAGGGTTTGAAGAATTTTTCTCAGGGGATGACTCACCGTGTTTGTTCTTCTTCCCTTTGTTTTGCTTCTTCTTGCTTCCTGGTTGATTGGTTTCTTTGCCTTTATCTCCTGATACGGCATTTACTTCCGAAGCAAGAATTTCTTCTTTTACATTTTGATCCGAAGTCTTACGGGCTTTCTTAGACGAAGCCTTTGTCGATTTCGCGTTTAACGTGCCAATCACACCATCGCCGGCATGAGAGTCACTATTTGATTTAGGAGGAGGAGGAATTGAGAATTCCGGTCTAGGGGCGTCAGGTATTTTGTCGTAGAGCATGCCAGATTGAGTGTAAACTAAGTCTAGATATTGTGCACGAGCAATAACTTGCTCCTCCGTTACGACTCCCCCCTTGGCCACATCTTCCGTTATGGCAGGAAGTAACGACTTTATAAAACATTCAGCTAATAGCTGATCGGGAACGTATGTTTTCACCATCCTACGACGACGACGCCACTCATGTATATGATCGGATATATGAGTGGCCGTTGTCTGCTTGAAGTTGGTTAAGATTTCCGTTCCCGTTTCATACCTTATCGGTAATTGAAAATGGGTTAAGAAAGTCGTGGCTAGGGAGCTGAAATTGTTGAACGAGGCTCTAGGTAACTCAATATACCATTTAGCCGCTGGACCCGTTAACATCCTCTGAAAAAGGCGAAGCCTTATCGAATCATCGTTCAGGGTGTTTGATGAACACCACAGATGAAAAGTCATCACGTGATTCGATGGGTCTTCGCCTTGATTTCCATTGAATTTAGGAATGTCCGATGGAAGTTTGTGAGGAATCGCTGGCCACCAAGGGGCGTAAGTAATTGGATCGTTTGTTAACCGGTGTAAATCGGGTAACTCTAGAGTTGCCACGAATGGTAACTATTGACTCAGGTTAGGTGAAGCATACCTAGGATACGATGGAATTGCCTGAACAGTTGGTCTTTGCATACCAGCATAATGTAATTGATGTTGGTATGACTGATACAGTTGGTGGACTTGACCACTGTAAAGCGGTTGGTTTTGACCGTTTTGAATGTACAGTTGTCCACTGTTCGCAAAGATCTGCTGCTCAGAACCTTGGTACACTTGCTAGAAGTGTGGTTGTTGGTATTGCACCAGCCACGGTTGTGAAGCCATGTTCTGCTGTGCTATACTAACCGGCAGACCAAGATGTGGGGTAATTGTACCCGTTTGGACCTGTGTCGCCCCACCAGTTGGCGATTGTGGTTGTGTCACGAGGTCAAGGGGTTGTTGCATTACAACCTGAGAAATCTGAGGCTGACATACAATAGGCATCGTTTGAACTTGTGACACTGTTACAATAGCTGGTGTTGTCGAGATGTTCGACATAGGTACACATTGTTGCATAGAATACACAACTCTTGGCTGTTGGGGTAGCATAGGTACCCAACCACTTGTCGTAACTCCAGTAGAACCTGAATACTGTTGAGAACTGCCGTATGGATATCCTCCTGGAGGGGGTAATGACAGGGCATACTGCCCCCCATACGGTAGCAATCCAGAACTCAAGGGGATTGTTTGCCCTTGGGGACTGGATGGCCCAAATTGACCTCCATAGGGATCAATTTGTCGAGTTTCAACATAAGAGTTGCCGGATATTATCCCGGAGGAACAAACTGGAACAGACCACACTGTCGAAATAGTCCCTGGGTGGACTCCTTCTAGCGGTTGCGAGCTAGTTGGGACAGATGTTACGCCGGCAAACATCTTCGGAGTGACAGCAGGGAGTTTTGCTGTCGATGTGTCATTTGACACAGTCCTAGATGTCGACGGTTGCTCAGACATTTTGAGTCTATCCAATAGATTGCCTAGTGATTCTACAAGAACTTCCACTAGTGATGGACTAACTTCTGATGTAGAAGGAAATAGAGTGACCCCTTCTCCAAAATGTGTTGGAGTACTTGCTTGCGGATCTTCTACAATTTCCTCTATCACAATCAAACCAGGTGGAAGAGGAAGACCGTCAGGTCCGTAAAATATTTCTGGTGCCGAAGAAGGGGTTGATTCGACAACGACAGTTGTTTGAGGAACAAGACTCTCTGGACCGGTTACAGATGGAACTGGTTCAGTAACACAAGTATTTGTTCTCATACTAGGATCAGTGTCACTGTCCCTCTGTGGCTGTTGAACTTCTTCAATAGAGGCAGGGTTTCCAGAAATGTTGGGAGTAACCGGAATCTCAGATGTTGTCGGAACAGTTGTTCTAACTTTGATAGGAGATTTTGAACCGGTTAAACGAGTTCGCTTTGTCTGTACCGTTTTCGATTCCAGAGACAAAGACGGTTGACTCGTAAGCCTCCGCGAACGACGGGGTTTCAATTGACTTTCTTCCACGATTGTGGATTACTCGATCAACCAAAATATAAAAAGGGGAAAGTGTGTTTCCAAATTGAATGAATTTTTTAGACGCTTTAGACACAACTTGCTTTTTCACTTTTAAAGAGTCGAGAAAAAGCTAAAGATGACTCTAGTCTCCTTCGATGTTTTAACGAGCCCGAAGTGACAAATGCTCGGATGGACTTTTTCTATTATAGAGTCTGAAAAAGGCCAAAAGAAACTGCTCTGGAGTTCTAGGCAAAGGGTGTGCCAAACTTTTCGCAAAACCGCAGAATACTTTTTAAGGTACGGGCGGTCGATCTTCCTGAATGCTGTGTTCAGTGCATTGCGATCAGTAGGGCGGCCGACACGGCTTCCTAAGGATAAAGGTTAAATTCCTATAGGGATCTCCCAATATATATGCGACGGTACGTGGGAGCACAATCCGTACTGGCGCTATCGTCCCTCAGGAGGAATCACCCACCTTCAACGAGATCGACAGTCACCAGGCTTTACGACGCCAGAACACGTCTCTAGCCTAGACCTCTATGTTGTGCGTTATGTTGCAAAGCGTTGTTAAGTTCATTCAGTTTATTTTAAGTTGATCTTTTTTAGAAGTTTGCCTTTTTGGATCACCACGAGATGTATGATACAATTCCTAAATGCAGTCTAAAGATGATAAGCAAGCTTTATATCTTTTCAACTTTGAAAATCCTAGCTACTAAGGGAAAAGAAAGACACCATCTTTTCTCAAAGAGCAATCAACACACTCTAATGCACTTTTCCTAAATCAAGCATGCCAACTATCAAAATGCAAATGCACAATGCAAGTGTTTGTTTTCCGCTTCCTTAGTATTAATGCCTACAAAGAAAGCTTTTTGTACAACTTTGAATTTGCTTTTAAATGACAAGTACAAACAAGTTTACTTTTTCGAAATTAGAAAGGGTAGAAGAGAATACAGCACTTTACGACTTTCAAAATGAACACTTGTTTCGACACTTAAAAGAGACAAACTCAAACCAATAAGCAAAAACAAATGTATAATCAACTGTAAATAGCCAATGAACTCTCTCCTAAGATCACAATCAACAGATCTGAATCAAGGGCTACAGGATGATCACTTCACTGTAAATGACGCCACAAACACATAAAAACACTCATAGTCTTTTTGTACAAAAGGAGGTGGAATCTAAGCAGAGAAAAGGAGTTATCAGACTGGTACCTATGCTGGTTACAGGCTGCAAAAAACAGAGATCAAAACAGGGCAACAAAGAGCAGAGAACCCCAGCTGCAAAAGGAAAAACTGGTTCAGTGCAACCTCAACACTAGGGTTTTGACATTCAACACAGGTGGCCTTCACGGGACCTGCGTTGAAATGCAGAATGCCTTCACAGGGTTTGCGCTGAACGAGAAACGAGAGTTTCTCACTGGGTTCTGGGTCACAGATTGCTAATTAATCAACGGTTTCAGGCCAAATCAAAACCACAAGCAAGGTACAATCAAAGGGATGCTTTGAGGGGGTACTAAGATCTATCACAAAGGATCATCAAATCATTTGTGAGTCCACTGTTCAGATAATAGACAAATCCAGTGATTGGATCAAGGCAGCAACTGTCTACTTTGCAACTGAGAAGAGCAGATGCAGTTCGATTGTTGTTGTTGAGTCTATGAAACAAACAATGATAGAGAGACAAATAAAATGACTAAACAGATCTCCCCAGTGGAGTTGCCAATTTGTTGTGGGGAAAAATGCCTATGCAGGACGATCCTATCCACCTAAGGTGTGACAGTGCCTTAGCAACAAACAGAGACAACTATTCTAGTATTCTTCCTTTATGAATTAAGAATGAAGAGAGATGGATGGACTAACCGGTGTCTTCCGTTTGTCCCTCGATCCAGATCCTATTCTCTTTGGGAGTTCACAACTACTTGTCTTCTCGCTCGCCCAGCTTCAACAGGTCTTTGCAAGATTACAAGAGAAGAACACTACACCAAGACATAGATTCATAATCATAACTAGTTTAGGATTAGAAGTAAACTAAACATACTAATGCAATCATACATCAAAGATACATCAGTATATAGGAGAAACCAAGATAGCTTTATTGATGAATAACAAGGTTCAGGAAGAGATACAACCCAGAGGGCTCCAATCCAGCATCTCCTTCCTAGCAAAATGGAATTCCTATCTTCACCTCCCTTCAAAGCATTAAGCACCCAATGATTCCAGTCTCAAACCAACAACAATTCTTTACAAAATTCCAGCCTCTAGATCTCATGGAGGAGAGATCCATATATAGATGTTTGGAGAGAGGATGAGTCAGCTTAAGATTTGACTAGTGTCCTTTCCCTCTGTCAATTCTTGATTCCACTTGGAGGTTCTTGCTTCCACTTGGAGATTTGGAACCTCTTACTCATCATAGTCGAATTCCCTGAGGCAAGTGCCATTTTGGAAGCTTCCTGGGTTTTGACACCTTGAGAAATGAGCTTGCCACATGTCCACTCTCGCTCAGCGCAGGTAGCCAGTGTCGGCTTTGACATTCAGTGCAGGTAGCCAGTGTTGGCTTTGACATTCAGCGTAGACAGCCAGTGGGGCCATTGACATGATCCTGAATTGACTTGTTTTGAGCAGTTTCTGGTGGAGAACTTCTATGAATTGCTGTGGTTTGTTAGCCTTGTTCCTCTAGGGGTAGGAACAACATGTTTAGGGACTTTGGATCCCTTAGATTATGGACATTTCATGCTCAATGCTGTAAGGCACAAAAATGTCTATAAAATTAAGCACCCAATGATTCCAAAGAATTAAGAACTTATTACAATACAATGAATTATTATACATTGTATCTAAACATGTATAATGTCGAAGGTCATTGATGTATACCTGTCGCCGGAAGTGAGAAACTTGCCATTGAGGCATGCAAGCTTCAAAGTACTGAAGGGGTTGTTTCTAGATCAACTTCTTGGATAATGAGCTGAAGTCGACAAGAAGCGATCCGTCAAAGGAGGGCCTTAATGAATCCCACATCAATGACATGGAATGGAGCTAATGATTTTGATGGAGGTGAAAACGATCTGTGACATATGATTCAGGGTGGTGGTCATGAATGGATGAAGGATAATGTATGGCAGTGGATGGGACACGGTTGACTCTTTCTGAACGACTTCTCTTGAACATGTGGCGACACTGATGCGATGGATCGGTAGCATTACACCAAATATGGATGGTATGGCGAGACCATGGTGATGTGATCGGTGAATGAAACAACCCAACCCGATTGTGGTACGGAGGAAAAGTGTCATGTTCAAGAGCAACGTGCTACCATCAAAGTTTTCTTTAGTTTCTCCCAATTTTTCCCCAGTCATTGCTGACCAGTACCTCTTTATTTTTGTCAAGCTTGAGGAGGATAACATATGCTTGTTCTATAACCTGCCCTTCGGGCAAGCCCATCGCTATGTTTTAACGAGCCTAGCGATAGTGAAACTCGCTCTCATCTTAAAGACAAGTTTGTCACTATTTAGTGATTTTAACGAGTCTAACGACAAAGATAACTCGGTCCTTTTCATTTTTAGAGAGTCTAAAAAGGTACATAAAGTTAACTCCGAAAGTCCTTTTTCGTCATCTAATCCATTTAGTCCGAAAAAGTATAAAACAATACAGAAGGGATGATTTTTCAATAGTTTTAACGAGCCGAACAAAACAAGCGCTCGATCTTTTTGTGCAATAATCCCTCAGGTCCAAAAAGATTAAAATCTAGAGGAGGGATAACACTTCTTGTCCCTTTAACAAGCTGGAAGGCCAAAACTCAGCAATCTTTTCATATTTTACGAGTCAGTCAAAAAGAGCTTAAAAAAGACTCGTCTTTTGAGGAACGAGTGATAAACAGAGTTAGCAGCTGATTCCAGGTACAGGTTGGAATTTTCCAATCACGGCAGTGTCACAAGGATGGCTAGGTGAAATCACTCTTTGCAGCTGTTCCTAAAAATGGGTAAACAATCATATGGAGGTGAACGATCGGCCAAGTGAAAAGTGGAGGTGATGGTGCAAACACGACCAAGGCTTTAATGGCTGATAAGGTTACATTCACAGTGGTTATTTACCGGGTAGTGGTTCATTTTTTATTTTAAAATGAGCTTAAACGCTGGTGGAAAAACTTGCTCATTGCTTATGTTTATTTTTTAACGAGCATGAAGTCCGCGTTAAAACTGCTCGGATCTTGCGTTTATTTTTTAACGAGCATGAACTTTGTGCTAAAACTGCTCGATTATACCAGTCATATGATAAGAGTGTCTCATTGAGATTCTATTTTTTATGGAGCTTCATCTCACGAAGCTTTGCCCCGGATCCTTTGGTTATGCAAGTTTGGAAACGACTAATCCTACGAGTTTAGAGGGTTAGAGGTCCTAAAAATTTAAAAAATAAATAGCCGCCCCTTGCTTGCACTCCAAAAGGTTTGCATCCCCCCAGGCATAAAGTACGATTTCAAGGTTACCTCTACTTCACCTCCGCCAAAACATTTGTCTTGCCGAGAGAGGCCTACCTCTTTCAGGTTACCCAAAGATTGTCTCGTTCGCGGAGCAAACAAGACACTTCTTCAGTGATGTCTACCAACGGTGAGCGACGACGCCCGCTGACTCACATAACTTTGACAAAAGAATCTTATTATAGAACAACCCCTCTTCCTAGACGGACGGGGTACGGACTAGTCATATTCTCCCGCGGAAACCTACCCTATACCCAAAGTTTCCCTGCCGAAGCAGACCAGGGCGCATGCCCCCTGGGTTCCAGTCATATCCTCCCGGATTACTCGCGCTCATCAGGAGGACGGACCTTGGGTTGAGACACTTCTTGCGTGAATAGACCATTTAGGGATGGTATATGACTATTTACGATGCGTGATCCGGGGAATGAAAGTTGGTCCACGAGCTTGACCATTCTTCCTTCATGCGGAAAACACATTACTCTAAAGAGTGAGGAGACGACAACTCCCATGCAATATATATAGTCTCGTCCAAGGAGTAGGTTATAATCCAAGGGTCCTTGAACGACCATCACGTTTATTTGAACGGTCTTCCCTTTCAATGTTACGGGCACATTGGGGAGGATCCCTAAAGGTCGATTGGTTCCTTTATCAAAGCCTGATAGATTTCTCATTTCAGGAAAAAGCGCTGGCAAACCAAGCGCTTTCCAAGAAATAGAGGAAAGGATACTCACAGATGCCCCCTCATCAATGATAGTGCCAGCCATTACCATTCTGTATATTTGGACGATAATTCTGAATGGTATGCTAGCTAGCAAGCGGGTCTGCCTAGTTGGTTCCAGTCGAACGAGACAACTAGGTTGCTTGGCGGTGGGACCGAATAGACGGCCGGATATCGCTCTAACGAACTTCCTTCCTGCGATAAAGGAATGGGGGCATTTCCCCCTTGTTCATCAGAGTCAGTGTTGATGAAGAGAATTTGGATGGTGTCGTCTTTATTCTCCTCTGTGATGGTATCATTCGAAGATAGAGCCTCTGAAGGCAAAACCGGGTCAACTGCTGTTTCAACCTTTAGACTTTCGTCAGGTATGGATTCATACGGTTCATCTTCAATGACCGGCGCTTCAGCTGACCACCTGAGCAGGCCAGCTGGGTTCTCAACTAGCGAAGGACTTGGCAGGAGTCTTTGATATCCAGGAGGAAGTTGCGCTCGTAAAATCGGGCGATCTTCCAGAACTCTTTTTGCCTCGTTTAAGAAGGGACAATGGTGGATGGCATGGTCGCCTTCACACAGTCTCTAAGGAAATTTAGCTTTCCCTCTTTGTCCTGTGGCTTCACTTCCACTAGTTGACGGTGAGCAGTCAACATGGCTATCAGAGGTCGATGCTACTGAATTGTGCAAACGGGGAGACCAGTCCCTTAGTATCCGAGGGATGCAGGGACAATCTCTGTGGAAGTGGTCTCCCTTGCATATGACGCATGGCGATTTAGGCCTTGCCAGTGCTGTGTGTGGATTTTTGTTAGACGACACTTGTTTGCCCCTAGTCGCCTTTGGCTCCTTCTTCTTCTTCTCTTTCTTCTTCTTCTCCTTCTTCTCCTTAGGAACTCAGTTTTTTGTTCTACCAGTTCCGTCAAGTGAAGAGGAAGGAGGAGAGGAAGAATTATATGAAGTCGAAGGCTGGTGGGCAATTCTAGTCTGGTCTAACTGTTTACTCGACTGTTCAGGAATACTGGTGTTCTGAACGACATTGGTTGAAAAGAGCCAGACAGACAGGCCAATCGTCAGTCCTGGAAGCGACAATGTGGCCATGTGGGGCGCACCAACATCTCCCCAAGAGGAGAAGGGACTAGGATTTCCAACAAGGGGAATTCCTTAGTTGGTGGGCTCCATCTTTTCAACCTAAAGATCAACGCAGTAATAAAGGGTGATTGTTCCGTTTAAAATAAATTGTTAACGACGCTTTAGACACAACTTGCTTTTTCACTTTTAAAGAGTCGAGAAAAAGCTAAAGATGACTCTAGTCTCCTTCGATGTTTTAACGAGCCCGAAGTGACAAATGCTCGAATGGACTTTTTCTATTATATAGTCTGAAAAAGGCCAAAAGGAACTGCTCTGGAGTTCTAGGCAGAGGGTGTGCCAAACTTTTCGCAAAACCGCAGAATACTTTTTAGGGTACGGGCGGTCGATCTTCCTGAATGTTGTTGCATTGCGATCAGTAGGGCGGCCGACACGGCTTCCTAAGGATAAAGGTTTTATGCCTATAGGGTTCTCCCAAAATATACGCTACGGTACGTGGGAGCACAATCCGTACTGGCGCTATCGTCCCTCAGGAGGAATCACCCACCTTCAACGAGATCGACAGTCACCAGGCTTTACGACGCGGGAACACGTCTCTAGCCTAGACCTCTATGTTGTGCGTTATGTTGCAAAGCGTTGTTAAGTTCATTCAGTTTATTTTAAGTTTATCTTTTTAGAAGTTTGCCTTTCTGGATCACCACGAGATGTATGATACAATTCCTAGATGCAGTCTAAAGATGATAAGCAAGCTTTATATCTTTTCAACTTTGAAAATCCTAGCTACTAAGGGAAAAGAAAGACACCATCTTTTCTCAAAGAGCAATCAGCACACTCTAATGCACTTTTTCCTAAATCGAGCATGCAAATTATCAAAATGCAAATGCACAATGCAGGTGTTTGTTTTCCGCTTTCTTAGTATTGATGCCTACAAAGAAAGATTTTTGTACAACTTTGAATTTGCTTTTAAATGACAAGTACAAACAAGTTTACTTTTTCAAAATCAGAAAGGGTAGAAGAGATTACAACACTTTATGACTTTCGAAATGAACACTTGTTTCGACACTTAAAAGAGACAAACTCAAACCACTAAGAAAAAGCGAATGTATAATCAACTGTAAACAACCAATGAACTCTCTCCTAAGATCACAATCGACAGATCTGAATCAAGGGCTACAGGATGATTACTTCACTCATGCAAAGGAAAACTGTAAATGATGCCACAAACATATAAAAACACTCACAGTCTTTTTGTACAAAAGGAGGCGGAATTTAAGCAAAGAAAAGGAGTTATCAGACTGGTACCTATGCTGGTTACAGGCTGCAAAAATCAGAGATCAAAACAGGGCAACAGAGAGCAGAGAACCCCAGCTGCACAAGGCAAAACTGGATCAGCGCAACCTCAACACAGAGGTTTTGACATTCAGCGCAGGTGGCCTTCACAGGACCTGCATTGAAATGCAGAATGCCTTCACAGGTTTCGCGCTGAACGAGAAACGAGAGTTTCTTACTGGGTTCTGGGTCACAGATTGCTGATTAATCAACGGTTTCAGGCCAAATCAAAACCACAAGCAAGGTACAATCAAAGGGATGCTTTGAGGGGGTCCTAAGATCTATCACAAAGGATCATCAAATCATTTGTGAGTCCATTGTTCAGATCATAGACAAATCCAGTGATTGAATCAAGGCAGCAACTGTCTACTTTGCAACTGAGAAGAGCAGATGCAGTTTGATTGCTGTTGTTGAGTCTATGAAACAAACAATGATAGAGACACAAATAAAATGACTAAACAGATCTCCCCAGTGGAAGTGAACGGAAAATTTCCCGGATTTAATGGAACGGGGAAGTCGTGTCGGCCGCCCTACTGATCACAATGCACTGAACGCAGCATTCAGGAAGATCGACCGCCCGTACCCTAAAAAGTATTCTGCGGTTTTGCGAAAAGTTTGGCACACCCTCTGCCTAGAACTCCAGAGTAGCTTCTTTTGGCCTTTTTCAGAATCTATAATAGAAAAAGTCCATCCGAGCATTTGTCACTTTGGGCTCGTTAAAACATCGAAGGAGACTAGAGTCATCTTTAGCTTTCTCTCGACTCTTTAAAAGTGAAAAAGCAAGTTGTGTCTAAAGCATCTAAAAAATTCATTCAATTCGGAAACACACTTTCCCTTTTTTGTATTTTGGTTGATTGAGTAATCCGCAATCGTGGAAGAAAGTCAATTGAAACACCGTCGTTCGCGGAGGCTTATGAGTCAACTATCTTTGTCTCCTGAATCAAAAACAGTACGGACAAAGCGAACTCGTTTAACCGGTTCGAAATCTCCTATCAAAGTTAGAACAAGTGTTCGAACAACATATGAGATTCCGGTTACTCCAAACATTTCTGGAAACCCTGCCTCTATTGAAGAAGTTCAACAGCCACAGAGGGACAGTGACACTGATCCTAGTCTGAGAGCAAATACTTGCGTTACTGAACTAGTTCCATCTCTGACCGGTTCAGAGAGTCTTGCTCCTTAAACAACTGTTGCTGTCGAATCAACCCCTTCTTCGGTACCAGAAATATTTTACGAACCTGACGGTCTTCCTCTTCCACCTGGTTTGATTGCAATAGAGGAAATTGTAGAAGACCCACAAGCAAGTACTCCAACACATTTTGGAGTAGGGGTCACTCTATTTCCTTCTACATCAGAAGTTAGTCTATCACCAGTGGAAGTTCCTGTAGAATCGCTAGGTAATCTATTGGATAGACTCAAAATGTCTGAACAACCGTCAACATCTAGGACTGTGTCAAACGACACGGTGACGGTAGAGCTCCCTGCCGTCACTCCGACGATGTTTGTCGGCGTACCATCTTTCCCAACTAGCTCACAACCACTAGAAGGAGTCCACCCAGGGACTATTTTGACAATGTGGTCTGTTCCAGTTTGTTCCTCTGGAATAATATCCGGCAACTCTTATATTGAGACTCGACAAATTGATCCCTATGGAGGTCAATTTGGGCCATCCAGTCCCCAAGGGCAATCAATCCCCTTGTGTTCCGGATTACCACCGTATGGGGGGCAGTATGCCCTTTCATTTCCCCCTCCGGGAGGATATCCATACGGGAGTTCTCAACAGTATTCAGGTTATACTGGAGTTACGACAAGTGGTTGGGTACCTATACTACCCCAGCAACCAAGAGTTGTGTATTCTATGCAACAATGTGTACCTATGTCGAACATCCCGACAACACCAGCTATTGTAACAGTGTCACAAGTTCAAACGATGCCTGTTGTATGTCAACCTCATATTTCTCAAGTTGTAATGCAACAGCCCCTTGACCCTGTGACTCAACCACAATCGCCAACTGGTGGGGCGACACAGGTCCAAACGGGTACAATTAGCCCACATCTTGGTCCGCCGGTTAGTATAGCACAGCAGAACATGGCTTCACAACCGTGGCTGGTGCAATACCAACAACCACAGTTCCAGCAAGTGTACCAAGGTTCTGAGCAGCAGATCTTTGTGAACAGTGGACAACCATACATTCAAAATGGTCAAAACCAACCGCTTTACAGTGGTCAAGTCCACCAACCGTATCAATCATACCAACATCAATTACATTATGCTGGTATGCAAAGACCAACTTTTCAGGCGATTCCATCGTATCCTGGGTATGCTTCGCCTAACCTGAATCAGCAGTTACCATTCGTGGCAACTTTAGAGTTACTCGATTTACACCAGTTAATGAATGATCCAATTGCTTACGCCCCTTGGTGGCCAGCGATTCCTCACAAACTTCCATCGGACATTCCTAAATTTAATGGAAATTGAGGCGAAGACCCATCGAATCACGTGATGACATTTCATCTGTGGTGTTCATCAAACACCCTAAACGATGATTCGATAAGGCTTTGCGTTTTTCAGAGGATGTTAACGGGTCGAGCGGCTAAATGGTATATTGAATTACCTAGAGCCTCGTTCGACAATTTCAGCTCCCTAGCCACGACTTTCTTGACCCATTTTCAATTACCGATAAGGTATGAAACGGGAACGGAAATCTTAACCAACTTCAAGCAGACAACGGCCACTCATATATCCGATCATATACATGAGTGGCGTCGTCATCGTAGGATGGTGAAGACTTACGTTCCCGATCAGTTATTAGCTGAATGGTTTATAAAGTCATTGCTTCCTGCCATAACAGAAGATGTGGCCAAGGGGGGAGTCGTAACGGAGGAGCAAGTTATTGCTCGTGCACAATATCTAGACTTAGTTTACACTCAGTCTGGCACACTCTACGACAAAATACCTGATGCCCCTAGACCGGAATTCTCAATTCCTCCTCCTCCTAAATCAAATAGTGACTCTCATGCCGGAGATGGTGTGATTGGCACGGCAAACGCGAAATCGACAAAGGCTTCGTCTAAGAAAGCCCGTAAGACTTCAGATCAAAATGCAAAAGAAGAAATTCTTGCTTCGGAAGTAAATGTCGTATCAGCAGATAAAGGCAAAGAAACCAATCAACTAGGAAGCAAGAAGAAACAAAACAAAGGGAATAAGAAGAAACAAGGTGAGTCATCTCCTGGAAAAACTTCTTCAAACCCTCCTCGGAAAGGGAAACCAAAAAGTCCATGCATGATATGTGATGAGGATCATTGGACAGCCGATTGTCCATACAAAGCTGAGCTTAAAAGATTCTTCAAAAGTTCGCAAACCTCAGCTGTGTTAACTGATCCGTTTCCCAATCCAGGTCAAAATCTGGTTGATAGTGGAAATGCTTCCCCGTCGCAAGTGCTAATGTTGTAGATCTCCAAGCAACAAAATGATGCTTTGATTTCGACAAGGAACAAAGATTACGGGAATCTACAGCTGTCGAACGACAAAGATAAAGATCAACCAAGTAGTTCGACAGAAGTTGTACCGCCCATCATTCCTGAATTAACAATAAAACCGCCAAAGGGAGTAGTACACAAGTCGACATTTAATCCTCGCGCCAGAGCGGCGCAGCATTATAACATAGTGGAAGATTTGGCCCAATCGCCATCCGCTATGTTGACTCTTGAAGTACGACAAAATTGTCCATGCCAAAGGCAGGCTTTGTTATCGGCTATTGGTGGGGTCGATCCTAAGGATTCCAATCTTGTATCCTTCGACCACAAAGGATACGATCCTCAGTTACCAGCTCAACTAGCTTTCCTTATTCAAGTGAAAGCCCTCAACAAAACTGTTCACCGAACAATTATTGATGAGGGGGCATCAACATGTATTATGTCGATGAGTTGCTGGAAAACTTTAGGATCTTCAACCTTGTCGCGATCTTCGACGACATTAAAAGCATTCGACGGAAGGACATATACCTTGTGCGGTATCCTAAATAACTTGAAGGTTGAACTAGAGGGAAAAACCGTAGAAAGAGATGTTGAAGTCATCGATGGAAATCTTGATTACAACATCCTACTGGGAAGACCATGGATATATGCCATGGCGGCTGTAGTGTCGACCTATTTTAGAAAGATCGCATTCCCTTTTCAAGGAGGGATTACGATCGTCGACCAACAAAACTTCCTCCCTAATGGTTCACAAGTTACAGGAAGCATTCCCATGATCCATGGAAGCAACCATTCGCTTCAAAATATCGGAGTAGGCCTACTGAAGGACCCTGCCTTAATGGGTACTTTTGCCCTACCGCCTCCAAGTAATCTGGCGGAAGTGGCCACAGTGGAAACCTACAATATGAAATCTTCTATATCTAATGGATTCAGAAGATTCCTAAACATTTTGTCAGCATGGATCATCGCCATAATAGAAATATTGTAGCAATCAATTTTCTTGGCTTGGAGGGCAAACCCAAATCAACGCTCATCAAGCGTTTGGATAGATAGGTCTAGAGAATATGGTACCCCTTCAGATCCTTGGTCGCGAGTGCATGGAACCGACAAAGGAATTGTCCAATCAATGATAATTGACGGGGCACCATGGAATGATTCCCACCATCGTTCCCTTCTCCCGGATTGTGGAGAAGATACTCAAGATGACCTTTATCATCCTTCCGTTTTCGATTTTCTATCAAATACTGTAAATACAGTGGGTTCCCAAGACAGTTCTTATCTTGTGTCGACCTCGTTAAAAAATGAAACAAGGAGTCATGAGGATAGTTCTTTTATTGTGTCAACCTCGTTAAAAAATGAAACAAATCCCCTTTTCAAATCTCAAAGGTAAACCTTCATTCCAACCACCGAGTTGAATGCAATGAAGCTTGGGGGGCATGCACCTCGATTTGCGTTATTATGCTGGGGGCATGCAAACTTAAGATTCGAGCAGTTTTAGCACACAGTTCATGCTCATTAAAAAATAAACGCAAGATCTGAGCAGTTTTAGCGCATAGTTCATTCTCGTTAAAAAATAAACATAAGATTGAGCAGTGTTTTTCCACGTTTAAGCTCATTAAAAAATGAACTACCCGGTAAATAACCACTGCGAATGTAAATTATCAGCCATTAAAGCCTTGGTCGTGTTTGCACCATCACCTCCATTTGATTATTTACCCATTTTGAGGAACAGCTGCGAAGAGTGATTACACTAGCCATCCTTGTGACACTGCCGTGATTGGAAAATTCCAACCTGCACCTAGAATCAGCTGCTAACCCTTTTTATCACTCATTCCTCAAAATATGAGTCTTCTTTAAGCTCTTTTCATCTGACTCGTAAAATATGAAAAGATTGCCGAGTTTTGGCCTTCCAGCTCATTAAAGCGACCGGAAGTGCTATCCCTCCTCTAGATTTTAATCTTTTTGGACCTGAGGGATTATTGCACAAAAAGATCGAGCGCTTGTTTTGTTTGGCTCATTAAAACTATCGAAAACTCATCCCTTCTGTATTGTTTTATACTTTTTTGGACTTAAGGGATTAGATGACGAAAAAGGACTTTTGGAGTTATCTTTACGTACCTTTTCAGACTCTCTAAAAATGAAAAGGGACCAAGTTGTCTTTGTCGTTGGACTCGTTAAAATCATTAAATAGCGACAAACTTGTCTTTAGACGAGAACGAGTTTCACTATCCTGAGCCAACTCATTATCCAAGAAGTTGGTAGGAGCTAAACTGAATTGTCCTGGGAACTATGTACACATGCAAGTGTTTCCGCAGCGCATTCACCGTGACGGGATCATGTCAATGGCTCCACTGGCTGTCTGCGCTGAATGTCAAAGCCAACACTGGCTACCTGCGCTGAATGTCAAAGCCAACACTGGCTAACAAGGATGGTGAATTGCGTCAAAAATAAAGAGGTACAAATGGTACTCAAGCTCCAACGGCACCGAGAACGGCAAATGAAACACTTGCAAATGGACCAACTTTCATTGTGATCAGTAGGGTGGCCGACACAGCTTCCCCGTTTCATAGACTCAACAGCAACAATCGAACTGCTTCTACTATTCTCAGTTGTAAAATAGACAGTTGCTGCCTTGATCCAATCACTGGATTTGTCTATGATCTGAACAATGGACTCACAAATGATTTGAGTTTTCTTCTGGACTCACAAATGATTTGAGTTTTATTCACGACGGTACGTGGGAGCACAATCCGTATTGACGCTATCGTCCCTCAGGAGGAATCACCCACCTTCAACGAGATCGACAGTCACCAGGCTTTACGACGCTGGAACATGTCTCTAGCCTAGACCTCTATGTTGTGCGTTATGTTGCAAAGCGTTGTTAAGTTCATTCAGTTTATTTTAAGTTGATCTTTTTAGAAGTTTGCCTTTCTGGATCACCACGAGATGTATGATACAATTCCTAAATGTAGTCTAAAGATGATAAGCAAGCTTTATATCTTTTCAAATTTGAAAATCCTAGCTACTAAGGGAAAAGAAAGAAAACATATTTTCTCAAAGAGCAATCAGCACACTCTAATGCACTTTTCCTAAATCAAGCATGCAAACTATCAAGATGCAAATGCACAATGCAGGTGTTTGTTTTCCGCTTTCTTAGTATTGATGCCTACAAAGAAAGCTTTTTGTACAACTTTGAATTTGCTTTTAAATGACAAATACAAACAAGTTTACTTTTTCGAAATCAGAAAGGGTAGAAGAGAATACAACACTTTACGACTTTCGAAATGAACACTTGTTTTGACACTTAAAAGAGACAAACTCAAACCAATAAGCAAAAGAAAATGTATAATCAACTGTAAACAGCCAATGAACTCTCTCCTAAGATCACAATCGACAGATCTGAATCAAGGGCTACAGGATGATTATTTCACTCATGCAAAGGAAAACTGTAAATGACGCCACAAACACATAAAAACACTCACAATATTTTTGTACAAAAGGAGGCAGAATTTAAGCAGAGAAAAGGAGTTATCAGACTGGTACCTATGCTGGTTACAGGCTGCAAAAATTAGAGATCAAAATAGGGCAATACAGAGCAGAGAACCCCAGCTGCACAAGGCCAAACTGGTTCAGCGCAACCTCAACATTAGGGTTTTGACATTCAGCGCAGGTGGCCTTCACGAGACCTGCGTTGAAATGCAGAACCTCTTCACAGGGTTCGCGCTGAACGTGAAACGAGAGTTTCTCACTGGTTTCTGGGTCACAGATTGCTGATTAATCAATGGTTTCAGGCCAAATAAAAGCAACAAGCAAGGTACAATCAAAGGGATGCTTTGAGGGGGTACTAAGATCTATCACAAAGGATCATCAAATCATTTTTGACTCCATTGTTCAGATCATAGACAAATCCAGTGATTGGATCAAGGCAGCAACTGTCTACTTTGCATCTGATAGTAGCAGAAGCAGTTCGATTGTTGCTATTGAGTCTATGAAGCAAACAATGATAGAGACACAAATAAAATGACTAAAACAAATTTCCCCAGCGGAGTCGCCAATTTGTTGTGGGGAAAAATGCCTATGCAGGACGATCCTATCCACCTAAGGTGTGACAGTGCCTTAGCAACAAACAGAGACAGCTATTCTACTATTCTTCCTTTATGAATTAAGAATGAAGAGAGATGGATGGACTAACCGGTGTCTTCCGTTTGTCCCTCGATCTAGTTTCTCTTCTCTTTGGGAGTTCACAGCTACTTGCCTTCTTGCTCACCCAGCTTCAACAGGTCTCTGCAAGATCACAAGAGAAGAACACTACACAAAGACATAGATTCATAATCATAACTAGTTCAGGATTAGAAGTAAACTAAACATACTAATGCAATCATACATCAAAGATACATCAGTATATAGGAGAAACCAAGATAGCTTTATTGATGAATAACAAGGTTCAGGAAGAGATGCAACCCAAAGGGCTCCAATCCAGCATCTCCTTCCCAGCAGAATGGAATTCCTATCTTCACCTCCCTTCAAAGCATTAAGCACCCAATGATTCCAATCTCAAACCAACAACAATTCTTTGCAATAACAAAATTCTAGCCTCTAGATCTCATGGAGGAGAGATCCATATATAGATGTTTGGAGAGAGGATGAGTCAGCTTGAGATCTGACTAGTGTCCTCTCCCTCTGTCAGTTCTTGATTCCACTTGGAGGTTCTTGCTTCCACTTGGAGATTTGGAACCCCTTACTCATCACCAGTCGAATTCTCTGAGGCAAGTGTCATTTTGGAAGCTTCCTGGGTTTTGACACCTTGAGAAATGAGCTTGCCACATGTCCACTCTCGCTCAGCGCAGGTAGCCAGTGTTGGCTTTGACATTCAACGCAGACAGCCAGTGGAGCCATTGACATGATCCTGAATTGACTTGTTTTTGAGCAGTTTCAGGTGGAGAACTTCTGTGAATTGTTGTGGTTTGTTAGCCTTGTTCCTCTAGGGGTAGGAACAACATGTTTAGGGACTTTGGATCCCTTTGATTATGGACATTTCATGCTCAATGTTGTAAGGCACAAAAATGTCTATAACAGTTGCCCCCTAAAGTATGAGGCCGTTTATCGGGTGAAATGCTTTATCCAGAAGGGTCCAAAGTTCATCCAATGCTGGGAGGAGACCTGTAATAAGATATAATACAATACATTATTTTTCATATTGCTTTCATGATCTAGCTGAGGCGGGCATTCCCATGCTCAGCTTTATAAATTCATTTTTCGGTACATAGAACAGACAATCGTCTGATGGTAGACTGATAATTTTGATGAAATTATCATCCTTTGAGTAGGATGATTATCTGCTGCAATGATGTACATGTCAAATGTCTTTATCTTTCCTAAATATATATCGCAACACGAATGGATGAAACTAGATCTGGGGTCTTCAAACTCGTTCGATCTTCACTCTAAGTACAAGTCGATCCATGTGAGAATTTTTCTGAAGTCGGACATGGAAAGACATCGCTTGATTACCGGTCAATGAGGTAAACCGTTAACAAGCGCGAGAGGAATCACCGATAATGATAATGACCCTCAAGGTACTGCAGTACAATTCACGTGGTGTGAATAAAGGACTTGGCATCGAACACCACGCAAAATCTTTCGGTCGAAGGTCATTGATGTATACCTGTCACCGGAAGTGAGAAACTTGCCATTGAGGCATGCAAGCTTCAAAGTACTGAAGGGGTTGTTCCTAGATCAGCTTCTTCGATAATGAGCTGATGTCGACAAGAAGCGATCCGTCAAAGGAGGGCCTTAATGAATCCCACATCAATGACACAGAACGGAGCTAATGATTTTGATGGAGGTGAAAACGATCTGTGACATATGATTCAGGGTGGCGGTCATGAAAGGATGAAGGATAATGTATGGCAGTGGACGGGACACGGTTGACTTTTCTGAACGACTTCTCTTGAACATATGGCGACACTGATGCGATGGATTGGTAGCATTACCCCAGATATGGATGGTATGGCGAGACCATGGTGATGTGACCGGTGAATGAAACAACCCAACCCGATTGTGGTACGGAAGAAAAGTGTCATGTTCAAGAGCGACTTGCTACCATCAAAGTTTTCTTTAGTTTCTCCCAATTTTTCCCCAGTCATTGCTGACCAGTACCTCTTTATTTTTGTCAAGCTTCAGGAGGATAACATATGCTTGTTCTATAACCTACCCTTCGGGCAAGCCCATCGCTATGTTTTAACGAGCCTAGCGATAGTGAAACTCGTTCTCGTCTAAAGACTAGGCAGACCCCGGTTGCAAAGTAGCCCCCTCATTTGCCGTCGGAAAAATGAGGGAAACATGCCTATGCAGGGAAAAATGTGGATAATTTGTTGTGGGGAAAAATGCCTATGCAGGACGATCCTATCCACCTAAGGTGTGACAGTGCCTTAGCGACAAACAGAGACAACTATTCTAGTATTCTTCCTTTATGAATTAAGAATGAAGAGAGATGGATGGACTAACCGGTGTCTTCCGTTTGTCCCTTGATCCAGTTTCTCTTCTCTTGGAGAGTTCCGAGCTACTTGCCTTCTCGCTCGCCCAGCTTCAACAGGTCTCTGCAAGATCACAAGAGAAGAACGCTACACAAGACATAGATTCATATTCATAACTAGTTCAGGATTAGAAGTAAACTAAACATACTAATGCAATCATACATCAAAGATACGTCAGTATATAGGAGAAACCAAGATAGCTTTATTGATGAATAACAAGGTTCAGGAAGAGATACAACCCAGAGGGCTCCAATCCAGCATCTCCTTCCCAACAGAATGGAATTCCTATCTTCACCTCCCTTCAAAGCATTAAGCACCCAATGATTCCAATCTCAAACCAACAACAATTCTTTGCAATAACAAAATTCCAGCCTCTAGATCTCATGGAGGAGAGATCCATATATAGATGTTTGGAGAGAGGATGAGTCAGCTTGAGATCTGGCTAGTGTCCTCTCCCTCTGTCAGTTCTTGATTCCACTTGGAGGTTCTTGCTTCCACTTGAAGATTTGGAACCCCTTACTCATCACCAATCGAATTCTCTGAGGCAAGTGTCATTTTGGAAGCTTCCTGGGTTTTGACACCTTGAGAAATGAGCTTGCCACATGTCCACTCTCGCTCAGCGTAGGTAGCCAGTGTTGGATTTGACATTCAGTGCAGACAGCCAGTGGAGCCATTGACATGATCCTGAATTGACTTGTTTTTGAGCAGTTTCAGGTGGAGAACTTCTGTGAATTGCTGTGGTTTGTTAGCCTTGTTCCTCTAGGGGTAGGAACAACATGTTTAGGGACTTTGGATCCCTTAGATTATGACCATTTCATGCTCAATGTTGTAATGCACAAAAATGTCTATAACAGTTGCCCCCTAAAGTATGAGGCTGTTTATCGGGTGAAATGCTTTATCCAGGAGGGTCCGAAGTTCATCAAATGCTGGGAGGAGACCTGTAATAAGATACAATACAATACATTATTTTCATATTGCTTTCATGATCTAGCTGAGGCGGGCATTCCCATGCTCAGCTTTATAAATTCATTTTTCTGTACATAGACCAGACAATCGTCTGATGGTAGATTGATAATTTTGATGAAATTATCATCCTTTGAGTAGGATGATTATCTGCTGCAATGATGTACATGTCAAATGTCTTTATCTTTCCTGAATATATATCGCAGCCTGGATGGATGAAACTAGATCCGGGGTCTTCAAACTCGTTCGATCTTCACTCTAAGTACAAGTCGATCCATGTGAGAATTGTTCTGAAGTCGAACATGGAAAGACATCGCTTGATTACCGGTCAATGAGGTAAACCGTTAACAAGCGCGAGAGGAATCACCGATAATGATAATGACCCTCAAGGTACTGCAGTACAATTCACGTGGTGTGAATAAAGGACTTGGCGTCGAACACCATGCAAAATCTTTCGGTCGAAGGTCATTGATGTATACCTGTTGCCGGAAGTGAGAAACTTGCCATTGAGGCATGCAAGCTTCAAAGTACTGAAGGGGTTGTTCCTAGATCAGCTTCTTGGATAATGAGCTGATGTTGACAAGAAGCGATCCGTAAAAGGAGGGCCTTAATGAATCCCACATCAATGACACGGAACGGAGCTAATGATTTTGATGGAGGTGAAAACGATCTGTGACATATGATTCAGGGTGGCGCTCATGAAAGGATGAAGGATAATGTATGGCAGTGGACGGGACACGGTTGACTTTTCTGAACGACTTCTCTTGAACATATGGTGACACTGATGCGATGGATCGGTAGCATTACCCCAGATATGGATGGTATGGCGAGACCATGGTGATGTGACCGGTGAATGAAACAACCCAACCCGATTGCGGTACGGAGGAAAAGTGTCATGTTCAAGAGCAACTTGCTACCATCAAAGTTTTCTTTAGTTTCTCCCAATTTTTCCCCAGTCATTGCTAACTAGTACCTCTTTATTTTTGTCAATCTTGAGGAGGATAACATATGCTTGTTCTATAACCTGCCCTTCGGGCAAGCCCATCGCTATGTTTTAACGAGCCTAGCGATAGTGAAACTCGTTCTCGTCTAAAGACAAGTTTGTCGCTATTTAATGATCTTAACGAGTCTAACGACAAAGACAACTCGGTCCCTTTTCATTTTTAGAGAGTCTGAAAAGGTACGTAAAGATAACTCCAAAAGTCCTTTTTCGTCATCTAATCCCTTAAGTCCGAAAAAGT
Source organism: Pinus tabuliformis (assembly GCA_031772625.1). NCBI lineage: Eukaryota > Viridiplantae > Streptophyta > Pinopsida > Pinales > Pinaceae > Pinus > Pinus tabuliformis. The sequence goes on along the minus strand of CM062804.1, from coordinate 823,437,382 downwards.
ATAAAACAATACAGAAGGGATGAGTTTTCAATAGTTTTAACGAGCCGAACAAAACAAGCGCTCGATCTTTTTGTGCAATAATCCCTCAGGTCCAAAAAGATTAAAATCTAGAGGAGGGTAGCACTTCCGGTCGCTTTAACGAGCTGGAAGGCCAAAACTCGGCAATCTTTTCATATTTTAAGAGTCAGATGAAAAGAGCTTAAAGAAGACTCATCTTTTGAGGAACGAGTGATAAAAAGGGTTAGCAGCTGATTCCAGGTACAGGTTGGAATTTTCCAATCACGGCAGTGTCACAAGGATGGCTAGTGTAATCACTCTTCGCAGCTGTTCCTCAAAATGGGTAAACAATCAAATGGAGGTGAATGATCGGCCAATGGAAAAGTGGAGGTGATGGTGCAAACACGACCAAGGCTTTAATGGCTGATAATTTACATTCGCAGTGGTTATTTACCGGGTAGTTCATTTTTTAACGAGCTTAAACGCGGAAAAACACTGCTCAATCTTATGTTTATTTTTTAACGAGCATGAACTATGCGCTAAAACTACTCGGATCTTGCGTTTATTTTTTAACGAGCATGAACTGTGTGCTAAAACTGCTCGAATCTTAAGTTTTCATGCCCCCAGCATAATAACGCAAATCAAGGTGCATGCCCCCCAAGCTTCATTGCATTCAACTCGGTGGTTGGAATGAAGGTTTACCTTTGAGATTTGAAAAGGGGATTTGTTTCATTTTTTAACGAGGTTGACACAATAAAAGAACTATCCTCATGACTCCTTGTTTCATTTTTTAATGAGGTCGACACAAGATAAGAACTGTCTTGGGAACCCACTGTATTTACAGTATTTGATAGAAAATCGAAAACTGAAGGATGATAAAGGTCATCTTGAGTATCTTCTCCACAATCCGGGAGAAGGGAACGATGGTGGGAATCATTCCATGGTGCCCCGTCAATTATTATTGATTGGACAATTCCTTTGTCGGTTCCATGCACTCGCAACCAAGGATTTGAAGGGGTACCATATTCTTTAGACCTATCTATCCAAACGCTTGATGAGCATTGATTTGGGTTTGCCCTCCAAGAGTCGACATAGCGGATGGCAATTGGGCCAAATCTTCCACTATGTTATAATGTTGCGCCGCTCTGGCGCGAGGATTAAATGTCAACTTGTGTACTACTCCCTTTAGCGGTTTTATTGTTAATTCAGGAATGATGGGCGGTACAACTTCTGTCGAAGTTGTTGTCGAACTACTCATATCCTATGATACTGATAGAGGGAGAGGACACTAGTCAGATCTCAAGCTGACTCATCCTCTCTCCAACTGTTATAGACATTTTTGTGCCTTACAGCATTGAGCATGAAATGTCCATAATCTAAGGGATCCAAAGTCCCTAAACATGTTGTTCCTACCCCTAGAGGAACAAGGCTAACAAACCACACCAATTCACAGAAATTCTCCACCAGAAACTGCTCAAAAACAAGTCAATTCAGGGTCAATTCAGTGGCTCCACTAGCTGTTTGCACTGAATGTCAAAGCCAACACTGGCTACCTGCGCTGAATGTCAAAGCCAACACTGGCTACCTGCGCTGAGCGAGATTGGACATGTGGCAAGTTCATTCCACAAGGTGTCAAAACCCAGGAAGCTTCCAAAATGACACTTGCCTCAGGGAATTCGACTATGATGAGTAAGAGGTTCCAAAATCTCCAAGTGGAAGCAAGAACCTCCAAGTGGAATCAAGAACTAACAGAGGGAGAGGACACTAGTCAGATCTCAAGCTGACTCATCCTCTCTCCAAACATCTATATATGGATCTCTCCTCCATGAGATCTAAAGGCTGGAATTTTGTTATTGCAAAGAATTGTTGTTGGTTTGAGACTGGAATCATTGGGTGCTTAATGCTTTGAAGGGAGGTGAAGATAGGAATTCCATTTTGCTGGGAAGGAGATGCTGGATTGGAGCCCTCTGGGTTGTATCTCCTCCTAAACCTTGTTATTCATCAATAAAGCTATCTTTGTTTCTCTTATATACTGATGTATCTTTGATGTATGATTGCATTAGTATGTTTAGTTTACTTCTAATCCTAAACTAGTTATGATTATGAATCTATGTCTTTGTGTAGTGTTCTTCTCTTGTAATCTTGCAGAGACCTGTTGAAGCTGGGCGAGCGAGAAGACAAGTAGCTGTGAACTCCCAAAGAGAAGAGGATCTGGATCGAGGGACAAACGGAAGACACCGGTTAGTCCATCCGTCTCTCTTCATTCTTAATTCATAAAGGAAGAATACTAGAATAGCTGTCTCTGTTTGTTGCTAAGGCACTGTCACACCTTAGGTGGATAGGATCGTCCTGCATAGGCATTTTTCGCCACAACAAATTGGCGACTCCACTGGGGAAATTTGTTTTAGTCATTTTATTTGTGTCTCTATCATTGTTTGCTTCATAGACTCAACAGCAACAATTGAACTGCTTCTGCTACTATCAGATGCAAAGTAGACAGTTGCTGCCTTGATCCAATCACTGGATTTGTCTAAGATCTGAACAATGGACTCACAAATGATTTGATGATCGTTTGTGATAGATCTTAGTACCCCCTCAAAGCATCCCTTTGATTGTACCTTGCTTGTTGCTTTTATTTGGCCTGAAACCGTTGATTAATCAGCAATCTGTGACCGAGAAACCAGTGAGAAACTCTCGTTTCTCATTCAACGCGAACCCTGTGAAGAGGTTCTACATTTCAACGCAGGTCCCGTGAAGGCCACCTGCGCTGAATGTCAAAACCCCAGTGTTGAGGTTGCGCTGAACCAGTTTGGCCTTGTGCAGCTGGGGTTCTCTGCTCTGTATTGCCCTGTTTTGATCTCTGATTTTTGCAGCCTGTAACCAGCATAGGTACCAGTCTGATAACTCCTTTTCTCTACTTAAATTCCGCCTCCTTTTGTACAAAAAGACTGTGAGTGTTTTTATGTGTTTGTGGCGTCATTTACATTTTTCGTTTGCATGAGTGAAATAATCATCCTGTAGCCCTTGATTCAGATCTGTCGATTGTGATTTTAGGAGAGAGTTCATTGGCTATTTACAGTTGATTATACATTTGATTTTGCTTATTGGTTTGAGTTTGTCTCTTTTAAGTGTCAAAACAAGTGTTCATTTCGAAAGTCGTAAAGTGTTGTATTCTCTTCTACCCTTTCTGATTTCGAAAAAGTAAACTTGTTTGTATTTGTCATTTAAAAGCAAATTCAAAGTTGTACAAAAAACTTTCTTTGTAGGCATCAATACTAAGAAAGCGAAAAACAAACACCTGCATTGTGCATTTGCATCTTGATAGTTTGCATGCTTGATTTAGGAAAAGTGCATTAGAGTGTGCTAATTGCTCTTTGAGAAAAGATGGTGTCTTTCTTTTCCCTTAGTAGCTAGGATTTTCAAAGTTGAAAAGATATAAAGCTTGCTTATCATCTTTAGACTGCATTTAGGAATTGTATCATACATCTCGTGGTGATCCAGAAAGGCAAACTTCTAAAAAGATCAACTTAAAATAAACTGAATGAACTTAACAACGCTTTGCAACATAACGCACAACATAGAGGACTAGGCTAGAGACGTGTTCCTGCGTCATAAAGCCTGGTGACTGTCGATCTCGTTGAAGGTGGGTGATTCCTCCTGAAGGACGATAGCGCCAGTACGGATTGTGCTCCCACGTACCGTCGCGTATATATTGGGAGACCCCTATAGGAATAAAACCTTTATCCTTAGGAAGCCGTGTTGGCTGCCCTACTGATCGCAATGCACTGAACAGAGCATTCAGGAAGATCGACCGCCCGTACCCTAAAAAGTATTCTGCGGTTTTGCGAAAAGTTTGGCACACCCTCTGCCAAGAACTCCAGAGCAGTTTCTTTTGGCCTTTTTCAGACTCTATAACAGAAAAAGTCCATCCGAGCATTTGTCACTTCAGGCTCGATAAAACATCGAAGGAGACTAGAGTCATCTTTAGCTTTTTCTCGACTCTTTAAAAGTGAAAAAGCAAGTTGTGTCTAAAGCGTCTAAAAAATTCATTCAATTCGGAAACACACTTTCCCTTTTTGTATTTTGGTTGATCGAGTAATCCGCAATCGTGGAATAAAGTCAATTGAAACCCCGTCGTTCGTGGAGGCTTACGAGTCAACCGTCTTTGTCTCCTGAATCAAAAACAGTACGGACAAAGCGAACTCGTTTAACCGGTTCGAAATCTCCTATCAAAGTTAGAACAAGTGTTCCAACAACATCTGAGATTCCGATTACTCCAAACTTTTCTGGAAACCCTGCCTCTATTGAAGAAGTTCAACAGCCACAGAGGGACAGTGACATTGATCGTAGTCTGAGAGCAAATACTTGCGTTACTGAACCAGTTGCATCTGTGACCGGTTCAGAGAGTCTTGCTCCTCAAACAACTGTCACTGTCGAATCAACCCGTTCTTTGGCACCAGAAATATTTTACGGACCTGACGGTCTTCCTCTTCAACCTGGTTTGATTGCAATAGAGGAAATTGTAGAAGACCCACAAGCAAGTACTCCAACACATTTTGGAGTAGGGGTCACTCTATTTCCTTCTACATCAGAAGTTAGTCTATCACCAGTGGAAGTTCCTGTAGAATCGCTAGGCAATCTATTGGATAGACTCAAAATGTCTGAACAACCGTCAACATCTAGGACTGTGTCAAACGACACGGCGACAGCAGAGCTCCCTGCCGTCACTCCGACGATGTTTGCTGGCGTACCATCTGTCCCAACTAGCTCACAACCGCTAGAAGGAGTCCACCCAGGGACTATTTCGACAGTGTGGTCTGTTCTAGTTTGTTCCTCCGGAATAATATCCAGAAACTCTTATATTGAGACTCGACAAATTGATCCCTATGGAGGTCAATTTGGGCCATCCAGTCCCCAAGGGCAATCAATCCCCTTGTGTTCCGGATTACCACCGTATGGGGGGCAGTATGCCCTTTCATTTCCCCCTCCGGGAGGATATCCATACGGGAGTTCTCAACAGTATTCAGGTTATACTGGAGTTACGACAAGTGGTTGGGTACCTATACTACCCCAGCAACCAAGAGTTGTGTATTCTATGCAACAATGTGTACCTATGTCGAACATCCCGACAACGCCAGCTATTGTAACAGTGTCACAAGTTCAAACGATGCCTGTTGTATGTCAACCTCAGATTTCTCAGGTTGTAATGCAACGGCCCCTTGACCCTGTGACTCGACCACAATCGCCAACTGGTGGGGCGACACAGGTCCAAACGGGTACAATTACCCCACATCTTGGTCCACCGGTTAGTATAGCATACCAGAACATGGCTTCACAACCGTGGCTAGTGCAATACCAACAACCACAGTTCCAGCAAGTGTACCAAGGTTCTGAGCAGCAGATCTTTGCGAATAGTGGACAACCGTACATTCAAAACGGTCAAAACCAACCGCTTTACAGTGGTCAAGTCCACCAACCGTATCAGTCATACCAACATCAATTACATTATGCTGGTATGCAAAGACCAACTGTTCAGGCGATTCCATCGTATCCTCGGTGTGCTTCGCCTAACCTGAATCAGCAGTTACCATTTGTGGCAACTTTAGAGCTACCTGATTTACACCGGTTAACGAATGATCCAATTGATTATGCCCCTTGGTGGCCAGCGATTCCTCACAAACTTCCATCGGACATTCCTAAATTTAATGGAAATCCAGGCGAAGACCCATCGAATCACGTGATGAAATTTCATCTGTGGTGTTCATCAAACACCCTAAATGATGATTCGATAAGGCTTCACCTTTTCCAGAGGACGTGAACGGGTCCAGCGGCTAAATGGTATATTGAATTACCTAGAGCCTCGTTCGACAATTTCAGCTCCCTAGCCACGACTTTCTTGACCCATTTTCAATTACCGATAAGGTATGAAACGGGAACAGAAATCTTAACCAACTTCAAGCAGACAACGACCACTCATATATCCGATCATATACATGAATGGCGTCGTCGTCGTAGGATGGTGAAGAATTACGTTCCCGATCAGTTATTAGCTGAATGGTTTATAAAGTCATTGCTTCCTGCCATAACAGAAGATGTGGCCAAGGGGGGAGTCGTAACGGAGGAGCAAGTTATTGCTCGTGTACAATATCTAGACTTAGTTTACACTCAGTCTGGCATGCTCTACGACAAAATACCTGACGCCCCTAGACCGGAATTCTCAATTCCTCCTCCTCCTAAATCAAATAGTGACTCTCATGCCAGCGATGGTGTGATTGGCACGGTAAACGCGAAATCGAAAAAGGCTTCATCTAAGAAAGCCCGTAAGACTTCAGATCAAAATGCAAAAGAAGAAATTCTTGCTTTGGAAGTAAATGCCACATCAGCAGATAAAGGAAAAGAAACCAATCAACCAGGAAGCAAGAAGAAACAAAACAAAGGGAATAAGAAGAAACAAGGTGAGTCATCTCCTGGAAAAACTTCTTCAAACCCTCCTCGGAAAGGGAAACCAAAAAGTCCATGCATGATATGTGATGAGGATCATTGGACAGCTGATTGTCCATACAAAGCTGAGCTTAAAAGATTCTTCAAAAGTTTGCAAACCTCAGTTGTGTTAACTGATCCGTTTCCTAATCCAGGTCAAAATCTGGTTGATAGTGGAAATGCTTCCCCGTCGCAAGTGCTAATGTTGTCGATCTCCAAGCAACAAAATGATGCTTTGATTTCGACAAGGAACAAAGATTACGGGAATCCGCAGCTGTCGAACGACAAAGATAAAGATCAACCAAGTAGTTCGACAACAACTTCGACAGAAGTTGTACCGCCCATCATTCCTGAATTAACAATAAAACCGCCAAAGGGAGTAGTACACAAGTCGACATTTAATCCTCGCGCCAGAGCGGCGCAGCATTATAACATAGTGGAATATTTGGCCCAATCGCCATCCGCTATGTCGACTCTTGAAGTACTACAAAATTGTCCATCCCAAAGGCAAGCTTTGTTATCGGCTATTGGAGGGGTTGATCCTAAGGATTCCAATATTGTATCCTTCGACCACAAAGGATACGATCCTCAGTTACCAGCTCAACTAGCTTTCCTTATTCAAGTGAAAGCCCTCAACAAAACTGTTCATCGAACAACTATTTATGAGGGGGCATCAACATGTATTATGTCGATGAGTTGCTGGAAAACTTTAGGATCTCCAACCTTGTCGCGATCTACGACGACATTAAAAGCATTCGACGGAAGGACATATACCCCGTGCGTATCCTAAATAACTTGAAGGTTGAACTAGAGGGAAAAACCATAGAAATAGATGTTGAAGTCATCGATGGGAATCTTGATTACAACATCCTACTGGGAAGACCATGGATATATGCCATGGTGGCTGTAGTGTCGACCTATTTTAGAAAGATCGCATTCCCTTTTCAATGAGGGATTACGATCGTCCACCAACAAAACTTCCTCCCTAATGGTTCACAAGTTACAGGAAGCATTCCCATGATCCATGGAAGCAACCATTCGCTTCAAAATATCGGAGTAGGCCTACTGAAGGACCCTGCCTTAATGGGTACTTTTGCCCTACCGCCTCCAAGTAATCTGGCGGAAGTGGCCACAGTGGAAACCTACAATATGAAATCTTCTATATCTAATGGATTCGGAAGATTCCTAAACATTTTGTCAGCATGGATCATCGCCATAATAGAAATATTGTAGCAATCAATTTTCTTGGCTTGGAGGGCAAACCCAAATCAATGCTCATCAAGTGTTTCGATAGATAGGTCTAGAGAATATGGTACCCCTTCAGATCCTTGGTCGCGAGTGCATGGAACCGACAAAGGAATTGTCCAATCAATGATAATTGACGGGGCACCATGGAATGATTCCCACCATCGTTCCCTTCTCCCGGATTGTGGAGAAGATACTCAAGATGACCTTTATCATCCTTCAGTTTTTGATTTTCTATCAAATACTGTAAATACAGTGGGTTCCGAGGACAGTTCTTATCTTATGTTGACCTCGTTAAAAAATGAAACAAGGATTCATGAGGATAGTTCTTTTATTGTGTCAACCTCGTTAAAAAATGAAACAAATCCCCTTTTCAAATCTCAAAGGTAAACCTTCATTCCAACCACCGAGTTGAATGCAATGAAACTTGGGGGGCATGCACCTCGATTTGCGTTATTATGCTGCGGGCATGCAAACTTAAGATTCGAGTAGTTTTAGCACACAGTTCATGCTCGTTAAAAAATAAATGTAAGATCCAAGCAGTTTTAGCGCATAGTTCATGCTCGTTAAAAAATAAACATAAGATTGAGCAGTGTTTTTCTGCGTTTTTTAAGCTCGTTAAAAAATGAACTACCCGGTAAATAACCACTGCGAATGTAAATTATCAGCCATTAAAGCCTTGGTCGTGTTTGCACCATCACCTCCACTTTTCCATTGGCCGATCATTCACCTCCATTTGATTGTTTACCCATTTTGAGGAACAGCTGCGAAGAGTGATTACACTAGCCATCCTTGTGACACTGCCATGATTGGAAAATTCCAACCTGTACCTGGAATCAGCTGCTAACCCTTTTTATCACTCGTTCCTCAAAAGACGAGTCTTCTTTAAGCTCTTTTCATCTGACTCGTAAAATATGAAAAGATTGCTGAGTTTTGGCCTTCCATCTCGTTAAAGCGACCGGAAGTGCTATCCCTCTAGATTTTAATCTTTTTGGACCTGAGGGATTATTGCACAAAACGATCGAGCGCTTGTTTTGTTCGGCTCGTTAAAACTATCGAAAACTCATCCCTTCTGTATTGTTTTATACTTTTTCGGACTTAAGGGATTAGATGATAAAAAAGGACTTTTTGAGTTATCTTTACGTACCTTTTCAGACTCTCTAAAAATGAAAAGGGACCGAGTTATCTTTGTCGTTAGACTCGTTAAAATCATTAAATAGCGACAAACTTGTCTTTAGACGAGAACGAGTTTCACTATCACTAGGCTCGTTAAAACATAGCGATGGGCTTGCCCGAAGGGCAGGTTATAGAACAAGCATATGTTATCCTCCTCAAGCTTGACAAAAATAAAGAGGTACTGGTCAGCAATGACTGGGGAAAAATTGGGAGAAACTAAAGAAAACTTTGATGGTAGCAAGTCGCTCTTGAACATGACACTTTTCCTCCATACCGCAATCGGGTTGGGTTGTTTCATTCACCGGTCACATCACCATGGTCTCGCCATACCATCCATATCTGGGGTAATGCTACCGATCCATCGCATCAGTGTCGCCATATGTTCAAGAGAAGTCGTTCAGAAAAGTCAATCGTGTCCCGTCCACTACCATACATTATCCTTCATCCTTTCATGACCGCCACCCTAAATCATATGTCACAGATCGTTTTCACCTCCATCAAAATCATTAGCTCCATTCCGTGTCACTGATGTGGGATTCATTAAGGCCCTCCTTTGATGGATCGCTTCTTGTCGACATCAGCTCATTATCCAAGAAGTTGATCTAGGAACAACCCCTTCAGTACTTTGAAGCTTGCATGCCTCAATGGCAAGTTTCTCACTTCCGGCGACAGGTATACATCAATGACCTTCGACCGAAAGATTTTGCGTGGTGTTCAACGCCAAGTCCTTTATTCACACCACGTGAATTGTACTGCAGTACCTTGAGGATCATTATCATTATCGGTGATTCCTTTCGCGCTTGTTAACGGTTTACCTCATTGACCGGTAATCAAGCGATGTATTTCCATGTTCAACTTCAGAACATTTCTCACATGGATCGACTTGTACTTAGAGTGAAGATCGAACGAGTTTGAAGACCCCGGATCTAGTTTCATCCATCCGGGCTGCGATATATATTCAGGAAAAATAAAGAGATTGACATGGTAGTTAAATATATTTGATATATTCCCTCTGTCGGCGTATACCATGGGTGATGGCATCAGAGAGTAGTTCTATCAACGCGCTTTACCCTTGTTATTGATCAATAACAAGGTTCAGGAAGAGATACAACCCAAGGCATGAGCTTCCACAACAAATTCTAGATTTCTTGTTTTTTCCCCACTCGTTCATATCCGATCATATATCCGATCATATATAAGGGAAACCCTAGTTTCTCAAGGTGTCAAAACCCAGGAAGCTTCCAAAATGACACTTGCATCAGAGAATTCGGCTGGTGATGAGTAAGGGGTTCAAAATCTCCAAGTGGAAGCAAGAACCTCCAAGTGGAATCAAGAACTGACAGAGGGAGAGGACACTAGTCAGATCTCAAGCTGACTCATCCTCTCTCCAAACATCTATATATGGATCTCTCCTCCATGAGATCTAGAGGCTGGAGAGAGGATGAGTCAGCTTGAGATCTGAATAGTGTCCTCTCCCTCTATTAGTTCTTGATTCCACTTGGAGGTTCTTGCTTCCACTTGGAGATTTGGAACCCCTTACTCATCACCAGTCGAATTCTCTGAGGCAAGTGTCATTTTGGAATCTTCCTGGGTTTTGACACCTTGAGAAATGAGCTTGCCACATGTCCACTCTCGCTCAGCGCAGGTAGCCAGTGTTGGCTTTGACATTCAGCGCAGGTAGCCAATGTTGACTTTGACATTCAGCGCAGACAGCCAGTGGAGCCATTGACATGATCCTGAATTGACTTGTTTTTGAGCAGTTTCAGGTGGAGAACTTCTGTGAATTGTTGTGGTTTGTTAGCCTTGTTCCTCTAGGGGTAGGAACAACATGTTTAGGGACTTTGGATCCCTTAGATTATGGACATTTCATGCTCAATGTTGTAAGGCACAAAAATGTCTATAACAATAGAGGTACCTATTTGATCAGGTGGATAGGATCGTCGATGATACACTTTACCGTCGTGGTACCGATACAGTTCTGAGGAGGTGCCTTACCCATGAGGAGGCCGAAAAAGCCCTGAATGAGTGTCATTCAGGCGCGTGTGGGGGGCATCAATTTGGATATGCAACATCACAAAAAATATTACGAGCAGGATACTTCTGGCCAACCATGTTCAAAGATTGCATAATCGCAGTCAGAAGTTGCCATGCTTGTCAAATTTTTGATAGCAAAACCAGAAGACAACCCGCACCTTTGCAGCCAATAGTTGCTGTTGGGCCTTTCGCCAAATGGGGCATCGATTTCATGCAATGTAACCCCACCTCGACCGGGGGGCATGGGTATATTATAGTCGCCGTTGACTATTTTACCAAATGGGCCGAGGCGATGCCTACATTAGATAACACTGGTGAAACAGCTGCCCTTTTCTTTTTCAATCATGTAGTCGCTAGGTTCGGCGTACCACAGGCTATAGTTACAGATCATGGATCGCATTTTCACAATCACATGATGGTTGAATTAGCTGCCAAGCTAGGGCTATCTCACGACAGCTCTACCCCGTATTATCCGCAAGCCAACAGACAAGTTGAAGCAATCAACAAGGTCCTGAAGCGTATGTTGCAAAGGATGATCGGAGTTCAAAAAAGAAGGTGGCACGTAATCCTGTACACAGCCTTATGGGCTTACCGAACGTCAGTAAGAAATGTGACTAGGTTCACACCTTTCCAACTGGTGTATGGCCTGGAGGCAGTCGTACCAGTCCAGTGCGAAATTTTGTCTCTTAAACTCGCAATCGACCTCCTCCCCGGAGCTTCAGAAGAAGAAGCCCGTTTCTTGGAATTAATCCAATTGGATGAAACCTGTCGTGAAGCCGCTTTGGCTAACGAAGCCCATAAGAAACGATTCAAGGCACAGTTCGACAAGAATGTCAAACCCCGTGTCTTCTCAGAAGGTGACTTGGTCTTGCTTTACGACCAAGAATCTGACAAATTGGGAGCAAGAAAATTTAATTCTTTATGGATGGGCCCCTATATTGTTAAACGAGTGTTAGCAAAAGGAGCCTAGGAGTTAATGGATTATGATGGAATTCCACTGGCGCAACCCCACAATGGGTTGTACCTCAAGCGTTACTATGCTTAAATAGTAACATGTGTGCTTTTGCTGTATTTTGTTTTGGTCGAGTAATCCACCTTTTTACATTTATTGCAGATGTCGAACCTTTCTGAGACATGTGTGGGATATGTTGATGGAGCGAGTCGTAGTTCGCGGAACCTGTCCTCCGTGGCCTGGGCCATTTTTGATCCAAGTGGTGAGTTAGTAAGTTTCAGAGGTGTGTGTATTGGGCAATCAACGAATAATATCGCTGAGTATAGCGCGTTGATAGAACTACTCTCTGATGCCATCACCCATGGTATATGCTGACTAATCGTCAGGCTAGACTCACAACTCGTGATACTACAACTCAATGGTATATATTCCATCCGCAATCCAGCTATTTATCATATGTTTCTAAGGGTTAAGATTTTGGAAAGACAGTTTGAGTTAATTCAATACCAACATATTTCCAGGAACTTAAACATATTAACCGACTCATTAGCAAACTATATGTTAGATAGACATTTGCGACATTTATAAAAAGAAATGCATCATCAATGTTGTGCAAGTGGATCATATAACTCAACCGGAATAAACCCCGAAAATCAAAATATATATATAAAAGCTGTTTATCGTTTACACATAATGTTCTGTAACCAAGACAAAAATTGGTCGCATGACCCAAGAACTCAAAAATGCTAGGGGGCACCCTAGCCTAGTGATGCTCATGATAGCACGTCACGGCCTGTGCAATCATGCGCAAGAGACGAGTCCATTGTCTAGGCACACCAGTAGTATGCCGCTGCAACTGTAAAGGTAACTCGTCGATCCGTACATCCGGAATACCAAGAGTAAGGCTCTCAACCTGTTCCTGCACAGCTGTAAGGGTCTCGGCCACGTCAAGGTCGCGAAGAATAACCCTCCCAGCAGGCTCCCCTGCTGGGGCAGCGACTGGCGCTCTCGGACGAACTGCTGGACGAACAGGACCAACATCTGCATGCACACAAGAGTTTGATTAAAGTCTTGACAGAGTAAAGCACAGAAACATTATGAATAAAAAGAGTAAATAGTGATATGGTCGAAGATTTTACCAATAGCACCCCACTATTCGCCATCCGGTAGTACCAAATCCGGATCGCCTCGGAAATCCATGCCAACATATGGATACTCGGAATAGACCATCTCCTGACGCTCGAACCACCTGAAGAAGATATCAGTGAAAGAAATCTGAGATTGACCAGCATGCCTAGACATGTGATCAACCCATCTCTGCATGCGTGGCTCGATAGGAGAAGGCAAGTCGAGCACAATATACTGAGGCTGTATCAGTGGTATCTTCTCCAAGGCAAAGCTAGTCAAGATAGAACCAAATCCAAAGTTCTTCAACTTCCCGTCCTTTACCTTGGTCAACTGACTTTTCATCTGGATAAGTACTGCATCACACCAGTTGAAGACTTTCGGTTGGAGACACTCCAAGGCGTGCTGCACATAAGATCTGTTGGCAACATGAAGAGATGCGCTACCGGCCATCCTACCAATAGTATACAGAATGGACCTGAGAGACCTGTCAGTAATCTCACGGATAACGACCTTGCCGTCTCTACTCGGATGAGATCCTTCCCTGCAATACTGGCGGACATAATCTCTCACGGAGTCATTCCCTCGGGCCGAACCTGACAAAGAAATGGGGGCACCCCGCCTTGACAATCCAGTCAAGAAGTAAATGTCTACTATGGTCAAGGGGATGGATTTGCCCCTAATCTGGAATACTTGGTTGATAGGATCCCAAACATCAAACATATACTGCAGTAAGGAGATCTGTGCTCTCATACTAGAGATACGGAAGAACTTCAACAGGCCACAGTTCCGCAGCGCGTTCACCATGACAGGATCATGGAGGGCGATCATGTCCTCTTCTTCATGTTCTCGTTCTCGCCATGTAAGGGTCATTTTGCTCCAATAATCTCTGAAAAACAAACATGAGAGGAGTTAGATCCTGGATTTGATGAGAAACTGGCAAAATTTTCATTAGAAACTGTGCAACAAAACCGATTTTCTATGCCCAGGGCAACTAGCCAGTGTTCGACCTACGTTAAAGGTCCAACTGCCTTCAGGCAGCTTGACATTCAGCGCAGGTTTCGAGTGAACCAGCTGCGCTGATGGCAGAGCGCCCTAACAAAACCCCAGGGGCTCAGGGAAGCAGGAAAACGGGCACAGAATGGAAAAAGGAAACCATGAAAAGAAAGAGCTAGGGTTTAGCTCCTACCTGGTCCAGACGGCACTGAGAATCGTCCACAAAATCTCCCGAAATCAGCTGGTGAAAATCAAAGGGGAAGAGGCACCTCCAAAGCTCCAACAAACCAAGTTCAAATGAAATGGTAAAATGAGAGGTAAAAACACTTTTTAATTTCTTTTTACGTAGTTCAAAGCGAAATATTAGGGTTTTATCTCATTTTCAAAACAAATGTTATTCATTTCTAACTAGTTTGATGCAGCAACTGAGGATACAGTACTATCTTTGAAAAGGGCAAAGCTAGTTATGGTAAAAAATCAAAATTTGACCATATAATCGAGCAGTTTTAGCACAAAGTTCATGCTCGTTAAAAAATAAATGCAAGATCCGAGCAGTTTTAACACGGACTTCATGCTCGTTAAAAAATAAACATAAGCAATGAGCAAGTGTTTCCACCAGCGTTTAAGCTCATTTTAAAATAAAAAATGAACCACTACCCGGTAAATAACCACTGTGAATGTAACCTTATCTGCCATTAAAGCCTTGGTCGTGTTTGCACCATCACCTCCACTTTTCATTTGGCCAATCGTTCACCTCCATATGATTGTTTACCCATTTTGAGGAACAGCTGCGAAGAGTGATTTCACCTAGCCATCCTTGTGACACTGCCGTGATTGGAAAATTCCAACCTGTACCTGGAATCAGCTGCTAACCCTGTTTATCACTCGTTCCTCAAAAGACGAGTCTTCTTTAAGCTCTTTTCAACTGACTCGTAAAATATGAAAATATTGCCGAGTCTTGGCCTTCCAGCTCGTTAAAGGGACAGGAAGTGCTATCCCTCCTCTAGATTTCAATCTTTTTGGACCTGAGGGATTATTGCACAAAAAGATCGAGCGCTTGTTTTGTTCGGCTCGTTAAAACTATCGAAAACTCATCCCTTCTGTATTGTTTTATACTTCTTCGGACTTAAGGGATTAGATGATGAAAAAGGACTTTTGGAGTTAACTTTATGTACCTTTTTAGACTCTCTAAAAATGAAAAGGACCGAGTTATCTTTGTCGTTAGACTCGTTAAAATCACTAAATAGCGACAAACTTGTCTTTAGGCGAGAACGAGTTTCACTATCGCTAGGCTCGTTAAAACATAGCGATGGGCTTGCCCGAAGGGCAGGTTATAGAACAAGCATATGTTATCCTCCTCAAGCTTGACAAAAATAAAGAGGTACTGGTCAGCAATGATTGGGGAAAAATTGGGAGAAACTAAAGAAAACTTTGATGGTAGCAAGTCGCTCTTGAACATGACACTTTTCCTCCGTACCACAATCGCGTTGGGTTGTTTCATTCACCGGTCATATCACCATGGTCTCGCAATACCATCCATGTTTGGGGTAATGCTACCGATCCATCGCATCAGTGTCGCCACATGTTCAAGAGAAGTCGTTCAGAAAGAGTCAACCGTGTCCCATCCACTGCCATACATTATCCTTCATCCGTTCATGACCGCCACCTTGAATCATATGTCACAGATCGTTTTCACCTCCATCAAAATCATTAGCTCCGTTCCGTGTCATTGATGTGGGATCCATTAAGGCCCTCCTTTGAGGGATCGCTTCTTGTCGACTTCAGCTCATTATCCAAGAAGTTGATCTAGGAACAACCCCTTCAGTACTTTGAAGCTTGCATGCCTCAATGGCAAGTTTCTCACTTCCGGCGACAGGTATACATCAATGACCTTCGACCGAAAGATTTTGCGTGGTGTTCGACGCCAAGTCCTTTATTCACACCACATGAATTGTACTGCAGTACCTTGAGGGTCATTATCATTATCGGTGATTCCTCTCGCGCTTGTTAACGGTTTACCTCATTGACCGGTAATCAAGCGATGTCTTTCCATGTTCGACTTCAGAACAATTCTCACATGGATCGACTTGTACTTAGAGTGAAGATCGAACGAGTTCGGAGAACCCAGATCTAGTTTCATCCATCCGGGCTGCAATATATATTCAGGAAAGATAAAGACATTTGACATGTACATCATTGCAGCAGATGATCATCCTACTCAAAGGATGATAATTTCATCAAAATTATTAGTCTACCATCAGACGATTGTCTGTTCTATGTACAAATAAATGAATTTATAAAGCTGAGCATGGGAATGCCCGCCTCAGCTAGATCATGAAAGCAGTATGAAAAATAATGTATTGTATTGTATCTTATTACAGGTCTCCTCCCAGCATTGGATGAACTTCGGATCCTCCTGGATAAAGCATTTCACCCGATAAACGGCCTCATACTTTAGGGGGCAACTGTTATAGACATTTTTGTGCCTTATAGCATTGAGCATGAAATGTCCATAATCTAAGGGATCCAAAGTCCCTAACATGTTGTTCCTACCCCTAGAGGAACAAGGCTAACAAACCACAGCAATTCACAGAAGTTCTCCACCAGAAACTGCTCAAAACAAGTCAATTCAGGATCATGTCAATGGCTCCACTGGCTCTCTGTGCTGAATGTCAAAGCCAACACTGGCTACCTACGCTGAATGTCAAAGCCAACACTGGCTACCTGCGCTGAGCGAGAGTGGACATGTGGAAAGCTCATTTCTCAAGGTGTCAAAACCCAGGAAGCTTCCAAAATGACACTTGCCTCAGGGAATTCGACTATGATGAGTAAGAGGTTCCAAATCTCCAAGTGGAAGCAAGAACCTCCAAGTGGAATCAAGAACTGACAGAGGGAGAGGACACTAGTCAGATCTCAAGCTGACTCATCCTCTCTCCAAACATCTATATATGGATCTCTCCTCCATGAGATCCAGAGGCTGGAATTTTGTTATTGCAAAGAATTGTTGTTGGTTTGAGATTGGAATCATTGGGTGCTTAATGCTTTGAAGGGAGGTGAATATAGGAATTCCATTCTGTTGGGAAGGAGATGCTGGATTGGAGCCCTCTGGGTTGTATCTCTTCCTGAACCTTGTTATTCGTCAATAAAGCTATCTTGGTTTCTCCTATATACTGATGTATCTTTGATGTATGATTGCATTAGTATGTTTAGTTTACTTCTAATCCTGAACTAGTTATGATTATGAATCTATGTCTTTGTGTAGTGTTTTTCTCTTGCGATCTTGCAGAGACCTGTTGAAGCTGGGCGAGCAAGAAGGCAAGTAGCTGTGAACTCCCAAAGAGAAGAGAAACCGGATCGAGGGACAAACGGAAGACACCGGTTAGTCCATCCATCTCTCTTCATTCTTAATTCATAAAGGAAGAATACTAGAATCGTTGTCTCTGTTTGTTGCTAAGGCACTGTCACACCTTAGGTGGATAGGATCATCCTGCATAGGCATTTTTCCCTACAACAAAACCAGTGGAGTTCTGATAAGTGTACTTGCTTGCGGCGCAGCATTATAATATAGTGGAAGATTTGGCCCAATCGCCATCCGCTATGTCGACTCTCTAAGTACTACAAAATTGCCCATCCCAAAGGCAGGCATTGTTATCGGCTATTGGTGGCGTTGATCCTAAGGATTCCAATCTTGTATCCTTCGACCACAAAGGATACGATCCTCAATTACCAGCTCAACTAGCTTTCCTTATTCAAGTGAAAGCCCTCAACAAAACTGTTCACCGAACAATTATTGATGAGGGGGCATCTACATGTATCATGTCGATGAGTTGCTGGAAAACTCTAGGGTCTCCAACCTTGTCGCGATCTTCGATGACATTAAAAGCATTCGACAGACAGACGTACACCCCGTAAGGTATCCTAAATAACTTGAAGGTCGAACTGGGGGGAAAAACAGTAGAAATAGATGTTGAAGTCATCAATGGGAATCTTGACTACAACATCCTACTGGGAAGACCATGGATATATGCCATGGCAGTTGTAGTGTCGACTTATTTTAGGAAGATCGCATTCCCTTTTCAAGGAGGGATTACGATCGTCGACCAACAAAACTTCCTCCCTAATGGTTCACAAGTTACAAGAAGCATTCCCATGATCCATGGAAGCAACCATTCGCTTCAAGATATCAGAGTAGGCCTACTGAAAGACCCCACATTAATGGGAACTTTCGCGCTTCCACCTCCCATCTATATAGGAGAAATAGCCTTGGTAGCAGCCTACAACATGATATCTTCTACGAAGGTCGCAGAAGAAGATGAAGACATGGATCATGCAATGGCTTTGCCCCCAAGCCCCATAGAAATATTGTAGCAATCAATGTTTCGGGCATGGGAGGCGAACCCAAATCAAAGCTCATCAAGCATTTGGGTAGATAGGTCCAGAGAATATGGTACCCCATTAGATCCTTGGTCGAAAGTGCATGGAACTGACGAAGAAATCGTACAATCAATGTTGATTGAGGGGACACCATGGAATGATTGCCACCATCGTTCACTTCTTCCAGATTATGAAGAAGATACTCAACATGACCTTTATCACCCTTCAGTTTTTGAATTCCTATCTAATACTGTAAATACGGTGGATTCTGAGCGAAACTTATCCAATATTGAAGAGACTATAGCCATAAATATCTCGACTAAAACAAATGTTGTAGAGAATATTTATGTCGGCAAAGGTTGTTCTCCTTCAGAACTGGAAATATATAACGCTCTTTTTCGTGAGTTCAGAGATGTCTTTGCTTGGTCATATGATGAAATGCCAGGCATTGACTCGAGTATCGTTGAACATGAGATTAAGATATATCCTGATGTCAAACCAGTAAGACAACGGCTTCGGCAGGTGCACCCCAAGAAAGCCGCTGCCATCAAAGCAGAAGTTGAGAAGCTTCTCCATGCTGGTTTCATCTACCCAGTTCCTCTAACCGATTGGGTATCGAATATTGTCCCTGTTATGAAGAAAAAAGGGACAATTAGAGTGTGTGTTGACTATAGGGATGTAAACCAAGCTTGTCCGAAAGACAACTACCCTACACCCTTCATCGACCATATAATTGATGAGTGCGCTGGATGTGAAATCTTTTCATTTATGGATGGATTTTCCAGGTATAATCAAATAAATATCCGCCCACAGGACCAGTCAAAGACTGCATTCATTTGTCCATGGGGCACATTCGCTTATCGAAAATTACCCTTTGGTTTAAAGAACGCAGGGGCGACGTTTCAGAGGGCAATGAATTATGCCTTCCATGACATCAAGAACATCGTTCAACCATATCTCGACGACCTTCCGGCTCATTCGTGAAAGCGGACTGATCATCCGCAGCATTTAAGAGCGATATTTCTACGTTGCCGACACTACAAGATAAGACTCAATCCACACAAATGTGTGTTTTGCGTCAGTTCTGGTCGTTTACTTGGCTTTGTAGTCTCTAAGGATGGGATTCGTCTCGACCCTTGCAAGGTTCAGGCAATCATTAATTTGCCTCCACCTTCAAATTTGCTTCAAATTCAGAAACTCCAAGGGAAAGCAAACTTTCTGAGGAGGTTCATTCCAAATTACGCAGAACTTGCTAAAGGTTATACTCATCTTTTGAAAAAGGATGTACCTTTTTTCTGGGATCAGGTGGCGCAAGCTTCCTTTGATGCTCTGAAAGATTCTCTAGTAAAAGCATCATTAATGTATGCCCCAGACTATCAAAGAGATTTTAACCTGTATCTGGCTGCAGCAGATACGACCATTGTGATGGTTTTAGTTCAAGAGGTCAATGGAATTGAACATCCTATATATTATTTAAGTATAAACTTGAATGATACAGAAAGCAAATATTCTTATGTTGAAAAACTAGCGCTTGCAGCTGTTCAAGCGATTCAAAGATTTCGACATTATGTCCTCTTTCGGAAAACTACCATTTTATCAGATTGCAACCCCATGACTTATATACTGTCGTGACAGTTGCTGGGGGGAAAATATTCAAAATGGATAGCGATCCTTCAAGAGTTTGATCTGGAATTTGTAAAATTCAAATCAAAGAAAGCTCTAGTTTTCGCAGAATTATTGTGCGATCTCCCATCGTCGTCCAACGATGAAACATCCGAAGAATCAATCGTGGACGAGAATTTGTTTCTGATATCTACAAGCAATGAGTGGTATGGAGATATAATAATTTATCTCCAAACCCAAAAGTTCAGGCCTAACACCTCTCACTCTTAACAGAAACGTATACGATACCAAGCGAAAGACTACATGATCGTCGGTGATACACTTTACCGTCGTGGTATCGATACAGTTCTGAGGAGGTGCCTTACCCATGAGGAGGCCAAAAAAGCCCTGAATGAGTGTCATTTAGGCGCGTGTGTGGGGCATCAATCTAGATATGCAACAACACAAAAAATCTTACGAGCAAGATACTTCTGGCCAACCATGTTCAAAGATTGCATAATCGCAGTCAGAAGTTGCCATGCTTGTCAAATTTTTGATAGCAAAACCAGAAGAGCACCCGCACCTTTGCAGCCAATAGTTGCTGTTGGGCCTTTCGCCAAATGGGGCAACGATTTCATGCAATGTAACCCCACCTCGACCGGGGGGCATGGGTATATTATAGTCGCCGTTGACTATTTTACCAAATGGGCCGAGGCGATGCCTACATTAGATAACACTGGTGAAACAACTGCCCTTTTCTTTTTCAATCATGTAGTCGCCAGGTTCGGCGTACCACAGGCTATAGTTACAGATCATGGATCGCATTTTCGCAATCACATGATGGTTGAATTAGCTGCCAAGCTAGGGCTATCTCCCGACAGCTCTACCCCGTATTATCCGCAAGCCAACGGACAAGTTGAAGCAATCAACAAGGTCCTGAAGCATATGTTGCAAAGGATGATCGGAGTTCACAAAAGAAGGTGGCACCTAATCCTATACTCAGCCTTGTGGGCTTACTGAACGTCAGTAAGAAATGCGACCGGGTTCACACCTTTCCAACTGGTGTATGGCCTCGAGGCAGTCTTACCAGTCCAGTGCGAAATTTCGTCTCTTAAACTCGCAATCGACCTCCTCCCCGGAACTTCAGAAGAAGAAGCCCATTTCTTGGAATTAATCCAATTGGATGAAACCTGTCATGACGCCGCTTTGGCTAACGAAGCCCATAAGAAATGAGTCAAGGCGCAGTTCGACAAGAATGTCAAACCCCGTGTCTTCTGAGAAGGTGACTTGGTCTTGCTTTACGACCAAGAATCCGACAAATTGGGAGCAGGAAAATTTAATTCTTTATGGATGGGCCCCTATATTGATAAACGAGTGTTAGCAAAAGAAGCCTACGAGTTAATGGATTATGACGGAATTCCACTGGCGCAACCCCGCAATGGGTTGTACCTCAAGCGTTACTATGCTTAAATAGTAACCTGTGTACTTTTGTTGTATTTTGTTTTCGCTAAAGTGTTTGTTTTGGTCGAGTAATCCACCTTTTTACGTTTATTGTAGATGTCGAACCTTTCTGAGACATGTGTGGGATATGCTGACAGAGCGAGTCGTAGTTCGCAGAACCTGTCCTCCGCGGCCTGGGCCATTTTTGATCCAAGCGACGAGTTAGTAAGTTTCAGAGGTGTGTGTATTGGGCAATCAACGAATAATATCGCTGAGTATAGCGCGTTGATAGAACTACTCTCTGATGCCATCACCCATGGTATACGCCGACTAATAGTCGGGCTATACTCACAACTCGTGATACTACAACTCAATGGTATATATTCCGTCTGCAATCCAGCTATTTATCGTATGTTTCTAAGGGTTAAGATTTTGGAAAGACAGTTTGAGTTAATTCAATACCAACATATTTCCAGGAACTTAAACACATTAACCGACTCATTAGCAAACTATGTGTTAGATAGACATTTGCAACATTTATAAAAAGAAATGCATCATCAATGTTGTGCAAGTGGATCATATAACTCAACCGGAATAAACGCCGAAAATCAATATATATATATAAAAGTTGTTTATCGTTTACACATAATGTTCTGTAACCAAGACAAAAATTGGTCGGATGACCCAAGAACTCAAAAATGCTAGGGGGCACCCTAGCCTAGTGATGCTCATGATAGCACGTCATGGCCTGTGCAATCATGCGCAAGAGACGAGTCCATCTTCTAGGGACACCAGTAGTATGCCGCTGCAACTGTAAAGGTAACTCGTCGATCCGTACATCCGGAATACCAAGAGTAAGGCTCTCAACCTGTTCCTGCACAACTGTAAGGGTCTCGGCCACGTCAAGGTCGCAAAGAATAACCCTCCTAGCAGGCTCCCCTGCTGGGGCAGCGATTGGCGCTCTCGGGCGAACTGCTGGACGAACAGGACCAACATATGCATGCACACAAGAGTTTGATTAAAGTCTTGACAGAGTAAAGCACAGAAACATTATGAATAAAAACAGTAAACAGTGATATGGTCAAAGATTTTACCAATAGCACCCCACTGTTCACCATCCGGTAGTCCCAAATCCGGATCGCCTCGGAAATCCATGCCAACATATGGATACTCGGAATAGACCTGTCACACGGAAAGAGTCGACGGTGCAGACACAACCGACCTCCCTAGAAGCCTAAGACTTTCTAGTGACAAACAAGACAAATGAGAGCAATCCTTCTCTAAATATGCATTATAATACGAGAAATCAAGTGTTTCGATCTTACCTGTAACCCAACGCTGTTGTAGTAGTCCAGCTTCGTTGATCCGGATGAGCTCCTCCTTCTCTTCGAAACCTGCATTCACCAACAGTCACACAATTAAATAGCACCTGAATATCACATAAAATAAAACATATTTAACATATAGACCAAGGAGTATATGAAACAACTCATAAATAACAAATTGTTGAGAAGAATGGACTAATTTGTATTAAAGGTAACAAAAGGAACCATTACAACCTGAGCCTTGGTGTTGCGCAAGTTCCTCCTAGGGTCCACAAGAGTTCTCCTTTACTCTGATCAGCTCACCCACCTCCCAATGGAAACAAGTAAAGATGGTAATCTCTCCTCACAAGTTTTCACAAGGAAGTCCTAATTCCAGCAGCATCTACCCTTAGGAATGTTCAGCTTTCAACCTCCCCTCCCTCTGGCCTAATGCATGTATTTATAGTGCTGTAGAAGAAGTTAATCAGGTCCACCATCAATGGGATAAGCCCCTCTTTTGGGTGGGTTAGCTCCCCTCTTGATGGGATAAGTTCCTCTTCTATAGGGATACATGAACCATCTGGAGGCGCTTCATACACGTCAAACAAGCTTCTAGAATGCTCTAGAAATGACCACAAGTAACTTTTTTAAGATGAAACTTGCGCCTTTTGACCTTTACACGAGTACGCACCCATCCCTTTACATACAGAGTGTACAAGTACGCAGGTATTGTGAACTTGGGTTGCGTATACGCAGGTAAGGCTGAGAGAAACTGCGTACCAGAGATAACTTGACTTTAAATGACTTTTCTCTCTTTATTTGAGTTTGACATGGAAGGCAGAGGCATGAGACTTGCCAAGGAGGATAGTATGACAGTGGATGGAGCCATACTAACTGTAAATAGTCATGGTGACATTTTTTAGTGTAACAGATTGCCCCCTAAAGTGCGAAGCCTGTAGTAGATTAGGGTTTTATATGATCTAGGAAGGGTGAAGTACTTTATCATTTCAAGGAGTATCTTGCGGAGAGCCTGGTCAGAACCTGCAAATATTCAACACAAAATACATATATAAGATGATATCATCGCTGAGGTAGGCATTCCCATACTCAGATTGAAAACTTTAACTAATAATCTAACTACTGCTCTGATACAGGAATGATTTTGCAGTACATCATAATTATAGACTTTTGTAGACACAGTATGGACGCAGCCATCTGTTTATGATTAGTCTACTATATAATGAATACAAAACTCCTCGCAGCCTGGATGGTGGAAACTAGATCCAGGGTCTTCATTTCTACTTCCCGAATTGGTACGATTCTATCCATGTGAATAAATGAGTCGATGTCGAACATGGTAGAAACCACTTGATTACCAATTGATGATGTAAACTGTTAACAAGTGTGAGAGAGACCACCAGTGATGTCAATGGTTCTCAAAGTACCCAATACAATCCATGAAATGTGAATGAATGGGTTGATGTCGAACACATCACGGAGTCCTTTGATCGAAAGTCAATGATGTAAACTGTCGTCAAAGGCGAGAAACCTGCCATTGATGCATGCATACTTCAAGGTACTGACGATCTCTAAGTCATCTTTCTAGATAATGTGTTGATGTCGATAGAAAGCGACTCGTTGCAGGCAAGCCTACAACACGAAATCATTGTTCAAGTTGAAGAAATGTTGCTGTAAGGACTGACTCAGGGATGGTCAAAATGGATGACAAGTATTTTGCATATGAATGGTTTATTTGCAGAAACCTCTTGAACACATAACGACACGACAGATGGCTTGGGGACGATTGACCCAAAGTTAATACCCAGAAACAGTTGAAGTCTTTCAAAGTGGTTTGATCAACTTTAAGGCAAAGGATTTCCCAACCCAGGTGAATGAAAAGTGTCGTGTTCAAGAGCGGTAATAAGGTTCTTCTATAACAAAGGATAACAAATAGGTTCATTCTTCTCTCTTTTCCCCCACCATTTCTGGCAAGTACCTCTTTATTTTTTACAAGCTTGAGGAGGATAACATATGCTTGATTATAAGCTCATCCTTCGGATGAGTCCAACTTAGTTTAGATTCGGACCCTAAGAAGGAGTGGTCCGTTCCTGTTTGTAATCGAACAGGTCCTTTACTGTGAAATTTTAACGAGTCCAGTATAGGAGAAACTCGGCGTTTTTTCAATTTTAGAGAGTCTGAAAAGAAAAACTAAAGAAGACTCCAAGGTGAACTTTTTCGTAAATTTGTGTCTCCCAAGCCCGAAAAAGTATAAAATAATACCTGAGAGAACCGCTTGATCTTGCGACCAAGGAGTACTTTCATGTTTAGTGCCGTTGACCTGAAAAGTAAAAAGCGATCAAGGACACGTCGTTTTATTTCCAATATCGAGTTTGAAACGACAAAAACCCGGCAATCTTTTCGTGTTTTTACGGTCAGAAAATGGCTATAAGAGGACCGTCTTTTAATTCCATTTTAACGAGTGTAAAAGAAACGCTTGGCAATCTTTTCATGTTTTAGGAGTCAGAAAAGGGCTTAAAAGATGACTCTGACGTGAAAAATGATAATTTACCCTAAAGTCCCTTTGTCCTGCACAAAAACAACACATTACTGATACCTATTTAAGATGGGCAAAAATACATTGAAAAATATCCTTTCATGGTGAAAAATAAACAAACTTAGCATTCATTCATCCAAAAAACCTATAAAAAGACCTTTTACCATGTCATTTTTACCATTTCACTGTTGAGGTTGAGAAAAGGGCTTTTGACAAGAAACTTCCTGTGGACATTGCGGAGAATCCGACCGCCAGAATCGAACGCCGTCTCATCAGGTATTCTACAACATCCTTCTCTTGCTTTCCATCCGTTTAAAATTCATTTTTAGGTTTTCATTTGATTTTTTGGAGGTCTTGGGGTTTCAAGATGCGCCCTTCGGGGTACGCAGGTCATGCACTGCTGACCTACGTACCCCGATATTTTCTCAATGGGGAAAATACTGGGCGTACGCACCCGGCCTTAAGGGCAGCTGCGTCCGGATGCTCTGTTCCTAAAGGCCGGGGTGCGTACCCCGCAAAACGCATTTTGACATCCTCATTTCTCCAAAATGGACCAAAAATTTCAAATTTTATGGACTCTAACAGATGTTTTATGATGTGCAGGGTGCACACCATGCTTGATTGGCGTGAAAGAGAACATGAGGACGTTGATTTGGCCGCAATAGGTCATCAACCTTCTATTGACGCGTTAAAGGCATGCGGTCTCTACAAGTACTGGGCCATACCTGGCATGAGGGCCCAGGTGCCATTCCTTGAGTGGCTGGTTGAAAGGTGGAACATTCAGGATCAGTGTTTCTACATCGGAGAGCACCAGCTCGAGATAGAGCCCTCCGACATATATTTTTTCACTGGCTTGCCTAACAGGGGCGAGCAACTCTCTCTATTCGGGACTAGGCCGGGTGGCCAATCCCTTACCAGTCTCCGGCTAGAGTGGTGCAACAATCAAAACCAGGAGAAGGGGATAGAAATCAAATACATATCCCGACCTGAACTTATAGTGATAGCCTTTACTGTTACCAGACTTTGCGGCGTGGCCACTTTGCACCATGCCACCGGGTCCCAAATGTGGATGGCTATAGATTGCTTCCAAGGCACCATTTTCAACTGGTGCGATGCTGTGTTGGCCAATATGAAGGGCCAACTGACTAGGGCAAAGACCGGACGATTGAAGACCTTTGGATATGGGCCTTTGGTTGTGAGCTTTGCCCTAGAGAGAGTTCCAATGCTGATCCCCCAGCATCTTACTGTTCCAGTTGGGTCTCCTCGGGAGCCTAACTTGACGAGATGGGTTGCGGTGATGGCCTGGCATCCTGATGAGGGAGCAGCAGTTGTTCGATTTTTTGACGGTTACTTTCACTGGTTGGAAAACCAGGTCTTTGCGATTCAGGATTTTCCTTATGCCGGAATGGATTTTCGGAACGATCCAGACATGGTTCTTCCACAGGGAGAATAATGGGATGATAGAGGTACTTTCATTTTTCACAAGTTTTTAAATTATCTATTTTTTTGTTTTTTATATATATCGTCTCAAACTGACAGGAAAATGTTTCAAAATGCAGATGTAGGTCCACGACGTCCGGCCAATCTCCGGGCTTTTGAGAGGAGACAGCCAGTTGCACCGGCACCGGCCCCATAGGACGCGGCTGCAGAGACACTAGCTGAGTTGGAGCAGGATCTAGAGCGTCTGACGGCGGGTATACCAGAGACGACTATAGATGATATTCCTATCAGATTGCAGCGCTATGTAGTCGCAGTCCTGGGACCCTTTAGGAGTTTTTTGTGTAGAGTAGCCCATGCAGTGGTGTCATATAGAGAGCATCACCAGTGATTGGCTAGTCACTTTGTAGACACATGTGACATTTTGGTTTTTTGTACTTATCATTTTTGCCGATCATAAGGTGTTTTTCAACCTATGATCGAAGACGATGTATATTTTTTGACACACTCCTATCTATATATATATCATTATTACCAGCTTATTTTGTTAAACATGTGTGATGAAATGTTTATAAATTTACATTTATGATTGTTACAAATGTCTATTTAACATTCGAGATGCCATTGCATCTGCTAATGTGTTTAAATACCTTGGAATATGCTGATATTCAATGTAATCAAATTCACGTTCCAAGAGACGCACTCTCAAAAACAATCTTAATAACACTGGATTTCTAATGGCATAGACTCTATTAAGCTGTAATACAACGAGTTCAGAATCTAACCTCACTATCAAACTCCGAATCCCAAATGAAATAGATTCAGATAATAACTCAATCACTGCACTGTATTCTGCAATGTTGTTTGTTGTTTGACCGAGGCTCACCCCATGCATAGAAACTAACTCGTCAGAGGGCGAGTAAATAACCCAAGATGCGGAAGAGATATTCCATGTACTACGACAAGCACCATCATCAAATCCAATGTACGTTTGGAGAGGCGTCGACATCTGCAATATCAAGAGTAAAATCAAGATAAGCCAAAATAACGACGAAAACACACTTTCTAAACTAAGCACACTGCCCAAACTAAGCACACAGTCTAAACTAAGCACACATAGCAGCTAGAAAGAGAAAACTATCCTAACTAAAATCTCCATACCCATCACTTAAGCATAATACCTCTTTAGGTAAAGGCCATTTCTGGGTTTACCCAAAGAGTCCCCGTCAAAGTCTACCAGCTCATAGGCCCCTTTTGCTAGCTTTCCCTTGACAATGTAGGGCCCATGCCACATAGGAACGAATTTTCCAGCACCTAACTTATCATTAGCTTGATCATACAACAACACTAGGTCTCCTTCCGAAAAATTTCGAGGGGTCACATTCCGGTCATACTTAGCTAAATTAGATGAGACTCGACATGAAGCTGCCTTAGCAATTGAGACTCATGCTAAACGAGTTTGTTGCGCAAGTTCCTCCTAGGGTCCATAAGGGTTCTCCTTTACTCTGATCAGCTCACCCACCTCCCAATGGAAACAAGTAAAGATGGTAATCTCTCCTCACAAGCTTTCAACCTACCCTCCCTCTGGCCTAATGCATGTATTTATAGTGCTGTAGAAGAAGTTAATCAGGTCCACCATCAATGGGATAAGCCCCTCTTTTGGGTGGGTTAGCTCCCCTCTTGATGGGATAAGTTCCTCTTCTATAGGGATACATGAACCATCTGGAGGCGCTTCATACACGTCAAACAAGCTTCTAGAATGCTCTAGAAATGACCACAAGTAACTTTTTTAAGATGAAACTTGGCCTTTTGACCTTTACACGAGTACGCACCCATCCCTTTACATACAAAGCGTACAAGTACGCAGGTATTGTGAACTTGGGTTGCATATACGCAGGTAAGGCTGAGAGAAACTGCGTACCAGAGATAACTTGACTTTAAATGACTTTTCTCTCTTTCTTTGAGTTTGACATGGAAGGCAGAGGCATGAGACTTGCCAAGGAGGATAGTATGACAGTGGATGGAGCCATATTAATTGCAAATAGTCATGGTGACATTTTTTAGTGTAACAAGACCATCTCCTGACGCTCGAACCACCTGAAGAAGATATCAGTGAAAGAAATATGAGATTGACCAGCATGCCTAGACATGTGATCAACCCATCTCTGCATGCGTGGCTCGGTAGGAGAAGGCAAGTCAAGCGCAATATACTGAGGCTGTATCAGTGGTATCTTCTCCAAGGCAAAGGCAGTCAAGATAGAACCAAATCCAAAGTTCTTCAGCGTACCGTCCTTTACCTTGGTCAATTGACTTTTCATCTGGATAAGTACTGCATCACACCAGTTGAAGACTTTCGGTTGGAGACACTCCAAGGCGTGCTGCACATAAGATCTGTTGGCAACATGAAGAGATGCGCTACCGGCCATCCTACCAATAGTATACAGAATGGACCTGAGAGACCTGTCAGTAATCTCACGGATAACGACCTTGCCGTCTCTGTTCGGCTGAGATCCTTCCCTGCAATACTGGTGGACATAATCTCTCACGGAGTCATTCCCTCGGGCCGAACCTGACAAAGAAATGGGGGCACCCCGCCTTGACAATCCAGTCAAGAAGTAAATGTCTACTATGGTCAAGGGGATGGATTTGCCCCTAATCTAGAATACTTGGTTGATAGGATCCCAAGCATCAAGCATATACTGCAGTAAGGAGATCTGTGCTCTCATACTAGAGATACGGAAGAACTTCAACAGGGCACAGTTCCGCAGCGCGTTCACCGTGATGGGATCATGGAGGGCAATCATGTCCTCTTCTTCATGTCCTCGTTCTCGCCATGTAAGGGTCATTTTGCTCAAAGGTCCTTGCAAAACAAATAAGAGAAAGAGTAAGATCCTGGATTTGATGAGAAACTGGCAAAATTCTCATCAAAAACTGTGGACCAAAACCAGTTTTTTGTGCCCAACGCAGTTAGCCAGTGTTCCACCTACGTTGAAGGTCAAACTTCCTTAAGGCAGCTTGACATTCAGCGTAGGTTTCGAGTGAACCAGCTGCGCTGATGGCAGAGCACCCTAACAAAACCCCAGGTGCTCATGGAGACAGGAAAACAGGCACAGAATGGAAAAAGGAAACCATGAAAAGAAAGAGCTAGAGTTTAGCTCGTACCTGGTCCAGACGGCGCCGAGAATTGTCCACAGAATCTCCCGAAATCAGCTGGTGAAAATCAAGGGGGAAGAGGCACCTCCAAAGCTCCAACAAACCAAGTTCAAATGAAATGGTAAAATGAGAGGTAAAAACACTTTTTAATTGCTTTTTACGTAGTTCAAAGCGAAATATTAGGGTTTTAATCTCATTTTCAAACAAATGTTATTCATTTCTAACTAAGTTTGATGCAGCAATTGAGAATTCAGTACTATCTTTGAAAAGGGCAAAGCTAGTTATGGTAAAAAATCAAAATTTGACCATATAAACGAGCAGTTTTAGCACACAGTTCATGCTCGTTAAAAAATAAACGCAAGATCCGAGGAGTTTTAGCGCATAGTTCATGCTCGTTAAAAATAAACATAAGATTGAGCAGTGTTTTTCCGCGTTCAAGCTCGTTAAAAAACGAACTATCTTCCAGTAAATAACCACTGTGAATGTAGCCTTATCTGCCATTAAAGCCTTAGTCGTGTTTGCACCATCACCTCCACTTTTCATTTGGCTGATCATTCACCTCCATATGATTGTTTACCCATTTTGAGGAACAGCTGTGAAGAGTGATTTCACCTAGCCATCCTTGTGACACTGCCGTGATTGGAAAATTCCAACCTGTACCTGGAATCAGCTGCTAACCCTGTTTATCACTCGTTCCTCAAAAGACGAGTCTTCTTTAAGCTCTTTTCAATTGACTCGTAAAATATGAAAAGATTGCCGAGTCTTGGCCTTCCAGCTCGTTAAAGCGACAGGAAGTGCTATCCCTCCTCTAGATTTTAATCTTTTTGGACCTGAGGGATTATTGCACAAAAAGATCGAGCGCTTGTTTTGTTCGGCTCGTTAAAACTATCGAAAACTCATCCCTTCTGTATTGTTTTATACTTTTTCGGACTAAAGGGATTAGATGACGAAAAAGGACTTTCAGAGTTAACTTTATGTACCTTTTCAGACTCTCTAAAAATGAAAAGGACCGAGTTATCTTTGTCGTTAGACTCGTTAAAATCACTAAATAGCGACAAACTTGTCTTTAAGACGAGAGCGAGTTTCACTATCGCTAGGCTCGTTAAAACATAGCGATGGGCTTGCCCAAAGGGCAGGTTATAGAACAAGCATATGTTATCCTCCTGAAGCTTGACAAAAATAAAGAGGTACTGGTCAGCAATGACTGGGGAAAAATTGGGAGAAACTAATGAAAACTTTGATGGTAGCAAGTCGCTCTTGAACAAGACACTTTTCCTCCATACCACAATCGGTTTGGGTTGTTTCATTCACCGGTCACATCACCATGGTCTCGCCATACCATCCATATTTGGGGTAATGCTACCGATCCATCGCATCAGTGTTGCCACATGTTCAAGAGAAGTCGTTCAGAAAGAGTCAACCGTGTCCCATCCACTGCCATACATTATCCTTCATCCATTCATGACCGCCACCCTGAATCATATGTCACAGATCGTTTTCACCTCCATCAAAATCATTAGCTCCATTCCGTGTCATTGATGTGGGATTCATTAAGGCCCTCCTTTGACGGATCGCTTCTTTTTTACTTCAGCTCATTATCCAAGAAGTTGATCTAGGAAGAACCCCTTACGTACTTTGAAGCTTGCATGCCTCAATGGCAAGTTTCTCACTTCCGGCGACAGGTATACATCAATGACCTTCGACCGAAAGATTTTGCGTGGTGTTCAATGCCAAGTCCTTTATTCACACCACGTGAATTGTACTGCAGTACCTTGAGGGTCATTATCATTATCGGTGATTCCTCTCGCGCTTGTTAACGGTTTACCTCATTGACCGGTAATCAAGCGATGTCTTTCCATGTTCGACTTCAGAACAATTCTCACATGGATCGACTTATACTTAGAGTGAAGATCGATCAAGTTTGAAGACCCCGGATCTAGTTTCATCCATCCAGGCTGCGATATATATTCAGGAAAGATAAAGACATTTGACATGTACATCATTGCAGCAGATGATCATCCTACTCAAAGGATGATAATTTCACCAAAATTATCAGTCTACCATCAGACGATTGTCTGTTCTATGTACAAAAAAATGAATTTATAAAGCTGAGCATGGGAATGCCCGCCTCAGCTAGATCATGAAAGCAGTATGAAAAATAATGTATTGTATTGTATCTTATTACAAGTCTCCTCCCAGCATTGGATGAACTTTGGACCCTCCTGGATAAAGCATTTCACCCGATAAACGGCCTCATACTTTAGGGGGCAATTGTTATAGACATTTTTGTGCCTTACAGCATTGAGCATAAAATGTCCATAATCTAAGGGATCCAAATTCCCTAAACATGTTGTTCCTACCCCTAGAGGAACAAGGCTAACAAACCACAACAATTCACAGAAGTTCTCCACCAGAAACTGCTCAAAACAAGTCAATTCAGGATCATGTCAATGGCTCCACTGGCTGTCTGCGCTGAATGTCAATGGCTACACTGGCTACCTGTGCTGAATGTCAAAGCCAACACTGGCTACCTACGCTGAGTGAGAGTGGACATGTGGCAAGCTCATTTCTCAAGGTGTCAAAACTCAGAAAGCTTCCAAAATGACACTTGCCTCAGGGAATTCGACTGGTGATGAGTAAGAGGTTCCAAATCTCCAAGTGGAAGCAAGAACCTCCAAGTGGAATCAAGAACTGACAGAGGGAGAGGACACTAGTCAGATCTCAAGCTGACTCATCCTCTCTCCAAACATCTATATATGGATATCTCCTCCATGAGATCTAGAGGCTGGAATTTTGTTATTGCAAAGAATTGTTGTTGGTTTGAGATTGGAATCATTGGGTGCTTAATGCTTTGAAGGGAGGTGAAGATAGGAATTCCATTCTGCTGGGAAGGAGATGCTGGATTGGAGCCCTCTGGGTTGTATCTCTTCCTGAACCTTGTTATTCATCAATAAAGCTATCTTGGTTTCTCCTATATACTAATGTATCTTTGATGTATGATTGCATTAGTATGTTTAGTTTACTTCTAATCCTGAACTAGTTATGATTATGAATCTATGTCTTTGTGTAGTATTCTTCTCTTGTGATCTTGCAGAGACCTGTTGAAGCTGGGCGAGCAAGAAGGCAAGTAGCTGTGAACTCCCAAAGAGAAGAGAAACCGGATCGAGGGACAAATGGAAGACACCAGTTAGTCCATCCATCTCTCTTCATTCTTAATTCATAAAGGAAGAATACTAGAATAGTTGTCTCTGTTTGTTGCTAAGGCACTGTCACACCTTAGGTGGATAGGATCGTCCTGCATAGGCATTTTTCCCCACTGCAATAGAGGAAATTGTAGAAGACCCGCAAGCAAGTACTCCAACACATTTTGGAGTAGCATTAAGACTGCAATGATAGGATCAAATCCACTGCAATGATGTACGTGCCAAATGTCTTTATCTTTCCTGAATATATATTGCAGCCCGGATGGATGAAACTAGATCCGGGGTCTTCGAACTCGTTCGATCTTCACTCTATGTACAAGTCGATCCATGTGAGAATTGTTCTGAAGTCGAACATGGAAAGACATCGCTTGATTACCGGTCAATGAGGTAAACCGTTAACAAGCGCGAGAGGAATCACCGATAATGATAATGACCCTCAAGGTATTGAAGTACAATTCGCGTGGTGTGAATAAAGGACTTGGCGTTGAACACAACGCAAAATCTTTCGGTCGAAGGTCATTGATGTATACCTGTCGCCGGAAGTGAGAAACTTGCCATTGAGTCATGCAAGCTTCAAAGTACTGAAGGGGTTGTTCCTAGATCAACTTCTTGGATAATGAGCTGAAGTCGACAAGAAGCGATCCGTCAAAGGAGGGCCTTAATGAATCCCACATCAATGACATGGAACGGAGCTAATGATTTTGATGGATTCGTATTCATAACTAATTCAGGATTAGAAGTAAACTAAACATACTAATGCAATCATACATCAAAGATACATCAGTATATAGGAGAAACCAAGATAGCTTTATTGATGAATAACAAGGTTCAGGAAGAGATACAACCCAGAGGGCTCCAATCCAGCATCTCCTTCCTAGCAAAATGGAATTCCTATCTTCACCTCCCTTCAAAGCATTAAGCACCCAATGATTCCAGTCTCAAACCAGCAACAATTCTTTACAAAATTCCAGCCTCTAGATCTCATGGAGGAGAGATCCATATATAGATGTTTGGAGAGAGGATGAGTCAGCTTGAGATCTAACTAGTGTCCTCTCCCTCTATCAGTTCTTGATTCCACTTGGAGGTTCTTGCTTCCACTTGGAGATTTGGAACCTCTTACTCATCATAGTCGAATTCCCTGAGGCCAGTGTCATTTTGGAAGCTTCCTGGGTTTTGACACCTTGAGAAATGAGCTTGCCACATGTCCACTCTCGCTCAGCGCAGGTAGCCAGTGTTGGCTTTGACATTCAGTGCAGGTAGCCAGTGTTGGCTTTGACATTCAGCGCAGACAGCCAGTGGAGCCATTGACATGATCCTGAATTGACTTGTTTTTGAGCAGTTTCAGGTGGAGAACTTCTGTGAATTGCTATGGTTTGTTAGCCTTGTTCCTCTAGGGGTAGGAACAACATGTTTAGGGACTTTGGATCCCTTAGATTATGCACATTTCATGCTCAATGTTGTAAGGCACAAAAATATCTATAACAGTTGCCCCCTAAAGTATGAGGCCGTTTATCGGGTGAGGAGGGTCCGAAGTTCATCCAATGCTGGGAGGAGACCTGTAATAAGATACAATACAATACATTATTTTTCATATTGCTTTCATGATCTAGCAGAGGCGGGCATTCCCATGCTCAGCTTTATAAATTCATTTTTCTGTACATAGAACAGACAATCGTCTGATGGTAGACTGATAATTTTGATGAAATTATCATCCTTTGAGTAGGATGATTATCTACTGCAATGATGTACATGTCAAATGTCTTTATCTTTCCTGAATATATATCACAACCCGGATGGATGAAACTAGATCCAGGGTCTTCAAACTCGTTTGATCTTCACTCTAAGTACAATTCGATCCATGTGAGAATTGTTCTGAAGTCGAACATGGAAAGACATCGCTTGATTACCGGTCAATGAGGTAAACCGTTAACAAGCGCGAGAGGAATCACTGATAATGATAATGACCCTCAAGGTACTGTAGTACAATTCACGTGGTGTGAATAAAGGACTTGGTGTCGAACACCACGCAAAATCTTTCGGTCGAAGGTCATTGATGTATACCTATCGCCGGAAGTGAGAAACTTGCCATTGAGGCATGCAAGCTTCAAAGTACTGAAGGGGTTGTTCCTAGATCAGCTTCTTGGATAATGAGCTGATGTCAACAAGAAGCGATCCGTCAAAGGAGGGCCTTAATGAATCCCACATCAATGACACGGAATGGAGCTAATGATTTTGATGGAGGTGAAAACGATCTGTGACATATAATTCAGGGTGGCGGTCATGAAAGGATGAAGGATAATGTATGGCAGTGGACGGGACATGGTTGACTTTTCTGAACGACTTCTCTTGAACATATGGCGACACTGATGCGATGGATTGGTAGCATTACCCCAGATATGGATGGTATGGCGAGACCATGGTGATGTGACCGGTGAATGAAACAACCCAACCCGATTGTGGTACGGAGGAAAAGTGTCATGTTCAAGAGCGACTTGCTACCATCAAAGTTTTCTTTAGTTTCTCCCAATTTTTCCCTAGTCATTGCTGACCAGTACCTCTTTATTTTTGTCAAGCTTGAGGAGGATAACATATGCTTGTTCTATAACCTGCCCTTCGGGCAAGCCCATCGCTATGTTTTAACGAGCCTAGCGATAGTGAAACTCGTTCTCGTCTAAAGACAAGTTTGTCGCTATTTAATGATTTTAACGAGTCCAACGACAAAGACAACTCGGTCCCTTTTCATTTTTAGAGAGTCTGAAGAGGTACGTAAAGATAACTCCAAAAGTCCTTTTTCGTCATCTAATCCCTTAAGTCCGAAAAAGTATAAAACAATACAGAAGGGATGAATTTTGGATAGTTTTAACAAGCCGAACAAAACAAGCGCTCGATCTTTTTGTGCAATAATCCCTCAAGTCCAAAAAGATTAAAATCTAGAGGAGGGATAGCACTTCCAGTCGCTTTAACGAGCTGGAAGGCCAAAACTCGGCAATATTTTCATATTTTACGAGTCAGATGAAAAGAGCTTAAAGAAGACTCGTCTTTTGAGGAACGAGTGATAAAAAGGGTTAGCAGCTGATTCCAGGTACAGGTTGGAATTTTCCAATCATGGCAGTGTCACAAGGATGGCTAGTGTAATCACTCTTCACAACTGTTCCTCAAAATGGGTAAACAATCAAATGGAGGTGAATGATCGGCCAATGGAAAAGTGGAGGTGATGGTGCAAACACGACCAAGGCTTTAATGGCTAATAATTTACATTCGCAGTGGTTATTTACCGGGTAGTTCATTTTTTAACGAGCTTAAACGCGGAAAAACACTGCTCAATCTTATGTTTATTTTTTAACGAGCATGAACTATGCGCTAAAACTGCTCGGATCTTGCGTTTATTTTTTAATGAGCATGAACTGTGTGCTAAAACTGCTCGAAGCTTAAGTTTGCATGCCCCCAGCATAATAACGCAAATCGAGGTGCATGCCCCCCAAGCTTCATTGCATTCAACTCGGTGGTTGGAATGAAGGTTTACCTTTGAGATTTGAAAAGGGGATTTGTTTCATTTTTTAACGAGGTTGACACAATAAAAGAACTATCCTCATGACTCCTTGTTTCATTTTTTAACGAGGTCGACACAAGATAAGAACTATCCTTGGAACCCACTGTATTTACAGTATTTGATAGAAAATCGAAAACTGAAGGATGATAAAGGTCATCTTGAGTATCTTCTCCACAATCCGGGAGAAGGGAACGATGGTGGGAATCATTCCATGGTGCTCTGTCAATTATCATTGATTGGACAATTCCTTTGTCGGTTCCATGCACTCGCGACCAAGGATCTGAAGGGGTACCATATTCTCTAGACCTATCTATCCAAATTCTTGATAAGCGTTGATTTGGGTTTGCCCTCCAAGCCAAGAAAATGGATTGCTACAATATTTCTATTATGGCGATGATCCATGCTGACAAAATGTTTAGGAATCTTCCGAATCCATTAGATATAGAAGATTTCATATTGTAGGTTTCCACTGTGGCCACTTCCGCCAGATTACTTGGAGGCGGTAGGGCAAAAGTACCCATTAAGGCAGGGTCCTTCAGTAGGCCTACCCTGATATTTTGAAGCGAATGGTTGCTTCCATGGATCATGGGAATGCTTCCTGTAACTTGTGAACCATTAGGGAGGAAGTTTTGTTGGTCGACGACCGTAATCCCTCCTTGAAAAGGGAATGCGATCTTTCTAAAATAGGTCGACACTACAGCCGCCATGGCATATATCCATGGTCTTCCCAGTAGGATGTTGTAATCAAGATTCCCATCGATGACTTCAACATCTATTTCTACGGTTTTTCCCTCTAGTTCAACCTTCAAGTTATTTAGGATACCGCACAGGGTATATGTCCTTCGGTCGAATGCTTTTAATGTCGTCAAAGATCGCGACAAGGTTGGAGATCCTAAAGTTTTCCAGCAACTCATCGAAATAATACATGTTGATGTCCCCTCATCAATAATTGTTCGGTGAACAGTTTTGTTGAGGGCTTTCACTTGAATAAGGAAAGCTAGTTGAGCTAGTAACTGAGGATCGTATCCTTTGTGGTCGAAGGATACAAGATTGGAATCCTTAGGATCAACCCCACCAATAGCCGATAACAAAGCCTACCTTTGGGATGGACAATTTTGTAGTACTTCAAGAGTCGACATAGAGGATGGCGATTGGGCCAAATCTTCCACTATGTTATAATGCTGTGCCGCTCTGGCGCGAGGATTAAATGTCGACTTGTGTACTACTCCCTTTGGTGGTTTTATTGTTAATTCAGGAATGATGGGCGGTACAACTTCTGTCGAAGTTGTTGTTGAACTACTTGGTTGATCTTTATCTTTGTCGTTCGACAGCTGCGGATTCCTGTAATCTTTGTTCCTTCTCGAAATCAAAGCATCATTTTGTTGCTTGGAGATCGACAACATTAGCACTTGCGACGGGGAAGCATTTCCACTATCAACCAGATTTTGACCTGGATTGGGAAACGGATCAGTTAACACAGCTGAGGTTTGCGAACTTTTGAAGAATCTTTTAAGCTCAGCTTTGTATGGACAATCGGTTGTCCAATGATCCTCGTCACATATCATGCATGGACTTTTTGGTTTCCCTTTCCGAGGAGGGTTTGAAGAAGTTTTTCCAGGAGATGACTCACCTTGTTTCTTCTTATTCCCTTTGTTTTGTTTCTTCTTGCTTCCTGGTTGATTGGTTTCTTTGCCTTTATCTGCTGATACGGCATTTACTTCCGAAGAAAGAATTTCTTCTTTTGCATTTTGATCTGAAGTCTTACGGGCTTTCTTAGATGAAGCCTTTGTCGATTCCACGTTTGCCGTGCCAATCACACCATCACCGGCATGAGAGTCACTATTTGATTTAGGAGGAGGAGGAATTGAGAATTCTGGTCTAGGGGCATCAGGTATTTGGTGGTAGAACGTGCCAGACTGAGTGTAAACTAAGTCTAGATATTGTGCACGAGCAATAACTTGCTCCTCCGTTACGACTCCCCCCTTGGCCACATCTTCTGTTATGGCAGGAAGCAATGACTTTATAAACCATTCAGCTAATAACTGATCGGGAACGTAAGTCTTCACCATCCTACAATGACGACGCCACTCATGTATATAATCGGATATATGAGTGGCCGTTGTCTGCTTGAAGTTGGTTAAGATTTCCATTCCCATTTGATACCTTATCGGTAATTGAAAATGGGTCAAGAAAGTCATGGCTAGGGAGCTGAAATTGTCGAACGAGGCTCTAGGTAATTCAATATACCATTTAGCCGCTGGACCCGTTAACGTCCTCTGAAAAAGGCGAAGCCTTATCGAATCATCGTTTAGGGTGTTTGATGAACACCACAAATGAAATGTCATCACGTGATTCGATGGGTCTTCGCCTGGATTTCCATTAAATTTAGGAATGTCTGATGGAAGTTTGTGAGGAATTGCTGGCCCCCAAGGGGCGTAAGCAATTGGATCATTCGTTAACCGGTGTAAATCGGGTAACTCTAAAGTTGCCACGAATGGTAACTACTGATTCAGGTTAGGCGAAGCATACCTAGGATATGATCGAATTGCCTGAACAGTTGGTCTTTGCATACCAGCATAATGTAATTGATGTTGGTATGACTGATATGGTTGGTGGACTTGACCACTATAAAGTGGTTGGTTTTGACCATTTTGAATGTACGGTTGTCCACTGTTTGCAAAGATCTACTGCTCAGAACCTTGGTACACTTGCTGGAACTGTGGTTGTTGGTATTGCACCAGCCACGGTTGTGAAGCCATGTTCTGCTGTGCTATACTAACCAGCGGACCAAGATGTGGGGTAATTGTATCCGTTTGGACCTGTGTTGCCCCACCAGTTGGCGATTGTGGTTGAGTCACAAGGTCAAGGGGATGTTGCATTACAACCTGAGAAATCTGAGGTTGACATACAACAGGCATCATTTGAACTTGTGACACTGTTACAATAGCTGGCGTTGTCGGGATGTTCAACATAGGTACACATTGTTGCATAGAA
The DNA here is from genome assembly GCA_031772625.1 of Pinus tabuliformis. Classification (NCBI taxonomy): domain Eukaryota; kingdom Viridiplantae; phylum Streptophyta; class Pinopsida; order Pinales; family Pinaceae; genus Pinus; species Pinus tabuliformis. Next base: position 823,397,766 of record CM062804.1, on the reverse strand, counting down.
TACACAACTCTTGGTTGCTGGGGTAGTATAGGTACCCAACCACTTGTCGTAACTCCAGTATAACCTGAATACTGTTGAGAACTCCCGTATGGATATCCTCCCGGAGGGGGAAATGAAAGGGCATACTGTCCCCCATACGGTGGTAATCTGAAACACAAGGGGATTGATTGCCCTTAGGGACTGGATGGCCCAAATTGACCTCCATAGGGATCAATTTGTCGAGTCTCAATATAAGAGTTGCCGGATATTATTCCGGAGGAACAAACTGGAACAGACCACACTGTCGAAATAGTCCCTGGGTGGACTCCTTCTAGCAGTTGTGAGCTAGTTGGGACAGATGGTACGCCGGCAAACATCGTCGGAGTGATGGCAGGGAGCTCTGCTGTCGCCGTGTCGTTCGACACAGTACTAGATGTTGATGGTTGTTCAGACATTTTGAGTCTATCCAATAGATTGCCTAGCGATTCTATAGGAACTTCCACTGGTGATAGACTAACTTCTGACGTAGAAGGAAATAGAGTGATCCCTACTCCAAAATGTGTTGGAGTACTTTCTTGCTGGTCTTCTACAATTTCCTCTATTGCAATCAGAAGACATATGGATAATTTGACGTGGAAGCTTCCAAAATGACACTTGCCTCAGAGAAGCAAGTATCATATAACGGCCACTCACATATCCGATCATATATGTTGCTCCTGAAGAAGAAGCAAGCAACAGAACTTAAAATGCCTATGAGATATAACCCACAGTTATATATTAGGAATTCCATTCTGCTGGGAAGGAGATGCTGGATTGGAGCCCTCTGGGTTGTATCTCTTCCTGAACCTTGTTATTCATCAATAAAGCTATCTTGGTTTCTCCTATATACTGATGTATCTTTGATGTATGATTGCATTAGTATGTTTAGTTTACTTCTAATCCTGAACTAGTTATGATTATGAATCTATGTCTTTGTGTAGTGTTCTTCTCTTGTGATCTTGCAGAGACCTGTTGAAGCTGGGCGAGCAAGAAGGCAAGTAGCTGTGAACTCCCAAAGAGAAGAGAAACCGGATCGAGGGACAAACAGAAGACACCGATTAGTCCATCCATCTCTCTTCATTCTTAATTCATAAAGGAATAATACTAGAATAGTTGTCTCTGTTTGTTGCTAAGGCACTGTCACACCTTAGGTGGATAGGATCGTCCTGCATAGGCATTTTTCCCCACAACAAATTGGTGAATAACTAGAGTTTCCAGAAATAGAGTGACCCCTATTCCAAAATGTGTTGGAGTACTTGCTTGACAGAGTGACCCCTATTCCAAAATGTGTTGGAGTACTTGCTTGACATTCAGCGGAGTCGCCAATTTGTTGTGGGGAAAAAGTCGCCAATTTGTTGTGGGGAAAAATGCCTATGCAAGACGATCCTATCCACCTAAGGTGTGACAGTGCCTTAGCAACAAACAGAGACAGCTATTCTAGTATTCTTCCTTTATGAATTAAGAATGAAGAGAGACAGATGGACTAACCGGTGTCTTCCGTTTGTCCCTCGATCCAGATCATCTTCTCTTTGGGAGTTCACAGCTACTTGTCTTCTCGCTCGCCCAGCTTCAACAGGTCTCTGCAAGATTACAAGAGAAGAACACTACACAAAGACATAGATTCATAATCATAACTAGTTTAGGATTAGAAGTAAACTAAACATACTAATGCAATCATACATCAAAGATACATCAGTATATAGGAGAAACCAAGATAGCTTTATTGATGAATAACAAGGTTCAGGAGGAGATACAACCCAGAGGGCTCCAATCCAGCATCTCCTTCCCAGCAAAATGGAATTCCTATCTTCACCTCCCTCCAAAGCATTAAGCACCCAATGATTCCAGTCTCAAACCAACAACAATTCTTTGCAATAACAAAATTCCAGCCTCTAGATCTCATGGAGGAGAGATCCATATATAGATGTTTGGAGAGAGGATGAGTCAGGTTGAGATCTGACTAGTGTCCTCTCCCTCTGTCAGTTCTTGATTCCACTTGGAGGTTCTTGCTTCCACTTGGAGATTTGGAACCCCTTACTCATCACCAGTCGAATTCCCTGAGGCAAGTGTCATTTTGGAAGCTTCCTGGGTTTTGACACCTTGAGAAATGAGCTTGCCACATGTCCACTCTCGCTCAACGCAGGTAGCCAGTGTTGGCTTTGACATTCAGCGCAGATAGCCAGTGGAGCCATTGACATGATCCTGAATTGACTTGTTTTTGAGCAGTTTCAGGTGGAGAACTTCTGTGAATTGCTGTGGTTTGTTAGCCTTGTTCCTCTAGGGGTAGGAACAACATGTTTAGGGACTTTGGATCCCTTAGATTATGGACATTTCATGCTCAATGTTGTAAGGCACAAAAATGTCTATAACAGTTGCCCCCTAAAGTATGAGGCCGTTTATCGGGTGAAATGCTTTATCCAGGAGGGTCCGAAGTTCATCCAATGCTGGGAGGAGACCTGTAATAAGATACAATACAATACATTATTTTTCATACTGCTTTCATGATCTAGCTGAGGAGGGCATTCCCATGCTCAGCTTTATAAATTCATTTTTCTGTACATAGAATAGACAATCGTCTGATGGTAGACTGATAATTTTGATGAAATTATCATCCTTTGAGTAGGATGATTATCTACTGCAATGATGTACATGTCAAATGTCTTTATCTTTCCTGAATATATATCGCACCCCGGATGGATGAAACTAGATCCGGGTTCTTCAAACTCGTTCGATCTTCACTCTAAGTACAAGTCGATCCATGTGAGAATTGTTCTGAAGTCGAACATGGAAAGACATCGCTTGATTACCGGTCAATGAGGTAAACCGTTAACAAGTGCGAGAGGAATCACCGATAATGATAATGACCCTCAAGGTACTGCAGTACAATTCAAGTGGTGTGAATAAAGGACTTAGCATCGAACACCACGCAAAATCTTTCGGTCGAAAGTCATTGATGTATACCTGTCGCCGGAAGTGAGAAACTTGCCATTGAGGCATGCAAGCTTCAAAGTACTGAAGGGGTTGTTCCTAGATCAACTTCTTGGATAATGAGCTGATGTCGACAAGAAGCGATTCGTCAAAGGAGGGCCTTAATGAATCCCACATCAATGACACGGAACGGAGCTAATGATTTTGATGGAGGTGAAAACGATCTGTGACATATGATTCAGGGTGGCGGTCATGATCGGATGAAGGATAATGTATGGCAGTGGATGGGACACGGTTGACTCTTTCTGAACGAATTCTCTTGAACATATGGCGACACTGATGCGATGGATCAGTAGCATTACCCCAATTATGGATGGTATGGCGAGACCATGGTGATGTGACCGGTGAATGAAACAACCCAACCCGATTGTGGTACGGAGGAAAAGTGTCATGTTCAAGAGCGACTTGCTACCATCAAAGTTTTCTTTAGTTTCTCCCAATTTTTCCCCAGTCATTGCTGACCAGTACCTCTTTATTGTTGTCATGCTTGAGGAGGATAACATATGCTTGTTCTATAACCTGCCCTTCGGGCAAGCCCATCGCTATGTTTTAACGAGCCTAGCGATAGTGAAACTCGTTCTCGTCTAAAGACAAGTTTGTCGCTATTTAGTGATTTTAACGAGTCTAACGACAAAGATAACTCGGTCCTTTTCATTTTTAGAGAGTCTGAAAAGGTACATAAAGTTAACTCCGAAAGTCCTTTTTCGTCATCTAATCCCTTTAGTCTGAAAAAGTATAAAACAATACAGAAGGGATGAGTTTTTGATAGTTTTAACGAGCCGAACAAAACAAGCACTCGATCTTTTTGTGCAATAATCCCTCAGTTCCAAAAAGATTAAAATCTAGAGGAGGGATAGCACTTCCTGTCCCTTTAACGAGCTGGAAGGCTAAGGACTCGGCAATCTTTTCATATTTTACGAGTCAGTTGAAAAGAGCTTAAAGAAGACTCGTCTTTTGAGGAACGAGTGATAAACAGGGTTAGCAGCTAATTCCAAGTACAGGTTGGAATTTTCCAATCACGGCAGTGTCACAAGGATGGCTAGGTGAAATCACTCTTCGCAGCTGTTCCTCAAAATGGGTAAACAATCATATGGAGGTGAACGATCGGCCAAATGAAAAGTGGAGGTGATGGTGCAAACACGACCAAGGCTTTAATGGCAGATAAGGTTATATTCATAGTGGTTATTTACCGGGAATTGGTTCATTTTTTATTTTAAAATGAGCTTAAACGCTGGTGGAAACACTTGCTCATTGCTTATGTTTATTTTTTAATGAGCATGAAGTCCGCGTTAAAACTGCTCGGATCTTGCGTTTATTTTTTAACGAGCATGAACTGTGTGCTAAAACTGCTCGATTATACCAGTCATATGATAAGAGTGTCTCATTGAGATTCTATTTTTTATGGAACTTCATCTCACGAAGCTTTGCCCCGGATCCTTTCGTTATGCAAGTTCAGAAACGACTAATCCTACGAGTTTAGAGGGTTAGAGGTCCTAAAAATTTAAAAAATAAATAGCCGCCCCTTGCTTGCACTCCAAAAGGTTTGCATGCCCCCAGGCATAAAGTACGATTTCAAGGTTACCTCTACTTCACCTCCGTCAAAACATTTGTCTTGCCGAGAGAGGCCTACCTCTTTCAGGTTACCCAAAGATTGTCTCGTTCGCGGAGCAAACAAGACACTTCTTCAGCGATGTCTACCAACGGTGAGCGACGACGCCCGCCGACTCACATAACTTTGACAAAAGAATCTTATTCTAGAAAAACCCCTCTTCCTAGATGGACGGGGTACGGACTAGTCATATTCTCCCGCGGAAACCTACCCTATACCCAAAGTTTCCCTGCCGAAGCAGACCAGGACGCATGCCCCCTGGGTTCCAGTCATATCCTCCCGGATTACTCGCGCTCATCAGGAGGACAGACCGTGGATTGAGACACTTCTTGTGTGAATAGACCATTTAGGGATGGTATATGACTATTTGCGATGCGTGATCCGGGGAATGAAAGTTGGTCCACGAGCTTGACCATTCTTCCTTCATGCAGAAAACAAATTACTCTAAAGAGTGAGGAGACGACGGCTCCCATGCAATATATATAGTCTCGTCCAAGGAGTAGGTTATAATCCAAGGGTCCTTGAACGACCATCACGTTCATTTGAACGGTCTTCCCTTTCAATGTTACGGGCACATTGGGGAGGATCCCTAAAGGTCGACTGGTTCCTTTATCAAAGCCTGATAGATTTCTCATTTCAGGCAAAAGCGCTGGCGAACCAAGTGCTTTCCAAGCAATAGAGGAAAGGATACTCACAGATGCCCCTTCATCAATGATAGTGCCCGCCATTACCATTCTGTATATTTGGACGATAATTCTGAATGGTATGCTAGCTGGCAAGTAGGGTCTACCTAGTTGGTTCCAGTCGAACGAGACAACTAGGTTGCTTGGCGGTGGGACCAAATAGATGGCTGGATATCGCTCTGATGAACTTCCTTCCCGCGATAAAGGAATGGGGGCATTGCCCCCTTGTTCATCAGAGTCAGTGTTGATGAAGAGAATTTGGACGGTGTCGTCTTTATTCTCCTCTGTGATGGTATCATTCGAAGATAGAGCCTCTGAAGGCAAAACCAGGTCAACTGCCATTTCAACCTTTAGACTTTCGTCAGGTATGGATTCAGATGGTTCATCTTCAATGACCGGCACTTTGGCTGACCACCTGAGCGGGCCAGCCGGGTTCTCAACTAGCGAAGGACTTGGCAGGAGTCTTTGATATCCAGGAGGAAGTTGCACTCGTAAAATCGGTTGATCTTCCAGAACTCTTTTTGCGTCGTCTAAGAAGGGACAACGGTGGATGGCATGGTCACCGTCACACAGTCTGCAGGGAAATTTAGCTTTCCCTCTTTGTCCTGTGGCTTCACTTCCACTAGTTGACGATGAGCAGTCAACATGGCTATCAGAGGTTGATGCTACCAAATTGTGCAAACGGGGAGACCAGTCCCTTAGTATCCGAGGGATGCAGGGACAATCTTTGTGGAAGTGGTCTCCCTTGCATATGAAGCATGGCGATTTAGGCCTTGCCAGTGCTGTGTGTGGATTTTTGTCAGACGACACTTGTTTGCCCCCAGTCGCCTTTGGCTCCTTCTTCTTCTCCTTCTTCTCCTTAGGAACTCGGTTTTTTGTTCTACCAATTCCGTCAAGCGAAGAGGAAGGAGGAGAGGAAGAATTATATGAAGTCGAAGGCTGGTGGGCAATTCTGGTCTGGTCTAACTGTTGACTCGACTGTTCAGGAATACTGGTGTTCTGAACGACATTGGTTGAAAAGAGCCAGACAGGCAGGCCAATCGTCAGTCCTGGAAGCGACAATGTGGCCATGTGGGGCACACCAACATCTCCCCAAGAGGAGAAGGGACTAGGATTTCCAACAAGGGGAATTCCTTGGTTGGTGGGCTCCATCTTTTCAACCTAAAGATCAACGTGGGAATAAAGGGTGATTGTTCCGTTTAAAATAAATTGTTAACGACGCTTTAGACACAAATTTCTTTTTCACTTTTAAAGAGTCGAGAAAAAGCTAAAGATGACTCTAGTCTCCTTCGATGTTTTAACGAGCCCGAAGTGACAAATGCTCGGATGGACTTTTTCTGTTATAGAGTCTGAAAAACGCCAAAAGGAACTGCTCTGGAGTTCTAGGTAGAGGGTGTGCCAAACTTTTCGCAAAACCGCAGAATACTTTTTAGGGTACGGGCGGTCGATCTTCCTGAATGCTGTGTTCAGTGCATTGCGATCAGTAGGGCGGCCGACACGGCTTCCTAGGGATAAAGGTTTTATGCCTATAGGGGTCTCCCAATATATACGCGATGGTACGTGGGAGCAAAATCCGTACTGGCGCTATCGTGCCTCAGGAGGAATCACCCACCTTCAACGAGATCGACAGTCACCAGGCTTAACGACGCCGGAACACGTCTCTAGCCTAGACCTCTATGTTGTGCGTTATGTTGCAAAGCGTTGTTAAGTTCATTCAGTTTATTTTAAGTTGATCTTTTTAGAAGTTTGCCTTTCTGGATCACCACGAGATGTATGATACAATTCCTAAATGCAGTCTAAAGATGATAAGCAAGCTTTATATCTTTTCAACTTTGAAAATCCTAGCTACTAAGGGAAAAGAAAGACACCATCTTTTCTCAAAGAGCAATCAGCACACTCTAATGCACTTTTTCCTAAATCAAGCATGCAAATTATCAAAATGCAAATGCACAATGCAGGTGTTTGTTTTCGCTTTCTTAGTATTTATGCCTACAAAGAAAGCTTTTTGTACAACTTTGAATTTGGTTTTAAATGACAAGTACAAACAAGTTTACTTTTTCGAAATCAGAAAGGGTAGAAGAGATTACAACACTTTACGACTTTCGAAATGAACACTTGTTTCGACACTTAAAAGAGACAAACTCAAACCAATAAGCAAAATCAAATGTATAATCAACTGTAAACAACCAATGAACTCTCTCCTAAGATCGCAATCGACAAATCTGAATCAAGGGCTACAGGATGATTACTTCACTCATGCAAAGGAAAACTGTAAATGACGCCACAAACACATAAAAACACTCACAGTATTTTTGTACAAAAGGAGGCAGAATTCAAGCAGAGAAAAGGAGTTATCAGATTGGTACCTATGCTGGTTACAGGCTGCAAAAAACAGAGATCAAAACAGGGCAACAGAGAGGAGAGAACCCCAGCTGCACAAGGCAAAACTGGTTCAGCGCAACCTCAACACTGGGGTTTTGACATTCAGCGCAGGTGGCCTTCACGGGACCTGCGTTGAAATGCAGAATCCCTTCACAGGGTTCGCGCTGAACGAGAAACGAGAGTTTCTCACTAGGTTCTGGGTCACAGATTGCTAATTAATCAACGGTTTCAGACCAAATCAAAACCACAAGCAAGGTACAATCAAAGGGATGCTTTGAGGGGGTACTAAGATATATCACAAAGGATCATCAAATCATTTGTGAGTCCATTGTTCAGATCATAGACAAATCCAGTGATTGGATCAAAGCAGCAACTGTCTACTTTGCATCTGAGAATAGCAGAAGCAGTTTGATTGTTGCTGTTGAGTCTATGAAACAAACAATGATAGAGACACAAATAAAATGACTAAACAAATCTCCCCAGTGGAGTCGCCAATTTGTTCTGGGGAAAAATGCCTATGCAGGACGATCCTATCCACCTAAGGTGTGACAGTGCCTTAGCAACAAACGGAAGACACCGGTTAGTCCATCCATCTCTCTTCATTCTTAATTCATAAAGGAAGAATACTAGAATAGCTGTCTCTGTCTGTTGCTAAGGCACTGTCACACCTTAGGTGGATAGGATCGTCCTGCATAGGCATTTTTCCGAAGCAAGAATTTCTTCTTTTGCATTTTGATCTGATGTCTTACGGGCTTTCTTAGATGAAGCCTTTGTCGATTTCACGTTTGCCATGCCAATCACACCATCGCCGGCATGAGAGTCACTATTTGATTTAGGAGGAGGAGGAATTGAGAATTCCAGTCTAGGGGCGTCAGGTATTTTGTCGTAGAGCGTGCCAGACTGAGTGTAAACTAAGTCTAGATATTGTGCACGAGCAATAACTTGCTCCTCCGTTACGACTCCCCCCTTGGCCACATCTTCCGTTATGGCAGGAAGTAACGACTTTATAAACCATTCAGCTAGTAGCTGATCGGGAACGTATGTTTTCACCATCCTACGACGACGACGCCACTCATGTATATGATCGGATATATGAGTGGCCATTGTCTGCTTGAAGTTGGTTAAGATTTCCGTTCCCGTTTCATGCCTTATCGGTAATTGAAAATGGGTTAAAGGATACATATGGATCTCAAAGATACATAAGAATATAGGAGAAACCCAGATAGCTTTATTGATGAAACTCCAGATAGCTTTATCCTTCAAGAGTTTGATCTTCCAGATCAAAATCTTGAAGGATCGCTATCCATTTTGAATATTTGGCCCCCAGCAACTGTCGCGACAGTATATAAGTCATGGGGTTGCAATCTGATAAAATGGTAGTTTTCCGAAAGAGGACATAATGTCGAAATCTTTGAATCGCTTGAATGGTAGGAACAACATGTTTAGGGACTTTGGATCCCTTAGATTATGGACATTTCATCCTCAATGCTGTAAGGCACAAAAATGTCTATAACAGTTGCCCCCTAAAGTATGAGGATGTTTATCGGGTGAAATGCTTTATCCCGGAGGATCCGAAGTTCATCCAATGCTGGGAGGAGACCTGTAATAAGATACAATACAATACATTATTTTTCATACTGCTTTCATGATCTAGCTGAGGCGGGCATTCCCATGCTCAGCTTTATAAATTCATTTCTTTGTACATAGAACAGACAATCGTCTGATGGTAGACTGATAATTTTGATGAAATTATCATCCTTTGAGTAGGATGATCATCTGCTGCAATGATGTACATGTCAAATGTCTTTATCTTTCCTGAATATATATCGCAGCCCGGATGGATGAAACTAGATCCGGGGTCTTCGAACTCGTTCGATCTTCACTCTAAGTACAAGTCGATCCATGCGAGAATTGTTGTGAAGTCGAACATGGAAAGACATCGCTTGATTACCGGTCAATGAGGTAAATCGTTAACAAGCGCGAGAGGAATCACCGATAATGATAATGACGCTCAAGGTATTGCAGTACAATTCATGTGGTGTGAATAAAGGACTTGGCATCGAACACCATGCAAAATCTTTCGGTCGAAGGTCATTGATGTATACCTGTCGCCGGAAGTGAGAAACTTGCCATTGAGGCATGCAAGCTTCAAAGTACTGAAGGGGTTGTTCCTAGATCAACTTCTTGGATAATGAGCTGAAGTCGACAAGAAGCGATCCGTCAAAGGAGGGCCTTAATGAATCCCACATCAATGACACGGAACAGAGCTAATGATTTTGATGGAGGTGAAAACGATCTGTGACATATGATTCAGGGTGGCGGTCATGAACGGATGAAGGATAATGTATGGCAGTGGATGGGACACGGTTGACTCTTTCTGAACGACTTCTCTTGAACATGTGGCGACATTGATGCGATGGATCGGTAGCATTACCCCAAATATGGATGGTATGGCGAGACCATGGTGATGTGACTGGTGAATGAAACAACCCAACCCGATTGTGGTACGGAGGAAAAGTGTCATGTTCAAGAGTGACTTGATACCATCAAAGTTTTCTTTAGTTTCTCCCAATTTTTCGCCAGTCATTGCTGACCAGTACCTCTTTATTTTTGTCAAGCTTGAGGAGGATAACATATGCTTGTTCTATAACCTGCCCTTCGGGCAAGCCCATCGCTATGTTTTAACGAGCCTAGCGATAGTGAAACTCGTTCTCGTCTAAAGACGAGTTTGTCGCTATTTAGTGATTTTAACGAGTCTAACGACAAAGATAAATCGGTCCTTTTCATTTTTAGAGAGTCTGAAAAGGTACATAAAGTTAACTCCGAAATTCCTTTTTCGTCATCTAATCCCTTTAGTCCGAAAAAGTGTAAAACAATACAGAAGGGATGAGTTTTCGATAGTTTTAACGAGCCGAACAAAACAAGCGCTCGATCTTTTTGTGCAATAATCCCTCAGGTCCAAAAAGATTAAAATCTAGAGGAGGGATAGCACTTCCTGTCGCTTTAACGAGCTGGAAGGCCAAGACTCGGCAATCTTTTCATATTTTACGAGTCAGTTGAAAAGAGCTTAAAGAAGACTCGTCTTTTGAGGAACGAGTGATAAACAGGGTTAGCAACTGATTCCAGGTACAGGTTGGAATTTTCCAATCACGGCAGTGTCACAAGGATGGCTAGGTGAAATCACTCTTCGCAGCTGTTCCTCAAAATGGGTAAACAATCATATGGAGGTGAACGATTGGCCAAATGAAAAGTGGAGGTGATGGTGCAAACACGACCAAGGCTTTAAAGGCAGATAAGGCTACATTCACAGTGGTTATTTACCAGAAGATAGTTCGTTTTTTAACGAGCTTGAACGCGGAAAAACACTGCTCAATATTATGTTTATTTTTTAACGAGCATGAACTATGCGCTAAAACTGCTCGGATCTTGCGTTTATTTTTTAACGAGCATGAACTGTGTGCTAAAACTGCTCGTTTATATGGTCAAATTTTGATTTTTTACCATAACTAGCTTTGCCCTTTTCAAAGATAGTACTGCATTCTCAATTGCTGCATCAAACTTAGTTAGAAATGAATAACATTTGTTTGAAAATGAGATTAAAACCCTAATATTTCGCTTTGAACTACGTAAAAAGAAATTAAAAAGTGTTTTTACCTCTCATTTTACCATTTCATTTGAACTTGGTTTGTTGGAGCTTTGGAGGTTGGTGAGCTCCAGTATTGTAGCAATAATGCTACAACTCCTGGGGCTTCCTGTCTCTTAATTTTATCAACCCGGTAGTTCGTACAAACTTGGAAGCGACGGTGCTGTATGCACAAGTACTAGCCCTTGTCGCAGCTGTCACTTGGTCAGCTGGCACAAGTCTGCTAGGGCTTAAGCCAACTTCTATAGGCTCACAGAAGAAGCTTTATCAATGATGGACGAAAGCTAACTCAAAGGAAGGCTACTCTACTTGACAAACTGAATCAAAAGCAATTTAAAGCATGTAAATCTATGAAACCCTAATTTAACTAGTCTATCCTCTATAATGCAAAGAATGTGGATGCAACTCTTATGAATGCTGTCATTACCTCTAACAAGTGTAAATGCATGGGTCTAAGCTACTTGCATCATGAGAAATGTGTTTTTGTGTTTTTCCTTTAGGTGTGTGGAATGAGTGTGAACTTGGCCTAATTAGGGTTTGATTGTGCAGGTGGGATGTAGAAGGAAAGAAAGTGTGGGACAGGTTGGGGAGGCTAGGAAAGGTCCCTAGGCATCCTTAGCACCCATCCACAAAGGTCCCTCACATTCAGAAGCTCGGCAATGAAGTGAGTGGCCTCCTATAGGAAGGCTGCAGGGGATCCTACAGGATACTCTGTTTTCTACAGGATGTCTACAAATGGCTACAGGATGTCCTACTATGAGTGGTTGGAGTGATGGAGGAGAAATGGAATGGTGTGGGAGGCTAAGGGAGATGGAGATGGACCTGATGATGTCTCAGGAAATGGAAAGTCAGACGAAGGAAGGGTGCATGCAATGGGTTGATGTTTTGGAAAGGTGGAATCAACGAGAGTGCAGGAGATGGAGCTGTACGTGAAATGAGAGAGTTGGAGGGCAAGTGAGTGAGATAGAAGGTGAATAGAACTTGCAGGTGGATGGAGAAAACGACGAAGGAAGTGGCTTGAGAAAGAGCAGTGTAAATGAAACAAATGACCAGTGCATCAAAACAAGAAATTCATTAACCTATTATGCCATGAAACCTATAAATCCGAAATGGAAAACAAGAAATGAAACTAATGCGTGAGAGTGCAGTATGGATCAATGTCGAGAATGTATGAATGGATCTTCAATACAAACGTTCATGTGGCAGCTTGCGTGGAGATGAAACGACTGCTGTTCTTTTTGGTGGCTGATCATGGTCTACACCCCAATCCCAAACAGTGAGATGGCAGTGAACCTTTACAACTTGTTTTTGTTGGAGCTCCAAGAGATTTATTCTACCAACCTATCAAACTTGAATACTGAAAGCAAAGCATCATACCAGTCCTATCTATGCTAATGAAAACAATTAAACTAACAAGCTGGAAATCCGAATTGCATAGGAAACTAAACAAACTCAAGTGCTGGAACTAATGGTAAATGCATTACGACACTGAGGAGGTCTATGGCTCTCAGGTTGGGCCCTAAGCTGAGAGCTATAGCTCCTTGAGAAAACTCAGAGCTAACTCAAAAGTGGCCTTCTTTATTCATAATCTGATAACATGCCAAATTGGCTTACAAAAGAGAACGAAACTTGAGCTGTGCTCCAAAATTACAATAGTAATACGAGAGTTTCAACAACCTAACCAAGGCTAAGGCCTCTATACTTATACAAAACGATGCTCCAACAAGTATCCATGATTCTAGGAGCTTGGCTGTTCAATCTATAGTTTAACTGTTGATCCTGTAGGATGATCATAAATGCTGTTTCCTGTAGAGCAGTTTTGAACTGCTGTTCCTGTAGAACAGATGGCCGTGTATTAAGCTCGAAGGGAGGATGGAGTGGGGCTCGGAGTTCTTGGTGAGGATCACGAGGAATGTCCCCCAAGACCGTGGACAACCTCTCCTTACGTCAGCAATGCCAACTCGTTGTCTCCTTGCCACCTTTTCGTTGTCTTTTGCTCCCTTTTAATGCCAAAACCTGGAATCACAATGCATTAGCTACGTAGATAAAGTGCCTATCCTTTCTCCTACAAACAACATGAATAAACTAAGAAGTGTATCCATAAACAATAAAAATGAATGGTTTGAGCAAGCAAAATAGGCCAAAAATGAGCCCAAATTGTACCAAAATTGGGGCTCATCAGAGGTGCCTCTTCCCCCTTGATTTTCACCAGCTAATTTCGGGAGATTCTGTGGACGATTCTCGGCGCCGTCTGGACCAGGTAGGAGCTAAACTCTAGCTCTTTCTTTTCATGGTTTCATTTTTCCATTCTGTGCCTGTTTTCCTATCTCCCTGAGCACTTGGGGTTTTGTTAGGGCGCTCTGCCATCAGCGCAGCTGGTTCACTCGAAACCTGCGCTGAATGTCAAGCTACCTTAAGGCAGTTTGACCTTCAACGCAGGTGGAACACTGGCTAACTGCGTTGGGCACAAAAAACTGGTTTTGTTGCACAGTTTTTGATGAAAATTTTGCCAGTTTCTCATCAAATCCAGGATCTTACTCTTTCTCTTGTTTGTTTTGCAGGGACCTTTGAGAAAAATGACCCTTACATGGCGAGAACGAGAACATGAAGAAGAGGACATGATTGCCCTCCATGATCCCATCACGGTGAACGCGCTGCGGAACTGTGGCCTGCTGAAGTTCTTCCGTATCTCTAGTGTGAGAGCACAGATCTCCTTACTGCAGTATATGCTTGATGCTTGGGATCCTATCAACCAAGTATTCTAGATTAGGGGCAAATCCATCCCCTTGACCATAGTAGACATTTACTTCTTGACTGGATTGTCAAGGCGGGGTGCCCCCATTTCTTTGTCAGGTTCGGCCCGAGGGAATGACTCCGTGAGAGATTATGTCCGCCAGTATTGCAGGGAAGGATCTCATCCAAGCAGAGACGGCAAGGTCGTTATCCGTGAGATTACTGACAGGTCTCTTAGGTCCATTCTGTATACTATTGGTAGGATGGCCGGTAGCGCATCTCTTCATGTTGCCAACAGATCTTACGTGCAGCACACCTTGGAGTGTCTCCAACCGAAAGTCTTCAACTGGTGTGATGTAGTACTTATTCAGATGAAAAGTCAGTTGACCAAGGTAAAGGACGGGAAGCTAAAGAACTTTGGATTTGGTTCTATCTTGACTGCCTTTGCCTTG